>JAKELL010000014.1:0-693391 GCA_021524915.1 Lactarius akahatsu | reverse complement strand
GGTTGGGGAGAACCTGCCAACCAGTGGATCAGTAAAGAAGTCTGTACTTGTGGTTACAGACCAGATACCCCACCTACTCCACCTAGTGTAGTATTGTGGGCTCCAGGCCAAGACTACCTACCTTCTAGAGAAAGAATATAGAAGGTTCCTTGTTTAAATCACCCTGGCAGAAAGCGCACTCGATTGGGCTATCACCCTGGCATCTCAACAAGTATCCCAACGTCACAGAAGCCGAAGACAACGAAACCAGTTTATAAGAAGGGATACGCCTATTCCCTCTCCAGAAGAACACCCCCCAGTAATCCCTAATAGAGACATTAGGAGAGTAAATCAAGCAACAAGTACACGTCCAAGTAACCCAGTTCAAGCGACCCCCACGTATCCAAGTTATCACGAGCTTCCCCCAGTCGTTCGTCAACCCTCCACTAGTAGTGAAGAAGGACAATTCCTAGCAACCCAACCCACGTATTACCACCTCCCAGAAGTACCCTTCATATCAAGAACACTACCCACGAGAAACCCCAGAGAATTACAGACCTTCAAGCAGCACTGTCAACTCATATTCCAGAGACACGGAGTTCCCTAAACCTCCAGCACACAGTCAACAACATCCGCGACATCACCACAGACCCAGTAGGGTTCCAAGGACTCTTGTGGAGATCTAGTGTCTTAATATCGCATTACGGGATATTTGAAGAATACTGTTGGATTCGATCTAGCCAACGACCAAGTGCAACTCACGGGATAACACTACAACCAGGGTATAAAATCTTTTACGCCTGGGACTCAGACGGTTGGACCAGTATCAAGGACTACAAAGACGCTCTAGTGAATGAGCAATCAACAGGACAAAACACTAGAGATCTTACCCCTGAAGAACTAGCAAGAGTCCCCATCTACTTCAAGAACCCCTTCTTCTCCCTTGACGATAATCTAATCCACGTTATCTGGAACACAGAAGAACTCACGAGCCCAAACGGGAAGTTCCCGTGGAAATTCTTTGGGACAGACGACACTGTCAGCAAAGACGATTTTGAAGACGCTTACCCAGGATATAGCAAATTTGACAAAGGATCGTACGATCACCACAATCTCACAGCCAAGTACAACGGAAAGGAAGTCCGTTGGTCGACCAAACGAGAACTTTGGGTCTACAAGAACAACAGAAGAGTAGTCTTCCCAGACTCTGACCAAGAAGGATCAGACTTATCTCCGCCGCCAAGTACAGACCAAGAGAATTCAGACACAGAACAGGCAGAAGTATCTGGCCTCCTAGACAAAACCACCAAGACAGTCGCCTCAGTACTAGCTAGTTTATCAGGAACACACACCCCCCAGTCACCATCAGCAGGAAAGCTACCAGGCGCACTCCCAAGTACCCCAGGACCATCCAGTCAACCAAGTTATCCACTGTTCACGCCAAGACAACCAAAGCTTTTTGGTACCAAGAGTCAATCCCCTTCTCCACCACCGACACCCCCCAGTAACAAGCACCATGGCTTCAGGAGGAGGCGCCAAGTTATTAGGAACACCCCCAGAGCCATTCGATGGCAAACAAGACAAGGCAGAAGCCTTTTGGAGTAGTGTTGAAAACTACTACTATCTCAATGAATCCACGTACACAACGAAGGCAAGCGCGTATCGGCTGCCTTAACGCACTTCAAGATTGGTACCCCAGCAGGAGATTGGGCCCAAGATCAACAGACCAAAGCCCTCACAGCCACGCCCATAGACTTTGGCACCTGGAACGATTTCAGAGACGCATTCAAGAAACACTTCATTCCGTCACACACCAAGTTAGAATCAACCAACCTCATGTACTCCTGTCGTATGGGAAATCGACCCTTCAATGATTGGTACCAAGAATGGTCCACGTACGCGTCCAGATCAGGTGCAAATGAAGAAACCAAGATGTTCGCCTTTAGAAAGGCACTCCCTGCAGCTCTACACCAGAAGATTATTGGTGTATCACCACAGCCCACAACCCTAGACAAATTGGTCGAACTAGCAAGAGAATTCGACCACGTATGGCGTCTCTACAGTAACCCAGCATTCACAGGACAAAGACTTCAAGGGCCAAGAAATAGGGCCATGTACGCCGAAGAAGACGGCGCTCACGTCAACGCCACCACAGCCACGAGTATAAGACCTCAGCAAGCAGGCAGAATAACCAAGGAAGAAAAAGATCGACGCTTCAAGGAGAAGCTCTGTTTTTATTGCGGAAAGCCGAACCACCGAGCCAAGGACTGCCGGACCAGGAATAGCTCCCAACGACAAGGACAAGGGAATGGAAGACCCAGTAATCAGCGGTCAGACTTTAGGGCACGCGCGACCCTAACTCAAGAAGAATCCTACGAGGATCCCCCCAAAGATCACCCTGCCCAGATAGCGGCAATGTATCACAGTCCCCCAGCACACATCACGATTCCACGCCCTCAATCAGCCCCCCTTCCAGAGGATTTTTGAACTACCCTACTGAAGCACTGTCAGTTAGGGCTTTACGAGTGGCCAACCATAGTTTTACCCAAGGATACTCATTACTAGAGACGTTAGATTCTGAGCCTGTACCCGGTGATACGATACGGAATAGACGATCACCCTCAATTACGCTCAGAATCACTCTAGTAGGAAAGAAAACCAGTCGAGAAATCAGTGCACGGGCTTTACTAGACAGCGGCGCAGAAGGAATCATCATAGATCAAGACTTTGCCAAGAGGAATAACCTAACTCTCAGAACCCTAGTTAACCCACTTCCAGTACGGAATGTGGATGGAACATTGAACAAACAAGGATCAGTTCGATATACTACGATCCAGACAATCCGGATAAAGACTTCCGATGGAGAATACCACAACGAATGTGTTGAACTCTACGTAACCACGCTAGGCGACCACGATATTATCCTAGGAACAGACTGGCTCAAAGCACACAACCCAGAAGTTAACTGGGCCACGCCACAACTCGCCTTCACAAGATGCCCCAAGACCTGCACACTATCCACCAAGTCCCTAGTTATTACAGCCAAGAAGCCGCAGACGCGAGCAACCACGATCAATGTTTTACAAACCACGGAAGAATACCAAGTTGCAGGTGAACCTGCCTTTAGTCAAGAAGCCATGGAGCCGTTCCTGTACCTACATCAAGAAACCAAGGAAGAAGATATACTCATTAGAGCCAAGACCACCACGAGCACAGAAATTGCAGCTAGAACAGCACCCAAGACATCCACGGAACACATCCCAGCCCAGTTTCACAGTACGCTAAGGTATTTAGCGAGACAGCCTCCCAAAGACTACCACAGCACCAGCCATGGGACCATGCCATAGAATTGAAACCCGGAGCCTACCATGAAGAATTGCTCCATCTATTGTCCTTACGCCCAAAGAATCAGAAGCATTGAAGATTTATATCACGGATTACCTACAAAGGGGATATATTCGCCCTTCCAAGTCACCCATGGCCAGCCCCTTCTTCTTTATAGATAAGAAAGACGGCAAGTTACGCCCAGTACAAGATTATCGAGCATTAAACGATATTACAATCAAGAACGCCGCCCCATTGCCATTAATCCCTGAGCTCATTGATAAACTACGCGGCGCAAGATGGTTCACCAAGTTAGATATCCGATGGGGCTACAACAATATACGAGTCCGCAAAGGCGACGAGTACAAAGCTGCTTTCAAGACACCCCTCGGACTATATGAACCCACAGTCATGACATTCGGCCTCTGCAACGCCCCCTGCCACGTTTCAAACATTCATGAACACCATCTTCGAAGACCTGATAGATGAAGGACACGTTGTCGTCTATCTCGATGATATCCTGATAGTTTGCAGAGGACCTCCCCACGTTAACCAGGCTCACCCACAAAGTACTATCACGCCTAGCAAAATACGACCTCTACTTGAAACCAGAGAAATGCTCTTTTGCCCAGACATCCATAGAATACCTCGGACTCGTTATATCCGAAGGACAAATTGCCATGGACCAGCCAAGGTGGCAGGAATAAGAGAATGGCCACCTCCTAAGACGGTCAAACAAGTTCAAGCCTTCCTAGGATTTTGCAACTTCTATCGACGCTTCATCAAGGACTTCTCTACCATTGCACGCCCCTTGTTTGACTTAACCAAGAAAGAAGTACCCTTCCTATGGACCCCAGAAGCATCAACAGCCTTTCAGACACTCATCACAGCTTTCACCACTGCACCTGTCCTTGCCCTACCAGACCACGAGAAGCCTTTCGCTTAATCACGGACGCTAGTGACTTTGCCACTGGCGCCATCCTTAGAACAACCCGATGCACTCAACCGTTGGCACCCCATCGCGTACCACTCCAAGTCTCTACAGCCTGCCGAACGGAACTATGAAATCCATGATAAAGAACTCCTTGCTATCATCCGCGCCCTGGAAATTTTTCGCCACTACCTTGAAGGACGCGAAGACACCCTCGAAATTTGGTCGGACCATGGAAATTTGGTCTTTTCTCCACGAAACAGAAACTTACGCGGCGCCAAGCACGATGGGCCCTCTTCCTCTCGCGTTTCAAGTTCACCATTGTCCACAAACCCGGTACCCAAAATAAGTCGGATGCCCTGTCCAGGCGTCCAGACCTTAAAGAGGGGATAGCTCACGAAGAAAATGATCGTGTGCTTTGGAACAAATTTTTCGCAATCCATGCAGTCCGACCCACAACAATCACAGTCCAAGGAACACCACGTTACGACAACAAATCAAGAGCACTCAAGAATACGACAAAGAAGTTAGCCTTGCCTTAGAAACCCTTCTAAAGAATGGCCCTAGATCCCTCACAAAGGGCTTAGAAGATTGGAACTTAGAAGATGGAATCATCCTGTACAAAGGACAAGTATACGTCCCCAAGAATGAAGATCTCCGAAGAGAAATAGTCAAGCAATACCATGACCATCTTGCCACAGGACACCCTGGAAGATGGAAGACCTACGAACTAATTTCACGAGAATTCTGGTGGCCAGGCATGTCCACCTTTGTCAAGAGCTATGTGGACGGATGTGCCACTTGCCAAGCAACAAAAGTTAAACCAAGAAACCAAGTACCCCTGCAACCAAATCAAGTCCCTAACGAAATTTGGGAAATAATCACCATGGACTTCATCACGGACCTCCCCACGTCACAAGGATACGATTCACTATTCGTTGTAGTGGATCGTCTCAGTAAAGCAACGATAATTGCTCCATGTAACAAGACCATCACTGCCGAAGAAACATCCAAGTTATACCTAGAACAAGTCTGGAGACGAACAGGTCTACCACACCAAGTAATATCCGATAGAGGACCACAATTTGCTTCCAAAGTAATGCAAGAAGTTTGGAGCAAACTAGGCGTCAAGTCAACCATGTCTACAGCATTCCATCCACAAACAGATGGAGAAACAGAACGCGTCAACCAGGAACTAGAACATACCTACGCGTTGTAAGGACGTGAGGGTCCTAGGTGAGTTCGAAGGCGGAGAGGATCTACCTCCAAGAGTAGGGGAAGAGAGAGTGGGATTGTCCTTCGAGTGCCCGCGTTTGGGCCTGACTTCCGGGGCAATCACACATGAGTTAGGGACAAGGGGCGACCGGGCGCTGAGTATATTCAGCACAGAAGTAAGAGATTATATACAGAGGAACCTGTAGCTAATGCTAAGGTAAAAGAGGAACAGAAAGGGTAGCATATAAGAGGAAAGAAGCGTAGACAAAGGGCCGCGTGGCCGAGGTGATCGAGTGTGCAAATATGAATGATTTCGGGCTCAGCCCGAAGGCTGGCCTTACACCTCCTGGGGGGTCAAAATCTTGACCGTCCTCGGTCAAGCTACATCTAAGAAAAAAAATCGGGTTTCAACGTCGAAAAGTAAGAGAACGCGAGCAAAAAGATAGTGGGAAGGGTAACATCGTGCGTGAAGAAAAACATCTCTGCGCGTCTTCGTCAAACATCGCTGAGTCCTCAATGTGCCGGCTCTAGCACGAACGCTACACCTCCGGGATAAAAAACGAGGTTGTCGATTGGAACGGGAACGGGAATGGGGTAGTGTGCGTGAGATGAAGCTGTTGCGTGTCTTCGACTTGCGCTTGCGAATGTCTTCGTGTGCCGAAAATAGTTACTTGAATGGTTGAACTTGAAGACTGGCCTCCTGGGTCGAAAACGAGGCGTGGGGCGCGGGGCGTGAGCTGCCCGGGTCGAAGATGTCGTGCGGAAATGTTGCATGACTTGTATGTCTTGAAGGCGCTGTTCTGACTGCCGCCGAGGTCTTCTTTCTTGCTCCAGAACTTGCTCACGAGGGTGGAAGTGGTCGCCGAAACGTTGAGTAGTGAGGACAGGATTGCCGTGGTGACGAGTGCGAGTGCGAAGGTGAGCCGAGCGAAACTAAGTCCAGATTGTAAATGCGGAGTCGGGGTGTGTAGAAACGAGGCGCCGCGAGCGTTGACGAAACTTCGTAGACCAGGGGTTGTTGCGAAGTAAAATGCGTCGCCGTCAGGGTCAGGGCTGGTGTGACTTCAAATGTGGAGGAATCCGAGCCGACTGTCTTGAGTCCGGAGGTCGTTGGCGGTGGCGTCGAATGGGGCGAAATGGGCGTGATTGGCGGTGCTTCGAGTGACGTGGGAAGGAAGGAAACGGGTTCACCTAGCGACAAGGACAACGACGAGGAATTCAGCGAGACAGGGACAACGACGAGTTCGACCACGGTATCTGACGAGTCTCCGGACGACGAGCGCAGGGGCCGTGATGAATGAGCAGGCACCGAGTGGGGATCAGAACGCATACCCGAGGGCATCGAGGTCGAAGTCTCAGATGGCGGTGGTTTCGTGGGTGGTGTCAAAGACGTCGAATACTCGGAGCAAGCCAGAGACGTGGAAAGCGGGGTGGGAAGCGGAGACAAGCACTCGCGAATGTCGTCAGTAAAGTCAAGGGGAAGCGAGGGAGTAGGAGAAGTCGGAGTGATCGAAGACAAAGACGCGTGTTCGGGCTCGAACTCGGGCTGATCAACCATTGCCAAACGTGCAGGGGAGGGCAAAAAGGTGGACGAAACCGGGGGCGGAGAAGGGGGCGTGGACGACAACGTGGGTGCATGCTCGGGCTGATCGACCGTCGCCGAGAGCAGGTACTCGAAATCAGACGTCGGAATGGAAAAAGGTGCAGGCGTGGGCGAAGGCAAAGGTGTCTCGGGGATGTCAGCAGCAGCCGAGGGTGCGAGCGAGGAAGCATGGGACGGGGTAGGAAAAGAGACCGAGGGGAGCAACGTGGTGGACAACGTGGGTGTAGGCTCGGGCTGATCGAGCGTCACCGAAGGCGCTTGCGTCTGATGAGATTCCGAAGCCGAGGACGAAGACGAAGGGGGGAGCTGGGTCAATGGCGACTGCAAAGACGGGGGAAGTTCGTTGGGGATGGTCGTCGTCTCAGCGTTCGAGGCGACAGCGCACGTCACTGCTCGGAAACGGTAGGCGTCTCGCCGAGGAGTGGGCTCAACGACGGGCTGCACGCGTCTAAGGCTCGGGGGCTCGAACTGCTTCACATGCGACCAAAATGAGGAGCCGTCATACGCAAACGCTGCTCGTGCGCAAACGAAAACATCTTCGAAGTGGAAGGGGACGTCGGATGGCTGGAAGGGGTTCTTGCCGAGAAGACGGGGCTGAAGAACTTGACGATCCTCGTGATGGAATCCGTACCAAAACGCTGCGTTGCGTTCTTCTTCGGACATGTGGCCTGTGTGAACGAGGGGAATACCGAAGCAAATGAACCTCCTGTAGTACCGTAGCACGTCGTCCTCGCATAACATTCGGCTTCTAGAAGATTCCTGGACATAGCTGCGCAACTTCTGCCTCATGATCTGGTGCCGTGGAGTGGGGTTGCCAAAGATGTTGACGAGGGATTGTCGAAGCTGAGGCCAGTCACGCGAATGATAACCACTTAGCGATCTCCAGAAGTCGCGCAACGAGGGGGCTACATAGCGGATGAGTACGTCGACTCGCTGAGGGTCTGTCAGTTCGCAGTCATACGCTAGGCCTTCGAATTCCTCCAAGAAGTCTTCGAACGAATCTGTGCATCCCGAGTAGTAAGGTGCAAACTTCAAACGAGGGGAGGGCATCGCTGCTGGTCCGGTGCGTGGCGCGTACGGGTCATCGTCTTCATCGTCGTAATACATCCTGATGGTGTGTGCGTGTGATGGTCGAAACGAAGATGGGAGATGGTGCGAGATTGAAGCAGAAGGGTTACTGTAAAGTTTGTCAAGGCAAGCGAAGATGAGGGGACGAGAACTAGAGGGCAAATGTGCGAGCTCGGAGGTTGAAATGGGAGGGGAATCGGAAGCGGATACAACGAAATCAAAAGGGATCGAAGGGAATCGAACTGAAGGGAACAAATGAAGGTACGACAAAGAGAAGTGTAAGTTAAAGGTGGATTAGAGAAGGTGGGACGAAGATCGAACGGGAACGAGGGGAAGGTGATTGATGGCAGGGGACCGAAAACGACTAGATTTTGACGATGATGACGAGACGAAATATGGGCTGGAGTCGAGCGAGCGTCGTAGACTGTAGGAGATTGTTTGACATTGAGTTGGTCACCAGAGGCGACCGAAAAGAAGGTGAAAAGAGAAGAGGTTGAAGGTTGAAAGGAATAAGAGGGGATGGAGGGGGAATCAACTGACTCCGCCTCACTGGGGCAGCCAATGTGTAAGGACGTGAGGGTCCTAGGTGAGTTCGAAGGCGGAGAGGATCTACCTCCAAGAGTAGGGGAAGAGAGAGTGGGATTGTCCTTCGAGTGCCCGCGTTTGGGCCTGACTTCCGGGGCAATCACACACTGAGTTAGGGACAAGGGGCGACCGGGCGCTGAGTATATTCAGCACAGAAGTAAGAGATTATATACAGAGGAACCTGTAGCTAATGCTAAGGTAAAGAGGAACAGAAAGGGTAGCATATAAGAGGAAAGAAGCGTAGACAAAGGGCCGCGTGGCCGAGGTGATCGAGTGTGCAAATATGAATGATTTTGGGCTCAGCCCGAAGGCTGGCCTTACAGCGTCTTTTGTAATTTCCAAGTCGACAATTGGGTAGAACTAATACCCTTCATGGAATTCGCGCACAATGCAAGACAACACAGCGCCACAGGAAAATCACCCTTCGAGATCTGGTACGGCTACAAACCAGAATTCATTCCACCAGTCAACTTTGCGTCCAAAATACCCACAGTAGAAGAACGCCTTCATTCCCTAGAACAAATTCGCATTGAAGTATCCACTGCACTAAAGGTAGCAGCCGAAGTCATGAAAAATACCCATGTATCCACAGCCACCTACGTACCCCAACCAGGCGACCAAGTTTGGTTAGAAGGAACCAATATCCACACCACGCACCCCAAGGCCAAACTAGCCCCTAGACGACACGGACCATTCAAAGTCATATCCGCGTGGGGAGTTAATTGTAAACTCCAGTTACCCAAAGCCTGGAAGATCCATCCAGTGTTCCACATATCCCTTGTATCCCCCTACAACGAAACCACAGCCCATGGACCCAATTTCACCAGACCACCCCCAGAAATAGTCCAAGGAGAGGATGAGCACTATGAAGTAGAAACGGTCCTCCAATCAAGGCTCTCTCCGAACAAGAGAGGCATACAGTACCTAGTGAAGTGGAGAGGATACCCTTCTTCAGAAAACTCCTGGCTCCCAGCCTCACAAATGAAACACGCCCAGGACCTTGTTCGACAATTTCACCACAAGAATCCACGAGCACCCAAACTCAGAACCTTGATGGTTGCTGAACGGCGCAGCAACCCCTTAAAGAGGGGATACTGTCACGAACCTGTAAAACTTGGGTCGTGACTCGAGCGTCTAAGACCGGTCCGCGCCGGCCTGGTCTTATGTAATCAATTTCCTAAAGGGGAAATCCGAAGTCGGAGTTCCAAATTCGTACTCCGACGGTCACGTGACCGGTCACATGATTATCCTATGTTTATCAAGTCACCTGACAACTGAAAGTCGTACCACTCTTTGGATTAATCCTATTGGACTGCAGAGCAGTCACACCACTATGGCGCAATCTTGCGCAATCGACTGCGGAGCAGTCGTACGATACCTACGATTATTCTGATTGGTTGATATACTTAGAACCCTTCCAGAACCTTCCATTGCGCAGCACCTGTGGGAAGTAGTAAGCCTCCCCTAAAGTACGCACAGACCATGTACCCAGGTATATAAGCTAGAGCAATAGAACGGACAGTCCCTCAGACTGTCCACTTGTGACTCCCACCTGGATAACTCCCTTGTGCCTTTCTTCGCTATAACCATAGCTTGGATTCGCGATCTCCTTGTTATCCTCGTACTAGCCAAGTTGTACCAAGTTTTCCCTGACTTCTTCCCCGTCCCTTGCGCTCCTCGTCAGCCAAGTGTCCTGCACGAGCACTCTGAGTGAGTGTTCATCACAGCATTTGACAAACTCAAAACCCTCGTAACAGAAGAACCGGTGCTCAAACACCCAGAACTGGACAAACCCTTCGAACTGGAAGTCGATGCCTTGGGATACGCAGTAGGAGCGGTACTACTCCAACGAGATAGGGACAACAAATGATACCCAATCGCATATTACTCCAACACCCTCAGCGCGGCAGAATGAAACTACAACATCTACGACTTGGAACTGTTAGCCATAGTCAAAGCACTAAGGAACTGGAGAGCTTACCTTGTGGGATCCCCACACAAAATCAAGGTGTTCTCCAACCACATGAACCTGCAGTACTGGAGATCCCCCCAGAAAATAAGTAGACGGGTGGCAAGGGAAGTGTTGGAACTCTCCGAATATGACATAGAGATTCACCACATCAAGGGAACAGCAAACGGAAGAGCCGACGCCTTATCAAGGAGGCCCGACTACGATCAGGGAGAACACGACAATGAACAAGTCACGGTACTCCCTGATCATATATTCGTCTGAGCTGCAAACATCGACACCACGGAAAACATGACACGCATAAGCCCGGAAATCACAGTGGATGAAATGCAACCCATGCACCCAGTATACACCCAAGACAACGATATCATCATGAAATGGGTGGACCCACACAAACTCTGTTGGAACGAGATAAGTACGTAAGGACCTTATCTATAGCAGTTACGACATTATGGTAGTATGTTTTCCTATTACGGTAGTTGGGATACGTACTATAGTGGGTGCAATACGCCTTCTGAGTGAGAGAAGCCCTATGGCTATCTCGAAGTGGTAGTTTACATCAGGCGTGTGTAAAAACGCGATATTGTGGACGCCTGTTGTTATGGTTTCGCCCGTAACTGGTCCCCCGAACACCCCTGCAAGACCTCGGAACACTGCCGTGAAGCGATCACGTGCTGAATATGCCGAAGAAGAAGTTGAAGTTATGAGACTTGTGGCTGAGCACGCCCAGAAACCAGCTAAGTCACGTGACCTTCCCGCCTACCTCGGAAACGCTCAAGAATATTGGGAGTAGGATCACGTGATCTTACATCAAACGCCCGTCACGTGACCCTGGCACGTGACCTGGCTAGACTTGCACCAGAAGGGTCCAGATGAGCTTGTGCCTGGACCAGTCTCGAATGCCTCGTGTTTGTGATGACTCGTATGTGCCTGATCGATTGTGCCTTGATTCTGATGTGTTGTGCAACGTTCGTACTCTGATTGGATGGAAGCAGCGCTCATACAGCTGCGGATGCTTATCTCTGACTCATACCTTTGCGCCTTACTGCCATTGGTGGATTGTTATCTCTGACTCGACTGTGACTCATTCCTAGGATCCGTGTATTAGGGTTTTGGAGTTCCAAGCTGGGGTTCAAACCTCCTTGGACATGTATATAGGCTCTGGCTTATGGTTGCTGAAGACCCAAGCTTGACTTCTTGGATTATACCACCCAAACGCCTTGCCTCTTCTGCGCTGTCTTGCCAGTTGAGTGCTGAATAGACTTTGGTTGTCAACTCCTAGTCCTTAGCTGAGGGATCGCTGTAAGGCCCCTATCCTTTCCTTTCCTCTCTCTCTACTCTTGCCGTTCAAGGAACGTGCTGCATCATCTCCTAAGTTGCGCTGTCTTGCCGACTGTCTTTGCCATATCTACTTCAGTTCACTCTCTTCACCTCCCTTTGCATCCTTTGGGGAACCTTACTACGCCTCATTTGCGAGCTAGTAGAAGATCGAGTACGTGACTTCGACATATCTGGTGATCGCTAGGTCGTCCTGGTAGCCTTGTCTGCAGTACAAGAAGAACGTCCGGTGGAACGTTACACCTGTACTCATCACTTTTACGCATATGGACAGGGTAGGACCATAGAGTATAAAAACCCTCCCATGGGGAGGGAGGCGAATAGAATATTCACTCTCTTCTTCACTTGCGCACCCTCTCCACTCTATAGTCTCTCAACCTACTCAAAGGTGAGAACTCCATTCCTGTTAGCTGCGCGTATTGCTGCGCAACAGGTTATGGGCCCTGTTACAGGGTTTGCCGCTGCACTCTTTGACAGAGTTGCGCCTTGTGGTCATCGCCCACCACGACATTGCCTTTGCAAAGAGGGACTCGTGCAGTTGTAGGCATTAGACTCAAGGAGGCTCCCTGGTTCATAACAGCCCAATATTGTGCTCTGGAGGAGTACACAGACTAGGCCTCTCGCCTAACTAAACAAGGCCATGTGTAAACTTCCATTAATTTGGAGGCGCTGCACATGATAACCTTGGGGCGATGCTGAGCAGTTCTACTGGCTTAGCGATTAACTGGCAGACTGCAAAGACCAGCGCACAACATAGGATTGACCTATGGGTCAAAATGGGACTAATATTGGCTTTTTATCTTACTCAGTATTGTTATTATTGTAACGCAATGCTGACGTTCTCAAAGCCAACATATTTTTACACCTATGTCGTCCCAACTCACTACACTTGTCCCCGTCTTTGATGGCTCTAACTGGGCCACCTGGTCTAAGCAGATGACCGCTTTCTTCATGTCGCAAGGGCTCTGGGGCTACATTGCTGGCACCATCCCTGTCCCTCCTGTTGCCGATGCCGCTGAAAGAGTGGCTTGGATGCAAAGCGATGAGATGGCTAGGGGTAACCTTACCCTTCGCCTCTTGCCTGCTATACAGCAGGCAGTTACTGGCAATACTTCCCAGCTACTCTGGGAATCTGTCAAAGACCGGTATGGTGCGGTATCCATGCCCCCCATCTACAAGGACTTTAAAAAAGCCATCTCCATCCACTTTAACACCAATCAGCATCCCGCTCCCCAGTTCGAGAAAATGGCTACTGCTTTCGCTCGTCTTGGAGCAGTCACTGTTGGTACTGGAGCCAACGCCACCACTCTTGCCATTTGCCCACAGCTGCAGGCACTCATTGCTATGTCCGCCCTACCCCAGAAATGGGAACATCTTATTCCTGTCATGTGCAACAATCTTGCCCTGGCAGATCTTCAGCTCACCACTGTATCGGCTGTGTCGAGAGCCAGTACGAAACTGAGACCAATCGCGGACAGCATAAGGCTGCCCATAACGCGCAGAAGCTTTCTGCCGTTAAGCGGAAGCGCAATGACCCTCGCTTTTCTAAGCAGGGTTCTTTGTCGCAGCAGCCTAGCACCCCCGGCCCATCCAACCAGCAGCAGCCTTTTAGGCAGCGCAGAGGACATGGATCCGGAAGAGGCAAGGCTAAAGGGAAAGGCAAGGCACCTGCCCGTGCTCCACAGCACTCGCATATTGCCTCCGTTGCCGCACTAGCCCCCCCTACTTCCCACAAGGTGACTCATATTGGGTCATCTGGTGTCTCCACGAGGACAGAAGTCGAATCATCCTCCCCTCAGAGGACTTCAGGCTTCTTCCCTTCGGTCAATAAGGCATTGACGCTCGCTGAACAGCTGGATGTACCCACTACAGTCCAGACCGTAAAGACGCTCGAGCAGCGCTTCGCCAATGTTGACGCGCTGATGCGTCCCTGCATTGAAAAGTTCATGGATGAGGAGTATGACTCCGACTTCAACATTGATATGTCGCAGCAGCCCTCAGGCAGCGCGCAATCAATCATGAACATAGATGGCCTCGATGACACCGAGATATTTGGTGAGCATTCTAATGCTCTCCAACTTGACTTATCGGATCTGACGATAAGCGATGGGGGTTCTGATAAAGAAAACCGTGCCCCCACGCCTCCTTACGTCGACCCGGCTTCTATTGTCGAAGCAACAGTCAGGTGGGCTACTACCGGCGAAAGCTGTTTCCCTCCTCGATCACGTTCTAATGAACGGATTGAATCCATTTGGCGTAGCAATCAGCAGTACCTCAAAGACAACAGCAAAGAAATGGACCCTCGTTTCGACGCCCTTGTCTCTCCTTCGGTCTCTATAGGCCAATCTTTGACACCGGAGTCTTTCTTGACCGGACCGGATACTGAGATCCTTGATTGGGGATCATGTGATGAAGAGTACGTCTTTTCCTCACTTTGCGCACCACATGCTGATAACATTACAGTATTAGCCCTGCCCCCAAAAAATCCAAAATGGGGCAGCTGTAATAGTTTCGTATATCTACGAGAATCGCATGTAGTAGCACCAAAGTTACTCAAAATGTACAATATTAGCAGCGCTCTCCTCGATTCTTTTGAGTGTGAGCACAATGAGTACTTCAGTCAATGCACTAAGTGTTTAGAGTGTACAAAAAATATGTGGCTCCTTGATTCAGGAGCATCAGCACATTTCACTAATAAACTTAGTGACTTCATCGACTATAAGCCAACTGCCAAGTCTGATAAGATTCCCGTAAAGACTGCAGCTCATACTCTCTATGTTGAAGGTACCAGAACTGTCTTGCTAGAGCATTACATCGCAGACAAACTCGTAACCACTCGGGTGTATCCGGTCCTATACATTCCTAGAATGAGCACGCGTCTTCTATCTATGGGAGTCTTCTTACAGCAAGGTTTGTGCATTTTGGGGAATTCGCAGCATATTAACTTGCTACGTAAAAAGAAGACGATTGTCCAATGTAAACCCCTTCTTCACGGACAATCTCTATATTGGCTAGATGCCTCTATATCCACTCTAACTGAGTCACTTATTGCGAACCAGTCTGCATTACTCAATGTAGACTATGACCTTATGCATCGTCGCCTCGGTCACCCATCCAAAGAGGTTTTGAGACGAGCTAAGGAACACACTAAGGGCTTTCCAGAAGGGATTATAATTCCCACCTCTGATAACATTTGTCCTGGGTGCGCGCAAGGCAAAATGCCTGCTGCCTTACATCCTCCGTCCGATACAAGGGCTAAAGCCTCTTTCAATCGAATACATTCTGATTTGAAAAGCTTCCCTTTACCGTCATACCATAAATACAAGTATTTTATCGTCTTCTTTGACGATTATACTTCGTTTGCATGGATCACTCTTTTACGGGACAAAGCCTCTGCTATTACTGCTTTGAAGCAGTGGCTTGTGCTAATTAAAAACCAATTTAGCACTACCATAAAAGAATGGATGTCTGATGCCGGCGGTGAATATAAATCGGATGCTTTCCTAAAGCAGCTTAAGGATGCCGGCATTACAGTGCTACAGTCAGCGCCACATACGCCTCAGCAAAATGGGCGCGCTGAGCGCTTTATGCGTACTATAATGGACAAAGCTCAGGCTATGCGCCTTGATGCTTGTTTACCACAGAGTTGGTGGGAATTTGCAGTCCTACACGCTGCACATTGTTACAATAGAACCCCCATAAGTTACCTTCAATGGCAGACTCCTTACAAACTATTGCACAATGAAGTCCCTGATATATCGCATCTTAGAGTATTTGGTTGTGGCGCATATGTACATATTCCAGAAGCCCGCCGGGTGAATAAACTTTCTCCCAAAAGCGAGCTAATGATCTACCTTGGTAGAGGACCTGGAATGAAGGCTGATGTCTTCATGCGCACGCCAAATACCTTGTTCTATTCAGACAAGGCACTCTTTGATGAAGCTCTATTTCCTAGGTGTCCAATAGACAATCCTAGATGTGAGCCCCGTGGTGTAACTCAGTTAGATGATACAGTTCCGCATGAGCTGTCTAAAGACCATACCACTCCTGGTGATGATGACGACCTACCACCTGAGCCCCCTATTACCAAAGGGAGAAGCGCTCCCCAGCCGGCCGCTGGACCCCCTCCTAGTACTCACACTAGAGGGATTGGATCGCAGCTACCTCTGCCTTTACCCCCTGAACCAGTACCTGGTCCTAGTGAACCTAGGCACTTGGGGCGTACAAGGAAACTAGTTACTCGTCCTGAAAATGTCTATGGAGATAGGCCTCCTTGATGAACAGCGCACATGAAGGGACTATACTCACAGTGACAAAGTAGACTGTGGTGAGATACAGAGGGTGGCTGGAAGCAGCAACAGAGTAAGATCTTAGCAAGTGAAGCAGATGTGGTCTGGCACACAACAGATGAGAACTGATGTTACATTGGAGAAGTGGAGACATACCTGGCACACAACAGATGAGAACTGATGTGGACCAGGAGCGTACAAAGTGCTCTACTTATACTGCTACAGAGGGTGACGCTGGTAACAGCAGGTCACAGTAAATACAAGGCGCATTGTTCTGTACACGGACAAAGGAGTGGACTAATAGGAGAACAAGGCGTAAAGAACAAGAAGAGTCCAGACTATGATATCATAGTGACATCACAATAAAGATAAGAACAAAGGGAAAGTACATAGACGTAGTACAAGGGCAATCCAGAGTGGTCCATGATGTCATGTACATGTGTGATGTCATAGATAAGAGAATACAAGAAGTCCGAGATTGTAAAGATCAAAAATAATCTAATCTACAAGTCCTGTATATCTAATCTAAAGCAGTCCGTTATCTGCGTGTCCATTTGAGCCGCTAAGTGCACACAGGTCACTTATCAACACTCCTACTACAATTATTCGAGACATTGCGCAGACTCGCACATGGCGACAATTGACACAGCTGCAGCCGGGTAGCTCCCAGCAGCGTCCACATCTGAGTCGGATGGCTTCAGGTGACATTCCTGACCAAGCCGATCCTGACTCTTCCAGTGCACAGAGTGATAATCTGCATGATTCAGAAAAAGTAGATCAGCAACTTCTGATCCACCTAGCTCAGGAAGGGGGAGTCAAATTTCTAGATCTTCTGCTCGCCAAAGCAGTTTCACCATTGGATCTAGAGTCACCTGATACCTCTAATATTCGCGAATGGACCTACCAGGACATTCTTAAAATGCCAAGTGAACCCCAGGAGGAGTGGCGTAATGTGTGCCAAGAAGAGCTTACCTCTCTTCGCAAACGCAAGGTCTATGATCTTGTTAACCCGCCGCAAGGCAGAAGGGTAATCAAGAATAGATGGGTATTTGACTTAAAGTCAGATGGCCGTAAGAAAGCCAGGCTAGTTGCCAAAGGCTTTTCACAGGTTGAAGGCATAGACTATGACGAAATATTCTCGCCAGTGGTACAGTTTGAGACTGTCCGGATGATGCTCGCACTTGTAGCGCTGAAGGATTGGCACATCTCTGGACTTGACGTCAAAACTGCCTTTCTTTACGGAGACCTCAATGAGGAACTCTATATGGAACAACCTGAAGGGTTTAAAGACCCTAGCCAACAAAATAAAGTCATGCGCCTTAGGAAAGCTATATACGGACTTAAACAAGCAGCACTTGCTTGGTGGAGAGCGCTGGATAAGTCCATGAGCACCCTTGGTTGCATACGACTTCAATCAGACTCAGGTCTGTTCGTGAATGAAGACAAAACAATCGTAGTTATTGTTTATGTTGATGACGTTCTTTTCCTTGGGAGAAGTAAAAAGGACATAGCATCCCTGAAGAAACACTTCATGGAGATATGGGAATGCAGAGACCTGGGTGATACCAAGGAGTTTCTACGCATGCGCATATTACATTCTAAGGGAAGAATCCTGATAGATCAGCAGGATTACCTTCAGAAAGTGCTGCAGCGTTTTAACCTGATTAACGCCAAATCAGTACCTACCCCACTACCGGAAGGGTATCATCCATCCCCTAATAAGGGAACCGCAACCCCAGAGCTCCACGCGTCATACCAACAAGTGATAGGGTCACTCCTATACATTATGATTGGTACGCAACCAGATATTGCCTATGCTGTTACCAAGATGGCGCAGTTTGCTGCCAATCCATCTGAGGACCATTATAAGCGTGCACTTTACATTTGCCGCTATCTACTTGGTACCTCAAACTATGCTTTAGTCTTTGACGGCAAAAGCGATGGTGGTATAATAGCATACGCAGATTCTGACTGGGCTTCTGACCCAGTTACCAGAAAGTCCACTATGGGCTACTTAGTAAAGATGGCTAATGGAGTGTTCTGCTGGAATTCTAGAGCGCAGAAATCTATCGTGCTCTCATCCACTGAAGCAGAATACATGTTGCTGTGTGATACAAGCAGACAATTGGTCTGGATTTGCTCGCTCTTTAGTGAGCTTGGAATAAACCTTGGACCTATTCCATTATGCGGAGACAATCAAGGCTCCATATTCTTATCTTCTAATCCTGTTCAGGAGAAACGGATCAAACACATTGATTTGCGTCACCATTACATACGTGATGTGATCCGTGAAAAGAAGATAGAATTATTCTTCATTGAAGGAGCTGAGAACCCTGCCGATCTATTTACTAAGAATCTGGGTCGCATTAAATTCCTAAAATTCAGGGAACAGCTAGGGCTAGAGTTTGGCCACTCACCATTCAAACACACCATGTCCAATGATGGGGATTTGTGATGGAGAGCGTGAAGGAACTTTTGTACTTCTGAGGAACACATGTTTCTCTATGTCCTCCACGTCCATCGTTTCTTCTTCATGAAGAGCACAACAAGCAACTGTCTCCTCATAGAACAGGACAGAATCACCTAACTAGACATGGTGCGATGTCACTTCTCAAAAGCAGACATCTGGCTCTAAGCCTCTCATTAAACTACCAGAAGGGAGTTCGTACATCCTGTCCCTGATGGGAACATAATAATCATACTTCAAGATTGGAAGAATGTCGTTGATGATAGCCATTCACAATGTGATGAGACGGGTTAGAGACAGCCATAGTCTCATCGACTCCTATGCAACCCTCACTTGATGCTCATTCCCAATGCTCGTGAGATTGCTAGGTAATTGCTTAGACACACCTTAGTAGCTGCACTAAGCAAGGGGGAGTGTTGGAACGAGATAAGTACGTAAGGACCTTATCTATAGCAGTTACAACATTATGGTAGTATGTTTTCCTATTACGGTAGTTGGGATATGTACTATAGTGGGCGCAATACGCCTTCTGAGTGAGAGAAGCCCTATGGCTATCTCGAAGTGGTAGTTTACATCAGGCGTGTGTAAAAACGCGATATTGTGGACGCCTGTACTCATCACTTTTACGCATATGGACAGGGTAGGACCATAGAGTATAAAAACCCTCCCATGGGGAGGGAGGCAAATAGAATATTCACTCTCTTCTTCACTTGCGCACCCTCTCCACTCTATAGTCTCTCAACCTACTCAAAGGTGAGAACTCCATTCCTGTTAGCTGCACATATTGCTGTGCAACAAACTCAAGTGCATCAAAAATACGTGGTACAAAGAGGGATGAAGAGTGGTTACAGGAGACGCTCACGAACGAAAGCGTATTATACAAGCCCACCACGACACGCTCGCCTATGGACATCCCGGAATCAACCGAACCATCAAATTAATCGAAAGGTACTATTGGTGGCCAGGCCTTCAGCAAGAGGCACAAGACTGCATCAAAGGATGTGCTGACTGTCAGTGAATCAAGGTCAACAACCTGACCAACACACGCCCCTCTACAACCCATATTTCCCAAACCGGAAGCAACCCCGTTCGAAGTCATAGCACTAGACTTCATCACAAAACTGCCCCAATCGAATGGCTGTGACTCCATACTAACAGTGACAGACCACGACTGCTCTAAAGCAGTGGTGTTTATCCTGTGCCTGGAAGAAATAAGCGCGGAAGGAACTGTGGCCCTGTATGTGACACATGTCTTCCCTAGATTCGGACTGCCAGCGCGCATCATTAGCAATCGAGATCCAAGATTCGCGTCAAAGTTCACCCATGAACTATGCCGAATACTCGGAATCGAACAAAACATTTCCACAGCATACCACCCCAGAACTGATGGCCAATCGGAACGAACCAACCAGTGGCTAGAGCAATACCTAAGGTTCTGGGTCCATGAGCGACAAGATGACTGGACACAATACCTACCAATGGCAGAATTCACGCACAACAACTGGCTGAACAAGTCTACCAAGGAGTCCCCTTTCAACGTCCTCATGGGGTACAACCCACGTGCTGATTGGATCGATCGACCTTCTCCTATCCCACAAGTAGCACTGCGGGCGCAGCAGTTCAGAGAAGCAAGAACATGCGCCCAGGAACTGATGATCAAAGCGCAGCAGGGGTGGATCAAACACAAGGACACCCCAAAATACCAGATTGGGAACCTCGTGTGGCTTGAAGGATGCCACCTACGCACCAACCAGCCAACTGCAAAACTCGCGTCAAGAAGGCACGGCCCGTTCCAGATCATCCAGGTGATGTCTGCAGTCAATTACCACCTAGAACTTCCCACGCAGTGGAGCATCCACCCAGTATTCCACATGGACCTTCTGACCCCATACAGAGAAACTCCCACACACAGCCCTAATTATCAGTGCCCACCACCAGATTTAGTCAATGGAGAAGAGGAGTACGAAGTCGAGAAAATTCTAGACTCTTGGCGGTTCAGCAGGACAAGGAAGCTGCAGTATTTGGTTAAGTGGCGCGGATACCCAGACTCGGACAACCAGTGGGTCTCCAAGGATGACGTGTTCGCTGATGAAGCAATTCGGGAATTCAAACGTTCAAACCCCACCAGAGAAACACATATAAGTGCAGGGAAAATCCAAGAGACGTCCCCATCCTTCTCTCCTCCTCTCACACATACTCATGTCCTCTCCTCGAGTTCAAGTCCACTATGTCCTCGACGACCTACTCCCAATATCAATCCAGCCTACCCTCATCGTTCAAGACGTGCCACCATCACCCCTGTCACTTCCCCAGTCCATTCATGGTGGAGGAAGTCATCCACCAACCCCTGTACCATCCCTCCTTCCTTCACCAACCCCTACCAGAGTTGGTACAAGAGATCCTTCACTGACCAACATGTCGACGACAGCTCAACCCGATTCGGACAAGACTCTGATTCAAGAGGACCAGGAGTACGACAAGTATCTCTCAGAGGAACATTGCCCTCTACACGAACACCTCATCTACGGGAACCATCTTACGACCACGCACAATGAAACCCCACTGCTATGCACCACCAACGGGGAACCTATCCTTATGTCGAAAGCTGCTTGACCCCAGGTCCGCCAATACCGTGCGGAGGAACACAGCCCAGTTTCCCGACGCCAAGTGGAGACTCCTCCACCCATCGGGTTCCAACACAACAGGGGAGTACACTATATCCCTTTCCAGATCCGCGATGCTCAAGACCGGCTGCACCCAGCTCGGTATACGCAGCTTATCCTTACGGCGGACCTATTCATCCTCGCCTGCAGGAGAGGCAGCAACCAGCAATACGGGAAGCCTGTGCATGCTGCCCCCAACTATGACTACCCCGCAGACAGCCACTACTACTACTATGATCTGATCTTCCTAGATCAGCGCAGCTCCATGTGCGAGTCGGTCGACCGTGCTCTCGTGGAGATGAAGGACCTCACTCTCATTGTGGAGGTCCACCGCTACCGCTGTGCACAAGCGGGATACGAGGCGAAGGAGGTGGAGTTGACGAAGAAGATGGATGAGCTGGACAAGATAGCCTGGGCAAGACGAGACTGTGTACTCTGGCTCCAGCGAGCCAATGCGATCACCCGCATCGAAGCCAAGCGGGACTCGTACCATCCGGGGGTGCAAGCCGGACTCCAGATTGCAGAGCAGAGGGAGGCCGCCCAGCACGGTCGAGCTGGGGCTTGACCATAAGAAGGGGGTGATGTTACGTTTCAGTTTGGTCGGCGCCTTGGGCCAGGAAGTGGACACTGACACATCGACTATGACATCGCCGTCAGCAGAATATCGTCATGGACTTGTAGGATCAGTCAGCTGGGTAAGCTCCGGTGCATGTGATTGTACGATAATGGATCAGATCTTGTAATGACTCGATGCGACTCATACTAGGATAGCTGTACTAGGGTTCACGGTACTTACCCTATTGGCTAGTAGTATTCAAAGCGGCGCTTTAAAGCCCGTGCGTATCTGTATAAGTAGAGTAGTGCGAAGACCAAGAACAACATCTTGGTCTTCTTCCAATACCACCACCATCTACTCGTCTTTGCTAAGAGGTCTCCCCTCTTAAGTGAGTTGTCCAGCATATCCCCTTAGACCAGGGATCCCCATGACTTACCTTCGCCTGTCCCTTCGTGGATCAGTGGACTTCCCCCCAGACGTTGCAGCTTACCAAGTATTTCTATACCGCAATGAATGTGTGGCCGCCCCGTACCATTCCTTCTTCATAGTGGACAGCACCTCTTGGGCCAACACTAAGTACATTGAGAGGATTCCCCAGGGAGTCATTCAACTAGAAGACCTCCACGCTTACTTCAGGAGAGACGAGAGCCTCCAACCCCATCCCATCTTCTATCCAGAGACCTTCGCTAACCGCAACTTTCGACTTTCAAGGATCGCCACTTGCCAAGAAGCCTAAGTCAGGCGAACGTCCGTGGTAGACGTTACAGTCAGGGACTGGTGCAACGCGGCGATCGCGACTCTCGGAAAATCGAATACACGATCAACATTGTGGAAACTGCGGGGTGACGAGTCCAGGGTGTTGGGCGTCTTGCTCTTGTGGTATGGGTTGCCAGGGCACTGGGCGATGTCGGGAGGTGCGTGTCATCGCGTGCTGCGCGACTTCATTCATCTCTGGCAGTCGGGGGTTATCTGGTCGTCGTGCAATCGAGGGAATGTAATGTAGTGTTGACGTCGTCATGTCATGACAACGTGTTGCTGGGGTTACTTCATCCGGGTCCTGCGGTCATTTGAAGGCTCGTGGGGGGAAGAGGGACGGATAAGACGTGGGTTTTGTGATGGGGGTTGGAGTTGGGTGGGGCGCGAAAAGCGTCCAGTCATCTTCGCCTTCGTGTGTGTCGTTTTGTGGTGTTTGCTGATCCAAAACCAAGGGCGTTGAGGTTTTTACCCCCTCAATAAGGGCGATGTCGTCCTCGACAAGAGAAGGCGACGAGGCAGGGGAGGATGGGGGTGAACAGATGGGGAGGTGAGGCAGCAGAGGGGGGTAGGTCAAGAGGAGATCGCTGGCATTGTTATAACTATCGAGGAAATCGACAATGGGGTGGGAAACGACAGGGGAGGGAGGGGGACATTCGTTGGGGAGGGCGAAGCCAAGAGGAACAGTCGGTGAGCGAGGACGGGAGGCGGGGAGCGAGTCGACACGAGCGACAGGTGATGAGGGAACGGCTGGCGAAGAGGATTGAGAGGTGAAGGGCGAAGTAACATGAGACGTGGTTGGTGAGTGAGGAATATGCAGAGAGAATGAGCGAGTGGAAGAGGACAAAAGATGGTGAGAGACAGGAGACGTAGTTGGCAAGGCAGTAGTGTGCCGGGCAGGGGAACGGGATGAAGTGAAAATGGAGAGGGGCGAGTCGAAGCGAAGGTTATTTATCTGAAGTCCTTCTGCAGGACTTCCACAGAAGTCGTTGTTTTCGATGAGGGTGAGACTGTTGAGGATGTGGGAACGTGCCTGTGGGCTAAGGGTGAGTACGTCTTGCAGAACGGTTTGGGCGGTGGGGTTGAGTATGGAACGTGAAGTCGAGATTTCGTTAATGTGCGCAGGTGGATTCTTTCGCTTCATGTAACGCCACCACAGGGGCGTTAAGTACGACGTGTACTTCAGCAAGTCAACGGGATCGGCAAGGTGTGAACCGGTTAGGGTTCAGTTCGATGGTGAACAAGTATCACTTGGTCTCCCAGGGACACAAGGATAGTAGCGGAAGGTCGAGGCTCAAGCAAAAAGGCGAGCTGAAGGGGGACTCAAGCGCAACGGCGAGTCAAAGTCGTTCGTGAGGCAAAGACAATTGTGGTATTACACAAGAAGTCAAGTCTACCGTACAAGCTAGGTAGGGCGTGACTTATATACTAGTACAGGGTGTTTGTAAGGTACAAACACATGGCACGATCCTGAGGTACTGGCCTCAGCGAGCTAATAAGGAAGTGTGAAGGGGAAGTCCATAAGAAGTACAAGGGAATCCCGCGGGGGCACGCGGGGTTCAAATGACGTCAGCGGGTCCTAGGAGTCATAAGTCTGGTTTCCCTACGGTCATGGGGTTGGTGCGAGATAAGAGCCGGAGAATGAATCAGAACGGGTCATGGGTAAAAGTACACGCGAACACGAGGTCATGGTGTTGATAAGTGACCTGTGCGCACTTAGTGGCTCAATGGACACGCAGATAACGGACTGCTTTAGATAAGATATATTGGACTTATGTAGATTAGATTATTATGATCTTTACAATCTCGGACTTTCTTATCTATGACATCACTGTACAATGACATCATGGACTGCTCTGGACTCCTATTGTATTTCGTCCTTGTACTCACTTCCTTTGTTTTATCTTTATTGTGATGTCACTATGATATCATAGTCTAGCCTCTTCTTGTTCTTTGCGCTCTTGTTCTCCTTCTGCACACTCCTTTGTGTCCCTCTATAGAACAACGCTCCTTGTATTGTGTGACTCTGTGTTACTTCTGTTGTACTAGTGTCACCCCTCTGTATAGTATAAGTAGAGTACCCTGTACGCTCTGGCACCACACCAGTTCCTCATCTGTTGTGTGCCAGACTCCACATCTGCTTCACTTGCTTGATATTACTCTGTTGCTGCTTCCAGCCACCCTCTGTATCTCACCACAGTCTACTTTGTCACTGTGAGTATAGTCCCTTCATGTGCGCTGTTCATCACATGGCCAATAAGCAGACAGAGCATATCATACAGTAAGGCGAAAATCGTAACACTTCAGGCATTCTTTTGACATGTGGCCAAGCTGCTGGCACCTGAAGCAGCGGCCATCCTTCTGGCAGCGGGCGTAGTTGGTGTCTGAAAGAGAAGTGTTGTAAGATCGGCGCATCATGGAGATGGCGTCGACGTCCATGGGGATGATTCCATCGTTGACGAGAGCGGGCGGGGGGGCAGTGACATTGGAAGTGACCAGGATGGGGTCCTGTCTGGTCATGGTACAAATACCAGGAGTACCAAAGCTACTAGCGATGGTTCATGCACGTTGTACTTCTGCGTGAACTGCTGTTTGCCATTCATCCATAGTTTCAGGCATTGTCATGCGCTGGAGGCAGGCTTGGTGTATTGATTCGGTAAGTCCTCTGCGGAAGAATTCTATGGTGCTGCTGGTGTCGCGGTGCCAGTCGGCCACGTTAGCAAGTCATTCAAACGTAGTGACGTATTCATCAACGTTGTTGCCTTTCATCTTGAGCGTGGTGAGTTTTTGATAGGCATTCTGCTTACTGAGCATGTCTGTCCATGCAGCTTTGAAATCTATTTTGAATGTGGTCCATAGTGCTTCATCGGTTTCTGCGACGGGGTTGACAGTACGGGTAGTGTCAGTTTCCAGTTTTTTACCTATGAGATCGACCCAGTCATTGACGACGGGTCTGCGGATAAGACCGAGAGCCAGTATTACACGCAGGAAGGGACTCTGGACAAGCTTGTGGTTACAGTTGAGGAGGCGATAGAGGCAAAATTCCTGAAGGAATTGTTCGCTCTCCGCGCACTCTCTGGTGAAGGTTGTGGGGGTGGTACCTTTCAGAGCATCTGAGAGGGGGACACATCAGGAAAACCCATGTTTTACTTATTTGTACTTTCTGTTCTTTTTGCTCTTTTAGCAAGGGAAAAAAGAACCCTTTCAGAAAAGTACCAACTACTTAAAAAAAGAAATCCCCTCTTCTTTTTCTTTACTTTTCCTACTTTTTAAGCAAATTTCTGGGAAAATTTTGGATTTTGGTCTGATTTTGGTCTGATTTTTTGAAATTTTGGTCCAATTTATTACCATATATGGAAATTTTCGGACCAAAAAATAAAGTTTGGTCCAATATTTCCATTTTTGGACATTTTATTTTGTCAATTTTTGGTCATTTGGTACTCTACTTATCCTGTACTTTTTTTGGCAGCTCAGCAAGTAAAAAAAAAGAAAGAGGGATGTCTTTTTCTTACTTTTTCTACTTGTTTTCTGAAAAGAATGAAAAAGTATGGAAAAGTATGAATAAGTAAATACATGGTTTTCCTGATGCTGGTGAACACCCCCCAGAGTCTGAACCAGGTTTTATACTCCCATGGTGAGGAGATCCTGCGCCCAGTGTGGAGCACCAGAGACAGCTGGCACTTAGCTCCACAATACACAGCCCAGTGGGCCATGCACACCTGGATATGTATTAAGGGGCTACCAGACCCAGTCTCCTTGTGCATAGCGCAGGGGCTAGGAAAACAGTAGGGGTGAAAGTAGGACTACTGGGCAGTATGTAACAGGAGGTTCCTCAGCAGGGACCACTGGTGCCCCAGTGTCCACTGCCTTGGGCAAGTGTTACGTTTCGGATCGATCGGTGCCTTGGGCCAGGAAGTGGACACTGACGCGTTGGCTATGACACCACCGTCAGCAGAATATCGTCATGGACTTGTAGGATCAGTCAGCCGGGTAAGCTCCGGCACATGTGATTGTACGATAACGGATTGGATCTCGGGATGACTCGTAGTGACTCATACTAGGATAGCTGTACTAGGGTTCATGGTACTTACGCTATTGGCTGGTAGTATTCAAGCGGCGCTTTAAAGCCCACGCATATCTGTATAAGTAGAGTAGTGCGAAGACCAAGAACGGCATCTTGGTCTTCTTCCAATACCACCATCATCTACCCGTCTTTGCTAAGAGGCTTCCCCTCTTAAGTGAGTCGTCCAGCATATCCCCTTAGACCAGGGATCCCCGTGACTTATCTTCGCCTGTCCCTTCGTGGATCAGTGGACTTCCCTGCAGACGTCGCAGCTTACCAAGTATTCCTATATCGCAACGACCGTGTAGCCTCTCCGTATCACTTCTTCTTCATCCTTGACAACATCTCTTGGGCCAACGCCAGGTACATTGACAAGGTTCCCCAGGTCGTTGTTCAACTAGAAGATCTCCACGCCTACTTCAGAAGAGACGAAAGCCTTCAACCCCACCCAGCCTTTTATCCGCAAACCTTCGCCAATCGCAACTTTCGATTTTCAAGGATCGCCACACACCAAGAGGCCTAAGTCAGGCAAACGTCCGTGGTAGACGTTACATTAAGACCAAGATCCCACCGTGGCCAATCCTATGAGAACAACCAAGGACTTTTGGGTTCCCTTCCGACCCTACTACATCGACAGAAGAGGAGACCGCAACGTCCCAAAGAAATACCTAGGGAATGCATTTTGGAAAGACGATGAGGAAACCCCAGGATACTTCACCTACTACGTCAACCGACAGGGACAATCCCAACTCATCCCCGTAGAATTCAACTTCAACAATCTTTGCTGGGTTGAAATCCAGTGGAACGACGGACACAACAAATACCAAGTTAACAGACCAGCAAGCTCAAGCCTCAGCCTCGACATCCTCCAATCCAACGTCACCACCAGAGACCAGTGGGGACCAATCGACGGGGAGGAAGAGGAGCCACTTCGATCACCAACACCAAAGACACCAGCACCATCCCTGTCTATCACAAGCAACCCGGAAGAGATCTGCATCATCAAGAATCAACAAGAGGAAGAACACCTCGAACAGATCACTAAGTCTATCCCCACAGACATGTCTGGCACCACTACATTAACAATGGCCCAAGCCAGAACCACAATATTCGGAAAATTGCCTGATGAAGGAGGAGGAGGAGGCAGAGGAGCACCACCAGGAGGAGACCCCGACGACAACCCCCATGACGATGGGCAGACAGGTGTACCCGCATTCACAATGCCTGACACAGATAAGTTCCTAGGAAAGGAACCCAAGATATTCACAGGCAACCGCGATGAAGCAGAAGCATTCCTCTCCCAGTGGAACAGATTCACAGGAGTCAACGCCACCAACAGAAGCCTCAAAGTTCCCTACATCAAAGCAATGATGTTCCTGACCTACATTCAGGGACCACTCGTTGACGAATGGGCAACAGAAACCACGAAGTGGCTTGACACCCAAGCAAACAAGAACGACCCATGGCTCTGGGCAGGAGTAGAACTCGCTTTCAAGGGACAGTTCTGCGACAACCTGGAAAAGGATCGCGCAAGAGTGGAACTCGACAAAGGGTTCAAAATGATCAACGAAGATATTGACAGCTACGTCACTAAATTTGAAAAGCTGGTCCGACAGGCTGACTACCAGTTGGACGAACCACTAGTCCTCGACAAATTCACACGAGGCGTCCCCCTCAAATTGTACCAGAACGCCTACCAGTTCCATAACCCGCGCAGCTACTCTCAATGGAAGAGTGCACTCATCGAACAACAGAAACGATACCTGCATATGAAGGCCAGGTCAGACGGATTTGGGAGACAACCACAGGCCATGCCACGCCCCCGCCCAAACCAACCTCTTCGATTCCAAGCCCCACAGAGGCAAGGAACCCAACAAGGGTGGCAACAGTACCGAAACCACCCCGACGCCATGGATACCACACCAGGAAGAGTTCGGGCACGAGTTGCCGAAATAGGCGATGTCAATTGCAACCACCCAGAAGACCCCAGGGACTGGACCCCAGGAAGACCCCCGTTCCCACCAAGGGCTGGATTCATGCAACGCAGGGGAGGAGGACGTGGAGTCTTAAACATCAGGGACGTAACCTGTTTTAACTGCAACCAGAAGGGTCACTTCTCACGAGACTGTAACCAACCAAGGAAAGCACAGGGCAGAGGAGCCTATATAGAAGAAATCCCCACTACTCCTCAAAGCGTAGCAGGAGATGCCCTTATAGACTTCGATGGGCCAGTCCAAGCCAGCCGCGCAGACACCGATCCCCAGATAGACGACATCATGGGTCACATCGCAGCCCTATTGGAGGAGAAGAGGGAGGTGTTTGCAAGGGACATGGCAGGGAGGCAGGATTTTCAAAGCGCCTGAACCCAATGGCCTGGGTGAGGGCTTTAAATTGTAACTCGTCGCTTATCACACACTATCGATCTATGCACGTCCCAGTTTCGATTCGCACGAGCTACTACATGGCCGAAAGAAAGCATTGGTGGACTCCGGAGCCACCCACAACTTCATACATCCAGATTTCGTAAAGAAGATGGGGTTAGGAACCAAGGAACTACCTAACCCCCGAAATATCTGGAACATAGACGGGACACACAACAAAGGAGGGAAAATCACTCACTGTGTCGATCTAAATATACAAACTGATGGAAAACTCAAAACCATTCAGTTCCTCATCACCAACGTAGGAGGGGAAGACCTCATTCTGGGGTACCCCTGGCTAGCAACGTTCCAACCACGCATACAATGGGCTACTGCCACCATGGACACTAAGCAATACCCAATTATCATACGCACTATCAACCCCAACAAAACTCCAAACCCAGCCACCATCCAGGCAGAAATTCGAAGCATCGTCACAAGGATACAGGATGAAGAACGCAAACAAGCCTACAGGGAACTGGAAGAGGAAATGGACCCGATATACGGACGCACAACAGCAACGGAACTAGCAATTTCAGCACAGTCAATGGAAACAAAGGAATTACCCAACGAATACAAAAGACATGCAAAGATGTTTAGTGAAGAAGAATCCTACCGATTCCCACCCCCTAGACCATGGGACCACGCCATCGACTTCAAACCAAACGCTCCAGACCATATCAACTGCAAAGTCTACCCACTCAATCCAACGGAGGACAAAGCCTTGGAGGAATTCCTGGATGAACAACTGGCCAAAGGATATATTCGACCGTCTAAATCTCAGTACACAGCTCCATTCTTCTTCATTAAAAAGAAGGACGGAAAGCTACGGCCAGTACAGGACTACAGGGAACTTAACACATGGACCATACGCAACCAATACCCGCTCCCACTCATACCGCAGCTAATCACCGACCTTAGTGGAGGATGGATCTTCTCCAAATTTGACGTCAGATGGGGATACACAAACATCAGAATCAAACCAGGAGACGAACACAAAGCAGCATTTAAGACTAAACGAGGTTTCTTCAAACCACTGGTAATGTACTTCAGCATGACAAATGCACTGGCAACCTTCCAAGCAATGATGAACGCAATCTTCGAACCACTCATCGAATACCATGAGAAAAAGGGAACCATCATACGCATATACATGGACGACATCGGAGTCACAACGGCAACCACGGAACAAGCCCACACGGAAGCAGTTCATGATATCCTGGACTTACTAGAACAACACGACTTGTACCTCAAGTTGGAAAAGTGCACATTCCACTCCGACACCCTCAATTACCTGGGGGTAATCATTAAGAAGGGGGTGATTCGCATGGACCCTGTCAAAATTTCTGGAATCCGTGATTGGCCAACCCCCAAAAACGTCAAACAGGTGCGATCGTTCCTAAGGTTCTGCAACTTCTACCACACTTTCATCCAAAATTTTGCCACACACGCACGTCCACTCAACAAACTCATGCGCAAGGACATGGAATGGTCATGGGGAACAGAGCAACAAGCAGTGTTTGACAAACTCAAAACCCTCGTAACGGAGGAACCAGTGCTCAAACACCCAGAACTGGATAAACCCTTCGAACTGGAAGTCGACGCCTCAGGATACGCAGTAGGAGTGGTACTACTCCAACGAGACAAGGACAACAAACAACACCCAATTGCGTATTACTCGAACACCCTCAGCGCGGCAGAACGCAACTACGATATCTACGACTTGGAACTGTTAGCCATCGTCAAGGCACTAAGGAACTGGAGAGCCTACCTCGCAGGATCTCCACACAAAATCAAAGTGTTCTCCGACCACATGAACCTGCAGTACTGGAGATCTCCTCAGAAGATAAGCAGACGGGTGGCAAGGGAAGTGTTGGAACTCTCTGAATACGACATAGAGATTCATCACATCAAAGGAACAGCTAATGGAAGAGCAGATGCCCTGTCAAGGAGGCCCAACTACAACCAGGGAGAGCACGACAATGAACAAGTCACAGTACTCCCTGATCATATATTCGTCTGAGCTGCAAACATTGACACCATGGAAAACCCGACACCCATAAGCCTGGAAATCACAGTGGAAGAAATGCAACCCACACACCCAGTATACACCCAGGACAATGAGGTCATCACAAAATGGGTAGACCCACACAAACTCAAGCACATCGAAAATATGTGGTACAAGGAGGGACGAAGGGTGGTTACAGGAGACGCTCATGAGCGGAAGCGTATTATACAAGCCCACCACGACACGCTCACCTATGGACACCCCAGAATCAACCGAACCATCAAACTAATTGAAAGGTACTATTGGTGGCCGGGCCTTCGGCAAGAGGCACAAGACTATGTCAAGGGATGTGCCGACTGTCAGCGAATCAAGGTCAACAACCAACCAACACACGCCCCTCTACAACCCATATTTCCCAAACTGGAAGCAACCCCGTTCGAAGTCATAGCGTTAGACTTCATCACGAAACTACCTCAATCGAACGGCTGTGACTCCATACTGACAGTGACAGACCACGACTGCTCTAAAGCAGCGGTGTTTATCCCGTGCCTGGAAGAAATAAGCGCGGAAGGAACTGCGGCCCTGTACATGACACATGTTTTCCCCAGATTCGGACTGCCAGCGCGCATCATTAGCGACCGAGATCCAAGATTCGCATCAAAATTTACCCGCGAACTATGCCGGATACTCGGAATCGAACAAAACATTTCCACGGTGTATCACCCCAGAACTGATGGCCAATCAGAATGGACCAACCAGTGGCTAGAACAATACCTGAGGTTCTGGGTCAATGAGCGACAAGATGACTGGACGCGATACCTACCAATGGCGGAATTCACGCACAACAACTGGCCAAACGAGTCCACTAAGGAATCCCCTTTCAATGTCCTCATGGGGTACAATCCACGTGCTGATTGGATTGATCGATCTTCTCCTATCCCACAAGTGGCACTGCGAGCGCAGCAGTTCAAAGAAGCTAGAACGCGCGCCCAGGAACTGATGATCAAAGCGCAGCAGGGGTGGATCAAACACAGGGACACCCCAAAATACCAAATCAGAGACCTCGTATGGCTCGAGGGACACCACCTACGCACCAACCAGCCAATCGCAAAACTTGCACCAAGAATGTCACGAACCTGTAAAACTTGGGTCATGACTCGAGCGTCTAAGACCGGTCCGCGCCGGCCCGGTCTTATGTAATCAATTTCCTAAAAGGGAAATCCGAAGTCGGAGTTCCAAATTCGTACTCCGACGGTCACGTGACCGGTCACGTGATTATCCTATGTTTATCAAGTCACCTGACGACTGAAAGTCATACCACTCTTTGGATTAATCCTATTGGACTGCGGAGCAGTCGTACGATACCTACGATTATTCTGATTGGTTGATATACTTAGAACCCTTCCAGAACCTTCCATTGCGCAGCACCTGTGGGAAGTAGTAAGCCTCCCCTAAAGTATGCACAGACCATGTACCCAGGTATATAAGCTAGAGCAATAGAACGGACAGTCCCTCAGACTGTCCACTTGTGACTCCCACTTGGATAACATCCTAGTGCCTTTCTTCGCTATCACCATAGCTTGGATTTGCAATCTCATCGTTATCCTTGTTCTAGCCAAGTTCTTCCAAGTTTTCCCAGCCTTCTTCATCATCCCTCGCGTTCCTCATCAGCCAAGTGTCCTGCACGAGCACTCTGAGTGAGTGTTCATCACAAAGAAGGCACGGCCCGTTCCAGATCGCCCAGGTGATGTCCACAGTCAATTACCGTCTAGAACTTCCCACGCAGTGGAGCATCCATCCAGTATTCCACACAGACCTTCTGACTCCGTACAAAGAAACTCCCACACACGGCCCCAACTATCAGCGCCCACCGCCGGATCTGGTCAACGGAGAAGAAGAATACGAAGTCGAGAAGATTCTAGACTCTCGGCGGTTCGGCAGAACAAAGAAACTGCAGTATTTGGTCAAATGGCGCAGATACCTGGACTCGGACAACCAGTGGGTCTCCAAAGATGACGTATTTGCTGATGAAGCAATCCAGGAATTCAAATGTTCAAACCCCGCCAGAGAAACACATATAAGTGCAGGGAAAATACAAGAGATGTCCCCATCTCCTTCTCTCCTCCTCCCACATACTCATGTCCTCTCCTTGAGTCCAAGTCCACTATGTCCTCGACGACCTACTCCCAGTATCCATCCAACCTACCCTTATCATTCAAGACGCGCCACCATCACCCATGTCGCTTCCCCAGTCCGTTCACAGCGGAGGAAGTCGTCCACCAACCCCCGTACCATCCCTTCTTCCTTCGCCAACCTCTACCAGAGTTGGTACAAGAAATCCTTCGCCGACCAACATGTCAACAGCAGCTCAACCCGATACGGACGAGACTGCGGTTCAAGAGGACTGGGACTTTGACCGGTACCTATCGGAGGAACATTGCCCTCTACACGAACACCTCACTTATGGCAACCACCTCACCACCACGCACAATGAAACCCCTCCGTTATGCACCTCAGACGGGAACCCATCCTTATGCCGAAAGTTGCTCGACCCCAGATCCACCGCTATCATGCGGAAGAACACAGTCCGATTTCCCGATGCGAAGTGGAGACTCCTCCACCCGTCGGGTTCCAACACAACAGGGGAGTACACTATATCCCTTTCCAGATCCACGATGCTCAGGACCGCCTGCACCCAGCTCGCTATACGCAGCTCATCCTCACAGCGGACCCATTCGTCCTCGCCTATTGGAAGGGCAGTGACCAGCAGTATGGAAAGCCAGTACATGCCGCCCCAAACTACGACTACCCTGCGGACTCCCACTATTACGACGACGGCCTGATCTTCTTAGATCAGCGCAGCTCCATGTGCGAATCGGTCAACCGTGCCCTCACGGGCATGAAGGACCTCACCCTCATCATGGAGGTCCACCGCTACTGCTGTGCACAAGCGGGGTACGAGGCCAAGGAGGCTGTCACGGTACGCGAGAAACGGACTCTTACTATACGGATATGACCCCTTAGTAAGTAGTAATGTGTCATGGACTTAAACGCATCAGTCAGCAGTTGTAGTATCACATGCTAGATACTATGACTTGTTCCTAGTAGTAGCTGTAGTAGGGTTCGAGCTACTTATGCTACTAGTCGTCTCAGATTCAAGAGGAGCTTTAAAGCGTCCTCTCACATGTATAAATAGTGGCTCAATAAGACCAAGATAAACCATCTTGGTCTTCTTCAATCACCACTCCATTCGCATCTCATCCACGCGTGATTCACTTGCCTTGTCGTGCAAGTCGTCTTTATCGATCAGATTACCTAGTGGCACCACTTGCCCTAGTGTACGTTTGGATCACGTGCCAAATAAGCGCCGTGTATCCCGTGATCAGATCACGTGACCTCGAAGGTATATTTCGCTAAGTCGTGAACGCCCTCTCGCAGTCCAAGTCGGACTAACGCCAGTGGTGGCGTTACATTAAGACCAAGATCCATTCATTGTGGCGTTCACAACCAGGGACCAGTGGAGAAACTTTCAAACCTACTCCCTCGAACGAAGGGGAGACCGTAACGTCCCAACACAATTCTTAGGAGCTGCCCGTTGGAGGGAATACAGGGGAGAGACAGGATACTTCGTAGACTTCGCATTGGGTCCAACCTGATACCACCCCGTTGAGTTCAATTTCAATCACCTGTGCTGGGTCGAGATTACGTGGAACCCTGTAGATAACTGCTACGACGCAGTACGACCCGCAGGAAGAAATTACAACTGCGACATCGACTCAAGGAACCTACCCACACGCACAGAGTGGGGACGCATAGATGGACAACCGGAAGAGGAACCAAGCACTTCTGAACCCAGAACCCCCGCACCATCGGAAACCAGCGGAGACGACAAGGAAACAAACGACGAAGAGTCAGAAGTGGGGGACATAATACAAACAGCTGAGTCCCTACGCATAAACAAACCAGAAAACATCGAAGTACATCTCCCTGCAGAAATGGCCACCGCGACAATTACCAAAGTCGACACAGCAATCGAAGAGGCCCGAAGAATCACCGAAGAAGCCGAGGCCTACCTACGCCCCATAAACCCGACAACAGGACACCGAATGACAGCCGACGATGCGGCAATCTTCAGAGCAGTAGGACCAGACGTCGCGGACCCTCCACCAGGTGCAGGAGGCCCCCCACAACCCAGAAGACCAGGAGGCAGCTTCGGCCAAGGACCCCCAGGAAGACGACAACCTCAATTCGGAGGAGGAGGAGGTGGAGACCCATTCGGGGGAGGACCACCACCACTGGCAGGGGGACCAGCTCCAGGAGCACCGGGAGCACCAGGAGCACCCCATGGGGCTGACAAACTAGTGGGAGAGACCCCAAACATCTTCGACAGAAATAGAGATGAGTACGAGTCCTTCCTCATGCAGTGGCACATATACTGGGGACAGAATTCAGAAGCGCCAATTATGACCAACGTCTATCGGCGATGCCTACTGTTCCTGGGCTTCATCAAAGGACCACGAGTGTCGAATTGGACACTCGGCTTCCTCCAATGGCTCAACAACAAGCTACATCACAGACGCAGCCGATACGACCCCTATCTATGGGACACTCTAACAGCAGGATTCTCAGACCGATTCTCAAACGTGCTGGAACAAGAACAGGTGCAGGCCACCCTAGCAAAAGGATTCAAGATGATCGGTGACGACATTGATTCGTACGTCACCAACTTTGAACAGCTGGCACGGAAGGCTGACTACCGCCTCAACGACCGTCAAACCCTGGACCGATTCACGGCAGGGCTACCAAGAGCACTATTCACAAAAATCTACGAGTTGGACGATCCCCAAACCTTCAACCAATGGAAGGAAGCCACACTCCGAAGGCAAAAACAATACATCCATCTGCGTGCCCACCTCAGAATCAACACCGCCCCACGCAACCCCCCAACGCCGAGACCCCAACAGAACCGCGGCTACACCCCACAATGGGCACCACCCAGATTTCAACCACCTCGCCGCGATCCAGACGCCATGGACACATCGGCAGACCGCACCCAAGCATGCCTCGCCGAAGTAGGGGACCCAAACCGAGGAGGCTATCAACGACCCCCATTCCCACCAAGAGGAGGACCAGGACAAAATCGAGGAGGGGGTCAACACCGCGATATGAGGGAAGTAATATGTTACAACTGTAACAACCCGGGCCACTTCTCACGAGAATGCACACGCCCCAGAAAGCCAAGACAGCCTGCCCAGCCATATGCAAGCACAAGCTGAAGCACGGACACCGGCTACTATGGCCAAGAACCCGCAGCGGTGCGCCGCGTAGAAACCACCCCGCAAGAACAAGCCAAGGAGTGGATGGAAACATTGAGGGGAGCAAGTGACAAGGTCAAAGACCTTGTATTCAAAGATCTCTGGACCCAAGAGGGTTTTCAGGACGCCTGAACCCATCGGCCTGGGTGAGGGCAGTCAATTGTAATTCTGTAATCATGACTCGCTACCATTCGCTTCGAATTCCAGTCTCAATTTGTACAAATTACTCCATGGCCGACATAAGAGGGCTCGTAGATTCCGGAGCCACCGACAACTTTATAAGACCCACCTTCGCCAAACGAATGGGCCTTGGGCTTCAAGCCCTCGAGAAACCAAAGAAAATATGGAACATAGACAACACGGAAAACAAAGCTGGGTCCATCACTCACTTCGTCGATTTAGACGTCCAAACCAACGGAACTAACAAAGTCATGAGATTCCTGGTCACGGACATTGGAAACGAAGACCTTGTTCTCGGATACCCCTGGCTAGCCACCTACGAACCCACCATCAGCTGGGCACATGCCACAATTCACGAAAACACCCTCCCGGTGGTACTCCGGTCAATTAACCCCGCCAAAATGCAGGTTACCATCGCCAGCGCTATAACCGAAGACGAAGCCAGGGAGATCGTTCAAGAACTCGAAGAGGAATGCCAGATACGCACCACAGCCACGGAGCTTGCCATAGCCGCTAACCAAGGCACCGTAGTCACAACCATTCCTGAACCATACCAGCAATTCACGAAAATCTTCAGCGAAGAAGCATCTCACCAGTTTCCACCATCCCGACCATGGGATCACGCAATCGACTTCAAACCCGGCACACCCCCCAGCATCGACTGCAAAGTCTACCCTATGTCACAGGATGAAGACGGTCAACTACGCAACTGGCTAGACGAACAACTGAAACTAGGCTACATCTGACCGTCGAAGTCCCCTTACGCCTCCTCATTCTTCTTCATCAAAAAAAAGACGGAAAGTTGAGGCCAGTACAGGATTATAGGCGCATCAACGCCTGTACGGTGCGCAACCAATACCCGCTACCCCTCATGTCGGAACTCATAAACGACCTTGGAGACGGCCACATCTTCACTAAACTCGACATCCGCTGGGGATACAACAACGTACACATCAAGGAAGGCGACGAATACAAAGCAGCATTCAAGACAAAATACGGACTATTCGAACCGCTCGTTATGTATTTTGGACTCACGAACTCGCCGGCAACATTCCAGAATATGATGAACGACATACTAGGCGACACAATCCGTGTCTTTGCGGCAATGGGCACGATAATACGTGTATACATGGACGACATCGGAATAGCAACTCTCGAACGTGCAGGACTTCAAGCACACATAGAAGCCGTATGCATGGTCCTTCAAGTTGCAATGGACCACGACCTCTACTTCAAACCGTCCAAATGCACATTCCACCAACCACGAATGGATTACCTGGGGGTAATTCTTGAAAAGGGGGTGACTCGCATGGACCCCGTAAAAATTGCAGGCATACGCGACTGGCCCACACCCACGAAAGTACGTGACGTATGATCTTTCCTAGGCTTCTGCAATTTTTACCGCCTCTTCATTCATGGTTTCGCCACACATGCACGAGCCCTCAACAAACTCACACACAAAGACACAGAGTGGATGTGGGGCAAAGACGAGGAAAAAGCATTCCAAACCCTCAAAGACCTGGTCACCAGCGAACCAGTACTAGCTCATCCCACGCTAACGGATCAATTCGAACTCGAAGTAGACGCATCCGGATACGCAGTAGGTGCAGTCCTCCTTCAAAAGAAACAAGACGGAAAACGCCACCCCGTCGAATATTTCTCAGCCACTCTGAACGAAGCGGAACGCAACTACGACATCTACGATTTGGAGCTCCTAGCCATCGTCAAAGCACTAAGACACTGGAGACACTTCCTAGCAGGATCACCACACAAGGTCAAGATCTTCTCTGACCACCTCAATCTCACACACTGGAAATCACCACAAAAGATAAGTCGTCGCGTAGCTCGAGAAGTCCTAGAACTCATGGAATACGACTTTGAGATCCACCACATCAAAGGGACAAACAACGGCTGCACGGACGCACTATCACGAAGACCAGACTACGACAGAGGAGAAAAAGACAATGAAGGAGTCGTAGTCCTACCAGAAAAGGTATTCGTACGAAGCCTCACCACGCAAAATCCAGAAGTACACGATCAAGACAAACACGTGATACTCCCTTGGGTAAACCCACACAAACTCAAAAGGATCGATGGAACCTGGTATCGCCAAGGCGCACGAATAATTACCAGAGGACCAGAAGAAATTCGCACCATCATCGCGAATCACCACAACCCCCCAGTCTACAGCCACCCAGGAATCAAGCGAACGGCACGAATTATCGAAAGAAGCTACTGGTGGCCGAATATGACCAAGCACATAACCGAATATGTCCAAGGATGCACGGAATGTCAATGACACAAGGTCAACAATCGCCCGACGAAAGCCCCACTGATGCCCATCACACCAAAAATCGACGCTAAGCCATTCGAAACCATTGCACTCGATTTCATCACTAAACTGCCAGAATCACAGGGGTATGACTCGATTCTTACCGTAACCGACCACGATTGCACCAAAGCGTCGGTGTTCATCCCATGCAACAAAGAAATATTGGCAGAGGAAACAGCAGCCCTGTACGTCACTCACATATTCCGGAGGTTCGGATTACTGGCAAAAATTATCAGCGACTGTGACCCACGTTTCGCATCGAAATTCACGAGAGAGCTGTGCCGAATCCTTGGCATCTATCAGAACATCTCCATGGCATACCACCCTCGAACGGACGGACAATCGGAGCGCACCAATCAATGGCTAGAACAATACCTCCGGTTCTGGGCTAACGAGCGTCAAGATAACTGGGCGCAGTTCCTACCCATGGCAGAATTTGCGCATAACAACTGGCCGCACGAAGCGACAAGGAAGTCCCCCTTCTCACTCATGATGGGATATGATCCGCACGCTGATTGGATTGATAAGCCAACGCCCATCCCACAGGTACTCACGAGACTCCAACAATTCCGAGACGCACGGAAAGAAGCCCAAAACCTCATCCAAAAGGCGCAATCCCTGTGGATCAAACACCGAAACACACCCAAATATCAGGTAGGAGATCAGGTGTGGCTAGAAGGACAACATCTCCAAACCAATCAACCAACGGCCAAACTCGCGGCGAGACGCCACGGTCCATTCCGAATCACACGAGTCCTGTCACCGGTCAATTATCAACTCGAACTTCCCACACAGTGGAGTATTCACCCCGTGTTTCACATTGATTTACTCACACCTTATCGAGAAACGCCCATGCACGGGGAAAATTTCCAGCGCCCACCGCCGGATTTGGTGGACGGACAAGAGGAGTACGAAGTGGAGCGCATTCTAGACTCTAGGCGATTCGGCCGGAGCAGAAAATTGCAATACCTCGTGAAATGGAAGGGGTACCCAGACTCGGAGAACCAGTGGGTCGACCAGCACGACATATTCGCTGATGAAGCCTTAGCGGAATACAAACGGGGCTTGAACTCGAAAGAAACGCATATAAGACGAGGGAAGATCACAACGAAACCTCCATCCTTTCACACTGGACTCTCCACTCAAACAACAATGTCTCTTCCCTCTGCCACCTCTCCCACATCTCTCACTTCCCGTCTCGTCAACAGCCTCACCCACGAAGAACTCCGGGCAGCCCTCAACAACGCCCAGTCCATCATCGACATCGAAGAACCCGACCAGCCCGCCACATACTGGCTCCTCAACCCCAACGGCGACCACCTCAACACGGCGCCATACACCGAGGCTGAAATTACTCGGCTTCGTACAGCTGTCGGACTCTTTGCGAGTCCCCCACTTCGACCTGACCTGGTACGGGTTGAAGTCAAGCAAGAAGAAGACGCCCACGACACTGAGGTGGCAAGACTGGATGAGGGTACGGGATTGGAGGGAATCGGCGGAGGACTGGAAGCGGCGGCAACTGGCAGTGGCAGCAGCCAGGCGAGCCATCATCTACCACCGACGCCGCCAACACACCGAGATGCTGAGAGGGCAGCATATGAAGCAGTGGAAGGGACGTTGAAGGAATGGTACCCAGTTGAGCAGCCTTATCTGATCACCGCCACCGACTCTGACGACCCCCAGGAAATGCCATACGCGTGCGACTCCACCGGCCGCCCCATATACCGCAGCGGCGTAGTGGTCGACACTCAAGACGCCACCCTGCCCGCCATTCGTGTTACGGTTTCGCCCGTAACTGGTCCCCCGAACACCCCTGCACGACCTCGGAACACTGCCGTGAAGCGATCACGTGCTGAAGAAGCCGAAGAAGAGGTTGTAGTTATGGGATATGGGGCACGGACTACCCAACAACCAGCTAAGTCACGTGACTTTCCCAACTACCATGGATTCGCTCAAGAATACTGGGAGTAGATCACGTGATCTTACATCAAACGCCCGTCACATGACCCTGGCACGTGACCTGGCTAGACTCGCACCAGAAGGGTCCAGATGAGCTTGTGCCTGGACCGGTCTCGACTGCCTCGTGTTTGTGATGACTCGTATGTGCCTGATCGATTGTGCCTTGATTCTGATGGATTGTACACGTTTGCGTTCTGATTGGATGGAAGCAGCGCCCATACAGCTGCGGATGCTTATCTCTGACTCATACCTTTGCGCCTTACTGCCATTGGTCGATTGCTATCTCTGACTCGTTTGTGACTCATTCCTAGGATCCGGATATTAGGGTTTCGGAGTTCCAAGCTGGGGTTCAAACCTCCTTGGACATGTATATAGACTGGGGCTTATGGTCGCTGAAGACCCAAGCTTGACTTCTTGGATTATACCACCCATTGTAGTGCCACTCCTGCGCTGTCTTGCCAGTTGTGTGCTGTTAGCTACCTTTGGTGCTTATACATCTGTTGAATCGTCCTTAGCTGAGGGATCGCCGTAAGGCCCCTACCCTTTCCTTTCCGCTTTACCTCTGCCGTTCAAGGAACGTGCTGCATCATTCTCCTTTGGTTGTGCTGTCCTGCCGACCATTCATCCTTATCGACTTCGACTTGCTCTCTTTATCGCCCTTTGCATCCTTTGGGCTACATTACTACGCCTCGTTATCGAGCTAGTACAAGATCGAGCACGTGACTTCGACATATCCCGGTGATCGTTGGGTCGTCCCGAAAGCCTTGTCCGCAGTACAAGAAGGAACGTCCGGTGGAACGTTACAATTCGCCTCTGATACCTAGGAGGCTCGTCACGAATTGCCCCACATGGGTACAAACACAATCGGGGGGAGGACTTCGTCCACTACCCCATCACCGACGCTCAGGGGGTAACGCACCAAGCCACCTACGTTCAAGTCATCGCCGGACCAGACCCCCTGGTCCTTGGCCTCGTGGACGACAGCGACAAGGTGTACAGTCGCCCCCTATACACCGAGCCCCACGTTCGAGAAGCGGGCAAACCTCACTACACCCCCAAAGACCTGTACGCCCTCGTTGGAGGGCACAGCAATCAGCACCGGGTGGATAGGGCCATCAACGAGCTGAAGGACGTAGGGCTGAAGGCAGAGGTGACCCGTTTCCGCGCCTACAAGCACGAGGCGGAAAGGATGGAGCAGCGCCTCCACGCTTTAGCCCAGGTGCTCGGAGGGGTACAGGCGGAGCTAGCCCGGTGCAAGTTCCAGTTGGAGATGGTGAACGTATTGGATCGGATTACGGAGAGGCAGGAGGCATGGGTCGGAGGGATAGGCCCCACTCGGCGCCGTGGTCGTCGCGGCTGAAAAGGGGGTGATGTCACGGTACGCGAGAAACGGACTCTTACTATATGGATATGACCCCTTAGTAAGTAGTAATGTGTCATGGACTTAAACGCATCAGTCAGCAGTTGTAGTATCACATGCTAGATACTATGACTTGTTCCTAGTAGTAGCTGTAGTAGGGTTCGAGCTACTTACGCTACTAGTTGTCTCAGATTCAAGAGGAGCTTTAAAGCGTCCTCTCACATGTATAAATAGTGGCTCAATAAGACCAAGATAAACCATCTTGGTCTTCTTCAATCACCACTCCATTCGCATCTCATCCACGCGTGATTCACTTGCCTTGTCGTGCAAGTCGTCTTTATCGATCAGATTACCTAGTGGCACCACTTGCCCTAGTGTACGTTTGGATCACGTGCCAAATAAGCGCTGTGTATCCCGTGATCAGGTCATGTGACCTCGAAGGAATATTTCGCTAAGTCGTGAACGCCCTCTCGCAGTCCAAGTCAGACTAACGCCAGTGGTGGCGTTACAGAGGCGGAGCTGGCGAAGAAGATGGACGAGCTAGACAAAATAGCTTGGGTAAGGAGGGACTGTGTGCTTCGGCTCCAGAGGGCCAACACGATTACCCGCATCGATGCGGAGCGGGACTCATACCACCCAGGAGTACAGGCGGAGCTACAGGTCGCAGAAGAAAGGGAGGCCGCCCAGTGCGGTCGAGCTGGGGCTCGACCATAAGAAGGGGGTGATGTTACATTTCGGATCGATCGGCACCTCGGGCCGGGAAGTGGACACTGACACGTTGGCTATGACACCACCGTCAGCAGAATATCGTCATGGACTTGTAGGATCAGTCAGCCGGGTAAGCTCCGGCACATGTGATTGTACGATAATGGATCGGATCTCGGGATGACTCGTAGTGACTCATACTAGGATAGCTGTACTAAGGTTCACGGTACTTACGCTATTGGCTAGTAGTATTCAAGCGGCGCTTTAAAGCCCACGCGTATCTGTATAAGTAGAGTAGTGCGAAGACCAAGAACGGCATCTTGGTCTTCTTCCAATACCACCATCATCTACCTGTCTTTGCTAAGAGGCTTCCCCTCTTAAGTGAGTCGTCCGGCATATCCCCTTAGACCAGGGATCCCCGTGACTTATCTTCGCCTGTCCCTTCACAGATCAGTGGACTTCTCTGCAGACGTCGCAGCTTACCAAGTATTCCTATATCGCAACGACCGCGTAGCCTCTCCGTATCACTTCTTCTTCATCCTTGACAGCATCTCTTGGGCCAACGCCAGGTACATCGACAAGGTTCCCCAGGGTGTTGTTCAACTAGAAGATCTCCACGCCTACTTCGGAAGAGACGAAAGCCTTCAACCCCACCCAGCCTTTTATCCGCAAACCTTCACCAATTGCAACTTTCGATTTTCAAGGATTGCCACACGCCAAGAGGCCTAAGTCAGGCAAACATCTGTGGTAGATGTTACAGCAAGGCTGGTGAGGCCCCAGACAGACCTTAGCCTGGTGTGTGATCCTAGGAACACAGTGACCAGCCAAGTGGAGTGGCTAGGGCACCAGGGCCCATAACCTGATGAACAGCATACATGAAGCACATACTCACAGTGGACTAAGAGGGCTGTGGTGAGATATGCTGGTAGGCTGGAAAGCAGCAACAGAGTAAGTCTTGCAAGTGAAGCAGATGTGAAGTCTGGCACACAACAGATGAGAACTGGTGATATTATACAGAGGGAGACATACCTGGCACACAACAGATGAGAACTGGTGATGTGCCAGAGCGTACAGAGTGCTCTACTTATACTGCTACAGGGGGTGACGCTAGTAACACAAAGTCACAGTAAATACAAGGAGCACATTGTTCTACAAAGGGACAAAGGAGTGTACTGTTTAGGAGAACAAGGCGTATAAAACAAGAGAAGTCCAGACTATGATATCATAGTGACATCACAATAAAGATAAGACAAAGGAAAGTACAGAGACATAGTACAAGGACAATCCAGAGGAGTTCATGATGTCATGTACATAAGTGATGTCATAGATAAGAGAATACAAGAAGTCCGAGATTGTACAGATCATAATATCTAATCTACAAGTCCTGTATATCTAATCTAAAGCAGTCTGTTATCTGCATGTCCTTTGAGCCACTAAGTGCGCTCAGGCCACTTATCAACACAACCTCCTTCACCAACCCCAGACACCACCCCTGTCAAAGATGACTGGTACTACACCAGCAACTAGTCAAAGTTGTGGCGACTTTGAGTCTGACAGGGGGGTAATGTTACGATTTTCACTTCTTGCTGTATGCGTCTTGACTCATTCTATCACCTACTGTACAATACGCAGTTTCTGCAGGCTTCTCATTTGTCACGCGCCCATCCGTTTTGCTTCATTCCACTTGCACCTGACTCCTTTCGACCGGCGGTTTGTGCCATTGAAAACTACTATACCTTTCCAAGTTGATCTGACACACGCACAGACCCACGTGTCTTCATAACCCTTGATATAGTGCGTCCCTGTTGTTGTGCAGCAATGCACGCAGTGTACAGGTAGACCCTTACCTGGATAGAGAGCTTAGACAAGGCTTAGAGTGAAGCAGAGGAAGCTCAAGGTGGGGTGGAGAGAGATGTGTATAGGTACTCGCTCCTACAGTAGGATTTATATACTCTATGGTCCACCCATGTCTGTTTGGGGAAAAGTGATGAGTAGAGGTGTCCACCATATCGCATTTTCAGTGTCGCCTAATGTCTAATCACTGGTGGACTTGGAATAATCCCTTAAGGGGATTCTGTACATATACTGTATGACTAAATACTCCGAATTATGTGTATAGCATAACTAATTGTACTGTCATTCCTATGTAATGAGCCTTATAGTAGGTAATATGGCTCAACACCTTTGTACTCGATTTAGCACAAGGTGTTATTCTGGCATCATGTGTTTGGCTTAGCCAAACACCCTGTATATAAGTCACACCCTACCTAGCTTGTATGGTAGACTTGACTTCTTGTGTAATACCACATCATCTTTGCCTCACAAATTGATCTTTGACTTGCCATTGCAGCTTGAGTCCCTGTTCTCGCTCACCCTTATGCTTGAGCCTTGACTATCTGTTATTATCCTTGTGTCCCTGGGAGACCAAGTGATACTTGTTCACCACCGAACTGAGTCCTGACCAACTCACGCCTTTTCGATCCCATTGACTTGTTGAAGCATACATCGTGCTTAACGCCCCCGTGGTGGCGTTACACCTTCCTTGTACTTGGGCGTATCTTTGTGCTTGACCCATGACTTCTGTGCCTTGATGAGGAGTGATTTGGCCTGGGCCCTAGCTTCTTGAAACTGATCAATCCGTAGCGCTACTTGTGGTATGGGTGATGGCCTATTGATCCAATCAGCGCATGGGTTGTACCCCATCAGGAGATAGAAGGGGGACTTCCTTGTGGTCTTGTGAGGCCAGTTGTTGTGCGTGAATTCTGCTATAGGGAGGTAGGCCGCCCAACTGTCTTGCCGTTCATTGGCCCAGAAGTGAAGGTATTGTTCCAGCCATTGGTTAGTTCATTCTGATTGTCCGTCCATTCAGGGGTGGTAGGCTGTGGAGATGTTTTGCGAAATCCCAAGGATTTTGCACAACTCACAGGTGAACTTAGACGCAAAGTGGGGGTCTCTGTCACTGATCACTTTAGAGGGAAGTCCGAATCATAGAAAGACGTGCTTAGCATATAGGGCTGCAGTTCCTTCTGCAGTGATCTCCTCTTGGCAGGGGATGATGATGGTGGCCTTTGTGCAGTCGTGATCTGTGATGGTGAGAATGGAGTTGAATCCTTGTGACCAGGGTAGTTTGGTGATGAAGTCGAGTGCAATGGTCTCAAAAGGGAGTGCCTCAGGGTTCAGATAGATCGGGGACAGTGGTGGTCTGGTTGGTCGGTTGTTGGCCTTGTGTCTCTGGCACTCAGCACACCCCTTTACATAGTCTAGAACGTCTTGGATGAGATTTGGCCACCAGTAGGAGCGCTTTACTAGTTGCGAGGTCTTGTTAATGCTGGGGTGTCCATAAACTGGCAATGCATGGTGAGCGGAGATGATACTCCTTTTGTTGTACAGTCTGCCCATCACCACTCATCTTCCATCCTTGTACCAGGTGCCCTCGATTTTCTTTAGGCAGTGTGGGTCTATCCATGGGCAGAGGTAGTCTTTGTCTTGGTAGTATGCCACGGCCGGTCTCTCCATTTCTTCAGGTCCTATCGTCAGGGTCGTTGGTGTGATTGCTTTGACATGAGTGGCTCAGACAAAGAGTGCGTCAGGGAGGACGGTTATGTCCTTGTTGTCATTGTCTCCTCAGTCGTAGTCTGGTCTGCAGGAGAGTGTGTCTGCTCTTCTGTTTGCTGTGCCCTTGATGTGGTGAATCTTGAAGTCATACTCAGAGAGTTCTAGTACTTCCCTTGCGATGCATCTGCTTATTCGTTGCAGGGATCCCCAGTATTGTAGGTTGAGGTGGTTGGAGAACACTTTTGTCTTGTGAGGTGATCCTGCAAGCAGGGGTCACCAGTGGCAAAAGGCTTTGACAATTGCCAGTAGCTCAACGTCGTAGATGTCGTAGTTCCATTCCGCCTCATTGAGTGTCACCAAGTAGTATCCTACGGGGTGTTGTCTTCCATCATCTTTGTGTTGTAGGAGTATGGCACCCACCGCAAAGCCTGACATGTCCACCTCCATCTCAAATTGGTCTTGGAGGTTTGGGTGGGCCAGCACTGGTTCACTGGTGACTAGGTTTTTGAGCTTTGTAAATGTGTCTTCTTCTGCCTGGCCCCACTGCCATTCCGTGTCCTTCCTCATTAGTTGATTCAATGGGCGTGCGTGTGTGGCAAATCCCTTGATGAAGAGGTGGTAAAAATTGCAGAACCTGAGGAAGGATCAGACCTGTTTGACTGTGGTGGGTGTTGGCCAGTCACAAATGCTGGCGACTTTGATGGGGTCCATGCGAGTCACCCCCTTTTCAAGGATTACCCCCAGGTAATCAATGGATGGCACATTGAAGATGCACTTTTCTAGCTTGAAGTACAAGTCGTTGTCCTTAGCAATTTGGAGTATGTCACGTACTGCTTTGATGTGGCCTGCTTGGCACTTTCGGGAGGCGATACTGATGTCATCCATGTACACCTGTATAGTGGTGCCCAGCTTCTCGTGCTTGGTAATGGCAGGTGTGCAGAGGGAGTCCATCATGTCCTGGAAGGTGGCCAGAGAGTTGGTCATGCTGAAGTACATAACTAGTGGTTCGAAGAACCCACGGCATGTCTTGAATGTGGCTTTACCCTCATCGCCTTCCCATATATGGACATTGTTGTATCCCAGGCGGATGTTGAGTTTGGTGTAGATGTCTGCATTGCCCAGGTGTCACAATCCACCGATCGTGCCATTGATAAAGGTTTCGGAATATTCTCGGTTTCTAGATTCTCGTCTCACGTTTCAGATTCTGCTTCTTATTCTACCCAAAGGTCTTGCCAGCTCACAGATCGCACAATCGTTACGATAGACTGATGTGCCTGATCTATATTTAGCCCTGCACTTACACGTCCCCAGAAAATAGTAGGAAAAACACAGAAAAATAGGATTCCTGTAGGATATTTAAGGAGCTAGTAGTGTACCCTGTATTCCTCATTCAAGTCTTGTTCAATTCAGATTCTTGCCATTGTCCACTCCTCTGCTCTGCAGAGTGCCATTCTCTTCTCGTGTATCATCGCTTCAGGCTGCTGACTAAGCTTAGTCAGGCAGAACCCTCTGGGAGTCTTGACTTATGACAAAGTGGTAGCAGGGGAGCTGCGAGCCCACTGCTTGATCATAAAACCAGGTCTGTGATGAGTTCTTGTATAAGCAGTAAGGGGTACCAGTTATGCATGGTAAAGGAGTTAATTTTGCAGTAGTCCTGAACTGGTTGTAGCTTTCCGTCTTTCTTTTTGATAAAGAAGAAGGAGGATGTGTAGGGAGACTGGGATGGCCGGATGTATCCTTTCTTGAGTTGTTTGTCGAGGAACACTTTTAGGGTGATGTCTTCATCTTGTGACATGGGGTAGATTTTGCAGTCGATGGTGTCTGGTGTCCCTTCTTTGAATTCAATGGCATGGTCCCAAGGTCGGGAAGGTGGGAAGTGGTGAGATCCTGTTTCACTAAAAACCTGGGCAAAATCTGCATATTCTTCCAGGATTTCTGTGGCATTGGTGTACTGTTGGGCTGCGATGGCTAGGTTGGTGGCTGTGGAGTGTAGTCTGACCTTGTCCCATTCATTGTAGAATCCCTCGACTATGTGACACTTCTCTTCTTTGGTGAACTCAGTGGGGGTGAATGCAATGGTTACCCCCTGTCGTCGGTCTAGGGGGTGCATGGTTCGGAGGACCATGGGGTATGCATCTTCTTTGATAACCACATGTTGCCAGCTGATTTGAGGTTCATAGGCTGCTAGCCAGGGGTATCCCAGGATGATGTCTTTGTCCCCTGTGTCGGTGACTAGGAAGCACATTGTCTTGTGGGTTCCTTTGGTTTGTACATCGAGGTCTGCGCAGTGTGTGATTAGTCCTGCTTTGTTTTCAGACTTATCGATGTTCCATATCTTTTTGGGGGTCTCCAGCTCATGGAGGCCAATTCCCATTCTTTTTGCAAACGCAGGTTTAATGAAACTGTCTGTGGCCCTGGAGTCCACCAGTGCTTTTACTTCAGCTGTCACAGTTGGCGGAAGTGGACTCTTACTATACGGATATGACCCCTTAGTAAGTAGTAATGTGTCATGGACTTAACGCATCAGTCAGCAGTTGTAGTATCACATGTTAGATACTGTGACTCATTCCAAGTAGTAGTAGTAATAGGGTTCGAGCTATTTACACTACTAGTAGTCTTGGGTTGAAGGGGAGCTTTAAAGTGTCCTCATAACTGTATACATCAGGAAAACCATGTATTTACTTATTCATACTTTTCCATACTTTTTCATTCTTTTCAGAAAACAAGTAGAAAAAGTAAGAAAAAGACATCCCTCTTTCTTTTTTTTTACTTGCTGAGCTGCCAAAAAAAGTACAGGATAAGTAGAGTACCAAATGACCAAAAATTGACAAAATAAAATGTCCAAAAATGGAAATATTGGACCAAACTTTATTTTTTGGTCCGAAAATTTCCATATATGGTAATAAATTGGACCAAAATTTCAAAAAATCAGACCAAAATCAGACCAAAATCCAAAATTTTCCCAGAAATTTGCTTAAAAAGTAGGAAAAGTAAAGAAAAAGAAGAGGGGATTTCTTTTTTTAAGTAGTTGGTACTTTTCTGAAAGGGTTCTTTTTTCCCTTGCTAAAAGAGCAAAAAGAACAGAAAGTACAAATAAGTAAAACATGGGTTTTCCTGATGTAAATAGGGTACTCGGAAGACCAAGATAAGCCATCTTGGTCTTCTTCAATCACTACCACTTTCGACTCATACTTTCGCTTGTCTCCCTTGAGCAAGTTGACTTCTTACTGCCCAGTGACTCTGAGATCATCCTGGTGCAACAACGCAAGATCACGAGACCTTGTGGACGCCCTTACAACAGTCTAAGTCAGACTCTACGCCAGTAGTGGCATAACATCAAGACCAAGATCTATCCACCATGGCATTCACAACCCGAGATCAGTGGACCAACTTCTGACCATACACCCTCAAACAATGAGGGGACCACAACGTACCCACTCAATTCCTAGGAGCAGCCCGTTGGAGGGAATATTGGGGAGACACCAGATACTTTGTAGACTTTGCATTGGGACCTACCCACTACCGACCAGTTGAGTTCAACTTTGATCACATGTGCTGGGTAGAGATTATGCAAAATCCAATTGATAATAGGTGGGACACTGTAAGACCGGCAGGATGAAACTACAACTGCGATATTGACGCGCGAGGACTCCCACAAGAGAACAGTGGGGACACATAGATGGACAACCAGAACTCAGTACATCAGAACCAAGAACCCCAGCACCATCAGAAACAAGCGAAGGGGGAACTACCAATCACAAAGACAACGAATCAGAAGAAAGAGAATCTGGAGGAGCGGAAGAGATCATCCAGACAGCTGAGTCCCTCCATCTAAACAAACCAGAAACCATCCAAATTCACCCCCCAACCACCGCCATGGCAACCGCAACTGAAACAAGAGAAGAAGTAATGGCAATCAAAGAAGCCTGATGGATAGCCGAAGAAGCAGAGTCCTACCTTCAACCCATCAATCCAGCAACAGGCCACAGAATGACAGCCAACGACGTGGCAATATTTCGAGCTGTAGGACCCAACCAACCAGACCCACCTCCCAGGAGAGGGGGGCCACTACTGTTGAGACGCGACTGATCCAAGTCACATGTCTCGTGGGATATGATTGAGTCATCCCATATACTAAATACGGTATCTGTCCCTTACGGACTAATTTGGACTTGGCCGGACTCTTACGGACCGCTTTTGTTTATCTTTATTGTTAGAGTCATATATGGCTCTTATTGTTCTTCATTGTTAAGATACCGGTATTGTCTGCTTTAGGCAGTTATTGTTCTCTGCCCTCCAATGGCATTTCTCCCTCTGGCGCACAGACCACCTGTATTGTGTTTGGATCACCTGTGCACACAGACCATTCTTAGCTAAGCGTCCTGTATATAAGGACTGCTGCTTTCGCCTTCACACTTCAGAGTTCCTTCACCCTCTGAAGTGTAAGTTCCTTTCTCTTTACTCCTCACTACCTTTTACTTATAGACATTCCTTAGAACTTGTCTGTTTAGGTGTGTAGTAGTATCAATAGAGTTCCTTCACCCTCTGAAGTAACTTGTCTGTTTAGCTCTCTTGCTATTAACCCTCCGCTCGTTAGTTCTGCGCTTCAACAACTACCACGGAGACCTTTTGGAGGAGCACCAGGAGACTTTGGAGGAGGACCACCAAGAGGAGGACCCCCAGAAGGGAACCCATTTGGACCACCACCGCCAGGCAGCAGACCACCAGGAGGAGGACCAGGGGCAGGAGCACCGGGACCCGATAAATTAAGTGGTGAACCTCCAACTATATTCAAAGGAGATTGAGCTGACTATGAATCATTCCTCACGCAATGGCACCTGTATTGGGGACTCAACAGTGACACACTAGTAATGCGCAACGTCTACCAAAGATGTCTCCTATTCCTCGGATACGTCAAATCCCACTAGTCAGTGGCTGGACACTAGGTGTCATGGACGCGTATATTATTTTCCCTATTTTTCTGTATTTATACGGAATTATTTAAGGAAGATATAAAGGGCCAAAGTACGAGACATCGCCAGTCACGTGTTGCCACCACGTGCACCTTTATGCACGTGACCCTGGGATAGTTGCACCCTTAATGGAACAACCTAATCCGGTCACATTCCATATACGTACGGACTCTTACGATTGGTAGATAAGGAAGGAACATTCTAGATAGTTCTAGACTTCGCTTAGTAGGTTACGCTTATGCGCTGTATTAGGTTTTACTCAGCAAGATAGAGCATCGCGTCAGCACTATGACAAGTGCATCAGTCAGCACAATAGATAGCGCTATTAATAGACACGACGCGTCAGCTCCTGAGTCATGGAGTCTTACTGTACACTTAGTAATAGTGTTTAGACTAAATTCAAGCTCAGCACATGTAGCGTATATAAACCTCCCTGTAGCGTCCTGAGTGGAACCAACTTGTCCTCTTGGTTCTCCACTCAGGTGCGTATTCCCATTGTACTCCTTACTTTTCCCAATCTGAACTTGTCCTCTTGGTTCTCCACTCAGCGTGCCACTGCGTGATCACTGACTATCCACATCCTTGTACAAAGGATCTGAGCTTTAGTCCCCTCTGCATTGACTGCACACTTGGCGCGTGATTTATCTCCATGTTCAGGTTGAGTGTGCTCACCTGACGGTTCACCTATTCCCTCACACTTGGACTCAACGTAGCGAGGTGTCATACCGCTACATTAGGACAAGTTCCTTTTCACTCTCCTGAGCTTCACGCTCACCAGTTTTGTCACATTCTCTTTAGGTGGTTGATGACCATCAGTCCCTTGTGTTATCTACCTCACTCTTTGCCTGGGGAAGTCCGTAAGCAGAATCTGTGCATTTGTGGTACAACTGTAGTGTCCGTAAAACCGGCATACATTGTGCTTGCCTTTATTGGGTCTATCTGGTCAGCAGTAGACGCCTCTGGGTACTGGCTGCAGAACTGGTCACCACGCCAGATAAGCTGCAGTTAGACATTGAGCCAGCCAGGCCTAGCCTGCAACAGCTGTACGCGTACCAACCAGAAAAGTTTGAGAGCGCTTCGGCGTGAGAGGCAGCCAACAGGTCGAGAAGACTGAGGCAGACAGCCTTGTAGCTCTACACATACCCCTACACCATCCCTGAGTTTTCTGTTATCGCTGCAGCCTCGTGCAGTGTGAAACACCACTGTGTATTGGTCTCGCTTGATCAGATCTCTCCTATCATCCTCGAGTTAGCGTTGCGCGCTCGTTGTATCCTGTCGTCCAAATCCACCTACACACACTTCCAAACTGCCTCGCATACTTGCGAACATTCGAACCCGACTTCGTCGTCTCTTTAGGAGGAGACAGGCTTCCATCACACCACCCCAGACTCAAGCCTCTGCTTTGGCATCACTGCACGTACACCAGGACACCCAGTCTGAACAAGACCGAATCCCCTCGCCGGTGTACGCATCACCCTCACCCACTGCTTCAATAGAATCATTCCACTCTGCCCACTCCTCCTCCCAAGCCACGCTTGCCCAGTCAGGTGAAAGTTTCATTGACGAAGACAGTGTCAACATCTGTTACCAGGGGTTCCAGTTAGAACTACCCCCTCGTAACCTCGCCGAGCAATACGTGCAGGCAATCTACCACAACCAAGAAATTCGATACGGACTATTAGACCTCTACGGCCTAGAAATCCCCATCCTCAGAACAAACTTTACAGTCCCGCAGCTGATAGCCATTGCTGCAGATCTCATTCCCCATCTCGAATCGCCCCCTCACCCTCTTATCTCCCACGTAAGGGAAGACGAAGAACGTGGCTCCCAAGAAAGGGAAACAGACAGCTCGTCTAGCACAAGCTCAGTATCCCAGCAGAGCTAGCTCAAAATTCGCCCTCCCTCCTCCCACTAAGAAAGAAAAGGAGTTCATATCTCGCGTCCAAGACTGGGACGAGATCTCACCAGACGAACAACTCCTCCTCTTAGAAGACTTTCGTCGGGCCGAAGAGAAACTAGAAAGGGAAAAGAGACAGAAAAAACTAGACGAAATGTCACAACCAAGCGGAAGCACCCTCCCTCCCACAGCACCACCCACACCACTCCCCCCTCCCACAGTCCAGGACTGCCTGGACCTCATTAACCACTTAGGCATAGCCGTTGGCAACCTAGCGCAACAAGTCACAGCCCTGACAGCGCAAGTAGCCTCAGCGACCGCCACTCGCCCAGGGAATGGAAAGAACAAGGAAATAGTGGCCTGCCCCAAAGCTTGGGATGGGAAAGGCTCCTCCTCGGACGCCCGTCATTTCCTGGCCGCCTTCCACAACTGGGCAGGATCACTCGGGGATGCCATGAACACATGGCATGCAGTGGACAGCAAGTGGTACGCGGACGAACACAGATGGATCGCCGCCGCCCTCAATCTGATGGAAGGGGATGCTAAAACCTGGGCACTCCCATATCTGGAGTCTGCCAACCAAGGGACTATTCCCTTTGGAGGAAATTGGTCGGACTTCGTCAAGGAGTTCAACCACAGGTTTAGCCCCCTGGACGTCCAAGACATAGCTCGAGAAGAGCTAAAGAAAACAAGACAGGGTAAAAAGACGGTTGCCAAATATGCATCCATATTCGAGCAGTACTCTGGACAAACTGGGTGGTCCATCATCGACCTCCGCACCCGCTTCTACGATGGTCTCACAGACGAGATCAAGGACCTCCTAGCCATCACAGACAAGCCCCATAACACATACAATGAGCTCAAGCAGAGCGCGCAAGTCATCGATCAACGACTGTGCCAGCACCAGAGCAAGAAGAAAGGGAAATCTTCATCATCATCACCACACACAACCTCCAACCCCGACGCCATGCAAGTCGACGCCACGCGTCAGCAAGGCAACAGGGCAAAGGAGGAGATCTTCAAAACTCGGGGCGAGTTTCAAGCATGGATGAAAGGGAGATGTCACAGGTGTGGTTCGAAGGAACACACAAAGAAGGATGGAAATCACGAACGCGATGTTTGCAACTGGTGCCAAAGAGCAGGGCACTGAGCAAATGTCTGCCAAAACAAGAGAATGGGGAAGCCGGCTAAAGCGAAAGCTGCAGCAACAACGGAATCCCCTAGTCCACCATCGTCGTCCAATACTGCGGCAGCAGCCGCCACAAGTACTTCCCCCGCCCAGACGTCCCAGGCAGACGTAGCGAAGTTATTGGGAATGTTGGAAAAGCAGCAAGAACAGCTGGATGCGTTCAAGGCGGCTTTTTAGATCAGGGGTCGCGTATAGCTGCGACCAGCCCCTCTACAGTAGATGACTCGGCTTCATGTAGTTGTAATATATGTTTACGCTCTCGCCTCGTTTCGGACTCACCTTCTGTAATTCATACGACTCATGCCTGTAAGTTAGATAGTAGTGTTAGTTCAGCTTCTTGTTTTCCTGATTCTATTACATCTACATCTGCCTCGGAGATGAACAATAGTAGTGTTTCTTTCGCTCCACTTTCTTCAGAAGCAATGCCGCACGTGATGATTTCTGATGCAGCACTATCTTCTACTATTATTCCCGAAACAAAAGACAAAAAATCACATTTTCATATTTCTGTGTATTTAAAAGGACGTCATCGTACTGTAAAAGTAGCAGCAATGGTAGACTCTGGGGCAACTTTGTTGTTCCTGGACAAAAGGTATGCTGACCGCCACAAGATGTTGCAGGTCCCTCTTGCAAGTCCCATCACCCTGTATAACATAGATGGGACTCTCAACGAAGCCAGTAGTATCACCTATAAAGTCAGACTTACTCTGAAAATCGGCCCCAGTGAAGAAAACCATGACTTTTTAGTCACTTCACTCAGCCCAGAGAATGTCATTCTGGGACTACCATGGCTAAGGCAGAGGAACCCGCAAATAGACTGGCAGGAAGGCACCATGCGCCTCAACTCAACTGCTGAAACAGCGCCACCAGAGTTAGAGGTAGAGGTGACGCGCATTATGGCAAACCGTATGGAACGCCGCCTTCTCCTTGCGGAGAAAGTGCTAGATACAGTCCAAGATGAAGTTTTCTGTTTGGCAGGCTTCACATACTCTCAGCAGATTGCAGAGAAAGCCACAGCCTCCAAACCAAAGAAAACCTTCGAAGAGATGGTACCGAAGCACTACAGAGACTTCGCGAAAGTATTCTCTGAGGAGGAATCCCAGAGGCTCCCTAAGCACCAACTGTGGGATCACGCCATAGACCTAGAACCAGATGCAGTTAAACACTGGAAGGTCAAGACGTATTCTATGTCCCCAAACGAGCAAGTGGAACTCAATAAATTCCTGCAAGAGCACATTTCCAAAGGATATCTGGTCCCATCAAAATCACCGATGGCCTCACCAGTATTCTTCATCAAAAAGAAAGACGGAAAACTCCACTTAGTGCAGGATTATCGACGACTTAATAAAATCACTATTAAGAACCGCTATCCACTTCCACTCGCCGCAGACATAATCAACCAGTTGAAAGGAGCTAAAGTATTCACTAAGTTCAACGTAAGATGGGGCTATCATAATATTCGAATCTGAGCTGGAGATGAATGGAAAGGTGCCATAGTCACTGATTGTGGACTGTACGAACCAAAAGTCATGTACTTCGGTATGACCAACAGTCCTGCCACATTCCAAGCCCTCGTCAATGCCATCTTCGCCGATCTAATCGCATTGGGAGAAGTCGCAGTATACATGGATGATATCCTCATCTATAGCGACTCTCTAGAACACCACCGCAAAGTCGTACACGAGGTGTTAAGGAGACTAGAGGAATATGACCTCTATCTCAAACCCGAAAAGTGCGAATTTGAAAGGGAAGAAATGGAATACCTAGGGATGATTATCCGTCCTGGAGAAGTGCAGATGGACCCTGGCAAGGTCGCTGCAGTAAGGGAGTGGCCTACACCCAAAACGCTGAAAGAAGTCAGAGCGTTCATTGGGTTCGCCAACTTCTATCGTAGATTCATCAAGGATTTCGCGGCCATCGCCCGACCCTTGCATGACCTCACGAAGAAGGATACTCCATGGCATTGGAATTCTGAACAGCAGAAGGCCTTCGACCACTTGAAGGAGAGCTTCGTACAGGAACCTGTACTCAAGGTGTATGACCCACAGCTCCCTACAAGAGTCGAGACCGATGCTTCAGGATTTGCTACTGGCGGAATACTCACCCAGAAGTACCCAGACGGACTCTGGCATCCAATTGCGTATCGCTCACAGTCAATGAGCAAAGAAGAATGCAACTATGAGATCTACGACAGAGAAATGCTCGGCTTAATTCGCGCCCTAGAGGACTGGAGACATTTCCTCGAAGGCATCTCCTTTGAAGTGATCACCGACCATAAAAACATGGAATGGTGGGCAAGCATGAAGGACTTAAACCGCAGACAAGCCTGCTGGGCCCTGTATTTAAGTCGCTTCGCCTTCAAAATCACTTACAAAAAAGGAGATTCTATGCAAGCCAATGCATTAAGTAGATTCTCAACAGATCACGTCAGAGACAGTGAGGACAACCGCCAGGTTCAGGTTTTACAACCTAAGCATTTCCTCAATGCCGCCCAAGCACACTTCCACCCAGAAGTGGACTCCCTAGGAAATCGCATAAGACTCACCTCCATTCAAGAAGCAGATGTTATAGAAGGTCTTAAAAGCTTACAAAAGACCACTCCAAAAGCTCTCATGGACGGAGTCGCGATGTGGGAGGAAGATGATGGCCTAGTTTACCACCGGGGGAAACTATACGTTCCCAACGACCAGACACTACAACAAGACGTGGTTAAGTCATGCCACAACTCCGTTACCACCGGTCACCCTGGTAAGAATGGCACCATCGAGCTAGTCAGTCGCTATTACTGGTGGCCACGCATGGCAGGCTTCATAAGCTCATACGTAGAAGTGTCACGGTACGAGAGAAACGGACTCTTACTATACGGATATGACCCCTTAGTAAGTAGTAATGTGTCATGGACTTGGCGCATCAGTCAGCAGTCGTAGTATCACATGTTAGATACTATGACTTGTTCCTAGTAGTAGCTGTAGTAGGGTTCAAGCTACTTACGCTATTAGTCATCTCGGGTTCAAGAGGAGCTTTAAAGTGTCCTCTCACATGTATAAATAGTGGCTCGATAAGACCAAGATAAGCCATCTTGGTCTTCTTCAATCACCACTTTCTATTCGTCCCTTCACGCGTGATTCGCTTGCCTCTTCGCGCAAGTCGTCTTTACCAGTCGGATTACCTAGTGGCACGACTTGCCCTAGTGTACGCTTAGATCACGTGCCCGATAAGCGCCGTGTATCTCGTGATCGAGTCACGTGACTCCTGAAGAATATTTCGCTAAGTTGTAAACGCCCTTTCGCAGTCCAAGTCGGACTAACGCCAGTGGTGGCATTACAAGAAGGATGCGATCGATGCCAATGATATCGCAAAGATCTGCACCCCAAAGCTATAATCCAGCCGCAAGAAGTACCTGAGGGACCATGGCAGATAGTCGGAGTCGATCTAATCGGCCCCCTGCCTATGTCACGTGGAAAGGACATGATCCTTAACATAGTGGATCATTACACGAAACAGATCCATCTATTTCCAGTGACCTCTCAAATCACAGCTGATGGGGTAGCATCCATCTACTTTGAGCAAGTCTTCCCTTTGCACGGGATCCCCAAGAAAATCATCAGTGACAGGGGACCCCAGTTTGCTGCAAGAAGCATGTGGGCACTATACAAGCGACTCGGGATAGACGCAGGTCTCACCACAGCCTATCACCCTCAAGCCAATGGACAGGTAGAGCGCAAAAACCAAGAAGTAGAAGTCTACTTGCACTTGTTCATTAGCAAGAGGCAGGATGATTGGGCCGACCTGCTCCCTACAGCGGAATTCGTAGTCAACAGCAGACTCAACTCAGCAACGGGACATACCCCCTTTGAGCTGCTGTATGGCTATACGCCAGACTTCACCATTCCCGCTGGAAGGCCTACCGGTATCCCAACGCTCAACAAACGTCTACAGCACTTAGTTTCCACAAGAAGGGATGCAGAGGCAGCTCTACGCCTAAGTAAAAGGCGAATGCAGACGGACGTTGAACAAAGACACAAGCTATATGTCTTCAACGTTGGGGATAAAGTCTGGCTGCAAGCTAAACAGATAAAGATACACCAGCAGTCGTCCAAACTGGGCCCTAAGCAACTAGGCCCATTTGAAGTCACTGAAGTCAAAAGTGACGTCGACTATAAGCTTGCACTCCCCCCTGCATTACAGATCCATGATGTATTTCATGTAGACCGCCTCTCCCCTTACAAGGGAAACAAAGTTAATGGGCTTACACCACCACCACCAGACCTGATCACAGTTGAAGGGGAAGAAGAGTACGAAGTTGACCACATAAGAGACTCCAAACTCTTTGGTCGTACTCTTAAGTACCTAGTTCGCTGGAAAGGCTACAGTGAGGGTGAGGACACTTGGGAACCAGCGAAGAATCTAGCTCATGCCCCGGACAAAGTTGAGGAGTTTCACTCCTCCAACCCGGGTGCACCTAGAAAAATAGCTGCTCTCATTTACGTGTCCTTGCCTTGGCAAGCATCTCACATGTACACAGAGGCCAATGCAGACATCGACCCTTAAGAAGGGGGGTGATGTCATGGACGCGTATATTATTTTCCCTATTTTTCTGTATTTATACGGAATTATTTAAGGAAGATATAAAGGGCCAAAGTACGAGACATCGTCAGTCACGTATTGCCACCACGTGCACCTTTACGCACGTGACCCTGGGATAGTTGCACCCTTAACGGAACAACCTAATCCGGTCACATTCCATATATGTATGGACTCTTACAATTGGTAGATAAGGAAGGAACATTCTAGATAGTTCTAGACTTCACTTAGTAGGTTACGCTTACGCGCTGTATTAGGTTTTACTCAGCAAGATAGAGCATCGCGTCAGCGCTATGACAAGTGCATCAGTCAGCACAATAGATAGCACTATTAATAGACACGACACGTCAGCTCCTGAGTCATGGAGTCTTACTGTACACTTAGTAATAGTGTTTAGACTAAATTCAAGCTCAGCACATGTAGCGTATATAAACCTCCCTGTAGCATCCTGAGTGGAACCAACTTGTCCTCTTGGTTCTCCACTCAGGTGCGTATTCCCGTTGTACTCCTTACTCTTCCAATCTGAACTTGTCCTCTTGGTTCTCCACTCAGCGTGCCACTGCGTGATCACTGACTATCCGCATCCTTGTACAAAGGATCTGAGCTTTAGTCCCCTCCGCATTGACTGCACGCTTGGCGCGTGATTTATCTCCGCGTTCGGGTTGAGTGTGCTCACCTGACGGTTCACCTATTCCCTCACACTTGGACTCAACGTAGCGAGGTGTCATACCGCTACACTAGGATTCCTCCAATGGCTGAACAACAAACTACGACAAGGGATAGATCGCTACGACGAATACCTATGGGACACCCTAACGGCCGGATTCGTGGACAGATTCTCCAATGTACTAGAGCAAGAACAGGCACAAGCGACCCTTGCAAAAGGACTTAAAATGGTCAGGGATGATATTGATATGTACGTCACCATGTTCGAGCAGTTAGCAAGAAAGGCTGACTACCGTCTCAACGACCGACAAACGATTGACTGGTTCACCGCGGGCCTCCCGGGCAAACTATTCTCAAAGGTATACAAACTCGATAATCCCATGACCTTTGACGAATGGAAAGAGGCCACCCTGAAATGACAGAAGCAATACATCCATCTACGTGCCAGGCTGAATCTGTCCTCGCCAACCAGAACTACCCCCCAACACCCTCAATGACAAGGATTTGGAGCAGCATGGAACCCACCACGCAATCTGCCTCCTCGCTACGATCCAAATGCCATGGACATGTCAGCAGACTGCTCCCAAGCACAACTGGCAGGAGCAGAAGAAATCACACAAAGATAACAGACCCCGTTCCCACCAAGGTACAGGCAAGGAAGGTGAGAGGGCACTCAACGTGACATGAGGGAAGTCATTTGCTATAACTGCAACCTACCAGGCCACTTCTCACGCAATTGCACAAGACCCCGATGGCAGGCGCAGCCAGGAAGGAACCCCATCAACATCCGAAGCGCAGATGCACACCAGGAATCTGAGGCATCACTACAAACCGCACACGCCTCCGACCCCCAACAAACAGTGCAAGAATGGTTAGAAGGAGTGAGAGGGGCAAGCGATGAAGTAAAAGACCTCATATTCCAAGATTTATGGAACCAGGAGGGTTTTCGAGACACCTAAACCCATCGGCCTGGGTGAGGGCAACAAATTGTAACTCTGTAATCATGACTCGCTTTCGATCACTTAGAATTTCAGTCTCAATTCACACACGTTACTCAATGGCCAACATAAAAGGGCTCGTAGACTCAGGAGCCACCAACAACTTCATATGACCTGCATTTGCCAAACGTATGGGCCTGGGGCTACAAACCCTGGAGCACCCCAAAAAAATATACAACATAGACAACACGGAGAACAAAGCTGGGTTGATCACACATTTCATAGACCTGGACGTACAAACCAAAGGCATCCACAGAAATATTCGCTTCCTGGTAATGGACATTGGCACTGAAGATCTTGTGCTCAGATATCCGTGGCTCGCCGCATACGAACCAACAATCAGCTGGAGACATGCCACCATACACGAAAGCGCGCTACCAGTAGTGTTGTGATCCATAGATCCCACCACGGACCACACCACTCTCACAATGGCCATCACGCAGGATGAAGCAGAAGAAATAGTACAAGAATTAGAAGAAGAATGCCAAGTACGAACGACAGCTACAGAATTAGCGATCATGGCCCATCAACCACAAGAAAACATCAACATACCAACACCATACCAACAATTTGCCAAACTCTTCAGCAAAGAAGCATCACACCGATTCCCACCTTCACGACCCTACGACCACGCCATCGACCTCAAACCTGGAGCACCTGCAACTATAGACTGCAAAGTCTACCCCATGAGCCAAGAAGAGGACGAACAGCTAAGAAATATGGCTAGAAGAGCAGTTAAAACTGGGCTACATTCGACCATCCAAATTGCCATATGCCTCGTTGTTCTTCTTCATCAAAAAAAAGGATGGAAAGCTGCAACCAGTACAAGATTACTGAATGATCAACGCTTACACAGTATGTAACCAATACCCACTACCACTCATGGCCAAGCTCATCAACGACCTCGGCAACAGACACATCTTCACCAAACTCAACGTCCAATGGGGGTACAACAACGTACACATCAAAGTAGGCGATGAATACAAGGTGGCATTCAAAATGAAACACGGACTCTTTGAACCTCTTGTCATGTACTTCGGACTCACAAACTCACCAGCCACCTTCCAGCATATGATGAATGACATACTGGGCGACACAATCCGAGTTTTCGCAGCAATGGGCACAATCATTCGTGTATACATGGATGACATTGGCATCGCGACAATGGAACACGCCGGCCTCCAAGCACACATCGAAGCCATTTGTGCAGTCCTCCAAGTTGCAATGGATCACGATCTCTACTTCAAACTGTCCAAATGCATATTCCACCAGCCACGCATGGATTACCTGGGGGTCATCCTTGAAAAGGGGGTGACACGCATGGACCCAGTAAAAATTGCAGGAATCCATAACTGGCCATGACCCACCAAAGTACGTGACGTCCGCTCATTCTTAGGCTTCTGTAATTTTTACCATCTTTTCATTGGGGGGTAGCGACACACGCACGAGCCCTCAACAAACTGACACGCAAAGACACAGAATGGATATGGGGACAAAACAAAGAAATCACATTCCAAAAGCTCAAAGACCTCATCACATCTGAACCAGTACTGGCACACCCCACGCTGACAGACCAATTTGAACTAGAAGCAGATGCATCGGGCTACGCAGTGGGAGCCGTCCTACTCCAAAAGAAAAAGGACGGAAAACAACACCCGCTAGGCTACTACTCAGCCACCCTCAGCAAAGCGGAACACAACTACGACATCTACAACCTTGAACTCTTGGCCATAGTAAAAGCCATGAGACACTGGTGACCATTTCTTGTGGGATCACCGCACAAGATCAAAATCTTCTCCGACCATCTCAACCTTACCCACTGGAAAACACCCCAAAAGATAAGTCACTGAGTCGCCTGAGAAGTACTCGAACTCATGGAATATGACTTTGAGATCCACCACATCAAAGGAGCAAACAACGGCCGGGCAGACACTCTCTCTTGACGACCAGACTACAACCAGGGAGAATGAGACAACGAAGGGGTCACCGTCTTACCAGAGGCCGTGTTTGTACGCACAGTAACAATACAACTGTTGCACAGCAATGCACGCAGTGTACAGGTAGACCCTTACCTGAATAGAGAGCTTAGGCGAGGCTTAGAGTGAAGCAGAGGAAGCTCAGAGTGGGGTGGAGAGAGATGTGTATATGTACTCGCTCCTATAGTAGGATTTATATACTCTATGGTCCACCCATGTCCGTTTGGGGAAAACTGATGAGTAGAGGCGTCCACAATATCGCGTTTTCAGTGTCACCTAATGTCTAATCACCGGTGGACTCGGAATAATCCCTTAAGGGGATTCTGTACGTATACTGTATGACTAAATACTCCGAATTACGTGTATAGCATAACTGATCGTACTGTCATTCCTACGTAATGAGCCTTATAGTAAGTATTACGGCTCAACACTCCCCCTTGCTAAGTGCAGCTACTAAGCGCTCTAAGCAAGTGTGTAAGGCGAATTAATATTCTAGCCATGATTAGAAGGGAGTCTATCTCAGAACCATGAGAGCGGTTTCGAGACCGAGTTCTCTTCACCATCCCATTTCAGCTTTTGAACTATTACAGTTCATTGGGCTGATTTTTTGGTATAATGAGCGGAAATGTTGTGATTCTCTGGTTGAGAAGAATCTATGTATCCGGAAGACAATGTCTTCAAGCGTCACTCGATATACCTTCCATAGTATTAATGGAATTTTCAGGCTTGTCTCAAGGCCAAGTTTGTTGCCTTGTGACTTAGTTGGACGAGTAAAACTCAAGTCCTAACTGACTTCTGAATTTTTCGAACTTAATATGCCCTAGGTTTTTGGTAAACATATCTGCAGGATTTTCTGAACCATCTATAAAGAATAGTTCTATTTTCTTGTCCTTCACTACTTCTCTTATGTAGTGATAGCGTATATCAATATGTTTGATACGCTTCTCTTGGACAGGGTTTGAGGCCATAAAGATGGACCCCTGATTATCACCGCAGAGTGGTATTGGGCTTAGTTTGATGCCAAGCTCAGTAAAGAGTGACTTTATCCAAACTAATTGTCTGCTAGTATCCGACAGCGACATATATTCAGCTTCAGTGGAAGATAATGCAACTGTCTTTTGTGCTCTAGAGTTCCAACTGAATATCCCATTAGCCAGTTTAACCATGTAACCTGTGGTAGATCACCTATTATCTGGGTTTGAAGCCCAGTCAGAGTCTGCATAGGCAATTAAGCCTCCATTTGATCTTCCATCATACACCAAAGAGTATGAAGAAGTCCCGAGCAAATAGCAACAGATATAGAGTGCTCTGTTTAAATGGTCCTCTGAGGGGTTTGCAGTGAATTGTGATAGTTTAACAACTGCATAGGCGATGTCAGGGTGAGTGCCAAGCATCATGTATAGGAGTGAACCTATAACTTGCTGGTATTTGCTCCTGACACTTGGGTTGACTGGTGAATTATTAGGTACAGGTTGGTACCCTTCAGGAAGTGGAGTTGCAGTTGCTTTCGCATCTACAAGTCCAAAGCGTTGCAGCACCTTTTCTAAGTAAGCGGTTTGATCTAAAAAGATCTTTCCATGTTTCCGCTGAATGCGCATACGCAAGAATTCCTTTGCATCACCTAAGTCACGACATTCCCAAGCCTTCATGAACCTATTCTTAAGTTCATTCAAAAGGGCTTTGTCCAATCCCATAAAGATCACATCATCAACATAGACAATGATCACTACAAGGGCGCCACTCTTACCTTTATGGGTAAAGAGTCCTGAGTCAGATAGTAGCCTTTTACAGCCCATCGCAGCCATGGACTTATCCAGCGCTTTCCACCATGCTAGAGCAGCTTGTTTAAGTCCATAAATGGCGCGTTTTAGTCGCAGTACTTTATTTTCATGCCCTTTGGCTTTGAAGCCCTCAGGTTGTTCCATGTATAGCTCTTCATCGAGCTCTCCATATAGGAAGGCAGTTTTAACATCTAGTCCAGTGATGTGCCAATCCTCTAGCGCTGCAAGCGCGAGCATCATCCGGACAGTCTCAAAGCGCACTACTGGTGAGAATATTTCATCATAGTCAACGCCTTCAACCTGAGAAAAGCCTTTGGCAACAAGCTGGGCTTTCTTGTGACCATCAGTCTTTTGATCAAAGACCCATCTATTTTTTATTATTTTCCTCCCTTTAGGGGGTTCCACAAGCTCAAAGACATTACGTCTGCGAAGTGCCTCTAGTCCCTCGCGACAAGCAGTCTTCCATTCCTTTTGTTGTGCTGCAGGCATGTGCATTATATCTTTATAGGTCCACTCCCGTATATTAGAAGTGTCCAGTGGTTCCAGATCATTGGATGGAACTGCCTTGGCAAGCAGATGATCTAGGAGTTTTACTCCCCCTTCCTGAGCAAGGCGTGACAATAAATCATCTACTTCATCCTCTGAGGGTTCTGGCGGAGCTTCACTCTCAGCAGGTGGAGGGTCAGGGTTTGTCTCAGGAAATCCTCCTGGAATCTGCCTTTGCCCTGGCGTACTATCAGCTCTGGAGCGACCAGGCTGTCTTCCAACCATTTCTTTCCACTTGCTACTCCGTTCAACGTCTTTAGTAATGTTTGTGGGGTGCCTGTCTTCCCCATAGACATTGCCAGGACGAGTAGGTACTTTCCTCAAGCGCGCAGACTGTTGTGGTAGTGCTGGTTCTGGCACAGGAGGCAGAGGCTGTTGCGCTTCTGGTTCCTCTGGTTCCACAGATCCGCTGTCGCAGTCTGGCGCATCCTCCCTATTTTGCCTCTGTTTAGGGGGACGATGAGTAGGCATATCATCATCAAAACCACTTGGAATGGGCTGTGTAGGTGATGGTTCATCCTCCATAGGAGGTTGATTCTCTACTGGCTCATTTATGTGGGTTGTGCCCCGCACCCTTTGTGTCTCACACTTAGGGTATACGGTCTCATCAAATAATGCAGTAGTGCTGGTGAACACTGTGTTGTTTTTGATCCACATGAATCTATATGCTTTTATGCCCTCAGTATGACCAATATAGATCATTTGTTCGCTTTTGGGGTCAAGTTTGTTCGATCTGCGATCTTCTGGTATGTGCACATATGCGCCACATCCAAACACTCATAAGTGTGAAAGACTAGGTGCTTCACCATGCAAGCTCATATAGGGTGTCTGCCAATTAAGGCGACTTATTGGAGTCCTATTATAGCAATGTACTGCATGTAGGACCGCAAATTCCCACCAGGATTGAGGGAGACAGGCTTCAAGGTGCATAGCCTGAGCCTTATCCATACAAGTACGCATAAAGCGTTCAGCACGACCATTTTGTTGGGGAGTATGTGGTGCACTTTGTAGGATAGTAATGCCCATATCTTTCAGTACCTTAGTAAACTCATCAGACTTGTATTCTCCTCCAGCGTCAGACATCCACTGTTTGATAGTAGCGTTATGCTGATTTTTGACCATGGCAACAAACTGCCTTGATGCATTGATGGCCTGTGCTTTGGTGCGTAATAGCACGACCCACGCATAGGAGGAAAAGTCATCAAAGAAACTAATGAAGTATTTATATTTGTGGTACGAGTCAACTGGGAAGCTCTTAAGATCAGAATGAATCTTTTCAAAAGGCTTCTTAGCACGCGTCTCAGAGGGTTTATGCGTTGAAGCAGGCATTTTCCCTTGAGCGCAACCAGGACATATGGGTGTCTCAGAAGGATATTTAAGGTCCTTAGGGAATCCCTTAGTGTGATCCTTGGCATGACGTAGTACTTCCTTCGAAGGGTGTCCTAAACGTCTATGCCAAATGTCGTAGTCAGCAGTATAGATTGTACTATGGGCTTCATATACATTTTTCACTTGCGTGACTTCGGCATCAAGCCAGTAAAGTGTCTGACCATCTGCTAGGGGTTTTGTTTGTAATATGGGCGTCGTACTGCCCTTATAGAATAGAGATATATGCTGCGAATCCCCATGAACGCGCAATCCCTGTTGAAGAAACTCCCCCATGGACAATAGCTTAGTTGTCATCTGTGGTATGTGAAAGACAGGATATATGCGTGTAATACACTCTGTTTTAATGCCATTATGTTCCACAGAATGCTTCAGTAAGACTGAGCCTTTGCCTTGTATATAGAGAGCATGGGCTGCCGTCTTTACCATAGGCTTTTGTGAAAGGGGGGTATAACTTATAAAGTCCAGTTTATTATTTGTAAAGTGTGCCGATGCACCAGAGTCAAGTAACCAAATAGGTTCTTGCTCTGTTTGACTTTTCTTTCCCTTACATTTCGAGCATAAAGCGAAATCAAGACCATGAGCGCATATATTAGCGCTATTCACAACTTTATTTACAAGTGCACTGTAACTGCTATTTTTAGAAGTGCCAGTCGGCGTCATATCCAGTAGCACTGTAGAGTGGTCAGATTTGCTTATTAGAGGAGGGAAAGTTACTAACCCATCCTCATAGGGGTTGAAGTCATCTTGTCCTACTGCATCAGTGAGGTTGTTGTAGACGTCACGGTCGTCGTCGTCATCCGCTTCGCTTCCCCAATCCAGAGAAATATCTGGGGAGGGGGCACGTACTGCCACCTTCTTATGAAAGCCTTCCCACATTTTGGTTATCTCAACCGCAGTAGGACTATCTGGGCATTCTTCGATAGGCTCAACCGTGCGAATGGGCTCCTTGCCCTTGTCTTTGCGTGCCTCTTGCTCAGAAGGCGAGACTAAAGGGGTCAAGGTTAGTTTAGGAGTGTCTGGAGGCGAATTAATGGGCGCACTGCAGCCTGTAGGGAGGTCCTCATCCTCATCTGACATTTCCCAATCCTCTGCGAAGGTGTTCGGGTTCTTGGTCCACGGGGAGTCCGCGACCATCTGCCCAAGACACTGCTCAAGCGTCTTCACTGTCTGTACAGTTCCAGGGGTTTCTAAGGCCTGGGTGACGTCCAGAGCCTTATTGAAGGTCTTATAGTGTCCTGGGACGTGCTTCTTCGCAGGAGGAGCGGAGGAAATGCGCTGCTCGAGCCCAGAAGGCGAGATATGCGCAATGGTCGTAGAGGTTGGCGCTGGGAGTGCTGCAACGTCAGCAATGTGTGTATGCCCTTGCATATGTTGCCTTTTGAACTTCTTGCTGGCGCGTTTACTACGCTGGCGATGGTTCCCTCCCTGTTGCTGCTGCTGCTGCTGCTGGCCGCGCTGCTTGTTCTGGCCCGAAGAGCCTTGCTGCTGCTGCTGGAAGTCGGGGTTGTTTCGCTTGCACTTGACCACCAACAACTTGTTGGCCGACTCCTTGTTAGAAGAGTGGTTCTTCAGTACGCTCAATTTCCCACTGGTTAACTGCCGCAGTATGGATGTCGGTTAAAGTAAGGTGCTTCGCCGTGGTGCCCGACATTAGAATAGGGACAAGGGATGACTCCCATTTGGCAGGTAGCTTCAAAAGAAGCATCATGGCCTGAAGGCCGTCGGGTACTTTGGCAGAATTGGTGGAAAGGTGGTCGTAAATAGTGGCAAGCTCATCTATCTGGGGGCCAGGATGCTTGGCGTAGTCCAGACGGAATGTCATGGCACGCTTGAAGTCCTGGTAGACGTTAGTGGCACTAACACCCCCATACTGGGACTTGAGATGTCCCCAAACATCACCAGCAGTCGCAAATTTTTCAACCTGGCGTTGAATAGCCAGTGAAAGGCACAAAACAATGGAGCCTAGGGCACGATCATCGTCAGTAGACCATGCATTGTAGGCTTCAACCTCCACAGGGGTCGGGGCGTCCTTATCCTTAACAGAAGGAATAGCCCGTCTTCCGTTAATCATATCCCAAAGCGCAGAAGACTTAAGGAAAGCCTCCATTTGCCTAGCCCAAATCGAGTAGTTGTTTCCGTCAAGGACGGGGACAAGAGTAGTGAGAGTCGACATTTGTAAAGAGGTTTCTGTGTAGAGAGTAGTCAGCACCGTATGCGACTAATAACAGAAAAATAAACCGGCATAGTCTCCCCTTATAAGGAGACTAATGTCTGCCATTAAAGGCGACATACTGTCATAGTCTCCCCATAGTGGAGGAGACTAATGTCTGCCAATGAAGGCGACAACCCCACTGCAGGTACTAAAGGTAACCCGCCGTCGTTGCAGCCAATGAAGGCACAAAGCGACTTATGGCAGGGCCCATAACCTGTTGCGCAGCAATGCACGCAGTGTACAGGTAGACCCTTACCTGAATAGAGAGCTTAGACGAGGCTTAGAGTGAAGCAGAGGAAGCTCAGAGTGGGGTGGAGAGAGATGTGTATATGTACTCACTCCTATAGTAGGATTTATATACTCTATGGTCCACCCATGTCCGTTTGGGGAAAACTGATGAGTAGAGGCGTCCACAATATCGCGTTTTCAGTGTCGCCTAATGTCTAATCACTGGTGGACTCGGAATAATCCCTTAAGGGGATTCTGTATGTATACTGTATGACTAAATACTCCGAATTATGTGTATAGCATAACTGATCGTACTGTCATTCCTACGTAATGAGCCTTATAGTAAGTATTACTGGCTCAACAACAACCGCCAGAAGACCACAAACAAGATGAAGATCAGATACGACCCTGGGTAGACTCACACAAGTTGAAGAAGATCGATGGAATATGGTATTGACAAGGAGCCAGAGTTGTCACAGGAAATCAAGACACAATTCACACCGTCATCCAGAACCACCACAACCCACCGACATATGGACACCCAGGCATCAAACGGATGGCCTGAATCATCGAACGACACTATTGGTGGCCCAACATGATTGCCCATGTAACCGAGTATGTCAAAGGATGCACCAAATGCCAACATCACAAGGTCAACAATCGACCCATGAAAGCACCATTGGTACCCATCACCCCAAATTTTACGATCAAGTGGTGGGCTCACGACCGCATTGCTACCACTTTGTCGTAAATCCTGAGTCCAGAGGGAATCACGTGACTACGCTTAGTCAGCAATTCAAGTGTCGCTACCAGAGATGAGAAACTGGGACTCTGCAGGGCAGAGGAGAGGGAAGGTGGCTAGAGTCTGTATTGAACAAGACTAGAACGAAGGTTACAAGGTGGACTACAGGCTCCTTAAGTACTGTACAGAAACCCCTATTTTTCTATGTTTTTCTCCCATTTGTGAGCTGGCAGGAACAGGAGGCAAGATTCTTGAAACATATGGAATGCTCTGACAGAAAGAGAAGTGGGACTCTGAAACATAGAAGTCGAATCAAGAATATTCCAGAAGCAAGACATGAAACTCAGAAGCAGAAGCTTTTCCAGAAAGTGATTATTGGAGATAATCAGATGGCACGATTATCAGATCGTGACACCAAAACCAGACGCCAACCCATTCAAAGTCGTAGCCTTGGACTTCATCACCAAGCTCCCCACGTCCCAGGGGTATGACTCCATCCTCACCATCACAGATCACAACTGTACCAAAGTGTCAATATTCATCCCATGCAACAAGGAAATCACAGCAGAGGGAACTGCAGCATTGTACGTGACACACGCATTCCGACGATTCGGACTACCAGCCAAAATTATCAGCAACCGAGACCCCCAGTTTGCGTCCAAATTCACATGCGAACTATGCCGCATCCTGGGAATCCGCCAAAACATATCCATGGCCTACCATCCCCGAATGGATGGACAATTGAAATGAACCAATCAGTGGTTAGAGCAGTATCTAAGGTTTTGGGTGAACGAGCATCAAGATAACTGGGTGCACTTCCTCCCAATGGCAGAATTCACGCACAACAGCTGGCCCCATGAGACAACACGGAAGTCCCCTTTCGCCTTGATGATGGGATATGATCCACGCGCTGATTGGGCCGATAAGCCATCACCAATACCACAGGTACTCACGTGCCTACATCAATTCCAAGAAGCGTGGAGGGACACCCAAGACCTGATCAAGAAGGCCCAGAAGCTATGGGTGAAACACCGAAAAACTCCTCAATATCAAATTGGAGACCAAGTATGGCTAGAAGGGCATCACCTGCAAACCAACCAACCCACGGCCAAACTTGCAGCACGAAGGCACGGACCATTCAAAGTCTCGAAGGTACTATCTCCAGTCAATTACCAACTGGAACTTCCCACGCAGTGGAGCATCCACCCAGTGTTTCACACGGACCTACTCACCCCTTATCAGGAGACGCCCATGCATGGAGAAAACTTCCAGTGCCCACCACCAGATCTAGTAGATGGCAAAGAGGAGTATGAAGTGGAGTGCATTCTAGACCACCGACAATTCAGCCAGAGCAAGAAATTGCAATACCTTGTGAAATGGAAGGGTTACCCAGACTCGGAGAATCAGTGGGTCGCCAAGAGTGACATATTCACCGACCAAGCAATAGTGGAATACAAATGGAGTTCAAATACCAGAAGAATGCATATAAGCCGAGGGAACACCACAATTCATTCATCACCTCTTCACACTGGATCCCTCACTCAACTCGCAATGTCTCTTCCTGCTACCTCCTCTCCCACCACTCTCACTCCCCGCCTTATCGACAGCCTCACCTGACAAGAGCTCCACAAAGCCCTCAGCAACGCTCAGTCTATCATTGACCTCAAAGACCCCGACCAGCCTGCCACCTACTGGCTCACCAATGGCCGCAGGCAGCGACTGTGCACCGCACCATACACGGAAGCCGAGATTACTTGGCTTCGTGAAGCTCTCGGAGGGGACGACAGTCCCTTACCTTGACCTATCACCACCCACGTCGAGGAAGAAGAAGAACGTGGCTACGCTGCGACGGGAAGAGTGGATGAAGACTTGATCATGGAAGGAGTCTGCGGAGAGCTGGCGATGATGGCAGCTGGCAGCAGCAGCAGGGTGGAGGGCCTGCATCCTCATCCGACGCCAACAACACACCGAGATGCTGAGAGGGCAGTTTACGAGGCCGTCGAAGGGACGTTGAGGGAGTGGTACCCAGCTGAGCAACCATACCTAATCACTGCCACCAACACTGATGACCCCTGCAAAACCCCTTACACCTGTGACACGACAGGGCGCCCACTCTATCGCGCCGGAGTCGTCATCAACACGGAAGCCGCACCCATGCCGGCAGTCCGCCTTCACTACCTCGGGGGCACTGCATGCACCATGCCCCATGGATACAAACACAATCAGGGGGACGACTTCATCCACTACCCCATCACCGATGCTCAGGGGGTCACTTGCCAGGCCACCTTCGTCCAAGTCATTGGAGGACCAGACCCCCTTGTACTGGGGCTCGTGGACAACAGCGACAAGGTCTACAGTCGCCCCCTCTACACCGAACCTCAAGTCCGCGAGGCCAGCAAGCCCTACTACAGCCCTGAAGACATGTACACCTTTGTCAGCAGGCACAGTAACCAGCACCAGGTGGACAGGGCGGTGAATGAGTTGAGGGACATAGGGCTGAAAGCTGAGTTGACCCGCTACCGCGCCTACAAGCACAAGGCTGAAAGGATGGAGCAGCACCTCCATGCCCTTGCCCAGGCGCTTGGAGGGGTACAAGGCGAACTCATGTGGTGCAAGTTCAGGTTGGAGATGGCCAATGTGTTGGATAGGATCATGGAGAGGCAGGAGGCATGGTTTCACAATCCAAGAGGTGGGCTCACATCCGTGACACTACCACTTTGTCATAAAGGGTCTTCCGGGTCTTTGTGCAGGGCCCGGGCTCGATACCAGGTTGCATACAACTGGGGGAAGGGCTCGATACCTTCAGGTACACGCTTGAGCCACCAAGCGGAGTGTCGTCTATTATAGCTAGACAAAGCCTTCTTGAGCCACCAAGAGAAGTGCCACCAATATAGCTTGGCAGAGCCTAGGATACTCTTGAGCTACCAAGAGGAGTACTGCCTATATAGCCAGGCAGAGCACTAGATGTAAGACCACTGGCACTCAGCAGAGGACAAGGGAATGGAACTAGAATTCACAACGGGAGACAGGGAACAAGACTAGAACGAAGAATACAGGCAGTACTACGGGCCCCTTAAGTATCTTACAGGAATCCTATTTTTCTGTGCTTTTCTGGCTATTTTCTGGAGACGCGTAAGTGCAGGACTAAATATAGACTAAGCACGTCAGTCTATCGCGACGATTGCACGATCTATGTGCAGTCGAGAATCGAGAATCTTCCGATGCTTTTCCTATTAATGGCACAATCGGTGGATCGTGACACATGGGTAGGAGGTATCAGCCCCACTTGGTGCTGCAGGCATCGCAGCTGAAAAGGGGGTGATGTCACGGTCGGCAGAAGTGGACTCTTACTATACGGATATGACCCCTTAGTAAGTAGTAATGTGTCATGGACTTAACGCATCAGTCAGCAGTCGTAGTATCACATGTTAGATACTGTGACTCATTCCAAGTAGTAGTAGTAATAGGGTTCAAGCTATTTATGCTACTAGTAGTCTCAGGTTGAAGGGGAGCATTAAAGTGTCCTCGTAACCGTATAAATAGGGTACTCAGAAGACCAAGATAAGCCATCTTGGTCTTCTTCAATCACTACCACTTTCGACTCATACTTTCGCTTGTCTCCCTTGAGCAAGTTGACTTCTTACTGCCCAGTGACTCTGAGATCATCCTGGTGCAACGATGCAAGATCACGAGACCTTGTGGACGCCCTTACAACAGTCTAAGTCAGACTCTATGCCAGTAGTGGCATAACATTGGCCATGTTGTAACTTGTTCAAACAGAAACTGGAATTTGTAGTGATTGAAAGTGTGTGATTATTACAGAGTTACAATGGAGTGCCCTCACCCAAGCCAATGGGTTCAGGAGTTTAGAAAACCCTCTCTTCCCCACAAGTCTTGGAGGACTAGGTCCTTTACTTCATCTGGTGCTCCGGCTACTCCTTGGAGCCATTCTTGGGCTTGTTGTTGCGGGGTCATTGCTGCGTGTACTTGTGTCTGCAATTCGGGGGGGTGGTAGCCCGCATCTGACCTTCTGCTGTTGCTACCTTGCACGTTGTTGCAGTGCTGTGGGCAGTCATGGCTGAAGTGGCCTTTTTGGTTGCAAGTGTAGCAGATTACTTCCCTTGCATCTCGGGGGAATCCCCTCCCTCAACCTTGTCCTCTTGGCCCTCCCCTGGGTGGATATGGTGGCCTTTGGTGGTCGAGCACATATTCTGCTCCAGCGAGCCTTCCCTGTGTGTCTTCTGTTTCTGTTCCTCAGGATCATGCCCGGTTGGTGGAGGTATCCATGGCATTGGGGTTGTGTTGATGGGGCAGGTTTCGTGGTGCCCATCCGCTTTGGGGGGATCCCCACTGGCTGGGACATGGGGTAGTTTTTGGAGTGGACACTTTTAGCAAGTTAAGACGTGCCTGTAGGTGCATGTATTGCTGCTGTTTCTTCATCACCACCTGTTTCCATGCTTCAAACATGGCAGGCTTGTACTGTTTGCATACCTTGGCAAACAGTGCCCTTGGTAGCCCCGCCGTGAACAGGTCTAGTGTTTGGGGGGCGTCAAGGTTGTAGTCAGCTTGTTGAGCCAGACGTTCGAAGGTGGCTACATAGCTGTCAATGTCCCCTTCCTTCATGCGGATGCCTTTGTGCAGCTCTGCTTGAGCTTGCTCCTTTTCCATGGTGTTGGCGAACCACCTGGTGAAGGCATTGAGGGTTTCTTCCCAGAGGTGTCAGGTGTGTTCAGGGAATCTGGCATCAATTTGGTGCATCAGTCAGTCTGTCATGTACATTACCCACTCGTTGACTAGCTCTCCCTGGATATATCCAAGGAAGAGGAGCAATCGTCAGTAGTAGTTGCGCATAATGTCACTTGTACTGTTGACCCCTTGGTATAGGTTCCATTGCACTCAGAATTGTAGGGCTTTGGTGCAGTCACCATTGAAGACCATAGGCGGGTTGCCTTGAAGTCTGTCTGAGGATTGGGGTGGGTTACTGATGGGGGCTACCCCTGGGAACCCTCCACTGGGTCCTCCACCTCCTCCCCCATGTGGGTGTCCTCTTCCATGGTCTCTTCCAGGTGGTCCTCCACCTGGGGGGTCCAGTTCATCTGGTCCTATGGCTCGCATCAGGGCTGCATCATCTGCGGTCATTCGATGTCCTGTGCTAGGGTCAATGGGGAGTAGGTCCGTGGGGACTCCTTCCTGTGGTTGCTGTATGGGGTCCAGTTGGAGTGCGTATGTCAGTTCTAGCTGTGTGGTTGTCATCCCACTCGGTGGGTGTACAATGATGTGCTCAGCTTGGGGTGCTTCGTTAAGCGTTATTCCTGCAGCAAGGTTTGCTAGTTCTTCTTGTTCTTCTGTGTTTACTTGGGAGAGGTGATCTTCCTCTGATTCATTGTTGCTCTGTTCTGATCCAGAGTCTTCATCTTCTTCTTCAGTAGTGCTTGTGGTGACTGTGCCATCGATGGGTCCTATTCTAGCAGGGGGGACCACTTCACTTTCCAAGATGTCACACCAATATTTGTGTGTCATGGGTCTGACGACTGTTTGTATTCCTGCATCGTTTGTTGTGAGTATACACCAGCAGGTATGTTCGTGATTGAACTCAACTGGGTAGTAGCAACTTGGTCAATTGGGGAAGTCAACGAAGTATCCGGTTTCTCCCCTGTGTGTCCTCCACCTAGCAGCTTTTAAATAGTGTGTGGGGACATCTTGTTCTCCTCTTCTGGGGATGGTATATGATTGGACTTGGTTCCAGCCCCACCAATCTCCAGTTGTGGGTGCCACTGTGTCATTCTTGTAGGGTGTGTGATGAACACTCACTCAGAGTGCTCGTGCAGGACACTTGGCTGACGAGGAACGTGAGGGATGATGAAGAAGGCTGGGAAAACTTGGAAGAACTTGGCAAGAACAAGGATAACAAGGAGGTTGCGAATCCAAGCTATGGTAAATAGCGAAGAAAGGCGCTAGGGGGTTATCCAAGTGGGAGTCACAAGTGGACAGTCTGAGGGACTGTCCGTTCTATTGCTCTAGCTTATATACCTGGGTACATGGTCTGTGCATACTTTAGGGGAGGCTTACTACTTCCCACAGGTGCTGCGCAATGGAAGGTTCGGGAAGGGTTCTAAGTATATCAACCAATCAGAATAATCGTAGGTATCGTACGACTGCTCCGCAGTCAATTGTGCAAGATTGCGCCATAGTGGTGTGACTGCTCCGCAGTCCACTAGGATTAATCCAAAGAGTGGTACGACTTTCAGTCGTCAGGTGACTTGATAAACATAGGATAATCACGTGACCGGTCACGTGACCGTCGGAGTACGAATTTGGAACTCCGACTTCGGATTTCCCCTTTAGGAAATTGATTACATAAGACCAGGCCGGCGCGGTGTAAGGACGTGAGGGTCCTAGGTGAGTTCGAAGGCGGAGAGGATCTACCTCCAAGAGGAAGGGGAAGGGAGAGTCAGTGAGATTTTCCTTCGTGTAACGCCACCACTGGCGTTAGTCCAACTTGGACACGAAAGGGCGTTCACGACTTAGCAGAATATCTCTTCCTGGTCACGTGACCTGGTCACGGGATACACGGCGCTTATGAGCACGTGATCCAAACGTACACTAGGGCAAGTCGTGCCACTAGGTAATCCGATGATCAATGAAGACGACTTGCTCGGAAAGAGACAAGCGAAGCACGCGTGAAGAGACGAGTGACGGTGGTGAATTGAAGAAGACCAAGATGGCGAATCTTGGTCTCATCGAGCCACTATTTATACATTTACGAGGTGGCTTTAAAGCTCCTCCCGAATCTGTACGACGAATGGCGTATGTAGCTCGAACCCTACTATCGCTATCCTAGTGTTTACTAATACCACGTCGACATGTGATAACGCTACTGGCTGACTGATACGACTGTCCATGACTCATTACTGCTTACAAACGAGGTCATCACCGTAGGTAAGAGTCCACTTCCTTGCATACCGTAACATCACCCCCTTTTCAGCCGCGACGACCACGGTGCCGAGTTGGTCCGATTCCCCCAAGCCACCCTTCCTGCACTTCTTCGACTCGATTGTGAATGTCCGCCATCTCTAATCTGAACTTGGAGCGGGCGACGTCGGCTTGCACGCCTCCCAAGGCTGTCGAGAGGGCGTGGAGACGATGCTCGATCCTTTCAGCTTCTGCTTTGAGTGAGCGGAATCTGTGTAACTCAGCTTTTAGCCCCACGTCCTTCAACTCGTTGACTGCTGTGTCGAGGCGATGCTGGTTGGCGTGACCCGCGGCGAGGGAGCGTAGTTCCAGCTCCCCATAATGAGGTTTGCCTCGCTCCCGAACTTGGGGCTCCGCGTAAAGCGGCTTTGAGTACGTCTTGTCGCTGTCCGCAGCGAGGCCGAGGACGATGGGGTCGGCGGTCATGATGACTTGGACGTATGCTGCCTGGGTAGTGATACCCTGGGCGTCGGTGATAGGGAAGTGGACAAACTTGTCCCCTCGGTTGTGAGTGTAGCCGTAGGGGGCGAAACGGGAGTCGGTGAGGCGGCGATGAAGAGTTGTGGTGTGGTGAGATGAGGAGGGAATGTCTACCCGAAGGGAGCCCCGGTAGATGGGGCGGCCTACTGTATCGAGGGTGTAGGGGGTCTCGTCGGGGTGGTCAGAGTCCGTGGTTGTGATGATGAAGGGGTGCTCAGCTGGATACCACTCTCTGAGCTCGCGTTCGGGTTGCTCCCGCACTTGGCGCGCATCGTCTCGTCGAACAACTTCCTCCTCTCAAGGATCTTCGTTCTCCTTGTCGCTGCCATCGCCAATTGCTCGAGCCTCCACTTCTCCGCTGTCAGTCTCCACTCCTCCCATCGCATCGTGTTCGGATTCTTGACGCGTTTCGACCCAGTGCTCCACTCGAACCGGGAGAGGTCCCGGTGAGGAAGGTGCACAGTCTCGGAGAGCTGCGTGAAGCCTATTAACTTCGGCCTGCGTATACGGCCGGTGGTTGAGGTGTTGGCCTTCGGTGCCGAGCAGCCAGTATGTTGTGGGGGTGTTGGGGTTGTCGAGGTCTTCGATGGGGGCGAGGTTGTCGAGAGCGGTCTTAAGTTCCTCATGGGTGAAGGACCCTCGGAGGTTGGCTGTGATGGCAGGGGATGAGAGCGAGGAGGACATGTCGATGAGAGGTTGGAATCCAGTGTGAAGGAGTGGGAGAGACTTAGCGTTGTTTGCTTGGTTTATATATGTCCTCGCAGTCTTTGAACTCCATCTGTACTCCGCTACAGGCTTCTTCGGCGAATACGTCATTCTCGTTGACCCACTGGTTTTCCGAGTCTGGGTACCCTTTCCATTTTACGAGGTACTGTAACTTCTTGCTTCGGCCGAATCGTCTAGAGTCTAGAATGCGCTCCACTTCATACTCCTCTTCCCCATCCACTAGGTCCGGTGGTGGGCGTTGGAAGTTTTCCCCATGTAGGGGCGTCTCGCGATAAGGCGTGAGTAAATCGATGTGGAATACGGGGTGAATACTCCACTGCGTGGGAAGTTCCAATTGATAATTGACCGGTGATAGGACGCGCGTGATTTTGAACGGGCCATGCCGCCGTGCCGCCAGCTTGGCAGTTGGTTGATTGGTTCGTAGATGTCGTCCCTCTAGCCATACTTGGTCCCCGACTTGGTACTTGGGTGTATTCCGGTGTTTGACCCACAGCGATTGTGCCTTTTTGATAAGGTTTTGGGCCTCTTTCCGTGCTTCTCGGAATTGCTGAAGTCGTGTGAGCACCTGTGGGATAGGGGATGGCTTATCGATCCAATCAGCGCGTGGGTCGTATCCCATCATGAGTGAAAACGGGGACTTCCTTGTTGCCTCGTGTGGCCAATTGTTATGCGCGAATTCCACTATTGGTAGGAATTGCGCCCAATTATCTTGACGCTCGTTGGTCCAGAACCGGAGGTATTGTTCCAGCCATTGATTGGTTCTTTCTGATTGTCCGTCGGTCCGGGGGTGGTACGCCGTGGAGATGTTTTGGTAGATGCCGAGGATTCGGCATAGTTCACGTGTGAATTTCGATGCGAATCTCGGGTCTCGGTCGCTGATGATTTTCGCCGGTAATCCGAATCTCCGGAATACGTGAGTGACGTACAGTGCCGCTGTTTCTTCCGCCGATATCTCTTCTTTACAGGGGATGAATACCGATGCCTTCGTGCAGTCGTGGTCGGTTATCGTGAGAATTGAGTCATGTCCCTGTGATTCCGGTAGTTTAGTGATGAAGTCGAGAGCTATGACTTCGAATGGCTTAGCGTCAGGTGTCGGCGTGATGGGCGCTAGTGGAGCTCGTGTCGGGCGATTGTTAACTTTGTGGCGTTGACATTCCGCGCAGCCTTGAACGTACTCGGTGACGTGTTTCAGCATGTTTGGCCACCAGTGGTCGCGTTCGATGATTCTCGCAGTTCGCTTAATTCCCGGGTGACCGTAGACGGGGGGGTTGTGATGGTTGGCGATGATCGTGCGAATTTCTTTTGGTCCTCCGGTGATTACTCGTGCTCCTTGGTGGTACCAGATCCCATCGATCTTTTTGAGCTTGTGCGGGTCCACCCAGGGGTGTAGGGTGCCTTCGTCTTGTTCGAGGGCTTCCGGTAGTTGCGTGGTGGCATTTCGCACGAATACCTTTTCGGGTAGGACGATGACTCCTTCATTGTCTCGCTCTCCTCTATTGTAGTCGGGTCGTCGTGATAGGGCGTCCGCACGGCCGTTGTTGGTGCCTTTGATGTGATGAATCTCGAAGTCGTATTCCATGAGTTCTAGGACTTCTCGAGCCACGCGGCGACTTATCTTTTGTGGCGTTTTCCAATGGGTAAGGTTGAGGTGGTCGGAGAAGATTTTGATCTTGTGCGGTGAGCCTGCTAGGAACGGTCTCCAGTGCCTCAATGCTTTAACGATTGCCAGGAGTTCTAGGTCGTAGATGTCGTAGTTGCGTTCTGCTTCGTTCAAGGTGGCTGAGAAGTATCCGAGGGGGTGTCGTTTTCCGTCTTGTTTCTTTTGCAGGAGTACTGCACCTACCGCGTATCCCGATGCGTCTACTTCGAGTTCGAACTGGTCCGTTAGTGTGGGGTGTGCGAGTACCGGTTCACTGGTGACTAGGCGTTTGAGGGTTTGGAAGGCTGTTTCTTTGTCTTTGCCCCACGTCCACTCTGCGTCTTTGCGTGTGAGTTTGTTGAGAGCTCGTGCGTATGTGGCGAAACCGCGAATGAAGAGGCGGTAAAAATTGCAGAAGCCTAGAAATGAGCGTACGTCACGTACTTTCGTGGGTGTGGGCCAGTCGCGTATGCCAGCAATTTTTACGGGGTCCATACGAGTCACCCCCTTTTCAAGAATTACCCCCAGGTAATCCATTCGCGGTTGGTGAAATGTACATTTGGACGGTTTGAAGTAAAGGTCGTGGTCCATCGCGATTTGGAGTACGGCGCATACTGCGTTTATGTGTGCCTGAAGTCCGGCGTGTTCAAGGGTTGCAATACCGATGTCGTCCATGTAGACACGGATGATTGTACCCATTGCTGCGAAAGTGCGAATTGTATCGCCTAGGATGTCGTTCATCATGTTCTGAAACGTTGCCGGTGAGTTTGTAAGTCCGAAGTACATGACGAGGGGTTCGAATAATCCGTATTTCGTTTTGAACGCAGCCTTGTGTTCATCGCCCTCTTTAATTCGTATGTTGTTGTACCCCCAGCGGACATCGAGTTTGGTGAATATGTGCCCATTTCCGAGGTCGTTGATGAGTTCTGACATGAGAGGTAGTGGGTATTGGTTGCGCACCGTGCAGGCGTTGATTCGCCGGTAGTCTTGTACTGGTCTCAGCTTTCCGTCTTTTTTCTTGATGAAGAAAAATGACGAGGCGTAGGGTGACTTTGAGGGTCTGATGTATCCTAGCTTGAGTTGTTCGTCTAGCCATTCGCGTAGTTGTCCGTCCTCGTCTTGTGACATTGGGTATACTTTGCAATCGATACTGGGGGGTGTGCCCGGTTTGAAGTCAATTGCATGGTCCCAAGGTCGTGATGGTGGAAATCGGTGGGAGGCTTCCTCGCTGAAGATTTTCGCAAAACGTTGATATGGTTCTGGGAGGGCTTCCACGACGGTGTTCTGGTTAGCTGCGATGGCTAGTTCGGTGGCTGTGGTACGTATCTGGCATTCTTCTTCGAGTTTTTGGACGATATCTTCGGCTTCATCTTGAGTTATTGCACCGGCGATGGTGGTTTGCGCTTCCGTGGGGTTAATTGATCGAAGCACTACTGGGAGGGCTTCTTCGTGGATGGTGGCATGTGCCCAGCTGATAGTCGGTTCGTAGGTTGCTAGCCAGGGGTATCCGAGGACGAGATCCTCGTTTCCTATGTCGGTGACGAGGAATCTCATGGTCTTGGAGACGTTGTTTGTCTGGACGTCTAGGTCGATAAAGTGTGTAATGCACCCAGCTTTATTCTCTGTGTTGTCGATGTTCCAGATTTTCTTTGGTTTTTCGAGGGCTTGCAGCCCAAGGCCCATACGTTTAGCGAACGCGGGTCTTATGAAGTTGTCGGTGGCTCCGGAGTCGACGAGCCCTTTAATGTCGGCCATAGAGTAATTTGTACGAATCGATACTGGAATTCGGAGCGAACAGGTAGCGAGTCATGATTACAGAATTACAATTGACTGCCCTCACCCAGGCCGATGGGTTCAGGCGTCCTGAAAACCCTCTTGGGTCCAGAGATCCTTGAATACGAGGTCCTTGACCTCGTCACTAGCCCCCCTTAGTGTTTCCATCCATCCCTTGGCTTGTTCTTCGGCTGTGGTTTCTGTGCGGCGTGCGGTTGCGGGTTCTTGGTAGTAGTCGGTTTCCGTGCTACGACTTGTACTTGCGCGTGGTTGGAATTGTTGTTTGGGCTTTCTGGGGCGTGTACAGTCTCGTGAGAAGTGACCCGGATTATTGCAGTTATAGCAGATGACTTCCCGCATGTCTCGGCGTTGCCCTCCTGTTCTGTTTTGCCCGTTCCTTGGGGGAAACGGTGGTCGTGGGTTTCCTCGGTTCGGGTCTCCTACTTCTGCGAGGCGTGCCCGAGTTCTATCCGCTGACGTGTCCATGGCGTTTGGATCGTAGCGTGGTGGTGGGAACCTGGGTGGTGCCCATTGCGGGGCGTATCCTCGGTTTTGTTGAGGTCTGGGCGTCGGGGGATTGCGTGGGGTGGTGTTGATTCCTAGGCGTGCACGCAAATGAATGTATTGCTTCTGCCTTCGGAGTGCTGCTTCCTTCCATTCATTGAAGGTCTGGGGGTCGTCCAATTCATAGATTTTTGTGAACAGGGCTCGTGGGAGTCCCGCCGTGAATCGGTCCAGGGTTTGGCGGTCGTTGAGGCGATAGTCAGCCTTCCGTGCTAACTGTTCGAAATTTGTGACGTACGAATCAATATCGTCGCCAACCATTTTGAATCCCTTGGCTAGTGTGGCCTGCGCTTGCTCTTGTTCGAGTACGTTCGAGAAGCGATCGGAGAATCCTGCCGTCAAGGTATCCCATAGGAATGGGTCGTATCGGCTGCGTCCTTGATGCAGCTCGTTGTTGAGCCATTGGAGAAATCCGAGCGTCCAGTTGGATACTCGCGGGCCTTTAATGAAACCTAAGAACAGTAGGCATCGCCGGTAGACGTTGGTCATAATCGGCGCCTCTGAATTCTGTCCCCAGTATATGTGCCACTGCGTGAGGAATGATTCGTACTCATCTCGATTTCCGTCGAATATGGTTGGGGTTTCTCCCACCAATTTGTCTGATCCGTGTGGTGCTCCCGGCGCTGGTCCTGTTGCTGGTGGTGGTGGTCCTCCACCGAAAGGGTCTCCTCCACCTCCTCCTCCGAATTGAGGTTGTCTTCCTCCGTGTGGCGGCCTTCCGTCTCCCGGTGGTCCTTGGCCGAAGGGTCCTCCACGTCTTCTGGGTGGTGGGGGTCCTCCCGTGCCTGGTGGTGGATCGGGGACGTCTGGGCCTACCGCTCTGAAGATGGCCGCGTCGTCTGCGGTCATACGGTGTCCCGTTGTTGGGTTGATGGGGCGTAGGTAGGATTCTGCCTCTTCGGTAATTCTCCTGGCTTCTTCGAGGGCTAGATCCTCTTGGGTGACTGTTGCTGTTGCCATGTCTGCAGGTGGGCGTATTTCGATGTTTTCGGGTTCGTTAATGCGTAGGGACTCAGCTGTTTGTATTATCTCTCCCACTTCGGATTCTCCGTCGTCGTTGGTTTCTTCGTCGTCTCCACTAGTTTCGGATGGTGCGGGGGTTCTTGGTTCGGATGTGCTGGGTTCTTCTTCGGGTTGTCCGTCTATGCGTCCCCACTCTTCACGTGTAGGTAGGTTCCTAGCGTCGATATCGCAGTTGTAGTTTCTTCCTGCGGGTCGTACCGTGTCGTATCGGTTGTCTATGGGATTCCAAGTAATCTCAACCCAACACAAATTGTCGAAGTTGAACTCAACGGGGCGGTATCGGGTTGGCCCCGACGCAAAGTCTACGAAGTATCCTGTTTCTCCTCGGTATTCTCTCCACCTAGCGGCTCCTAGGAATTGTGTTGGTACGTTGCGGTCTCCTCGTCGTTCGAGGGAGTAGGTCTGAAAATTTCTCCACTGGTCTCGAGTAGTGAACGCCACGATGAAGGGATCTTGGTCTTAATGTAACGCCACCACTGGCGTTAGTCCGACTTGGACACGAAAGGGCGTTCACGACTTAGCAGAATATCTCTTCCTGGTCACGTGACCTGGTCACGGGATACACGGCGCTTATGAGCACGTGATCCAAACGTACACTAGGGCAAGTCGTGCCACTAGGTAATCCGATGATCAATGAAGACGACTTGCTCGGAAAGAGACAAGCGAAGCACGCGTGAAGAGACGAGTGACGGTGGTGAATTGAAGAAGACCAAGATGGCGAATCTTGGTCTCATCGAGCCACTATTTATACATTTACGAGGTGGCTTTAAAGCTCCTCCCGAATCTGTACGACGAATGGCGTATGTAGCTCGAACCCTACTATCGCTATCCTAGTGTTTACTAATACCACGTCGACATGTGATAACGCTACTGGCTGACTGATACGACTGTCCATGACTCATTACTGCTTACAAACGAGGTCATCACCGTAGGTAAGAGTCCACTTCCTTGCATACCGTAACACTTTGAGTGCCCGCGTTTGGGCCTGACTTCCGGGGCAATCACACACTGAGTTAAGGGGGAAAACGATACTTTTTTTGATTCAATACCAAGTAAGAGTTTATATACAAAGGGGATCCTCTAGCTCGGAAAGCAAAAGGAAAAGAACCTAAATGAACACGGACAAAGGCCGCGTGGCCGAGGCGATCGAGAGTCCAAAAATGGACGGTTTCGGGCTCAGCCAGAATGCTGGCCTTACAGCGTGTTTCATTTGTGAGGCTGGGAGCCAGGAGTTTTCTGAAAAAGGGTATCCTTTCCACTTCACTAGGTATTGTATGCCTCTCTTGTTCGGAGAGAGCCTTGATTGGAGGACCGTTTCTACTTCATAGTGCTCGTCCTCTCCTTGGACTATTTCTGGGGGTGGTCTGGTGAAATTGGGTCCATGGGCTGTGGTTTCGTTGTAGGGGGATACAAGGGATATATGGAACACTGGATGGATCTTCCAAGCTTTGGGCAACTGGAGTTTACAATTAACTCCCCACGCGGATATGACTTTGAATGGTCCATGTCGTCTAGGGGCTAGTTTGGCCTTGGGGTGCGTGGTGTGGATATTGGTTCCTTCTAACCAAACTTGGTCGCCTGGTTGGGGTACGTAGGTGGCTGTGGATACATGGGTATTTTTCATGACTTCAGCTGCTACCTTTAGTGCAGCGGATACTTCAATGCGAATTTGTTCTAGGGAATGAAGGCGTTCTTCTACTGTGGGTATTTTGGACGCAAAGTTGACTGGTGGAATGAATTCTGGTTTGTAGCCGTACCAGATCTCGAAGGGTGATTTTCCCGTGGCGCTGTGTTGTCTTGCATTGTGAGCGAATTCCATGAAGGGTATTAGTTCTACCCAGTTGTCGACTTGGAAATTACAAAAGACGCGTAGGTATTGTTCTAGTTCCTGGTTGACGCGTTCTGTTTCTCCATCTGTTTGTGGATGGAATGCTGTAGACATGGTTGACTTGACGCCTAGTTTGCTCCAAACTTCTTGCATTACTTTGGAAGCAAATTGTGGTCCTCTATCGGATATTACTTGGTGTGGTAGACCTGTTCGTCTCCAGACTTGTTCTAAGTATAACTTGGATGTTTCTTCGGCAGTGATGGTCTTGTTACATGGAGCAATTATCGTTGCTTTACTGAGGCGATCCACTACAACGAATAGTGAATCGTATCCTTGTGACGTGGGGAGATCTGTGATGAAGTCCATCGTGATTATTTCCCAAATTTCGTTAGGGACTTGATTTGGTTGCAGGGGTACTTGGTTTCTTGGTTTAACTTTTGTTGCTTGGCAAGTGGCACATCCGTCCACATAGCTCTTGACGAAGGTGGACATGCCTGGCCACCAGAATCCTCGTGAAATTAGTTCGTAGGTCTTCCATCTTCCAGGGTGTCCTGTGGCAAGATGGTCATGGTATTGCTTGACTATTTCTCTTCGGAGATCTTCATTCTTGGGGACGTATACTTGTCCTTTGTACAGGATGATTCCATCTTCTAAGTTCCAATCTTCTAAGCCCTTTGTGAGGGATCTAGGGCCATTCTTTAGAAGGGTTTCTAAGGCAAGGTTAACTTCTTTGTCGTATTCTTGAGTACTCTTGATTTGTTGTCGTAACGTGGTGTTCCCTTGGACTGTGATTGTTGTGGGTCGGACTGCGTGGATTGCGAAAAATTTGGTATCCAAAAGCACACGATCATTTTCTTCGTGAGCTATCCCCTCTTTAAGGTCTGGACGCCTGGACAGGGCATCCGACTTGTTTTGGGTACCGGGTTTGTGGACAATGGTGAACTTGAAACGTGAGAGGAAGAGGGCCCAACGTGCTTGGCGCCACGTAAGTTTCTGTTTCGTGGAGAAATAGACCAAATTTCCATGGTCTGACCAAATTTCGAGGGTGTCTTCGCGTCCTTCAAGGTAGTGGCGAAAAATTTCCAGGGTGCAGGATGATAGCAAGGAGTTCTTTATCATGGATTTCATAGTTCCGTTCGGCAGGCTGTAGAGACTTGGAGTGATACGCGATGGGGTGCCAACGGTTGAGTGCATCAGGTTGTTCTAAGATGGCGCCAGTGGCAAAATCACTAGCATCCGTGATTAAGCGGAAAGGCTTCTCGTGGTCTGGTAGGGCAAGGACAGGTGCAGTGGTGAAAGCTGTGATGAGTGTCTGAAAGGCTGTGGATGCTTCTGGGGTCCATAGGAAGGGTACTTCTTTCTTGGTTAAGTCAAACAAGGGGCGTGCAATGGTAGAGAAGTCCTTGATGAAGCGTTGATCAAAGTTGCAAAATCCCAGGAAGGCTTGAACTTGTTTGACCGTCTTAGGAGGTGGCCAGTCTCTTATTCCTGCCACCTTAGCTGGGTCCATGGCAATTTGTCCTTCGGATATAACGAGTCCGAGGTATTCTATGGATGTCTGGGCAAAAGAGCATTTCTCTGGTTTCAAGTAGAGGTCGTATTTTGCTAGGCGTGATAGTACTTCGTGGGTGAGCCTGGTTAACATGGGGAGGTCCTCTGCAAATATCAGGATATCATCGAGATAGACGACAACGTGTCCTTCATCTATCAGGTCTTCGAAGATGGTGTTCATGAATGTTTGAAACGTGGCAGGGGCGTTGCAGAGGCCGAATGTCATGACTGTGGGTTCATATAGTCCGAGGGGTGTCTTGAAAGCAGCTTTGTACTCGTCGCCTTTGCGGACTTGTATATTGTTGTAGCCCCATCGGATATCTAACTTGGTGAACCATCTTGCGCCGCGTAGTTTATCAATGAGCTCGGGGATTAATGGCAATGGGGCGGCGTTCTTGATCGTAATATCGTTTAATGCTCGATAATCTTGCACTGGGCGTAACTTGCCGTCTTTCTTATCTATAAAGAAGAAGGGGCTGGCCATGGGTGACTTGGAAGGGCGAATATATCCCCTTTGTAGGTGATCCGTGATATAAATCTTCAATGCTTCTGATTCTTTGGGCGTAAGACGATAGATGGAGCAATTCTTCATGGTGGCTCCAGGTTTCAATTCTATGGCATGGTCCCATGGCTGGTGCTGTGGTAGTCTTTGGGAGGCTGTCTCGCTAAATACTTTAGCATACTGTGAAAACTGGGCTGGGATGTGTTCCGTGGATGTCTTGGGTGCTGTTCTAGCTGCAATTTCTGTGCTCGTGGTGGTCTTGGCTCTAATGAGTATATCTTCTTCCTTGGTTTCTTGATGTAGGTACAGGAACGGCTCCATGGCTTCTTGACTAAAGGCAGGTTCACCTGCGACTTGGTATTCTTCTGTGGTTTGTAAAACATTGATCATGGTTGCTCGCGTCTGTGGCTTCTTGGCTGTAATAACTAGGGACTTGGTGGATAGTGTGCAGGTCTTGGGGCATCTTGTGAAGGCGAGTTGTGGCGTGGCCCAGTTAACTTCTGGGTTGTGTGCTTTGAGCCAGTCTGTTCCTAGGATAATATCGTGGTCGCCTAGCGTGGTTACGTAGAGTTCAGCACATTCGTCGTGGTATTCTCCATCGGAAGTCTTTATCCGGATTGTCTGGATTGTAGTATATCGAACTGATCCTTGTTTGTTCAATGTTCCATCCACATTCCGTACTGGAAGTGGGTTAACTAGGGTTCTGAGAGTTAGGTTATTCCTCTTGGCAAAGTCTTGATCTATGATGATTCCTTCTGCGCCGCTGTCTAGTAAAGCCTGTGCACTGATTTCTCAACCGGTTTTCTTTCCTACTAGAGTGATTCTGAGCGTAATTGAGGGTGATCGTCTATTCCGTATCGTATCACCAGGTACAGGCTCAGAATCTAACGTCTCTAGTAATGAGTATCCTTGGGTAAAACTATGGTTGGCCACTCGTAAAGCCCTAACTGACAGTGCTTCAGTAGGGTAGTTCAAAAATCCTCTGGAAGGGGGGCTGATTGAGGGCGTGGAATCGTGATGTGTGCTGGGGGACTGTGATACATTGCCGCTATCTGGGCAGGGTGATCTTTGGGAGGATTCTCGTAGGATTCTTCTTGAGTTAGGGTCGCGCGTGCCCTAAAGTCTGACCGCTGATTACTGGGTCTTCCATTCCCTTGTCCTTGTCGTTGGGAGCTATTCCTGGTCCGGCATTCCTTGGCTCGGTGGTTCGGCTTTCCGCAATAAAAACAGAGCTTCTCCTTGAAGCGTCGATCTTTTTCTTCCTTGGTTATTCTGCCTGCTTGCTGAGGTCTTATACTCGTGGCTGTGGTGGTGTTGACGTGAGCGCCGTCTTCTTCGGCGTACATGGCCCTATTTCTTGGCCCTTGAAGTCTTTGTCCTGTGAATGCTGGGTTACTGTAGAGATGCCATACGCGGTCGAATTCTCTTGCTAGTTTGACCAATTTGTCTAGGGTTGTAGGCTGTGGTGATACACCAATAATCTTCTGGTGTAGAGCTGCAGGGAGTGCCTTTCTAAAGGCGAACATCTTGGTTTCTTCGTTTGCACCTGATCTGGACGCGTACGTGGACCATTCTTGGTACCAATCATTGAAGGGTCGATTTCCCATACGACAGGAGTACATGAGGTTGGTTGATTCTAACTTGGTGTGTGACGGAATGAAGTGTTTCTTGAACACGTCTCTGAAATCATTCCAGGTGCCAAAGTCTATGGGCGTGGCTGTGAGGGCTTTGGTCTGTTGATCTTGGGCCCAATCTCCTGCTGGGGTACCAATCTTGAAGTGCGTTAAGGCAGCTGATATGCGCTTGCCTTCATTGGTGTACGTGGATTCATTGAGATAGTAGTAGTTTTCAACACTACTCCAAAAGGCTTCTGCCTTGTCTTGTTTGCCATCGAATGGTTCCGGGGGTGTTCCTAATAACTTGGCGCCTCCTCCTGAAGCCATGGTGCTTGTTACTGGGGGTGTCGGTGGTGGAGAAGGGGATTGACTCTTGGTACCAAAAAGCTTTGGTTGTCTTGGCGTGAACAGTGGATAACTTGGTTGACTGGATGGTCCTGGGGTACTTGGGAGTGCGCCTGGTAGCTTTCCTGCTGATGGTGACTGGGGGGTGTGTGTTCCTGATAAACTAGCTAGTACTGAAGCGACGGTCTTGGTGGTTTTGTCTAGGAGGCCTGATACTTCTGCCTGTTCTGTCTCTGAATTCTCTTGGTCTGTACTTGGTGGTGGAGATAAGTCTGATCCTTCTTGGTCAGAGTCTGGGAAGACTACTCTTCTGTTGTTCTTGTAGACCCAAAGTTCTCGTTTGGTCGACCAACGGACTTCTTTTCCGTTATACTTGGCTGTGAGATTGTGGTGATCGTACGATCCTTTGTCAAATTTGCTATATCCTGGGTAAGCGTCTTCAAAATCGTCTTTGCTGACAGTGTCGTCTGTCCCAAAGAATTTCCACGGGAACTTCCCGTTTGGGCTCGTGAGTTCTTCTGTGTTCCAGATAACGTGGATTAGATTATCGTCAAGGGAGAAGAAGGGGTTCTTGAAGTAGATGGGGACTCTTGCTAGTTCTTCAGGGGTAAGGTCTCTAGTGTTTTGGCCTGGTTGATTGCTCATTCACTAGAGCGTCTTTGTAGTCTTGATACGGTCCAACCGTCTGAGTCCCAGGCATAAAAGATTTTATACCCTGGTTGTAGTGTTATCCTGTGAGTTGCACTTGGTCGTTGGCTAGATCGAATCCAACAATATTCTTCAAATATCCCGTAATGCGATATTAAGACACTAGATCTCCACAAGAGTCCTTGGAACCCTACTGGGTCTGTAGTGATGTCACGGATGTTGTTGACTGTGTGCTGGAGGTTTAAGGGAACTCCGTGTCTCTGGAATATGAGTTGACAGTGCTGCTTGAAGGTCTATAACTCTCTAGGGTTTCTCGTGGGTAGTGTTCTTGATATGAAGGGTACTTCTGGGAGGTGGTAATACGTGGGTTGGGTTGCTAGGAATTGTCCTTCTTCACTACTAGTGGAGGGTTGACGAATGACTGGGGGGAGCTCGTGATAACTTGGATACGTGGGGGTCGCTTGAACTGGGTTACTTGGACGTGTACTTGTTGCTTGATTTACTCTCCTAATGTCTCTATTAGGGATTACTGGAGGGTGTTCTTCTGGAGAGGGAATAGGTGTATCCCTTCTTATAAACTGGTTTCGTTGTCTTCGGCTTCTATGACGTTGGGATACTTGTTGAGATGCCAGGGTGATAGCCCAATCGAGTGCGCTTTCTGCCAGGGTGGTTTAAACAAGGAACCTTCTATATTCTTTCTCTAGAAGGTAGGTAGTCTTGGCCTGGAGCCCACAATACTACACTAGGTGGAGTAGGTGGGGTATCTGGTCTGTAACCACAAGTACAGACTTCTTTACTACACCAACAGACGCCGTTACTGATCCACTGGTTGGCAGGTTCTCCCCAACCGCTATCAGTATCTGTGAATGGTGTAGGGGGACTTGGACTTGGACTTGGTGGATTACTTGATGGGAGAGGTTCGTCTCCGTTCTCTTGGATGTCAAGGCGTGTGACAAAGTCGTGATCGTCGGGGGTGTCCGGGGGGAGGTGAAAGATTCTTGGATTGACGATGTTGGTGTCTGGGTTTTCAAGGGTTGTTTCCCAGTAACTTCCCCACTTGAGAGTGTATTCACGACCTTCGGTAATGACTGGTTGCGATCCGATTTGTGTAGATTCCACTCGAATCTCCTGGAAAGATATTTGGATTTGTTCGTAGTCCAACCAGAATCGTTCAAGGAAAAATTGCCGTTCTCCTCTTAGGAGTTGTTCTAGGATGCGCTGTCTTCTGGGGGGAATGTGGACAAACCAAAGATAGTCGTCTTTGTTCCACAAGAGGGTCGATTCGATGGGAGCGCCGTGGACCGTGAGTGTCTTGGATAGGTGCCAATACAGGAGTTGCTCTTGGGCTAGGTTGCTAAGCCTATCTAGCTTGCTGGCGACAAAGTCTTGAAACTCGACTAAGGTGAGTACCTTTCCGAATGGAAGTATAGAGTCGAGGTCTTTAAGGAGGAGGGTACTATCGCTCCAAACTTCTACTGTGTTGGAGTGGGCGAGGTTAACGAGGGTACTAGAAGGATAGTAAAACTGGAGTTGTCTTTCTCTGTGGGTTTCAAAGAGTGCTTGAGAGCGATTAATTTGCTCTTGTTCAGGGATTTGAGTTGGACGAAAATGGGACACTAAACCCCTTTTATTTTTCCACCAATGACCAAACTGACTACAACTACTTACTTGTAAAGTAAATAGTTATAGTTCCTGTTGATCTAAGTGGGTAGAGATATACAGGAAGGGGTCAGTGGGGAGTCGAGGCGTGAAACAATAAGAAAGGAGGGAGGGGCTGGTTCTAACAGCATCCTCAAAATGGTACCCCTGGTCGATTATGAAGATCCGGTCCTGCCAAAAGGCCAAGTATCCGTACGTGGATATAATCCTACCGTCTAGAAAATCTTGGAGCTCAAGGGTGACTAGAGTCCCGACGTACGCCTGCCGAATTACTTGGTTCAAAGGGGCGAACACCCGACGAATGCCTTCTCGGAAGTTGTACTTGATGGAGCCGAGAGGGAGATCTTGGCTGGGAAGGTCGATGACGGCTTGAGAGCAGGCGTAAAGGGGGGGAATACCGAGAGCAAGGGCGAGGGGACGGTGACGGGGGTAGAGTTGGATATAGTGCGGGGACCGGAAACGGAAGGGGGTGACACCAGGGAAGTTAGGGGGGTACGCGAGGAGGTGGTTGATGGAAGGGAGTTGCGTCAACGAGACCTGATAAAACTCCGAAATAGGTCTCCACTCTTCTCCCTGGGGTGTCTGGACGTTAATAAATTGGTGAGGGTGCGGGCCGGTGGTGATGTTGATACAGGATGGGGGGCGAACGATGGGCAAGGCAGGAGGGATATTCTCCTGATTTTCGTGGGGGAGGTCGTTGTTGGGGGTGTCGATACGTGGGACGCCTTCTGCTACACGATTGTAGTTGATGGGCGAGTCAGGAGTGGCGGGGCGAGCAGGGAGCGACGAGGACCAGGGGCGAGGCGAGACGAGGTGGACCGAGGGGGACAGGGAGATCAGAGAGGGGCGATAATGGCCCAAGCAAGGGGGACTGGAAAACTTGTACCGGGTCAGGGTATACAAGTTCGGGGGACGGGGAGCGAGTATGAGGGGCGCCGGATCGAACGGCTACTTGAGACCGGATATCAAAATCCGGGGACGGGGACGATGGGCGAGAGACCGGGGACGGGACACCAGAGAGGGCGAGGTAGTTTTCGTCGAGTAAAACGTACTCGACGCCGGGGGATGCCTCCTCGTAAGAGAGGGGGGTAGCTGGGCGAGGTGTCGGGGGGCGAGAGAAGACCGGGGATGAGGGCGCTACGAAGGCAGCCGGACCTTGGGGGAGAGCGACTTGCTCAACTTGGACGAGGGGGGTGTTCAACCCCACCGGAGACAATGGACGAGTGAAGGGAGAGGAGGGGGAGAGGCGACGACGAGGGGGGCCACAATACTGGGGCTCCCACGAGGTGTAATATGAACTAGAATCACCATCCCAGTGACCGAAATCGTCTCCGAAATCAGACACTATCAAGGAGCGTCCAGGTCAGATAAGGAGACTGTCCAAGTGTGATGAACACTCACTCAGAGTGCTCGTGCAGGACACTTGGCTGACGAGGAACGCGAGGGATGATGAAGAAGGCTGGGAAAACTTGGAAGAACTTGGCAAGAACAAGGATAACAAGGAGGTTGCGAATCCAAGCTATGGTAAATAGCGAAAGAAAGGCACTAGGGGGTTATCCAAGTGGGAGTCACAAGTGGACAGTCTGAGGGACTGTCCGTTCTATTGCTCTAGCTTATATACCTGGGTACATGGTCTGTGCGTACTTTAGGGGAGGCTTACTACTTCCCACAGGTGCTGCGCAATGGAAGGTTCGGGAAGGGTTCTAAGTATATCAACCAATCAGAATAATCATAGGTATCGTACGACTGCTCCGCAGTCGATTGCGCAAGATTGCGCCATAGTGGTGTGACTGCTCCGCAGTCCAATAGGATTAATCCAAAGAGTGGTACGACTTTCAGTCGTCAGGTGACTTGATAAACATAGGATAATCACGTGACCGGTCACGTGACCGTCGGAGTACGAATTTGGAACTCCGACTTCGGATTTCCCTTTTAGGAAATTGATTACATAAGACCGGGCCAGCGCGGACCGGTCTTAGACGCTCGAGTCACGACCCAAGTTTACAGGTTCGTGACAGGGTGTAGCTTGGTCTTAATGTTACATTAGGCCCACCCTAACGATGCTCGACTTGAGCGATGACAGAGTGGCTTGACAGACAGGAGTGACTTAGCGGATACAGACACATGCCTTCAACAAGGACGTGGTTGCTTCGAGCACTGGGACGAGGTCCACCAGGCGTACAAGTCTCAGTATGATCTGCCTCACAAAGGCCAGATGCATTAGCAGACAGACGAGGAGGACGAGGCAAGTGAGAAGGGAGTGAGTCAAGGCAATGACAATTCAAGAAGACCAAGCTGGGGAGCTCGGTCTTCATACTATCCACTAGTTATACACTTGATGAGGAGCTTTGAAGCTCCTCCTGAATGTAAGGTATCTAGTAGCGATAATAGCTCGAACCCTATTACTGCTATCCTAGGACCAAGTCATGTCCATACCAGATACATGTGATAACAAGTCCGAGGCTAACTGATACAACTGTCCCTGACTAATACTAGGGTAGTCAGAACCCCACGAGTCTCCAATCTGTACTGATGAGTCTGATCGCAACATGCCAGGGTCACGTGATGGGTGGTTAATGTAAGATCACATGATCTATTCCAAATATTGCTGAGCAGTTCCATTGTAGTTGGGATGGTCACATGACTTAGCTGGGATATGGGCATGTTCAGCCATGAGTCTTGCTATTTCGGCTTCTTCCTCTGCATATTTGGCACATGACTTCTTCATGGCAGTGCTTCAGGGTCGTTCAGGGGTGTCTGGGGGCGTAGTTACAGGCAAAACCATAACAACTTTCCTTTCTGTATACTACCTTACTGATTGTATCTTAGTCATGCTTTCCCATGCCTCTTAACATCAGCACCAGATGAGTCCATTCAAAATTCATACACAACACATGTGGCTAGTGGATTTTTACAGTTTACAGATGTTCAAACCAGTCATCATCTTCAAGGTCTGAGTTTGCAAAGCTATTTTCAATCTAGCACCCAGTCAGCCATTACCAAGGCCATTACCTTATATTATAAAGATTAGACAAACTCACCCAATATGACAAAATTGCAGCAATCAAATCTGGCCATGGTTCACGGATCACTAGCTGGCCATCAAGATCCCTTGCAGTTTGTAACCGAATCATAGTAGACTGCTGATATGAGGCTCCTTCATAATCATCATTAAGTTTGACAAGGAGAAAGATCCAGTCACGCCCATTGGTCAGTGCACCACGGAGGACCTTTTTCCTGAGATAGGCATTATAAATGTGGATTAAGTAGCAAAGAAGGGTCTGCTTACTGAAGAAGCTTTCCACATGCATACAACCCACATACTGCCTGAGAAACATGGGCTGAGGGATCAAAAAGCTTGGCCTCTATGACAAAGAAGCCAGATGATGTAAATAACTTGGGGTCATTGAGGAATGGGGGTTTCAGCAAGGCAGCTAGAGGAAACAGTTAGCTAGATAGTTGAGATAGTTAAGGCAGATTTACTAGCAACACGTTGATTTGCTACTACTACAGCAAAATAGTCTACAAGTCCAGAGAGGCTTGGGAAATTCAATGGGCTAGTAGTCATGGCTGGAACAATCTGTTCCATGTTGAGAATCATGTGCTGATCTGGCAGTAGCATTGCAGATGCACGGAAGAAGAATGCATCAATCCATGCATGAGAACTTGCTTCAGTCTGATGGGATATATGTGAGAAGCACAAACTTGAAAGCCAATAGATCACTGTCAAACCTTCTGAGGAATAACATTTTCCAACAAATGTAAGTGACGATGTAGATTGGCAGAAGACCAGAGTTCATTCTGCCCCAGGGAAGTAGTGGCTGCAATGCGTTCCTCAGAATTGGGTTTCAGGTCAATGAAGCCAGCAAATGTGATTTCAAATGTGGTTGTCAACTTGGTCCAGATATCCTGTCATACCAGAGTAAGTAAGAGGCTATAGGGGGTGAGGTAGTAATAAGTACCTGAGACCCTTCTACTTGAAGTTCCAGCTTTGATCCCAACAGAGAGAGTGTTGTGTCAATCTGCTGCTCAAGGCCATCTAGGCTTGCCACATCTGAATTTGAGTCCCCACTGGGAGGCTCAGACTCCAGGCCATATTCAATGGCTCTCTTCAGCCTGAGAAGAGAGTTGAAGGCAAGTTGCAATTCCATCCCACTGAGTCCACAAAATTTAGGAAGCATTGTGATGGAGGTGGGGACTGGTGCACTGTTTTTGTGAACTGAAGTGACCACGGAAGGAAGTGACTCACAATCAGAGGTGACTGAATCACTGGCAGCGGACGAGTCGGCAAACCCCGCATGGCGAGTCCCGAGTAGCGCCAGGTGCTGACTTAGCAATTCTCAATTATACTCTCGACAACTGCTCGATCACCTCGTTGATCCACACCTCAATCTCCTCCTTATCCTCTACCTGTTTCTTGTGCGCAGCCGCCGCACCACCATGCGGCTCGCGCCCGCGCCGTACCTCCGCAATATCCTCCGCGACGCGCACGCGCCACACATTCCACTCGTCCACCCTCTTTCGCTGCGCGACCAGTTCCGCAATGACTGACGTCTCCTCCGCCGCGTCCGCCTCGTCAAACGCGCGCGCATATTCTTTCAAGTTCCGCCGTATCGTTCGCTTCTGCTCCTTCGTCAGCGGCGACGGCGCGCGCGGTCGCCACAAGAACTGCTTGAACCTATCCAGCAGCCGCTTCTCGATCTCCTGCCCGCGGAAGTCCCATATCGCGTACCCGTTCTCGATCTGTTCGATTCAGTCGGCGTCCTCTGGATGTGGCCGGCGCTTACGTACCGTGTGAGTCCAGGCGCTTGCGGCGGTGGCGAGGTACCGCCCGCTCGGGCCCCACTCGACGTCCGTCACCCTATAATGGTCCGCCATGGATGCCCGAGTTCCATTCCTCCTTCGGCAGGTCCTTCTTGACCACGTCGTCCGAATCGAAGTCGAGGTCCCAGAACTCAAGCTCCGATTTCGACGTCGAGCCGACGGTCGCGAGCACGACGTGCCGTCCGCGCGGGGACCACCGGATCGTGTTCGTCATCCGGCCCGCAAGCGTTCCTGCGACGGGCTCGGCGTCAACGCTCAAAACAAAATCTGGGAACGTGATCCACGTAAGAGCTTAAAGTCATTCTTGCTGCGATCCAGCTGATAGAAGCTGACGTCCGTCTTGATAGTGACACCCGGCCCCGGGTTGCCCAAATTGGGATCGCTTCTCAAGACGATGGCAAAGCACTCGCCTTTGGGCTTCCAGAAAAGCCCATGACCGTATCTGCGTTCTGCGTCGCACTTTAGAGGAAAATACAAGGAACTCGCGACGAACCCTTGAGTTCGACAACTTCGACTGGAAAGTCCTTCTTGCGCACACGGAAAATCTCAAGGCTGCAAAAAATCGACTTTTTCGTTTTGGTACTATGTCGGTCGACACGTACGCAGAGAAAATCGCCTTGATTTTACCAATACAGCTTACAATGGAAGGAATAGGGGAGTACTAAGCACCATCGTCCCGTCCATAAATGCGCTTGCCTAGTCCTATCTCTGAGACATTGAACAAATTTTTCTGTCGGAGAACCGTTCGATTCGGAAAGTCGAGCAGCGTGACACGCGCAGGTTGGTTGGCGACTTCGGGCGTCCAATATGCCAGCATGTTTTCTGTCGGCTTCTTGGACGCCTTGGCGGCATCTTCCCGTTCTTTTTCTCCATGCGGGCACCACTCAAAATCGACGATACCCTCGATCTTGAGACTCTTCTTCCCTTGCAAGCCCATGCTCGGCAGCTCGTACACGCTAATTTGTTGGCCTGGCGTCAGCCTCGCGGTGTACTTGTCGTCTGGGCTCCACTTCAAGGCAGGCCATGCCATCTGCTTCTTCGCACCCTCGCCCTCAGGGAGGATAGAAGGAAACGTGCGCAGAAGATGGCCCGCCTTGATGTCCCATATTGCGATGTTGTTGCCCTCGTCCTCGGTGGAGAAAGAGCGTGGGCCCTTGGGGATTTTCTCTGCCACTACGATCGGCTCGTGCGACCAAGTGACGAGGTACTGCTCGCAGGGCGAAAAGTCAATTAGTCGGACGAAGGAGTGGAAAACGGGGCCTGAAGTTGGAAAGAAGGGCCGCCGTATAATCGGATTCCCTGCCGGTAAAGAGCCGTAAAGAGCCGCAATATATGTACCGAGCGGTGACCACGAAACGTATAACTTCAGTTTGTAGATTTTGTTATGGGCGGCGCGGTGAGTAAAAAGAGATGTCTTTGAATGGGTTGGTGAGACGTACATTGTCTCACATTGTGAAGGACGACCGTGCCGACAAATTGAAACTTCATCTCCGCGATATGTCACGTACTGATCGCGGCCCTAAGGATCAGCCAACCAAGCTCGCAGATGCTCCTGTGGCATGTATCAGAGGAATATTCAGAGTTGAAGGGAAAGGTTAGCGACGCACCTTGGTGAGGTACTCTTCGCGCTGTGGTTCCACATACGTCTCATCTAGATCGGCAAATTTTTTCGATATCGGTGAAGCGATTAACAAGGAATGTGTGTTTTGCGTCGAAGGGGTGTCCATTCAGCTCGTTGAGAGCATACGTGGCCGCATCGGTGTTTCGGAATTCGATGAATGCGTATCTATGTGGGTTCAAACGATAGCATACATGTGACTGGGAGGGCTCTTACCCGTTGCTCTTTCCCGTCTTTTCATTCCATGGTACGGAGACATCATCGGGCTTTATTGCTGCGCCTTTTCGTGTGAACTCCTTTGCGATTTTTGCTAAAAGTTTCTCGAGTTTTGACTTGTCGATGACGGGAACACCATCGACGACTAGGATGTGATCGAAGCCTTCTTCGAGGCGGACCTTATATCTGTCGTGAGGTTTTGTCAGCTGATGACACTATTGCCGGATCAGCCCAACGTCGATGTCCGAAAAATCAATGTCGAGTTCGTGTGTTGCCATTGTGTCGATTTGGAGGGAAACGAGTCAGGTTATCTTACGTAACGTAATTCTGCCCCTTCACTCGCCTACAATCAACGATACTGACGTTGTTGTCGCGTTCTTTCTTTGCTTCTACTCCATGCTCACTGTCTCGCTTGTTGTACTCATAGACCATGTCTAAATCCGACTCCGTCCCTGTCGCCATAGACACCGCCCTCCTCGTCCCTACGTCTGCGGTACGTTCTTTTCCTTCGTCTTGTAGTCCCACGCTCACACACTGTTTGTCTTCTCCTCCCTCTTCCTCACTTCCCAGCCGACTTTACACTTCCTCCTGCTACTGCACACAGGGCAAAGGCGATTACATGCCTGGCACCGTTCCCCAGAATGTCCCGGATGCGGTTGTTAAGGATGGAACCCTCTCTGCTGACGTCCTGAACGCGGGTGCTAAGGTCGGCACCGGTCTCGACGATCAGGAGGCTAACGACCGTGACCAAATCAAGTCCTTCCGCGTCCTCGCCGACTTTAGCAAAGACAGACAGCAGGATATCTGGCAGATCCACTTCGCCATGGATGTCAGGTGTGAGGCTAGCACGCCGCTGCTGGTGGCGACCGCAGTCCCGACGCGCAGTCGGTCGTTTTCAGCGACGTCGAGAGTCAGGGCAAGCCACCCAAGATCACCTCCAGTGACGGCGTCGTTTTCGAGCAGCCCACCGAGGGAGTTCCCTTCCCAGGCGACTTCGACATCAAAGTCCGTGATCGTACGGTCCCCTCCTTTTCAGTCATAGTCGTCTGCCGACTCGAGCTCGCCGCCGGTACCATGTTCGGTCAGCTCCTCAAGGCCCTCGTCGACCGCCACTTCGAGCCCTTCCACTTCCGCCACCTCGGATTTGCGTATCTCGGCTGTCGTGATTTCATGTGTGTCCTCTTTCTGCCATCTCCTCAGCTACCCATCCCCTGATTTCCTTCTTCGTCTTTTTGCGCTCTTTGTCGTTTTTACAGATCGCAGGCAACCGCTGCATGGCTCCGTGACGGCCTCTATGTGTCCGGTGACGCTATTATGGTCTCGGGCGGCCCCGAGGTAGAGAACCGGCCTCAGGTAGAGGGCGACATCGAGACCGAGGCCCGCCACATCTTCAGCTTGCTGGGTTGGCACTACACCCGCCCCCACGCCCCCGCCAATGTCTCCGATGCCGATGCTGAGACCGAGCGCTCCTTTTCTCGCACCCCCAACGGTATCGATTGTGCAGTTTGGGGCATCGTCCACATCGAGGATGTGAAGCTCAGCTACGACCAGGGCATCATCCCCACCGCCTGATTCCGGGCTGCGGTGCGTCGTCGCCAAGGTCTTTGTCGTTTATCATGTCTAACGTGTTTTGCTTTTTTCCCACATCGGCATATTGTCAATAGACCTAAGGGTAGTTCGTACATTCAGTACAGCCTGAGGACAATGGGTACCAGCATGGCAGCCTAGGACTGGTCTGTCCGGAATACAAATGTGTCAATCGTTTAAGAATAAACGTAGCCTCGTAAAAACACTTGTAAGTTACTTGTGGGTACTTACAAGTACCAAGGAGAGAGGATACAGTACTTGTAGAGCCATGCTCTGAGTCACCAACTTGGGAGTCTTGGTCATGAAGTGAGCCAGATTCCCGGAACTTCAAAATCAACCATTTCTGGAAATGTTTACTAATATTTTAGCCAGTGGGCGAAACCGGGAGTAGGGCCCGGTTACTGGATTTTCCGTTTTGACATACACACTCCTCTGCTCCTTGCTCAACCAAGCCTACCACCTATACGTCCAAAGTTTATGAGTCGACGTTATTGTCATCTTCGTCTTCGCCATCGTCACATTTGTTAAAGTTAGTAACCCACTTGGCCCTTCCTTCCCTTGTTTTAACCGTGACTGACACAGCCCTCTGACTCGTCAAGTAACTACCACCATGTCCTCCAAAGTCGATGTCTTTATTAACGATGAAAAAAAGCCGGCAAACATTCCGAGCTACGAGACGATCGTCACGCAGTGTTTCCACCTGGGTCCCCACCAGGCTACCGCCACCAACATCAGCGGTGTCCGAATCACTCTCAACAAGAGGTCTGATAACGAGGTCAGCGACATCTGGGTCAAGTTTGGACGCAACATAGCCATGGGCGAGGCCAAGACGCAACGCTTTGTCGCGCAATACCTTGAAGCCGACGACATCCCTACTGTGCGTGCCCCTCGTGTTTACATCGCGTTCACGTGGGGCGACTTCGGTTTCATCGTCGCCGAGTACATTGATGGGCCGATATGCGCCAACTCCGATGTTGCCCTCGTCGCCGCCGCCGTACAATCCCTTATCGCCATCCCAAGCCCTAGCTCAACGCCTGGACCTGTCGGTGGAGGGCTGATCGAGCACCCCTTTTTCATCAACCGGACGTCGTCCATCTGGTACGAGTCCGTCCAGGAGCTAGAGGATCACATCAACGGTGTAAGTGTTCCCCTTTGTCTCGCCTTGTCCCTTGGCTGCTTTCCAGATGATAACTCTTAATGCAGATTTTATATGTCACAGGGAAACACAGGAGGCGGACGTGTTAGCTTAGGGACCAAGCTCTGCCTCTGCCCGTCTGATCTGAATCGCGCAAACTTCAAGAAGGTCGAGGGGAATAGGATCGTGGCCCTCGACTTCGGCGGCTACAGCTTCCTGCCGCCCTCCTTCTTCGCCTTCGTGCTACACCGGGGAGACCCTTCAAATTTCACCCACCGCATCGCTAGGAGGCTCGTCTATCGACCATCGACGACAGAGGTTGCGGCAATGGTGAGCGCCTCCTGCGCGTTGGTCCCAAGGTCGAGTAACGATATTGGTGAGCAGATCTCCTTGCTCTCTTTTCTTCTTATTGCCTCCCTTCCCCTTACAAGAATACCGAGTTCAATGTGCTGCACAGGTCTTTCGGAGGAGCTCGAGTCCAGGCTTCGGTAAACACGGCGCACAAGCCGTCCTCGATGATGTCTCACAATCAATCATATCGATACTGTGGGATCTCCATTCGCCGACAGGATCGAGGGCTGCGACTCCCGGTGTCGTCTTCCTCCTACATCAAGGGAACTTGAGGGCGTTAGAGATAAAAATCTGAAGTTCGTCAAATATTTTAGCCCGGTAGTACAATTCGCGCACGCCGTCTCTGGAATTTTTGGTGAGGCGACTGGACCGGTGGGCGATCAGTAATTCATTTCGTTCTTTGTTTTTTTTGCTGTAATGGAGTATGGGAAATTGGCCAGTCAGTCATGCTCGTGAGACCCACCCTAAGGTTAATCTGCTTCTATTTCTCCGAGTTAGATCTAAAATGTGTCTTCCCAAATATCCCGTAGTACGATCCTATGACCGCAATCAGCATGTAATGCCCTCTTTTCTCCACTTCTGTCCAACGAGGCACACCACAGGACAATCCTCTGCGTCCCTGACCTCGCTCGGCCCGCGCAGACTCGTCGTCGTCGTCGTCGACAACCACCATCCCGAGGAAGCGGTACTCTTGCAGCGCATTTCCCTCCTCGTCTCATCAGCACGCCCTCCTCTGCGCGGGACCGTAGAACGGCAGATACGTTCCCATTGAACATATCCACGCCTCCCTCCGGCTGCGCCGGAACTCAGCGAGGAGCACGCGCCGTGCGTCTGCGTCTACGTGCGCCGGGACCGACAGCGACAGCATGCGCAGCGCCAACACGCGCGTGAGGATGCGCGCCTTTCGTAGGCGCGATCCTCCCGGGCCGGAAGCGGCGGTTCACAAGTCGCTCGAGGGCGATATCTTTGCGCACGAGCATACAGCGACGGCCCAGTCCTGCGCCGCGCATTGTCAACCAGGTCGAGGATGAGATGGCGGAGGGGTTCGTTCACATCGGAATCGCCGAGGTGTGAAGTGTTAGAGGCGCGGGAAAGCGCGACTCAGTCTTCGGGAGAAAAGACTATGATATTAGTGTAGCTACCTGTTAGAGGCGCGGGAAAGCGCGACTAAGATACAATGAGTAAAGGTAACGAACGGGAAGTGAAGTAAAGTACTGACCTCAGTCTTCGGGAGAAAAGACTGAGGTGTCGCTACTGTGACTACGGGGTATATAAGTTCAACAAACGAAAAATTTATACGCTAAGTCTATAGAGGTATAGTATAGGCAGCTGTGCTCGACTTGGTCGTTTCCGACCCCAGCTAGCTCGGAGTTGCCCGACGCTTACTCAGCGTGTGCGGCTGAACTCCAACATGAAGTGCAGAGATCGAGGATCGGGAGGGCCAGTCACCAGCGGCTGTGGCGCAGGGAGTGAGCAATCTTGCGCCACGGAATCCACAGGCAGAGTCCGTGGGTGCGAGCGAGGAGCGGCGAGCAGGCGAGGACTGAGAGGTTGTCGAGGTGGAAGGGGTTGAAGGGTTGTACAGGTCACCTAGTTGGGTCGGCCACTAGGCCCCCTACGACCGAGATAGCGGGGAGCTCAGCGGAGGGTCAACTAGCGAGTTTCTAGCACAGAATCGTAGCATTTGTGAAGGTAAGGAGGAACATAAACGCAGACTATAAGAGAGGTAAGAATGCAGGTGTGCTCACTCGAAGACAATTGTTACACTCATTACAGCTCTACAAAACCTGGAGTAGTGAAACTCACTAGGGTCGAGACTGGAGAGAAAGGTAGCGTAAGTTCGGCACGGGCTTGTGAAAGAGGTACCTCACAAGTGATTTGGTGCAAGATGCATAGACTTAACCATTCAAGCTATGGTACCATAAAGACAACATTGATGGCAGCATTCGCATCCGCGGTCCAATTGGACGAAGAGAACTTCTCGATGAGGTCTGCATCAACGGAGGTCGTTTGTAGGTGGTTGCCCAACATCCGAACATTGTCCGAGTTCTTCAAGTGAACGTGTAGAACAGATAACGACTCCAATTCGGGATGCGGACCATACGGCCATAGAACGGAATACGGAGAAGAGGGATGGTCGTTTGTTGTGGGTCGATACAGTACTAGGTACGTTCCGACTCCCGACATGCCCGGACTTCTACTGTTCCGAGGTAAATAACCAGTAACAGGAGATCGAAGGTGCCGTGACGCCCCTTGTTCCAATGGGTGGCGGCTGAGGTATCTAATAGTATAGTAGAGGGTTGTCGCATTATAACTTCGCATGTGTATCACCGGTCGCTCTAGCGCCGATATCCAAGAGGCTCTTGGGTGATTACCCCATGTTGTTCCTCTTCACAACAAAGCCAGTCAAAATATTGTCGACACCATCAGTTCTGCTGTCCTCGGATAGAAAATGTAAAAATGGAGTGTGGACAATAGGGAACTAGTTATTGACACGCTCTCGCAGAGAGTTGATGGATGTTAGTAATTATCACCGCTGTATCTCTCAACGACATCTTCACTTACCAACAGTGATGGCTTTCTGCCCAATTGAATCACCTCCTGTAAATCCGGCGTGCTCTCGAGGAATTGCCGATACTTTGAACGCAACATATTCGTACATCTTTCTAGACGAAACGAGGATATGCCTACCACCCTTCATCGTGCCTCTTGTGAGTAACTTACCAATTTGACCGCATCGAGAGAGCCTGCCGACGTACTTACCGTCCGTCTCGGCGCCGTATGACTGTGCTGACTGATGCGCCGAGGATGCACATTGACAGTATGCTGCTTGATCCGGTCTGATCATTGTCGTTAATGTCGACAATTCGCCGGCCGTCCAGTTTTTTTTTCGCACATCTACCTTGCCGATGCAGCAGAGCATCCCATCCTCCTTGTTTTCCTCCCACGCCGCTCTTGCCCAGGTTTTGCTTGGCATCGTACTCATTCTTGGTGACCAAGTCGACAAAATCACCGTAGAAAAAGACCATTCGCAATTTTTTGCGGCTCGTCACTGGCAAATCCCCAAGGCGTGTCGTCGTATTCAGGAATATTCAGGATCCAAGATCTCATGGAACGCTCTTTTGACCCAGACGGGCCGTACTTTGCGACATGGAATATACTGTAGCTTCATATGCCAAATTCCTATTCTGCTTTATCTTACCAACATCAATCTCGTAGGAAGTAACAACGAGATCAACAGTATTATCTGTGATCCTCTCAGTCGACGTGAAGAAGCCAATCCTTCCCCTTAAATCGAGTTTTCACCCAGCCATCGTCGAGCAGGACAATGTACTCATATCGCTCCAGCGCTGGCCCCAAGGAAGGCCCAGCCGTCCTGCGATTGCCCCACCTCAAGCTCAGCAGAGAATAAAAACGTCGTCGACGCTCCGTATGTGCCAACTCGTTCTGCTCGATTTCCATCGCAAAAAGTATGACGAAGGCACCTGAGCCGACGCTCTTTTCGCTCCGATTCACGGCTTCTCGCCCGCTGTGCCGGAGATGCCCTCTGTCTGGAGCGGAAAGAAGAGAGTGCACGAGGAGGTGCACGAGCGCAAGGCGGAGAGAAAGCGGTTCTGTTCGTGCTCAACAAGATCGGTACGTGCCGTCCGGCTGTCTCTCCATGTCCCTCTCCTCTCTATTTCTCGGATCTTCTCTCCGCGCGGCCCCCACCAGTGCGCGAATCTCTCCTCTGCTACACGCACCAGTGCACCACCACCACCTCCTCCAGGTGTCCGGGCCGTACATCGCAGTTGGCCTTGTCGGCTTCTGGACGACGGCAAAAGCAACATCGTCGACACGCTCAAGCGCGCCAAGGTTAGCCTCTCTTAACGGTTCTCCTATAAGAGTGGCTATTATGGAGACACGCACGGGAAGGTGTACGCCATGACGGCGCAGCCGGGACATAATTCAACAGACCCAAAGCGGCCAACTCTCCCCCTGAGTGTGCATACGATTATCGTCGCGCAGGACAGTACGGCTGACAGAAGGCTAGTTTGAACTCAAGAAAAATCTAGGCACATCCCGCCTGCCAAGTCAAGAAGGAGTGCAGGCGCTCAGTGCGTCCTTTGTCCGTCTTACTCGCCGACCTGGCCACTGATCCTTTCCGCGCAGTCCCCGCCATGACGTGAGTCACAAAACGCGACGATGGTGTCTGAGCCCAGAATCTTGTTACTCGGGTAGCTAGCAGCTTCCGCCACCATGTGCAACGCCTCATGCGCTGTGTCATAAGAGGCATCTTCCAGAGAGGCAAGACGAGGCACCGGTGCTTGACGCGCGCGACCCGGCTGGTCGAAGAGGAGGGCGGAGGGCAAGCGGTTCGGTTCGTGTTCGTGCTCGACAAAAAAGGGGGTGTATGGCCGTCTAATGGTATGAGGATACCCGCGCAATTCTCTTCAATGAAAAGGTCAAGTCGTAATGAATGTGATGAGAGAGATGAAACCGTATGCGCGCAAAGGAAGCACTTAGAAAGAGAGAGAAGATACCTACGCAAACGGAGGTCGTAGGCGCGAGTCGCACACGGAAACCAAAACGTAAGAAATACGATGTGAAAAGCTTGCACGTTCGGCAAAAGCGAGCCAACCTACTTGTACAACGCTTACAACGAGACATGAATGACTTCGAAGCGATCAGTCTGAGTCAGAACCAAAGGGGGGCAGCCGCGTACCTATCATAGCTCAAGTCCAGCGCCTAAAATCGTCAGCCGTACCCAACAACTGCCCACACGCCTGTACGCCCACATCTGGCGCGAGAATGAGGACGAGTCGCTTCAGTGCGCTGCCTGGAGCATCAAACAGCGCTGCCTCGCGCAAGCACTCGTGACGCGCAGCGAACAGCCAGGAGCAAGTGCGGCAGCGAGCCCAGGGCTGCCGTGGAGCGCTGCGCGGCGAGGCACAGCGCAGCGGCACGTCGTGTGCTGTGGGGAGGAATGCTGACGAAGTCAAGTAACGCAAGGTGTGTGAGATGCGCGTGGGACGGTACAGGGAGAAAGTGGGGAAGTGCACCACTGCAGTGGCATACGATGACTGGCTGGCTGGATCCTGCTCAGGACTGCGTGGGAACAACCTCGCAGTCGTCTTTCGGATTCTCTAGCGTGGGCAACAAAAGTGCAGCATGTCGAACCCCTCGCCGTACGCCTCGTCCCGGTCAAGTGTAAGTAGCGTCACTACTGTAACACGACATGCCGACATATCACCAACGTCACCAAGCACTCTCGCTCAATAGTATATAAGACGCTCGTAGACAATGCTTCGCCTTGTGCTTTGCTCCATCATGATTATCCTTTCTTCCTTCCCCGTTATCACTACCTTTCTGGTACCATAGAGGTCTCTCCGTTTTCACCGAGGTATCGATTCTGTCCTAGTGTCCCTCGAGGTTTTATCAAACTCGCTCCAGTGGATCTCCGCGTCAGACGCCGTGAGCAGATGTCTACCTGTGCGCCGTTAAACACGACAGGCCGCGCCTCTGCACGTGTCTTTCTCGTAGTGCGCAGCGCCACCATGAGGAACGTGCCAAGAGGGCGAAAGGTGAGGCTGATGCGTGTGCCGCGCTCTACAGGGTCCTTTGTGCATTCCAGCTGTTTTCCTGTGTCTGTGTGCGTGTATTCCGAGTCAGCATGCGTTGGTCTGGACTCGGAGGCCAAGGGCCACCATGACGATGAGCGAGTTTTGCGGCAGCGGCACGAGCTGCGTGCGTCTCAAACTGTGCCTGGTCCCCGTCAAGCAGCCCGGGTCATAATGATAAACGTAGCTTGAGAGAATCAAGTATTTTGCTACAGTAGTAATGCACCATATCTCTTGAACGGAAACAAGTTTCGGTGAAGCTACGACAACAATGCACCAAAATCGAGTGCGTTGTACACATTATACATAGCTCAACGACACGATTCCTGGATCACCCGAAATTAGACCGACTTATCCTTCCTTGCGGTGTTCCTCAATATCGGCAAGGAGATAGACTTTCTTGGGATTACTGGTCCCCAAAACCGTTTAAACCAATGATCTTTCTCACGTTTTTTGACCGAAGAATTAGATGGCACTAAAAGCGTGATTAGATATTATCTTAACAGATGCAAAAACAAACAAACAAATATCAGTGGCCGACGACTGAGATGGCACTAAATTTTCGATGAGATACTTTCCAAGTAGATGGGAGAAGAAACGAACAAATATCAGTAGCCATAATAAAGGCTGCAAATAGCTCGACAGAATGCTCTTGAGAGGATGACATAAGGAATTGGTGAATGTTCGCGTCAATATTCGCCGTCCGATAGTCCAGCTCCGCATGGGTTAGAGCTGACCCAGCTGATAAGTGCGAGAGACGCAAGAAAGTGGCATGCTTCAAGATGAGGATAACAGCTTTGAAGGAGGTTAAATACACTCTAAACATGATAAAGCGAAATACCAAGGATCAAATGGTGACCCCGAAGATCAGTAGTGGTGAGCTAGAGAGATAAATATTGTAAGTCATAAAAACAAATGAATGTGATACAAAGATAACACATTTTGAATGGTAGGAAGTGACGTAAGTTGCGCTACCTGATAAAGAAGTGAAATTCTTGCTTCAGTGGCTGTGGAGGGTGCACTTACGAGCTGGAGAACCAAAGAAAGACGCAATTAGCAGGCTTAAAGGGAGGATACACATGCAAGGGGTAGTAGACCAAGGGAAAGTACGATAGATGGAAAAGGACAGACTTTATTAGGAGGTATGCAACGTGGTAAGGTAGGCAACCACTCACATCGTGAAGAGCCCAGCGAGGTATCAACCTCATCGTGAGCAAGCTAAAAATGCACTGTAGCCACTCACTCGCTGGAGAGCCAAGGACAGGCGTCGTCAGCAGGCTTCAAACGCAGTGAGGCACCGCAGCCACTCACAAACTGGAGAGCCAAGGACAGGCGTCGTCAGCAGGCTACAAACGCAGCGAGGCACCACAGCCACTCACAGACTAGAGAGCCGAGGACAGGCGTTGTCAGCAGGCTTCAAACGCAGAGAGGCACCGCAGCCACTCACAGACTAGAGAGCAGAGGACAGGCATTGTCAGCAGGCTTCAAACGCAGCGAGGCACCACAGCCACTCACTCCCTGAAGAGCCGAGGACAGGCGTCATCAGCAGGCTTCAAACGCAGCAAGGCACCGCAGCCACTCACAGGCTGGAGAGCCGAGGAGAGCCGTCATCAGCAGGTTTCAAACGCAGCGAGGCACCACAGCCACTCACTCCCTGGAGAGCCGAGGAGAGCCGTCATCAGCAGGCTTCAAATGCAGTGAGGCACCGCAGCCACTCACTTCCTAGAGAGCCAAGGACAGGCGTCGTCAGCAGGCTACAAATGCAGCGAGGCACCGCGGCCACTCACTTGCTGGAGAGCCGAGGACAGGCGTCGTCAGCAGGCTACAAATGCAGCGAGGCACCGCAGCCACTCACTCGCTGGAGAGCCGAGGACAGGCATCGTCAGCAGGCTTCAAACGCAGCGAGGCACCGCAGCCACTCACCAACTGGAGAGCCGAGGACAGCCGTCGTCAGCAGGCTTCAAACACAGCAAGGCACCGAAGCCACTCACAGACTGGAGGGCAGAGGACAGGCGTCGTCAACAGGCTTCAAATGCAGCAAGGCACCGCAGCCACTCACTCGCTGGAGAGCCGAGGACAGGCGTCGTCAGCAGGCTTCAAACGCAGCGAGGCACCGCAGCCACTCACAGACTAGAGAGCCGAGGACAGCCGTCGTCAGCAGGTTTCAAACGCAGTGAGGCACCGCAGCCACTCACCAACTCGAGAGCCGAGGATAGGCGTCGTCAACAGGCTTCAAACGCAGCGAGGCACCGCAGCCACTCACTTCCTAGAGAGCCGAGGACAGGCGTCGTCAGCAGGCTTCAAACGCAGCGAGGCACCGCAGCCACTCACTCCCTGAAGAGCCGAGGACAGGCGTCATCAGCAGGCTTCAAACGCAGCAAGGCACCGCAGCCACTCACAGACTGGAGAGCCGAGGACAGGCGTCGTCAGCAGGCTTCAAACGCAGCGAGGCACCACAGCCACTCACGTCCTGGAGAGCCGAGGACAGGCATCGTCAGCAGGCTTCAAACGCAGCAAGGCACCGCAGCCACTCACTTCCTGGAGAGCCGAGGACAGGTGTCGTCAGCAGGCATCAAACGCAGCGAGGCACCGCAGCCACTCACCAACTGGAGAGCCGAGGACAGCCGTCGTCAGCAGGCATCAAACGCAGTGAGGCACCGTAGCCACTCACTCGCTGGAGAGCCGAGGACAGGCGTCGTCAGCAGGCTTCGAACGCAGCAAGGCACCGCAGCCACTCACAAACTGGAGAGCCGAGGACAGGCGTCGTCAGCAGGCTCAAACGCAGAGAGGCACCGCAGCCACTCACGAACTGGAGAGCCAAGGACAGGCGTCGTCAGCAGGCCTGAAATGCAGCGAGGCACCGCAGCCACTCACGAACTGGAGAGCCGAGGATAGGCGTCGTCAGCAGGTTCAAACGCAGCAAGGCACCGCAGCCACTCACCAACTGGAGAGCCGAGGACAGGCGTTGTCAGCAGGCTTCAAACGCAGCGAGGCACCACAGCCACTCACGTCCTGGAGAGCCGAGGAGAGCCGTCGTCAGCAGGCTTCAAACGCAGCAAGGCACCGCAGCCACTCACAGACTGGATAGCCGAGGACAGGCGTCGTCACCAGGCTTCAAACGCAACGAGGCACCGCAGCCACTCACAGACTGGAGAGCCAAGGACAGGCGTCATCAGCAGGCTTCAAACGCAGCGAGGCACCGCAGCCACTCACGTCCTGGAGAGCCGAGGACAGGCGTCGTCAGCAGGCTTCAAACGCAGCAAGGCACCGCAGCCACTCACATCCTGGAGAGCCGAGGACAGGCATCGTCAGCAGGCTACAAACACAGTGAGGCACCGCAGCCACTCACCAACTCGAGAGCCAAGGACAGGCGTCGTCAACAGGTTTCAAACGCAGTGAGGCACCACAGCCACTCACCAACTCGAGAGCCGAGGACAGGTGTCGTCAGCAGGCTTCAAACGCAGCGAGGCACCACAGCCACTCACGTCCTGGAGAGCCGAGGACAGGCATCGTCAGCAGGCTTCAAACACAGCAAGGCACTGAAGCCACTCACAAACTGGAGAGCCAAGGACAGGTGTCGTCAGCAGGCTTCAAACGCAGCGAGGCACCGCAGCCACTCACTTCCTGGAGAGCCAAAGACAGGCGTCGTCAGCAGGCATATAACGTAGTGAGGCATGACAGCCACTCACATACTGCAACGTAGATCACCAGTGTGGTCAAGTCTATCGACCTGAAGAGCGAATAATAATGTCACTCACCCACTAGAGGTTGGGCGACATCAGGCGTAATGAGGCACGAAGCTCAAATTAAGACCCTGTCAACACTTACCCAGAGATATGGAAATGCAAATAGACATTGCCGAACTATACTTTCTGCATCTTCGACCTTGAACACAGCACCGGAATGGACGCTGCAATGTCCGTTGAGATCGTCACTTCGTCGTTTCAACTGGCGCACTAACCGATTCAAAGCCGTCTTGACACTCAATTTTAAATTACTCTTCTGCACAGTTAAGAGCATCAATGCGACGGTATTCTCATTCAATGCTGCAGCTGTCTTCTCAACGAGTTCATCGCAACGCCTATTCTGCTTGTGCATTTCTGCCGAAGAATAATTGGAACGTAACCCTGGCAATTGACTCTGAACTCACGTTCTAATCGCACAAACCCGACGTGATCACCAAAGGGACGCAAGTAGTGCTCTTGAAATCGTTTCTCAGCCACCTCAAATACGTTGTCATCTGGGGTTCCGTAGTCATCCAAATCGATTTTGACGTTTCGCCGAAACTGGTCGTATTTCGTGAAGACAACAACGACAGGGACTTGACATCATCGTGTTCAGCACAGTCATGAATGTTCATAACGACGTACCATTCTGGTCTGGGCAGATGTTGTTGAAAAATCTCACATCGAGCTCTGGTCGATGGTTGTCCATTGGTACGCAGTACCTCAAAAAATATGTCGGTCAGTTGTCATAATCGTGAACATTTGAGCATCCAAACCATATTGCATGTAATTTGTCTCGTAGTCGTGTTTCACTACATTTGCGTCGAATGAAATCCCGTAGTATCTTGAGTTCTGCTGTGTCGCCCGATTCGATTCCCCGTGAGTCATGAAAAATGTATCCCGTATGATTTGAGAAGACAAGTTCGTTGTCGATGGTATGCTCGCCTCGCTGGCCCCATGTTTAGAACCAACTGAAGAGAGGAACTACTGTCACTTACATCCATGGACGGGTCGAGTGTAACCTGGTTGGCAGTGAGACCAGACCCGCATACAAAAAAGTTAGACCACGTACCCTCTCCCCTTCCCGGTAAATAAATGGACTCTCCGTCGTCTCGCAGACTCGTTGTAGGATAGACGTTTTTCCAGCATTTGCTCGTCCTATAATCAGAACTCGGAACTTGATCTCTGGAAGGCGGTGGGGTTGTTGCGTGTTCATTGTCAATCGTTGGGGTTTGAGAGTTACAGATCGATTGGATCCCGTCCTCGATCGATCATTCCCACAGTTCACCCTCCTTATTTGACCATCATCGTCAGTTTTCCGGTGGCGGACTCAAGGGCCAGCTGGTGACCGGTGATCCGGCGTATACTCTATGTGCACTCTACAGTAATTTATACTGTTGCGGACGGGCGAACTTTACAGCACCAGTTATTCCCTAAGTACTGCATGGGATAAATAGCATGCAGACACCCTTGGGAACCGTGCTTTTCTCCTAGTAGCAATGTGGGCACACACGAGGAAACCCGTCTTGGGCCTGTGAGAAAGAGAGAGGAATGTTAAGAAGAATCGGACTACAGATGCTCAGGAACTATACATGTATGCCCTGTGTAGCGTTGGGCCGTTGGCAGCCTCGTCCCCACAAGTCCCGGCCATGCTCACTAGCGTGGTGCACACACAGTTCTTGTTTACGACCTCGTCCGGGCCTCAGCTTGCATTGACCCTTCAGGCCTCAGGGCTTTCCACACCTTCGAATAGCCATTTAGTCGAAGGAAGGGATCACAAGACCCTTTTTGGCACTCGCGCTTCGACGACCACGCCGGAAATGACATGGGAGTGATGAGGCAGTGCTCGGCGGGGTAAGAGTGGTTCTTAATTCAATCTTCCCTTCCAACTCACTGTATACACGTTCGTGAGAGATGACCAACTTGATATATAGTTAGCACACAACCCCGTCCTTCTGCTCCATCTCCAACAAGACTCGTCGGGAGACCGTGGGCCATCCAACTCCTCTACACTAACACGGATGCGCGCCATCACCTTTGCTTTTGGACTCGGGGCCGCCCTTGCCATCTCTGTAGATTCAACCGGGGCTTGCCCAGAAGGTGATCACACGCACGAACATGCGCGACGTGCCCCGCCCCAGGCTCAGCTTATCCGGCCCTCACGTCCACTCGCATGGGGGGACGTCAATATTATCCATACCACGGACAGCCACGGCTGGCTTCTCGGGCACCAACAGCCGTCCTTCCCGGAACCTAACTTCAGGTGTGTGTGCTACAGTAGTACCCGCATCACCCATTGACGCCATGCAGTCTTTTGAAGTGGGGATTTCGGCGACTTTGCGTCCTTCGTGGCGCACATGAAGAAAATTGCAGATGTGCGCGTGTTTTTTACTTTGTCTGTCTGAAATGCCGATTCTTGCGCCGACGTTGTGTTAGGAAAAGGACGTCGACTTGTTATTGGTCGACTCTGGTGACCTCCACGATGGTACGTGACGCGTTACCCTCTCCCTCGATCTAGGTTGACTCTGCGAATAGGCACCAGCCTCTCGGACGGATTCCCGCCTGGCGGCATCGACGCACATGATGTACGCGTCTTCCCGTATCCCTTACCTCATCGCGTCCAGAGCTTGAGTTTGATCGCGCAGAGTCCAACCAGTTCTTCTCCCAACTGCCCTATGACGTGCTCGCTATCGGAAAGTAAGTTACGCAACTTCTTTTTATTTCCCTCCACGCAGGCCTGACGCGATCCAGTCACGAGCTGTACATCTACATGAATGCGCTCGACATGCACCAGAACTTTGCCCCCAAATTTCCCGACTGGTACCTCTCCTCAAACATCAATATCACCATTCTGGGCCCAAACGGCTCCCCGGTCAGCGTGCCCATTGGAAGTCAGTTGCAACTTGGTCATGAGTACTGTCAGCCATTTCCTGATTGTATGCCTTACTTTGCAGGTCGCTTCGCCAAGTTCAAGACGCGAAAGTGGGTCATATACCCCAGCATGGCGCCGGCAATGATTTATATCTCGTAGGGGCCGCAAGGTCACGTCTCTCGGCGACGTGTACGACTTTACCGGAAACGATCATAATACCACTGTGCAAAATGTGGAAGACATGGTGAAAGAAGCTTGGGTGAGCTGTATTATACTCGGCTCTTAAGGCTCACACTTACGCCTGTCCAGTTTGCGGATGCAATCAACAATCAAGGATGAACCCGACTTTTTCCTTCTTGTTGGGTACGTCCCCGTAGCCCGCCTCCCATGGGTCGTGATTGAACATTGTTATATCGAAGCCATATGCCCGTGGCACGTGACAACTGTGCGTTTCGTGATACTTGGGACACGTGATGTGCATTGAAGCGCTGCATTCAAGACCTCTCGTCTTCAACGCCGTCCGGGCTGTACACCCGACGACGCCCATTCTGATCCTCGGCGGGCGCACACATATCCGAGACTGCCGTAAGCATCGAGCGCAAGGGTTGTTGTTCGTATGTCACTTATGCGCTACTTAGTGCAGTTTGATGGGCGTTCGATTGCTCCCGAGAGCGGCCGGTACATGGAAACCCTTGGTGAGGAATTCTCATCACTGGTTACCGACATGGTCTAATGCTTGGGAAGGCTTCTTGAGTGGGTAGCTTGTCATCCTGTCTGTTGCACGAGACAGCGACAGTCTCTTTTCAGGTGTGGATCTCGATCACCGAGGTAGCAAGCGTAACCTCACTGTGAACCGTCGTTACCTGGACCCACACCGTGTCACCTACGAGGTATGAAACATATCTGCATTGGCATCGTCTCCTGAATCAATCGCTCGCCAGTACCACACAAATAGCCGCGATTCGTCGTTCGACACGTCCATAGGCCGACAAATCACCGAAGGACTTAAAGAACTAGCCGCGCGATTCGGCCTCGACTTCAAGTTCGGCACGGCACCACGAGACTACACGCTCTCGCGGGACCCGTTCCCATCAAACGGCTCGCTGCTGAGGATCGTGGACCAGGTGCTGCCGACGGCGCTGACGGTGAACAATACACGGGCAAACATCCCCAACATCATCATCACCAACTCGGGAGGCCATTCACGAAAAACGACCAGCTGACCGCATCCCCGTTCACCGACGCATTCGTGTTCATCGCAGGCGTCCCCTTAAGCGCCGCAAACGCGGTCCTGCCCGCGTTGAACGGCGAAGGCGCGAATGGCCGGAGCGAGCTTGCTGAGGCAGCCGAGTGCTATCCGCGTGGTGACGTGGAGACGCGATACCGGCTCTGGCTCGAGGGTATGAATGCGCGGGCGGGACCCGAACGCCGTGCAGCGCAGAATCTGACACTTAAATACGTGACCCAAGACGTGGGTCCCGCCCTCCTCTTCTCACGCAAAGAAGCTAACCTGTCGTTTCAAGGCGTGCCCAGGGGTGGGTGATGACACATTACACACGCCGCTACCGTTCTTCGGGTCGCCAGATTTTATTGGCTCGACGCCACCCGCGGGCTCGAATGACACGGCAATTGATCTGGTTTTTGTGGATTTTATTGGGAGCCAGTTGGTGCAGGTGCTGAAAGCTGCAGACGGCCAAGACATATACGAGCGCAGATATAAAGTCATACACGTCGATACCTCTGAATGAAGTGCTGGGTGTGTTTGCGGCGGCCAAGTGGAATTAACATAGAGTAGACGCGCATAAATGGAGTGTGTGGTTGTTTGTGCTCACCTATTTTGGTTGGTCTCGAGTGGTGACTGTTGTCTCGCGTTGCACTCTCGCACTCTCTCTATCTCTCTCTCTCTCTCCTTTTTTCCCTTCTGTCTTGCGCTCGCTTTTTCCTTGTTGCAAGCGTAGGCGAACCTTTAAGCTTTTCAGCTTTATCTATCTATAAAAGTACACCGCACTCCTCTCTTTTTTTGTTTTCGTGCGTGTCCTTTTTTTTCTTTCCTTTTCCTATTCTCTTAATCCATCTACCAACTCTACCACGCTCGTTCTCGTTCTCTCTCTCTCTCTCTCTCACATACCCTCCTCCTCTAACTCGGTTTTTCTTTTCCTTTTTGTCTCTCACACCACTCTCTTTCTCCCCAACCCTCTCTCCTACTCTTTCCTTCACAATGGACGACACACAGACCGCTTTTGCAACCCAATATCCTCCTTACGGCTTTGATCTTGACATGATGAAGGTTCATCTCTTTCTCCGCCCCCCTCTGTTTCATTACCACTCCGATTGACTGATCGAATCGATCCATTTCAGCGTCCCATGGATACCGTTGGTGGTCCTGACGCCAAGAAGGCGCGATGGTCCCCCAACTCGTTTGGTGCTCCCACCTCAAACGGTCTCGTCACCCCCACCTCCCGTGATGCGTTTGCAAACTACGGTTATGGTTCCCAGGCAGGCATCCCTCAAGGTTTCTCTAATGGCTCTCCGCCTTCCGGGTTTTCCGGACCCCTCTATTCCACCTCGATTAACTCATCCAACGGAAACATGGCCGGCCAGCTCAGCCCTAGCACTGCGAATGCCTTTGCTCAGCAACAGGCCCAGCAGCAGCAACAGCAGCAGCAACAACAACAGGTCCAGCAACAGCAACAGGCTCAGCAACAACAGCAGCTGAACGGTAACGCTGGCTACGGCTTTGGAGGGTACGGTATGCTCGGAATGGGTCTCCCTAGCGTTGGCATGCTAGGCGGTTTCCCTTACGGTAACCAGGTCGCCAGTTTTGGTGTACGCCCCTATTGTTCTTCCTAATTCGTTCGAACACGCTCACATCAATATATTGTGTCCACAATGACAGGGTTTCAATGCTCCACGAACACCCTCGCTCGGCCTCGCGTCTCCTGGCAACTACTCGGGAGCGGCCCTTACTGCCGCCCTCACTGCCTCTAATAATGCTACCGGTCGCACGGTCTACGTCGGCAACCTGCCCGCAACCGCATCCGTTGACGAACTCCTGAACCTTGTACACTTTGGCCCTCTCGAGTCCATCCGAGTCCTCCCCGAAAAGTCTTGCGTTTTTCTCTCGTTCCTCGATGGCTCTACTGCTGGCGCGTTCCACGCCGATGCAACCATCAAAAAACTCTCTTTGCATGGTCAAGAGCTTAAGATTGGCTGGGGAAAACCGTCCCCAGTCCCCAGTCAGGTCGCCCTCGCCATCAGCCAGAGCAATGCAAGCCGTAACGTCTACCTCGGTGGGCTTGATGAAGGTACGACCGAGGAGCAACTCCGCGACGACCTAAGTCGTTTTGGTCTCATTGACCAGGTCAAGATTGTCCGCGACAAGAACATTGGTTTCGTCCACTTCCTCAGCATCTCTGTTGCGACAAAGGCAAAAAATCCTTGTTGTTACGCGCGTCTAAGTCCATTAATTCGGTTTTTTTTTTTAGGTTGTGAACACGTTGCCCACAGAGCCTGCATGGGCCGGGAAGCGTGTCAACTACGGAAAGGACCGTTGCGCGTACATTCCCAAGTCTCAGCAAGCGGCTGCGCAGGCGGCCCAGGCTGTGGCGGCTCAATCCCTTGTCGCACAATCCGCGGCAGCTTCGCTTAGCCCAATCAACACTAGTGTTGGTGGCTTTGGGGCGTTCGGGCCCTATTCACCGTTCACGCCTGAGGGATTCGGAGTTGCCGGGAGTGCGAATCGGACCGTATACCTTGGTAATATTCATCCCGAGACCACAACGGAGGACTTGTGCAATGCCATTCGCGGAGGCGTACTACAGAGCATACGGTATATGCAGGACAAACACATTGCGGTGCGTGTTCCTTTTCGGAATATTGTTGTTGTGGTGGCTCATTTACATTCGTTAATTAGTTTGTGACGTTCATCGACCCTGCTGCGGCCCTCACCTTCTTCCATGCCGCGTCCTATCAGGGGTTGACACTTAACAACCGTCGGCTCAAGCTCGGATGGGGCAAGAACGCAGGTCCGCTTCCTCCACCACTCGCTTTGGCCGTACACTCGGGGGCGACACGAAACGTGTACATTGGCAACGTGGAAGACTTCGAGACGTTCTCAGAGGACAAGTTGAAGCGCGACTTTGGCGAATACGGCGATATCGAACTCGTCAATTTCCTCAAGGAGAAGAACTGCGCGTTCGTCAATTTTACGAACATCAACAATGCCATCAAGGCCATCGAGGGCGTCAAGAGTAAACCCGACTACGCCAATCTCAGAATTGCCCATGGCAAGGACCGCTGTGCCAACCCACCTAGGTCCGGCTCGCAAGGCGGTGGCGCCATGCGACGCTCGGCATCGGGGAATGGCCCAGTTTCTGCTGTGCCCGTGTCCGACGACCAGGAACTATTCCAGGTCCCGGTAGACGGCGCTGGTATGAATGACGTTGATCTTTCTGGTGAGGTCAATCCCGAGCTGGTTGACTCTCCCGCGGAGGTATAAGCGCTTGTGCAACAAATCTTCTGGTCTTCTAAGATACCCCCCCTCATGTTGTCTGCCTGCCTGACTTGTTAGGACTGAAAACGTATATACACTCGACACACCCGTAGCTCACGCGGAGTTGGATCGGTCGGTGGACGGTGTAAATGGAGAGCGCTGCCTGCCTAGTTTGTCTTCTCCAGGCTTGCTTTAAAGGAGAGAGTGTGTTGGTTCTTTCCGTTCTCCATATCTATCGAATATCGTTATTCCCTTTCCCTTCGTCGTCATCCCTCTTTTCCTTTTATTTTCTTTCTTCGAAGATTTGTGTCAGATTGTGTTGCCATAACCATATATATGCCCTTCTCTTTCCTCTCTCCTCTCCTCGCCTCGCCTCGTTTCGCTCGTTGCTTGCGTACCTCTCCCGTATACATACCGTACCGTATCGTACCATATTACAATACGTAGTTGTCTCTAACAAACTGACGTAACACCTGCTCCAATGTCGCTTCCGTTGGTTCAAATACCCCCATTTGTGTCAAGGTTTACACACTAAATCTGGCGGGGAAATGCATCTGCTCCGACTCATACACGGTGCCATCGCCATGAGTAACGATAGCGCAGAAAGGGACGAAACTTGCCAACTCAGCTTCAGTCAGCCCCATCCTGGCCTGGTTGTCCCTCGACTCCCTCCCATTTAAACCCTCCCCATTAACCTGCTGGACGTCGTCCATCGTCGTGTGCTCGCACCACCACCTTCTTCTACTTGGACGTCCTCCCTCCTCGTTCAGCACATGCCTCACGCAACCAAGACGACTCCACGACGGCCTCGACCCTCGATAAGTGCACCAATGGATTCCTCAGAAAGTTCAACCGACGCTCACAACTAGAAACGACCTGCAAAGGCCGACTGTCCACTCAGCAACATGCGGCCTTCCGTGAGAACGCCGGCCCTGTCGTCTTCATGCCTGCCTCCAGCGTGGGCCGACAACACCAAGCTCAACGGTACTGGCATCGAGTTCCTGCTGGTTCTCATTACCTGCCAGTGCTTTGCCTTTTTCTGCACAGTTATTGTCAGGATATGAAGCTTGGAGAATGGCAGAGCGCGCTGAGGACGGCTCAGAAGGGGACAGCCATGTCTTTCCTCCTCTATCTGTGCGAGAACTATGATATCAAGTCGTCTGGAACCTGTTGGCAGTACTTCCGGCGGTGGAAACAACGTCGGTCCATAATTTACATTAAAGAACGCGTTGAAGCTCACCTTCACTCTGTTACACCTTCATAGTATACGCCAAGACGGTCGGGCAGTATATGGACATCAACGAGAGGCTCAAGGTATTCCATTTCCGTTCTTTGGAGAGGATAAGTCCGCTGACACCTCTTTCCAGGTCTACAAGAGCCACTTGATCCCCAAATTCCACGTCAAGTCGCCCACCCTGCGCACAAAAAGGTTAGCGACTCAGGCGACCTCCTCGGACTCCTCCTTCAACTTTGCTCACGACCATCACATCTTCCCCAGCAAACGCCAGCATCTCGACGTCGCAGCCTGTTACCTTACGATAGCCTACACGGGATGCTGGCCCGCCGAGGTCGCCGATGGCGGGCAGAACATACTCTTGGACGACGTTTGCTGGAAGAGCTCTTTGGCTCCCGAACTACCCTCCCGTTGGGGGCACCTCCTCAAGACGTGTCTCCAGATGCGCAGTCCAAGCAGATCCCAAAGCTGCTGGAACTCGAGACGCAGTACCGTGGCCGGCCCAAGGCCCTCTGCTACGAGGATATCTAGTTGATGGTCGTCCGTCACCCCCAGACGAGGCTGGACACTTTGACGATGTCGACCAAGATCACCCACCACACGGGCGCTGACAATAGACCAAAACCGTACGCATTCCTCCTTTTATTGTTGAAATGAAGACTAATTAGCCCCCTTATAGAACGATTTCACGCCGACAAAACGCTCATCTTTTGCCTCGTTACCGCCATCGTTAGCATCGCCATCCTCGACGAGGCCTTCAATTCTTCCACCTTGACCAGTATCGAGGTCGTCTTCGCAGCCAGCGTCAGCGGTCCTGTCTCGTACACAACCCCAGTACAACCCCTCCGTTGGAAGGAGTGGCTGAAGCGGCCCGAGTTCCGGCGCTGCGACGCCATTAGTCGACGTTATGTATCGTCGTCTTCGTCTTCGTTATCACATTTGTTAAAGTTAGTAACCCGCCGGGCTTGTTTTAACCGTGACTGACACAATCCTCTGACTCGTCAGTAACTACCACCATATCCTCCAAAGTCGATGTCTTTATTAACTATGAAAAGAAGCCAGTGAACATTCCGAGCTACGAGACGATCATCACGCAGTGTTTCCACCTGGGTCTCCACCAGGCTACCGCCACCAACATCAGCAGTGTCCGAATCACTCTCGACAAGAGGTCAGCAACATCTGGGTCAAGTTTGGACGCAACATAACCATGGGCGAGGCCAAGACGCAACGCTTTGTCGCGCAATACCTTGAAGCCAACGACATCCCTACTGTGCGTGCCCCTCGTGTTTACATCGCGTTCACGTGGGGCGACTTCGGTTTCATTGTCACCGAGTACATTGATGGGCCGATATGCGTCAACTCCGATGTTGCCCTCGTCGCCGCCGCCGTACAATCCCTTATCGCCATCCCAAGCCCCAGCTCAACGCTTAGACCTGTCAGTGGAGATATTCATCAACCGGACGTCGTCCATCTGGTACGAGTCCGTTCAGGAGCTAGAGGATCACGTCAACGGTGTCAGTGCTCCCCTTTGTCTCGCCTTGTCCCTTCCGCACCTTGGCTGCTTTTTAGATGATAACTCTTACACACAGATTTTATACGTCACGGGGAGGAGCGGGCATGTTTTCTTCGGGCCCAGCTCTGCCTCTGCCCATCTGATCTGAATCGCGCAAAAAGGGATCGTGGCCCTCGACTTTGGCGGCTACAGCTTCCTGCCGCCCTCCTTTTTCGCCTTCGTGCTAGACCATGCAGACCCTTCGGGTTTCACCGACCGCATCGCTAGGAGGGTCGTTTATCCACCATCGACGACAGAGGTTGTGAGCGCCTCCTGCGCGTTGGTCCCAAGGTCGAGTAACGATATCGGTGAGCAGATCTCCTTGCTCTCTTTCTTTCTCTTGCCTCTCTTCCCCTTACAAGAATACCGAGTTCAATGTGCTGCACAGGTCTTTCGGAGGAGCTCGAGTCCAGGCTTCTGTAAACACGGCGCACAAGCCGTCACCCCTTCAACACGACCGCGTTCTCCCTTCTCGCCACCCCACGCAGGCGTCTTTGCGAATTGTCGATTTGCCCGAGGGACGTTGCTTTGCACACTTTCACCGTCTACTACCCAATGTACCTTTCACTTGTATCGGTTATGTCATCTCTTTTTTCTCGAGACCTAGAAGCACGAGACGCAGTTCCCATCAGTGGTGTGAATCTCATAAGTCTTGCCCTCATCCCATCTTTGGCCACTCTGAAATTTAAGTCCTCGTCGCAACTATGTAGTACATTTAGGGCATTTTCGGTTCGTCACGTGACAGGAAAGGATCCGTCGTACTACGTGCTACGACGTTAACGGTTGTTGAACGATGGTTAGCATGAACGTACCAATTACAATTCTTCTAGCCATTGCACTTCATCGTCAAAATGTCCCAACGCAGATCAAGAGGCTTCGCTAGACGGCCTGATGGCTTGTTGGTGGGGAACACGGTCCATGTGAGCCGCCGACGTGACGGTCCAGGGATCGACCAAGCTATTTATCTATGCAACCGGTTAATGGACTGCGTAAGGCAAGGAAGCAGATAAAGGTTACAAAGATTCTGTGCGCAAAGTCCGGTTCAAACGGTTTCGTGCTCTCTATCCTGTTTATCTGCTCGGGGGTGAGAGAGATATCGAGCGCTTGCAAGTTCTCCCGCAACTGTTCAACCCTGCGACCGCCAATGATCGGGAATACATACGGGGTCTTGAGAAGGTGGTATGCGATCGCCACTAGTATCACAAATCAGGTCAGCGGATGCACCTAGTACTCGGTGTAACAACCGGTCGGGCGAAAATTCGTTTACCTGCGGTGATGCTAGCCACCCCGACTTCCTTTGCAATCTCTTCCAGTACGAGACACACCTTCCTTTCCTCCTCGGTGCGCTCCCAGTTCGGGCTAAATAGCGTGGAGCCCTTTTCGCCGCTCTCCCTCCTTCGTTCTTCCTCTGCGTCCGTTCGGACTTTTCCGGCGCCAAGGACGCCCCACGGGGCGATCGCAAGTCCCTCCGAACGTGCCATCGGGATGATCTCACGCTCAAGGGAGCGATCAAAGACACACCACCGGCCCTGATAGATCACAAATGGCGACTTTCCATGATATTTCGCGTATTGGTTTGCCTTGACCACCACCCACGCTGGTGCCCCGGTGATCCCCTGCGGACGTTATCAAGAACGGAAATGAACCGCGGGGTGAGAAGACGGACGCACCAGGTAGAGGACCTTTCCTTGGATGACGAGGGTGTGAAGAGCGTCCATGACCTCCTCGACAGACGTGGTGTACTCCCAAAAATGCACGTAGAGGATGTCAACGTACGACGTGCGTAGCTTTATGAGTGAATCGCGGAAAGAGACGTGTAACGACTTTGCGTGGTTGCCAACGTAATTCACCCTGTGAGAGATGTCACTTTGAGCTCGTATATAATTCATCGTGTACTTGAGGTGGATATGGAGATCAGTATGATGGAGGAAGCAAACGCGGGCAACAAATCGCGCGCGTACTTTGGTAGCGATAACTAGCTGGTCGCGAATGCCGCGCTTTTCGGCCCATTCACCGATGAACTCCTCGGAAGTCCCATCTTGACTGAAAGCCCAGTCCCGGACAGATGTCAGTCCCCCTGAATACTGCTCAAGAGTCAAGAACACGCACTAACTGTTGGCGGTGTCGATAAAGTTGCCCTGGACAAGCCGTCGAGCGTCAGATACGGAAAGATTGTAGAATCAGAAGGCGACTCACGCCAAGATCAAAGTACGCGTCGAGGAGCTTGAATGAGTTTTCCTTATCCATGGCGCCCAAACCAATTTCGTGCCATTTGTCTCCTATGCTCATCCCTCCAAGGCAAATAGGCGACACACGTACACCTGCGAGTGGAGAGAGGGTGCGATAGCGGGCGAGTTTGGAGGCCGGGGGCGGCGGGATGGTCCAAAGCGGCTTCGACATGGCGAGAAAGACAGAAAGATAGGTAAGGGGGTGTAAGCGCCATAAGACTGCGCAAGGTGTGGGGAACGCACAACGCCATCCTCGAATGGGCGTTTCTCAAGCCACAGGGTAAACCGGGGTACGGTGGATTGCGCTGCACGGCCACTTCCAGCCTGGGCGTTTTCAGGGCCTTCCGCGTGAAAAGGTTGGATATACGTACTGTACCAAATGTAGCTAGCCCGAAAAATTGCTTGAACCCAAAAAAACGAAAATGTTTTTTTTTTTGTTTCCGCCGCTATTGAAATCATTGTCATCCGCAATTCTCTTGACGTCTGTCCTGAGCTAATGAACCTTTGGGCTCTTTGGTTAACTGAAGCATCAAACGCTAAGCAGGTCAAATGTAGCTTCCCGAAAATCTCTTGACCATACCATCTCACTTCGTCTACGTAAACTCACCTAAACCCAAAACAATAATGAAACGATCGCCCTAAGTTGTCTCATACCATCCTACTGGGCCGCCTACTTTTCGATCCTCCCTATGAACCTTATTCAGGCAGGGCTTTATATATCCCCCGACCCCTATACTAGCTGGATTGCAACGACAACGACATGCCTGTCGTCGACATCCGCAATTCCTGCGGGGCTGCTTTTGTCGGGCTGCTTGTCAGTACTATGTGAGTCTTCGTTTAGGCGCTTCTTTACTGCTATTTCTCCTGAGCCAGACTTGTAGACTCTTTGGTTTGACAATTGCGCAGACGTGAGTTCGAGTGAACGCATTCTCCTTTCTCGCCCTGACTTGCCAAATCCGCGGTTCTCGTAGATGGTTCTACTTCTGGTAAGTAGTCCTTGGCACCGGATGCAACAAACTAATTCGTCCCAGGAACTATCGGCATAGAGACTCAAAGCTACTCAAGTTCTTCGTTGCATTCTTAACGTGCGTAATCATGCTCGAGTTCCAGTTCGCCCAAATTGCAATGTTTTCACTAGTGTTATCGATACCTTGCACACAATTACGTGTGCCTATGTGATCTACTGGTGAGACGGCAACACGCACACTGCCCTCCATGTACTCACTGTAGTAGGTATCTCATCCTGAATTTCGGTAATGTCGAAAGCCTGAGGGACAGTATCTGGTAAGTGACCACTTTTGGGGCGGTTCAGTCGTTTCTGATCTGTACCTCAGGGCCATGGACGTACGTCACCCTGAACTATCTTACTACTCCCATAGCCACTCACGCTACTTCTGCCTGACGCAGCTTCAGGCCATTTTCAATGTACATTATCCATTCTGAAACCTTTCACCTCATACTGACGATCATTGTAGGTCATTATCGGCAGCTCCGTGCAGTTGTTCGTCATTTGTACATCCCCTTAAGTTGATATTTGTCTTGACGCGGCGTAGGTACTATGCTAGGAGAGTCTACGTTGGTAAAATTTTTTCGTTGTCGTTTACTGTACTTCCAACCCACAACTTGATTCTATACCAGTGAGCCGAAGTATCATCCTCCTGATCCTCATCGTAAGTTATCGTAGTTGATTACCAAAGTATCGCTGAATGTGGTTTCGCAGGTGGTGGTAATTGCCGTTGGTAGCGGTAAGTGCTCTTGTTACCCCCTGGGAGGTATGATGTCCGTAATTACCTCCCTCCGCGTCTTTGTAGGCACCGCAGTGTGTGAGTTGCCTTCCTTGTATTCACTGTTACGTTCGTGAATTGTTTTATTGCTTGGCTAGATTTGATCGCAGAGCAGTAGGTATAGTTCCTCCTTGGATGTATCAAATGGATTGAAACCCGTCGTTAGGCTCGCTCTCAAGCGATTCTCCGCTGTTCACTCCTTCGTTGTATGCTTCGACTTGTACCACATTTACGCGCACTAACGGCTTAGTAGTGGCCGTCATATATAACAGTGGGTGCAGTCGCTTTATCGGACGGCTTGGTTGCTACATCGATGTGTTGGTCTCTCTACCGTAGGAGGACCGGCTTCGCGGAGTAAGCTCGTCTTTTGATACTTATACCGTAGACCTTAGCTGATGTTCATGCACAGAACTGATTCCATCATCCTGACTTTGATGGCTTACAGTATCAATACGGGTTTACTGACGAGGTGTGTTTCTCGTCTCCGCTGATCAATGACCCATAACTAACTGAAACAGCCTCATAGGTATTACCGCGGTTGTTTGCGTAAGATATTTCCGTTGCAATTTTTTCATTTTGAGGTTTTCTTACTTTGTGACCAGTTCGTAGCTTTACCCACCACTCTGGTGTGGCTTGCACTATCCTTCGTGTTGAGTAAATGTACGTTTACAATCGTCTCGGGTGCCGAAATAGTCAACTGACATTGTCCCAATAGGCTACGTAAACTCTTTGCTTGCCATGTGAGGTGTCCATTCGGTGTGTTATCGCGGGGTTGACTTCTAACCGAGTTTACGTCAGGTTGAATAGTCGGAACTACGTCCGTGACCGGTCAGATTCAGACTCTGGTAATCCGGATAACACATACCACTTGACCTCCATCCGATTTGGGCAATTGAGTGAGGCCGCTGTCTCTGTGCACCGTTCCACCACATTAGACTATGGACGGAACAAATCTGACCATCACGACGAGGCGACTTTCGAAGTTCCGAAACCGGTATGATACTTCACAATGCTCGCGACTCGTGATACTTATTTCATCTCCAGGATGCAACGATCGTCCCTTTGGAAAGCCAAGCTCAAACGTCAGGATCGAGCGCATAGGGTTTTGGAACGATCATGGCGCGACTCGGGGGAGGGTACGGCAGATTGTTACCATAGAGGCGGTCTTCGGTCGTTACCCTTGTACTCCTGACGCAGCCGGCCTGTTCTTGTCGGTACATTATCGTACCCAAGTAGTGAGCGGTGTCATAAGTTAATCCGGACGTTCAACCGCAATGCGAATGTCCCTACATTTGATCTACATGGTCATAACGTCCTTTCCGATTTGCGCGAGACTGCGAGTTTCACATCTATGTTCTTGTCTCCGTGCCGACCAAACGCAACCCTTTATTCTCACCTTCTGAATAGGTCAACCCGGATGCTCCTCGAGCTCTCGTATCAATGCATCTGCACGCGGGAGACATCTCCGCCCGGGGATCTAACCCCACGTTTGCAACTCCGACGGATCAACGTTGCTCATAGATACCGTTGATATTTTCTACACATTTCTCAATATTTCGATGGTCTGATAGCTTGCGGCAGAGGTACTTGGTCTGTATGAGCGGTCGTCGTGACACCGAAAGAAGGAGTTGCGCCAGTTCCCTTGGAATCCATTTGGTGGTGTTCACGAGGCAAAGGAAAAACCCGACTCACGAAGGTTTTAAATGGGAAGCCAATCTCAAACGTTGTTGCACCTTCGATCTTCTGAGTCCGCTCTGGAGTCAGGGTGATGTCCAGTGCCTTCAGGGTCTCCCGCAAATGCTCGACCTTGCGGCAGCCGGTGATGGGGAATACATACGGCATCCTGAGAAGGTGGTATGCAATCGCAGCTATCGCATATCATGATATCACATCAGAAGTCGCTCTTTCCGCAATCGGTCAGTAAATGAAAGAACTGCGCATCAGCCGTGTGATGCCCTCAACACCAACTTCCTGAGCGACCTCCTCCAATACAAGGCACATCTTCCTTCCCTCCTCAGTTCGTTCCCAGTTCGAGTGGAAGACCATTAGCCCTTTCTCGCCGCTCTCCCGCCTGCGTGCCTCCTCCGCATCGGTTCGGATCCTCCCGCCGCCAAGAATGCCCCATGGTGCAAGCGCAAGCCCTTCCGAACGTGCCATAGAGATGATATCGCGCTCAAAGGAACGTACTAGGACACTCCATTGACCTTGATAGACTACAAAAGGCGTCTTTCCGAGATCTCTCACGTATTGGTTCGCCTTGGAAACCACCCACGCCGGAGCATCCGAGATTCCCTAAAGTGCAAGTAATCAGAGATGGGGGGTAAAGCCAATCTAGATTGACGTTGGACTAAAGACAAACCAGGTAGAGGACCTTGTTTTGAAGGACGAGGATGTGGAGCGAGTTCATAACCTCCTCGACAGATGTATTGTAATCCCATCAATGTACGTAGAGGATGTCGATATAGGACGTGCGTAGCTTCCTGAGCGATTCGTGGACGGAGATGTGCAGCGATGTTGCGTGATTGTCGGTGTAGTTCACCTTGTGAGTGATGTTTTCCTGGCCACGCTCGTAGTCTCCTGTGTACTAGGGCGAACGTATATTGTCAGTATGGATCGAACGAAATAAATCGTGACGCGAGTTGTATGCACTTTCGTGGCAATGACAAGCTGGTCCCATACGCCGCGTTTTTCAGCCCATTCGCCGATGAATTCCTCAGAAGCCCCATCTTGACTGTAGAACAAACGAAAGTACGTGTCAGCCAATCTCGGGTATCCAACGAGAAAGGTGATGTACTAATGGTTGGCAGTGTCGATGAAGTTCCCCTGGTGAAACGGGTCTCAGCTCCAAGTCAAGCGAAAGTTCGTATACGAATGACTCACCCCAAGGTTAAAGTACGCATCGAGAAGGTTTCCTTGTCCATGGAGCCCATGCCATACTATTGCCATTTGTCCCCAATGCCCAATCCTCCGAAGCATAATGGCGAAACGCGCACGCCTGCGAGGGGTGAGAGGGTGCGGTAGCGGGCGAGCTTAGACACAGGAGCTGGAGGGGGCGCGTAAAGCGGTTTCGATGACATGGCGATTCACTAGTTCAGTACCTTGCCAGAAATAGTTCTATCTGAGACGGCTATTGGAGGGGACAAGGGGCCACCTTATATCTGGATCGATTTCGACGGAGACCAACACACGAAGGGCATCCGTCGAACGTTGCTGGCAGTACAGCATCGAGGTTGCATTCACCCCAGCTTAACGGCCATGTCATGGTGGCAAGACGTATGGCAGTTTCGCTCGGGTTTGGTTTTAGGTTTTCCACGTAAGTTCGGCGTTAGGTAATCGATCTTGACGCCGGCACAACACTCGTCTGAAAATTGTGGCCTCCATATCACGACCTCTATCTCATCCTCCAAGTCATTGTGTATGTTTTTTTCTACCCACTGCGCTTCGTTAGCGTCATGCCGATCGGTCTAACGTCCGTCGGCGTTTCTTACTCTTTGATCGGGGTTCTAATCGTTCTAATCGGTCTGATTCGGACATGACTGCATGACGCAACGTCCTTGACTAATCAAGTACATGTTATTGTTTAAGCTATTAGTTAGGCTGCAAGTTGAAGCTAGGCGCGGTGATGCTCAGATGGCTCGTGTCGGGGTCGTGTGCATACATGCGAATTGAAACTCGTTCACCCGCTTGGGCTGCTATCTCCTCTCACTGGCATCTTCGTTTTAAAGTGTCCTCCTTACGTGGTAGTTGGGGAATCGGAGTTGTGACCTAGGAGCCCCGAGAATACAGACGTCCTGTGACGTCATTCACGATCATATACGTGCCCATCTAGATCAGAGCTGTCCTAGCTCTCAACTGCCACAGTTATAGGATTAATCTTCCAGGGGGTGATATCGGCCGGTGATATGCCGAGCGGGCTCTCACCGTTCCCCATGAACGCGAAACCGAAAACGTGAGGGAATCTCCCTTCATACGCGACAGAATCTATGACCTTCATAAGAAGCGCGCGGTCGACCGCCGTTCGTGGCTGACACGTTGGCCCCAAACTGGGCATAGGAATACGATGATCCAGAATGAATAAAGTAGACGGCCGAGGTATCAACTTCTGTGGTCACCATTCGTGCTCTTTCTTCCGTTCATTTCTAGTCCAACTCTTCGTCATGCGTCTCCACGCTTTATCCGTTTATGCCGCCGTCGGTTTGACCATCTCCACCGCAGCGATGCCCACAGGGTCACCTCCCTGCCCCGACGACTCTAAGATGATGCCTTACAAGACCCAGCCTTATCTTTCCCTTCCACCCCGAAAGTCTTATGCGGAGAAGCCTGAAGAGAAACCTTACTCGCCGCCGCCGCCTCTTCCGACGACTTACGCTGCTCCTCCGAGTCCGTCCCCGCCGTCTGGGCCGAAAGAGGAAAAACCCAAGCCCGAGGAGAAGTCTTACCCGCCTGCACCAGCTCCGAAGCCAAGGCCAGAGGAAAAGCCTTACGCTGCTTCCCCGCCGCCTCCACAGGAAACGTCTAAGTCCGAGGAGAAGACTTACTCGCCCGCACTGGCTCTGAAGCCCTACTTTGAGAAGCCCAAGCTAGAGGAGAAGCCTTACGCGGCCCCGCCGCCGCCGCAGAAAGAGGGGATGTCCAAGCCAGAGGAAAAGTCCTACCCGCCCGCGCCGAACCCAAAGCCCTATCCAGAGGAGAAACTTTACGCAACTCCCCCGCTGCCGCCTTCACCGAAAGAAGAAGAGCGCAAGTCCGAGGAGAAGACTTGCACAGGCGCACCGGTCCCGAAACCCTACCCAGAAGGGCCCAAGATGGAGGAGAAACCTAAGTCAGAGGAGAAGCTCTACACCGTTCCACCACCCTCACACTCGCCCCTGCCCCCGCCTTCATCGAAAGAGGGAAGGTACAGGCGTGAGGAGAAATCTTACTACTCAACATTACCACCACCTCCCTCGCATTCGCAGCCGTACACCGACATGTCCAAGTCTGAGGGTAGGCCTAGCCCCGGGACGAAGACCAAACCTGCGGAGAAGCCAAAGCCTGATGTGAAGTTCCGCCCACAGAAGCAGCCTTTCCTCGAGGAGAAAGGCAAGTCCGATAAGCAACAGAAGCCCCAGGATCGCAAGACCAAGGTGATTCCGAATCGCAATTGAGTTTTCGGTTGGGTGCCCATCGCTGACAAATTCTCCAGACGGGCGATAAACAGACACCTGAGCGTCTTGACAGCCTGGGCCTTTCTTCGCAGGCCAACTCACTCGTCGGACCGAACCCGATCGAGCTGCCTACCGATGGGTATTGTCTTGGTTATGCCGCCGACGGCAACGAGTGCACAACGGAACCCTAGAGGAAGCCTTCGTGCGTTTCTTTTTACCCACACCGTGTTCCTGACTTACTGTCGTCGTTCTAGGATGGTTCTTGTTGACCGCTGAATGCAATCGCAGTAAATTTCAGAGGCGCAGGTGCGGGTGTGGCGAAACTCGTCGACGGATCTGGCGCTATTATGAGTCTCGGGTTTATTTTTTTTGCTACGGGGATGTTCCATTCTTTAGTACAGTACCACTCTTTTGCACACACACTTGCCATCCGGCATACCAGCTTCTATAGTACGACCATTCTTTAAACAAAAACCGATTGATTTCTGTTCCATTAACTTCCATAACTTCCATTACAAGCTCGGCGACGTGGCGGTGGGCAAGTCGTAATTTCTTTAGCTCACTGCGCGTAGCTATCCCGTCTATCTCGTCACAGTCGGCGACGAGAAGCAGGAACATGCAGTCGTCTGGTTGTGCTGTGTCTGTGTCTTGCCGTCTAGCGTCGCGCAGGTGGGGGCGCCACCGCCGCACGTGTGGTGCACTCGGCTCTTTCCGAATTGATTAGTCACCACAATTGTGCACAATTGTAATTTCATCCTCGTGGTGACCCGCTTTCTATCTCACAGAGCACGCGCTGCATATCTACACGAACTGACCGCGTGTAACTTACAATGCTGATCTAACTCGTTGAATTCGAACGACCGGACTGGTGTATACTTTTTCTTAGACTTCCAGCTAGTCATTTACAGTAAACTTGAACTCGGTATCGGTGGGCTTCGGTTCCGAAGTTGGTGATACGACTGATATGCTCCCCCTCAATAGATGAGGCTCGAAAATCGGACGATGAGTCGACGACGTTCAAGTGCTGATAGCTACGCTGGCGATATTCTCTCGAGTTTTCTCGAGGACCGCATTTCTCGCAAGTCCTATCGACCGTCTAGTAGGGGCCAAGCGAGATCTACGTTTGTCCGTCTTCAAAATAACATACGATCGGCCTGGACCGTACTTCAACAACTTCAAGTTGGAAACTAGAAGCTATCCACTGATGATTTCCTGTGCTAATGCACAAAATTGGGACTAGGAATACAAAACTTGACACGTATAAATGTTGGCGACAATGACCTGGAAATCTTTCGCGTTTTCCCTTCATTATCACTTCGGCTCTCATCATGCTTTCGCGTTTCTCTGTCCTCTTTGTCTACCTCGTCGCCGGCCTGGCCATTCCGCGGTCGCAACGCCGGTGGGGCAGTCTGGTGGCTACGGCGATGGAACGAAGCAGCCGTCGAAGCACAACTCCGATCAGGAGCATCCTACCCGCCAAAGTACTACAGTGCCTGCGACGCGAAGGGACAGTACAAGCATCCCAAGGATAAGGTGTATGACTGCTCCAGGGGTCAATGTGAAGTTGGGAAACAGCAATGTTGCAATTCGTTCAGCAAGGTGATTTCATCACGATGATCTTTTAGTTGGCTCGTTTTGAAGACGCCCTTTAGATTAGTGATCATGAAGCCGGCTCGTCAATTTTTGCCCTTTTTGGTGGCATCTTTGATCAATTTGATGCCACTGCAAACATTGGTCACGAATGTTCCCCCATCTATAGCCATAGGAAGGAAGGCATAGACTGGTCGATAGGGAACGATTTTTACGATACCATAGCCGTAATTCGCCACACAAAAGCGTGTATATACACGAGTGGATACACATCTACCAGTCGGAAGACGATACGGGTCCACGAAGGACGCACCTGCCACTTGACCCGCCACTTGAAACCCCGGGCTGCCCGGCACCTGCATGTACGATCCAGATTTGTGTCAGTCTAATCGGAGGTATATCTCACGTCAAAATGACGATTCGGATAATCAGATCATCAGACTCCAAGCGAAATCTAAATCCCAAAGCGCCAGCCCGAGGTCGAAGATTATGACGAATTAGATTTGTAGAAAAGTATGATACGATAGGAACAACTGCGTTACAAAAACGCGCGCGTGTGTACAAAAGAGTGGCAATGAATAGAGAGAATTGTTCTCATCACAAAGCACAGAGACTCGAAGCGTGAAGTAGGAAACTCGATTAGAGGTTGAAGTTCGTGCAGCCGACGGCAAGCAGGCCATACTAGCGTCGTCGAGTTACGTCGAGTTATTCAGCAAAGGACAGAAATGGGGAGAGAATAATAATACGCACAAACTTGGCGTCCTTGCAGCACACGGTTTGCGCGGTGCAGGATTTTCCACCAGTAGTAGAATAGAGAGGGGAGCAGTTTGTATGGGTATTTCCGGTAATCGTCTCCGTCAAAGGGAGCAATGACAATAGACCCAAGCTTCTTGCTTCCGATATCTAAAAAGGCAGGTTAGCGACATATTGACTGAGAACTGATCACGTCTTACGTCGACCGAGTTGCAGCATTTCTGGTGTTCTACTGCGCACTCGCCAGACTGGTGGTCCCTGTCATCGTAGTCCGACTGGTGGTCCCTGTCGTCGTAGTCCGACTTGAGGTCATTGTCGCCGTCCGACTTGCGATCCTTGTCGTTGTCCGACTTGCGATCCTTGTCATTGTCCGACTTGTGATCCTTGTCGTTGTCCGACTTGTGATCCTTGTCGTTGTCCGACTTGTGATCCTTGTCGTTGTCCGACTTGTGATCCTTGTCACCGTCCGACATGCGATTCTTGTAGCCGTCCAACTTGTGGTCCTTGTCGTCGCTTGACTTGTTGGGGTACACCTTGTTTTCGGGGTAAGGCTGAGACGGCTTCTCCTGAGGGTACTTCTTGTCTTCGTACTTCTTCTCCTCAGGATATTTCTTCTCCTCGTATTTCTTCTCCTGAGGGTACTTCTTGTCTTCGTACTTCTTCTCCTCGTACTTCTTCTCCTCAGAGTACTTCTTGTCTTCGTACTTCTTCTCCTCAGGATACTTCTTCTCCTCAGGGTACTTCTTGTCTTCGTACTTCTTCTCCTCAGGATACTTCTTCTCCTCGTACTTCTTCGCCTCTGGGTACTTCTCCTCAGGATACTTCTTCTCCTCGGGGTACTTCTTCTCCTCGTACTTCTTCTCCTCGGGGTACTTCTTCTCCTCGGGGTACTTCTTCTCCTCGGGGTACTTCTTCTCCTCGGGGTACTTCTTCTCCTCGTACTTCTTCTCCTGGGGGTACTTCTTCTCCTCGTACTTCTTCGCCTCTGGGTACTTCTTCTCCTCAGGATACTTCTTCTCCTCGTACTTCTTCTCCTCAGGGTACTTCTTCTCCTCAGGGTACTTCTTCTCCTCGTACTTCTTCTCCTCGGGATACTTCTTCTCCTCAGGGTACTTCTTGTCTTCGTACTTCTTCTCCTCAGGATACTGCTTCTTCTCCTCAGAGTAAGGCTTGGGATAGTACGGCATATCCTCGCGGAGAGCGTACGCCTTGTACGTGTGATCGTAAGGCTTGGAATAAGGTTTCTCTTGGTACTTGTGATGAGGGGAGTAAGAATGAGGGTAGTACGGGGCCGGGCGGGACTTTGGTTCGTCATTGTAGTCAGGTGGCGGTCCCATAGGTGTCGCGGCCGCGGAGATGACCAGACCGGCGACGACGTAGATGAGCAAGGCAGAGAAACGCGAAAGCATGATGGAAAGCAAGACTAGCAATGAGAAGGAAGTTGGAGAACCGTAGGAGAACCGCTGGGCACTGCTGAACTCGAGACCTTGGACGCCTACTTTTATACACTCTCGACGCTCACATTCCTGTCCCCATCTTAGGCGAGACGAAACGCGAGAGGTTGGCCAGGATTCCAAAGTAAAACGCAGTGGAGAGATAGGGTGATTATTTCCTCTGAAACGCGAATAAAGATCGTCGAAGCCAGCCGCTCGTCCCGAGAAGGGGAAGAAAGAGCGACAAATCTGGATGGCATTCGAACCCACGAGATCTGGCCTGCCCTATTTCATCGACCCGTCATGAGTCGCTTTCGGATTCGGAATTTATCGCCCTTCTCTGACACCGAAGATCAAACACGTCGACGGCGAAGATCCTAGGTTCGAATTTCAGCATGTCGTCCAAGAGCGCCGGACGTCGGATGGGACAAAGGGGGACACTGTGGGACCTTCGAAAAGGTACGAGAAGCAACAAAGTGATCAGCGCTCAGAAATGGTCAAGCCGGTCAAGCTCGGTATTGTGCGCGCTCGTACAGTGTGGGTTACGAACAGACCATAAAAATGTGACAAGAACGCGTAGTACGTATTCACCCTTTCGAATTCACGATCTCCACCGGCCTGAGAGACCCAAGGAAGACCATTTACTCTGTGTGGACGTCAGTTCCACCTTCCAGAGGGTAACTCTCTTGGTAACTTTACGATTCTGAGCCAATTGTCACATGAAGTCTAAACGCGATCTGACCTAAGATCCGATGCAGATCTGATGCCCTGATGGGTCTGTCTACGGAACCCTACACGTGAAAATTTACGCGTTGTGACGCACAAAAACTTAATTAAGATCAGTGTAGTTCATCTACGGTGAGCGAACTAAAGCAGGGCCAACAGCATCGGCAACTCGTATGGCCACATGATCACAACGGCCACACCACAACGCATAATAAGGGTCCTGGTGCGCAAAAGAGTGGCAATATATAGATGAAAGAAATGTCGCGATCCGCACAACGAAGCACACTCCTAACGCGATTGCAAGCCAATCATGGTCGGATCTAGAACTCAGCACTGCATTCGTGCATCCGATGGCAAAAAGGCTGCTCTGTTAAGTCAATGAGTGGAAGGCAATACCAAGGGCAATACAGTTAATTAGAAAGGCGGAACGTACGGCGTCAGTGTTCTCGCAGCAGACAGTTTGGCCCGTGCAAGCCTTGCTCGCGGTGAGGCTATCCCAACATCCGTACGTGCACCAATACTGACAGGTCCACTGACACATTCTTGCATACACTCCAGCAACTATTCGTACCCCACCCGAACGTTGCAGCGCACAGTCAGCGCTGCTAGTGCCTCAATCCCCAGTGCGTACTCAGAAGTTTAGCACAGTACCAGCGGCGTCACTCCTTGCGCACGGGCACGTCGCACGGGTTTCAAGTTCGCGGCGGTGCGACCCCCTGCACCCCGTCCACTAGCCGGGGGTACAGTGTCTACACGCCGTCAGCGGATTCTTCATCATACGCGTTACAGGTAACGTGTACGGTCCTTCTTTCATCACGTCCCTCCTGCAGCTTCAAACTCAGTTTCACCAGCCTGTATATGACCTAGTCGCTCGGCAGATATAGCAACTGTGGGCACGTGTTCGAGCACATTTCGCAGACCCCGAGCTCGGCTCGTGCGCGGCGCTGGCGAGGCATTGTGGCGGTGGCATAAGGGCTGCCCACCCGCGGTGCCGAGCGACGGCTGCCGTTCCGAGGTTTTGTGAGTGGCATGATGGCCGCAAGACCCGCGAGCACCGTGGTAAAGTGGTGAACTGTTTCTTCGACACAGTCAAGCACGTGATGTTCTGCTCTCGGAGGAGGGGTCGGCGCCGTCACTGCGCCGTCTACGAGACTACCGGCCCAGGTAAGGAAAAAACATACATGATGTATCGTGGTGCACAGTGGATGTCACAGACCTTGTTACAGACCCCCGTTGAACATCTCTTCTCATCTTTGGGTTCTCCCCTCCATCCTCATACTCGCCGTCGGTCGTCACTTTCGACATCATCACCGCCTCTCAAGTGCTGCAGCTTGGCCTCCTTTCTCCCTCGTCTCTCCTGGCGCACTTGTCGTTCCCACCGGTCATTAGTACAAGCGGGTCATGGCTGAGACGACATGTGCTAGGTAGCGAACGCGGTTCCTCGGCCACCCAGCTTGATGCCACTCGACGCCCCTCAACAGTCTCGCCGTTCACATCCTGGCAAAAACCGCGGGTGAGAGCGCTACATTCTCTCGGCGTCTTCTGTCACCCCTCCCCCCCCCGTTCTCGCGTGTCGCAGATCGCCTTCGTTGCCCTGACCCTCTTGCTAACCCCCTCTGCCCCTCATTCCCGGCACTCACTCATCACGCTCGCCTTGCGCCCGCACACTCTCGATTACCTCTCCCGCCGTTGCTCCTCCGCATCCCTCCGCCTCCCCCCTCGACGTCCCACACCCTCAACTTACCCAGTCCCGTCATCCGCACTCTCCTGAGGGTCGCTCGCATCCCTATCCCTCACTTATGTACGGGCTTCGCCACTCACGCTCCACAATCGGCTCCTCCCTCGCTCGTTCGTCGCACTGCGTCCCTAGGCTGTTTTTTCCGCGCTTTCGCAAATAGTGCAGAAACAGGTAGATCCTCCCGCTTCTGCGTCCCCCCTCGCGCAAACGGGAGTGTAAAGGGGCAGAGTTTGCCCCTCCCCTTTGGGTATATAGGGGCGTAGGGGGTGCTTTCAGCGCCCCCGTTTACGCGCCCCGCCCGTCCGCATGCTACTTCACGCTTCTGTCATCCCGCTTGCGCGCCGTACCCCACTGCCCACCTCATTTTTGCGCCACCTTCCGAGTGACTTAGGACAAAGAGATCTTGTAATTTATTAGCTAAATTCCTGAATAAATATTTTGCAAGTCAAAGTCAAAAAGGCAGACTCCTTCCCTTGTCGATGTTTACGCGCGGGCCGACGGGAAGGAGTCTGTCAAAAAGGATGGATTTACCTTTGGCCGACTTACTATAAAAGTACCAATATCTGAGTTCAAATGCCAGTCGGGAGTTCTCTCACGGCTTTTGGCACCTTTCCTTTCTGGAGGCGTGATTCTCTCATGGCGATTCACCTTGTTCACGCTGACGACTTCACTGTGTTTCACTTTGGAATCTTGGCCAACGTCTCGCGTTTTATAGCGCCAAAGATGGGGAAAGGAATTTGAACGTAGAGACGTATAAAAGTGGGTGTTCAACCGCTCTAGTTCGTCAGTGCCCAGCGGTTCTCCTACGTTTCGTTCGCCAACCTCGCATTGCTAGTCTTGCTTTCCATCATGCTGTCCCGTTTTTCTGCCTTGCTCGTCTACGTCGTTGCCGGTCTGGTCATCTCCGCGGCCGCGATACCTATGGGACAGTCGGCTGACTACAACGACGAACCGAAGTCCCGCCCCCCTGGCGCCTACGGCCCTCAATCTTACTCGCCTCATCACAAGTATCCTCAAGATAAGCCTTACTCCAAGCCTTATGATCACACGTACAAGGCGTACGCTCTCGGCGAGGATTCTAAGCCATATCCTGAGGAGAAGAAGTATCCCGAGAAGAAGTACCCTAGGGACAAGAAGTTTCCTGAGGAGAAGCCTCACCCTGAGGCTGAAGACAAGAAGTACCCCGATCCGTCGAGCGATGACAAGGGAAAGATTCGCAAGCCGAACGACTACAAGAATCGCAAGTCGGACGGCAAGCCTGGCCAGTGCGCAGTGGAAGATCAGCACTGCTGCGACTCGATCGATAGCGTAAGACATGATCGGCTCTATCAATATGTTGCTGATCTACTTTTTTAGGTCAAGCATGCAAGGGCCATGGGTATGACCCAACTTTTAACCTTGTTAGATATTACCGGCAATACCCATACAAACTGCTCCCCTTATTCTTCTATTATTGCCGGTGGAAAATCCTGCACCGCGCAAACCGTGTGCTGCGACAATGCCGAGTTTGTGCGTATTATTATTTTCCCTCTTCCGTCTTTTTTACTGAACAACTCGACAACACCAGTATGGCGCCATTGCCATTGGCTGCACGAACATCAATCTCTGATCCTACTTCACGCTCTCTGTGCTTCGTGATGAGGACAATTCTCTCTATTCATTGCCACTCTTTTGTACACACTCGCGCGCCTTTGTAACGCGAGTGTTCCTACCGTACCATACTTCTCTACAAATATAATTCGTCATAATCTTCTATTTCAGATTTAGATTTCGCTTGGAGTTTGAATCGTCGTTTAGTAAACATGAGGGTTAATATCTTCAATTGGATTCACGCACAACTCTGGTTCGTACGCGCAGGCACGGCTGTACCCTCGATGTGATCCGTATGGTTGTCCGATTATTTGTGAGTCGCTTTCGCGCGGGATAGCATCGTATTACAGAATAAGGGCGAAATCGAGAATTGGGTGGTCCATTCCAGTCTGAGTCGCGAGCTCTGGGTGAGTCGTATCATATTACAGGCTCTTTGGAACTAGTACAGAGGCGCACAACGACCAGAGCTCCGACCAAGACTTGGTCGAAACGGTATAAGATGTTGCCTGTGGAGTCCGGGGGCGGCGGTTCTGAGATTAACGATCGTAGGTGTCGAATGCGACGTCGACTAGTGCCAGGTAGTGCTGGTTGATAAGAAAATGTCACTGAGGACCTGACACACTGGAACACACTTGAAAAGCTAGAATTATTGCCGTCTGAATGTAGCCCCGAGAGAAACAGAAACCGATGAGGCGGCACGTGAGACTCTGCACCGTCCCGCCCACCGCGCTCGGTAATTGACATAGTGATGCTTACTTGGCCCTTCATCGATTTTCCCCGGGGAATCACTCGCGACGACCTCGCTTCGATTCCATTGCTGTACGAGAGCTACCTGGCAACAGATTCTAATGGCGTGACTGGATCTAGATCAACTAGAATACTGACTGGAATTTTGACGATAAAATCTGGCATGCGCTTGTCGCGCCATACTAACTTATCACCTTGCTTTGCTGTGTTTCACTTTGGAATCACGGCTGACGTCTCGTGTTTCGTTGCGCCCAAATGGGCACAGGAATACGAACGTCGAGAGCGTATAAAAGTAGGCGTTCAACCGCTCTGGTTCATCAGTCCCCAGCGGTTCTCCTGCGACGGTTCTCCACTTTCTTCTCATTGCTAGTCTTGCTTTCCATCATGCTTTCGCGTTTTTCTGCTTTGCTCGTCTACGTCATCGCCGGTCTGGTCATCTCCGCGGCCGCGGTACCTATGGGGCCGCAACCTGACTACTATGACGAACCGAAGTCCCGCCACCCCGGCAAATACTACCCTCACTCTTACTCGCCTCATCACAAGTACTCTCAGGACAGACCTTATTCCAAGCCTTATGACCACAAGTACAGGGCGTACGCTCTCGGCGAGGATAAGCCGTATCCTAACCCTGAGGAGAACAAGCAGTATCCTGAGGCGAACCAGCCGTATCCCGCCAGCGAGGAGAAGAAGTACCCCGAAGAGAAGCCGTATCCTAAACCTTCCCCCGAGGACGTAAAGTACTCCGAGAAGCCTCAGCCTTACCCTGAAGATAAGAAGTATCCCGACCCGTCGAGCGACATGGGAAAGGATCCCAAGTCCGACGAATACAAGGATCCCAAGTCTAACGATAAGGATCCCAAGTCCGACGACAATAAGGCGAAGGACTTCAAGTCTGACGAAAATAAGGATCACAAGTCGGACGACGACAAGGCGAAGGACGTCAAGCCCGACGACAATAAGGACCACAAGTCGGACGATGACAAGGCGAAGGACGTCAAGCCCGACGACAATAAGGACCACAAGTCGGACGACGACAAGGCGAAGGACGTCAAGTCGGACGACAATAAGGATCACAAGTCGGACGACGACAAGGCGAAGGACGTCAAGCTAAACGACAACAAGGACTACAAGTCGGACGACAACCAGGATCACAAGTCGGACAACGGCCAGGACCACAAGTCGGACAACGACAAGGGGCAGGACTTCAAGTCGGACGTCAACAACGACCACAAGCCAGACGACAATAAGGATCACAAGTCGGACAACGACAAGGGCAAGGACTACGTACCAAACGACGCCAAGGACCACAAGTCGGAGGGCGACAAGGACCGCAAGGCGGACTACGACGGGAAGGATCACAAGTCGTATGACAACAAGGACTACAAGCCGTACGACGACAAGGACCACAAATCGTACGACAAGTCCGGCGGCAATCCCACTGATGTATTCAAGAACACTCTTAGTACTACCGGCCTTCTCCCAGATGTCGCCAGCGTCGCTCCAAACCTCGGCGTCTAATCGGGTCTCCTACTTCGCTCTCTCTGTGTTTCGTGATAATTCTCTCTATTCATTCCCACTCTTTTGTACATGTACACGCCCCTTTGTAACCCGGTTGTTCCTGTCGGCGTAACATACTACTGTACCACTTCTACAAATATAATTCGTTGTAATGATCGTCTACCTGGCGCTGGAGTCTGAATCGTCGTTTCACGCGAGGGTATTGGACCCTCACATAACTACAGTACACGTGGAGGTGCTGGGTGTACCCTCTGTATCGTCGTCCGACTGGTATGGGGTATTTGTGTGCCTCCTTCGCATGGGATGGCGTTCGTAACTCACTGCATGATAAGGGAGTAATCGAGAATTGGACTACTCCTTCATGCTCACTAGTGGGTAACCGTCCATTTGAATTTGTCGTGGCTCTTCGGGAACTAGTACAGGCCCACGACGACTTGTACCCTGGATAGTCACACTCACTCAGACTATCGTCTATAGGCTTCAAATTGGGAGATGATCCCTCTTTTCAACATTCTTCCATTCGTCGTGCGTCAACACGCCCTCTCTGACGGGTTGTCTTGCGACTCGTGAGCGTTTTCCGATAATTAGTGCACTGTCAGATTTGTTACATCGACTAAGGATATGCAAGAGCTATACTACAATGATTGCGGTTTGTGTGGCACACAAACTCAAGAGACGAGTTTGGTACGTCGTGAGTATCGTAAATATATCGTGAGGAAAGAGGTATCTTCTGAGTCATCACTAACGGTATGGCCGAGGGTCGCATAAGGCGAGCAGCGTGCGCTTGATCTCTTCGATTTCTCCCCGGACTTTGACGAGACGGCCCTTGTTGTATTCGTGCGCTGCCACCTGCTCTGGCGAAGCGACGGCACGCCGCGCAGTATGACGCACGCGCACACGGTACTTTTGTTCGATCCGGATGTGGTGAGCGAGCTGCAGGAGCGCGCTTAAGTATGCGACGTCAGAAGAAAGGAGGTATTCTATGCGTACCTTGAGACGCAGGGCGATATCCTCAAACTTGGCCACGAACTGCGTGATGCGTTCGTGGACGTTGCCCCTGTACGCGGCGTCCGGGTCTTCGCGTACACGCTGTGCAAGAAGCGCAAGGCGTGTCAGATTCCTGTATCCATGCGTGGTCAGCCAAAAAAAAAACAATGAACGAAGGGAAGAGGGCGCATACCGCTGGAGAGAGGCAGTGAACTCGTGTTGCTTGAGGTACCACTTGCGCTCCGCGTCGCTCATATGCTGCAGGTGCAGCTGGAACTCTGCCGGGAGCGGCTGCCCGCCCTCGGTATTAAGCGACGGTTGTCGTACCAGAGGCCACGTGAGCGTGATGACGGGCACGAGATCCGAGAGCGCGTGGTAGAGCATCGCAAGGTCGTCGTCAATGACGCTCAGCGCGACACCGTCGGGCATCACGGTGATGTTCTGCCATTCGCGGGCGATTTTGCGCATGGACTGTTTGTGTGTGGGGTCAGCGTTCCGTGTACAAAGCGGATTGCGGTGATACGTACGCTACGGATCATGCTCACGTGGCTCTCGCCGTGCGCGAGCTGCTCGATGATTGGGCTGCTGTCGAGCGGGCCCGGGAGCTTGGATTGGGGGTGCTGCCGGTCGCTGAGAAATGCGGAAGTGTGCGGGGATGGGCGTTCCGGTGCGCCGGCGCCGGTGATGGGCATGCCGTGACCCGTAGGCGTGTGGAGAAGCTCAGGGATCGGCGTCAGCGGGAGGTCGCTCAAGGGCGGTGCGGTAGACGGGCTGCTCCCAATTGTCCCAACGGAGTGCGACGACTCGCTTGCGGCCTCCCAATGATCCGCTCTTTCTACAGCCACGGGTTGTTCCCAGAGTCGGGGAGATGCCTGTCGAACCTCTGGTGTGGGGGCTTGGTTCGAGGGGACGCGGGGAGGTACGGATAGAGACAGGTTATGCATGCCAAGTCCGTCAAGAGTGAGGTCGAGTGTGAGCGCCATCCTGTCCTGGTGTATATTCGCGACCCATTTCCCTTCGAAGTTACCTGAGCGTCTTACGAGTAGGTTCGTGGGTTCCTATAAGTGTCCGTTAGTCAGGATAACAATGTTCGGGAAACGAATGTATACCTCCGTGGGATCGAAACAGGGCTGCGTCGCCAAGTTATACCGCAATTCTTGACCTTCTAGCCCAATGGCTATGGGCATTGATGGTACTGGAGCTGCAATAACGCGATCGGTGTAGAGATCTGAGGCGGAATCGACCACGCTCCCCTGGCGACTGGTGGCGTCAATGCCAGCTAATGTAAGTCGGCCCAGGGTGCCGGGATGGATGAGACCTTCCTCAGGACCAAGATCTGAACCTGCAGCAGTATATGCCCTACTTCCTTGGGAGAATGCATTACCATGCAGAAGAGGACCATTAGTAGTGGACTCTGCGTTCAGCTGCTCTTCGAGGTCTAGTTGAACATCGCGCGCGGGATGAGAGTGCGGGACCACAGTCTGGGTGCTGCGCTCCGAGGCAGTGTAAGCGGGCGAACTAGGAAGCGAGGGCAGAGGACCGAGAGCACTAGGCCGTGAGATATCCGAACACCCACCATCAGACGTGGGCGACTGAACGAGTGGAGAAGCCGAATCGGAACCAAATAAGATTTGCTCAGGGATAGTGTTCAGCCTCACTTTGCGGGAAAACGATGGCGGATTGGGCGAGGATGGAAGAGGTGGGATCGTATTGGAAGGGTTTGAGGTGTCTTCGGGGCCCATTGGTGGTGTGTAAAACGTGTCGTGGGTGTCGCTTCCAGGGCTCTGAGAACGCTGCAGCATAGAAGCAGGAGTCGGGGTGAAGGGGCTTCTCAAAACCTCAACGGACGTCTCTGGAACCGGCGCTGAGGATTCGCCGCCCTGATGTTCGGGATGAGAAGGTGAGGGTGGGGCCGTCATTAGTGTCTGCACCACGACCAGGGGTGTCAGGGTGGTTGCTGGTCGCCGATAGGCGCCAAATGGTGACTTTGGAGATGGGTACAAGTGACTGTCTCGGAGATGCGCTCCGCCACGGGAATGCTCGGGGGTTCCTGGGAAGTTATGGCGTAGGGAAACCGGATCGTTGCAACTACAAGGATGGACATCGAGAACACATCCATGGGCATCGATTGCCCGTCCAGACAGAATGGGTGTCCCAGAGCTCGGGTCGATACCTAGGTTCAAGGTCATAGAAGTTCCGGCAGAGTCTTTCATCAAGATCGACGCGCCGCCTGGTACAGGAACCTGAAAGGTGCCGACGCCTTGGTCTTCGTCCCGGTGGCGATAAGCATCTTCGTTTGAAGATGACCTGGGGCCAGCATCCGGTTGACCCAAAGTAGCAACGTCGATGCTGAGGGGCCTCAGAAGAGCGGAGGTGCTAGCGTCTTGTTGGTCGTGATACATAATGTTGATTAATGGTAATATAGGATTCGTATCTGCAGTCGTGACGAAGGAACACAATTGTAAGAGCGCGGCGGAACAGTATGGTGGTGTGAAACACACCTAGTAGTGATTGCAGTTGGTCGTAGAGAGGAGCAAGAAGAAATAGAGGAACTTAAGAGAGAGGAGGGTAGGATAGCTGTGAGGTCGATCCACGACGCCACAAGCCGGGAAACACAGGAAGAGGGGCTGTGGAGACCAGTGAAAGCAACTCCGGTACTTATACGAGCCAGCGACACTCCGAGCCGTCGCCAAGAAGGCGCTACTGCATGAAAATAGAACAATAGAGTCAACTTTCAGCTGGCACAAGAACAAGGATGCTGCCATCAGTTATCCCGTCAAAGGAAGCCTATGTACGTGTATGGGTCCTTGTGTTTTTGTTGTTCTTCACAATAAGACCGGGCACGTGCCACGGGAACGAGACGCGTCCCCGTTGTTTGGTCTAAGCCAAACAAAGTTTGTATTCGCGGCTAACTTACACTGCACCGCCCCTTCAGGTTCTACCATCATCAACTCGCCATGTTACCCTTTATTCTTGCCTTTATCATTGCTATTGGCATACCGTTTCTGCCTTCTAGCTTGCACAGAGCCCTCTACCTCCCAAGGTTCAATTTTCTATCAGCAACTTATGCGCCGGAGCGAGCGTTTGTCCCTTCTTCAGAAAGTCCCTTGCTACTAGACAACAGCTACTCGAGAGACAGTAGTGATTCCGGCGAGTCTTCGCAATACTTGGTCTTTTCCACTCCCAACTTCGAAGCCGACTCGGATGTGCTTGCCTACATGTCGTTCACAGAAAAGCTAGGGTTGAATTATCCTCAAACATCTATCTGGTTGATTATATGCGCTCAACTTCTGTACCAGCTTGTAGAAGCTATGGTGGTTATGGCTCTCTCATTTCTCTTCGCCGCTACCTTTCTCTCTCGCCGCTCCCTCTCTACGCTCATTGAACGCTTCTGTACTGCACTCTTTATCTGCTGGCATTATACTCCGAAAGTCGCCCTTTCCTCCTTCCTCCAGGACGTCCTCCTTTGTGTCCACAAGTATTGGATGGACAACAGCGTTACCTCGGACCCAGCTCCAACAACGGCGGTCAATATCTCCCGGCGCGTCCCACTCAGAGTTTTAGCCGACAGCATACTTAGTATCTCAGAAGGCCTCGATCTCATCGCATCGAAAGAGGCAAATTTTTGGTCTGAAAACTCTTCTAGCGTCGCGTTGATCACTCCTCCTCGCTCTCGGGAAACCTCGGCTCCTCCAGAGCCCGCTTTGGTACCGCTTGGGCAACCCGTCGACCCTCTTTCCGCCAGCAAAACGGACACACGTTTTGAACCCACTTTTCCTGCACATGGGCCTAGCACGGACGCTTGTTCACGCCCTCCTGGCAGTGCTACAGAGCTCTCCAAGCACGAACGATCTGTAGATGTCCTTAGAACTTCTGTTGAACGCCACCTTTTTCACCCTACGGCGTCATCTATCGTTACAAGGGCCGCAAAGAACTCTTCTAACTACACAGGTGTCAGCCCCCCTAATTCAGATTTATCGGGCACCGATGAGGTCGCAGCATCTCTCAGCCATGGCTCCACGCCGTCTTTTGTTACTATTTCAATGCGAGATTTGTATAACGCGAACAAATCAGCTTCCACCCCAAATTCTCTTTCTGCGCCTCCTGCTGAAGACCATGAAACCAAACCCCCTGATGCGATATCCGGCCCCTCCCTCGATCACGGCTCCATTACGAACAACAATAGCACCACCTCCGATCCAGAACCCGACGAAAACGAAGTCAATGGGCTTCGTTCGTCCTCGTCAGAAAGATCCTACAGCGGACGCAGACGATACAAGTCGGACGGTATCCAAGTTCGCTCCGCGCGCAGTCACCTCGGGGAATCTGCCGCGCCACCTGACCCGGCAAAGGTAGACGGAACCTGTGCGTTTTGGAAGAGCGCCATGCAGCATGACGAAAATGGAGGTGGAGTATTTGAGAAGCAGGTTCTCGCGCCAGGATTCCTCCCCGGGAGCTCGTCACTCGAACGACCAGAGCCAGACCGGGCCGTGGCCACGGGCAGCGTTGGTTCCGCTGATGTTGCTCTCGCAGGGATGGTTTTAACGCCTGAGGGTAAAATGATGGTGCCCGCGAGCCAGAGGGCCGATGGAAGGTACGTCGCCCACTTTCATTTTTTCTGCCCTGACTCTAACGCCGCGGTCTTTGCAGCATGCGCAAGGAGATTAAAGTCCGCCCAGGCCATTTCTTGAGAGAACCCCTTGCCGAAAAATACCGCCCACCGGCAGCGCGTGTGAGGACGTTAACATGGGAGCCTCGCTTGCGTGAGTATTTGGCGACCCCTCCCTCATTGCCGCATATTCCATTCACGCCGAAGAGCGTCCATCAGCGATTCTTTGGGCGTCAGTGCGACTCTCCTGCTTCCCTAACCAACAACTGGCGTCGGTCAAACTGGAGCTTGACCGACGTGGAAACGTCACTGGCAAAAGGGACTGACCCTTTTACGCCGCCGCCACCACCTCCACCTCCAGTAGAGAAGGTGAGTTCATCCCCGACTGAATCTGGCCTATGAGTTTAACACATCCCCGAAGTTACCGGCTCCAAAGTTCTTAACATCCTCGCAGACAGAGACAATAGTCTCTCCGATGTCCACGCAGGCATTGGCCCCAGTCGACAACCAAAGCTCTCTCGTCCACCAGGGGGACCAGCTTCTATCTCATCCTTTTGAACTTGGGTTTGCCGAGAGAGTGACAGGACCTGTCCCCGATGACAGCACTGAACAAACCGAGTCAAGCAAACCTGCGCGTGCAATCGGGGACAGGGTGAATTTTGCTGCACCGCTCAAGGTGGAAGAGGAAAGTCGCCTTCCCTTACGTGATACCACAACTTCCTTGCCTGTCCTGGAGGCTGTCGATCGTCCAAATCCTCCTTCCACGCCGACCGTCCTGGCTTCGATGACGGCGCTACAAGTCGCGAACGTCATCCAGCGAGAGCTCGAGGCGCCGAATCGGACCCCCGTTATGGAATCCCGAGAAACCCCCCTTCCAAGCTCATACCGCAAGCGGAAGCCATCCGGAGAGCCCAACACCCAATGCGCGGTCAAGTCGGCCGTGCTTTCGCCAAGCGAGTCTCCGACGCCAGCACCCCACCGCCGCCCGCGTACCCGCCGCTCCGCCCCGCATCTCGGAAAGAGCGCTAACAATAAGTGGCAAGTAAAGACACAGACGCCGGAGGGCTCGGCAAAACGTCGGCGCATGCGGACGGCGAGCGCGCTTGGCGTGGAGAACGTCGCCATCGCTGTGACTGCGGCGGTTGACCGCAATGGGCAGATCGTCCTCCCTGCTGGGACAGGTTGGAAGGGTCGCTCTATGACGGCGTCCCAACTGCCAGTGCCCCAGCGCCAGAGGCAACAGACGCTGCCGTCAGGCGTTACCACACACACGTAAAGTATATCCTAAGTTTAATATTTCTCTCGTTTTGTAACGAATGATACGACTGGACTATGTACTGTATAGGTATGCATAATGGTATTCGAAGATGAATAGCTCAATAGTCATCAAGGGGGCCACTGGAGTGCTACTAGTAGCTGTGCCGTGGGAATTCTTTGCCATGACAGCCACTGGTAGGTGGCTCGTCTGATCTGATTATCTGACTGTGGGCATCTGAGTCAATCCCTACGACTTACGATGCTCACTCGTTCTTCCGCTAGAGCCTTCCTCAGAAACCGGTATGTTCTGTTCTTCGGTGTCTGCTCCGGGGACGCGCAGCAGTGGTTTTTATCACCTAATGACATAGGGTGACAACCAATAACGATAAACTCCCAGGGGATGTCCTCTTGGAGATATTCGATGCTTACCGACAACTCCATGAATACCGGCCCGATTATGAAAAGCACTGGAACAGTAGAGATGGGTGGTTCAAGCTCGCACATGTGTGCAGAAATTGGCGACATATTGTGCTTTTGTCGTCCTCTCGTTTACAGGTGCACCTGCTGTTTACTCCACGCAGGTCTCCGACGGATCCCGTGTTGAGAAGCCTCCCCCCCTTTCCGATTTTTGTCGACTATCGCACTGGTTCGTGGACGAAAAAGGAAGAACGTCTCGCACTTGCCGCTATCAAGCACCGTAGTCGTGTGCGTGGAATTATTGTTCAAAGACCATGTTTCGCCAGACTCCTCAAGGCGCTGGGGCACCCTTTTCCCAAGCTGGAAAGTCTCGAAATTCGTTTCCCTTACAGTCATCCTGAATCGATTCTATCCACCACGTTTCTTTCGGGGTCCGCTCCGTCTCTGCGACGGCTCACGTTGCGGGGAGTTGTACCGGAATGCTTATCCCCGCTATTATCATCCGCAACAGGCCTCGTCGAACTCACATTGACTCTCAGCATTAACTACGGCGCACTGCCAGAAGCTTCGCTCATTGCAAATTTGCAGCGCGTGTCTTGCCTACGTCGCCTCGAGTTGAAGGTGATTAATGAGAGGGCGGCCCCCAACTTGAACACAATCCCGGACCCCCCCCCACCTCCTGCTTGCGCAGGAGCACTATCGAAGCTCACGGATCTCATCCTTGTGGGACAAGGCCCATACTTGCAGGTGCTCGTGGGTAGTTTGGCTGCCCCATCTCTACAACATCTCGACGTTAGAATCACAGCGCCGCCGGGCCATATCTCCTTTGTTCCACATCTCTGCAAGTTCATCCGCGACGCAGAATGTCAATTTATTGCAGTTCGCCTAAATTTCTCAAGTTGGACGTTTGGTTTTTTTGCCGAGACGTGTCCCAAATCCGGCCATGCTCGACCTTTCAGAATAATTATCCCTCGGCCTGTCTCGTTGGAGGAGATTGGCATCATGCTCTCCGGGCCATTGTCCACAGTAGAGGAACTCGTCGTGGACTGGCAGCCGTCACGGTTCACCCAACAAATAGAAATAGACCACATCCAATGGCGCGGACTTTTCAATCATATCCGGCGAGTGAAAACGGTTCGGGTGTCATCCCAGATGGCGCTCAATGTTGCGCGTTCCTTCCAGCTGGGCGAGGAGCCCGCCCTGGATCTCTTCCCCGCCTTGGAACAAGTCGAGGTGCCTTTGAATCACTATCTTCCACCAATCGTATCAGAGGACCCTATCAAGGACTCTATCCTTGATGCCTTCGAGCCACTCGTTGCTGCACGAAAACAGGAGGGACGCCCCATAAGGTTATCATTGCCAAGAGCAATCAATATTCTTGGAACGCGTTCATCTAGGAATTAGTGAGTTAGATAAAAGAGAGTATAACGTGCTAGTAGGCGAAGTCTGTACAATAGCCATAGCCACTAGGGCGAATAATAAGTACGAGTGAATACGATACGAAGTATGCATATCAGTGTCTGCGCGCACTAACGACGCAGAAACTGAGATCTATGATATGAAAGGAGGAACTGTACAGTAGATAGATTTTATGCTCTGCTTCCGCAGGGCGACGGTATAATGAATCCGCAGAGACTGGTACGACCAGGAGAGGGTGATCCTGGGAGGCCGATCCGAAGATCAGAGGAGATAACACTTCGAAAAACGTTTGCAGCTCAAACTTGAACTCAAAATGCATGGAACGACGGCCCCGCCCTTCATAGATTTGGTCATCCCTTCTTTCACTCGTATCACCACCATCTCCTACTAGAAATCGGAGGCCATTTGAGCTCTTCTCATTTCTATTGTCACATTGTGCATTCACATTGACTCATATACGTTTCCAAGTTCCAGTCAGCAAATGTGTGTGGCGTGAGCAAATCGCCTTTTGCTAAGATCTCATAATACACAGTAATTTCTTGAGATATAAGACACATCCAGCGACACCTATTTAGTCAACAACCAAAGTTCTCTCATCCAGCTGGGGGACTAGCTTTTATCTCGTCGTTCAGAACTCGAGTGTGCAGAGTCAAGCAAATCTGCGTGTGCAATCGGGGACAAGGTGAATTCTGCTGCCTCGTTCAAGGTGGAAGAGGAAAGTCGCCTTCCCTTACGTGATATCACGACTTCCTTACCAGTCCTGAGACAGTCGATCGTCCGAATCCTCCGTCCACGCCAACCGTCGTGGCTTCGATGACGGCGCTACAAGTCGCGAACGCATTCCAGCGAGATCTCGAGGCGCCGAGTTGAACCCCCGTCATGGAATCCCCCTTCCGAGTCCATACCGCAAGCGGAAGCCATCCGGAGAGCCCAACACCCAATGCGCGGTCAAGTCGGCCGTGCTTTCGCCATGCGAGTCTCCGACGCCTGCACCCCACCGCCGCCCGCGTTCCCGCCGCTCCGCCCCGCAGAGCGCCAGCAATAAGCGGCAAGTAAGAACACAGACGCCGGAGAGCTCGGCAAAACGTCGGCGCATGCGGACGGCGAGCGCGCTTGGCGTGGAGAACGTCGCCGTCGACTGCGGCGGTTGACCGCAATGGTCAGATCGTCCTACCTGCTGGGACAGGTTGGAAGGGTCGTTCTGTGACGGCGTCCCAACTGCCAGTGCCCCAGCGCCAGAGGCAACAGACGCTGTCGTCAGGCGCTACCACACGCGTAAAGTATTATTCCCACATTTCTCTCATTTTGTAACGAATGATACGACTGGACTATAAATAAATGTGATACGTTTCGCGTACTGTACAGGTGTGCATAATGGTATCCGAAGATGAATATGATAGCTCAACAGTCATCAAGGCATCACGGGCGCCACAGGAAGTATGATAAGCTTACAAGCAAATGCAATCCCCAAGCCCAAGAGGATGGCGGTATGATGATGCCCCTGGTAGGGCACGAACGGCAATCACGGTAAATCCACCTTTTCTCCTGGAGCACCACCGTCTCTCACGGGAATGCACGCGCTACAGAATAACGAAATAACCCCAAAATGCCCATCAAAGTGTTGCGCTATCAGCAGCCATGGTATAATATATACGGCCAATCCCGGAACGATGTCTGTCATGTGTGGATGCAGAGACAATGGAAAATAGTGTTGGAACGCTCACTCGTTCCCCATCCAGGGAAAGTTTTTTGTTTGGTTTGCAGACGGCGTACTGTGGCTGGTTCGAGCGCGATCAGTTGAGATGCTCCTCGAGCAGCGCGCCCATGCGTCGCGGGAATGCAGGAGGGTCCGCCCATTTTCCGGGGTGGCCAAACTCGACAGAGTCGACGAGGGAGAGCACGCCGGGGGTAAGGAGCGCGTCGGTGTCGGTGTCGGCATCGGGCCCCCTGTTACCGTTCCCTGCGTCGGCGTCGTCAGGTGGTGCAGAGCAGACGATGCTCTCGATGGGGATGCCGAGGTCCGCGCGGCGCTTGAGGAAGCGCAGGAGGGCTTTCTCGCCGTTCGCGCCGTCGTTGCCGCTGCCCCCGCAGCGGAAGAGATGCAACACGCGGAGCGCGGGGAGGTGCGGTGCGGTGGCGTCGTCGGCGCTCGCGAGCGCGGTGATGATGTCGACCGGGCGGAGCACATACAGGCGGAGGACGCGGACGGCGGGCATGCGGCGGAAGAAGCCGCCCCAGGAGCCGCGGAAGAAGCGGTTCCAGTGGTAGGGGAACACGCTGGTGAGCGTGAGGTGCGTGAGGTGGGAAAGGTCGACGCGGACGGAGGACGCGAGGAACAACCCGTCGCTCGTGCCGTCGTCCCAGCCCCAGCCGCCGCCGTCGATGCAGCTGCCGTCCACGGCGGGCGCCGTGCCGCCGCAGACTGATTCGATCGCGGCGCGGTGCACGCGCACGCTGAAGAGCGTCTCGTGGTTGTGGAGGCCGTGGAAGACGATGTTGTTGCGCGCGGGCTTGTTGGCCGAGTAGTGCGTCGCCTCGAGACATAGCTCCGTGATCGTGTGGAAGAGCATGGTCGAGCGGTGGCAGGGCATGTACAGTTCCTCGACGGCGTATTTTGTGGGATCCAGCAGGAGCACGAACTCGGGGCTGTCGAGGCGTGGGAGGACGAGGTGCTCGAAGAGCTTGACGGTCCCGAGCACGTTGTCGTAGACGCGGCCCTGGAACCAATGGAACTCCTTGAGCCTGTCCAGCTTGACGACGGGTCTTCGTCTCGGGTCGAACGTGTGCGGTACCGAATCCAAGAGCGCGAGGAACTCCAGGTTTGGCGCGGCGGCGAGGCAGTGGAGAAGCTCGTCCAGGTCGACGACCCTGTCCGCCAGAGTCAGCGATCGGATGGAGGGCGAGAGGTGGGTCTGGAGCGGGAGCGCCCTTTTGAAGGTCAGTTCGGTGAGGAATTCCGACTCATCGAAGAAATTCAGAGGACCGTCGACGCGGCTGTCGTCGGGGAACCCATACTCGATCATCATGATCGAAAAATGCTCGAGCGCGGGCATCACGAGGTCGCACGCGGCGAGGGAGCGATAGAAATCGTAAACGCGGTCGCCGTTGACGTCCACGTGCAGGCGCCGGATGCGCAAGGCGTGGTGCGCGAAGGCGGCCTGGAACCCCTTGATGCCCTCCTGTTGCATGTAGACGGGGAAGGAGACGTCGAGCTTCATGCACTGCGACCGCTCCATGAAACACTGGACGGCGCAGAAATGGTCGTCTTGACGGATGGTGGTCCAGAGCCCCGGCGTGCCCAGCGCGACATCCCTCCATCGCTGACACACGTGCGAAGCTGGGACGACGTAGGCACCACCTCCGAGGAATGCGAAGATGTGGGCGAGGAGCTCGGGCGGAAGACGGTTGAAAGGTCGTAGATGACTTCTCAGAATGCTGACCCCACGCAAGACATCGGATAACAGCGTTTCCACCTCGGAGAGCTACAACAGGTGCAACAAGATGGTGATCAGTTCAGGTACGAGCGAGACGGGAAAGGAAGACATAGACGGACCTCGTTCGCCAGCACGGAATTCCAGCTGTTGTTCAGGCACACTGCTCTAGTGTTTGGGAATTCCCGAGCCAGTGCCCGCGACAGACGTAGCGCTGGCAGGTGTGTGGCAAAAAAGTCATCATGGCCGGACATCGCAGCTAGGACTGAACATTACACGTCAAATATCATAGGAAACAAGGGGCATCCATGCCTCGATACGATAGAGCCCCGAAGTACCTTGTGAACAACGGAGGTGGGCCAACACCGGCGTGGGTTCGTACTAAGTTAGTAGTAAAATATTGGTTTATTTTACAGTGTCAAATGGACATAAATTTTAACTATAACTTAATATATTTCTAATTATGGATGATGAAGTATTAGTCCATTCACGGTACAAGTACTCCTCCGATGCGTACTTCATTTCATTTGAGACGTGGAGCTCATTATGATGGGACACGACCTCGTACATTGAATGTGAAGATCGCACGAACTCCGCAACTGTCTTTCGGCTAGGTAGATATCCGAAGTGTATTTTGTGGAATTATGGTGACCATTAATGGTCATTTTATAGTCCCCACGAATGAATGTCGGGCATGGAAGATCTTCTCAGAAGAGACGACTTGATCAAGTTGGACTCGGACTCGGATGATGAGTACTGAGTGGGTGCGGTTGCAGACTATTCCCAGTACGCCCACTGCGAGATGGAGAGTTGGCTACATTCCCTCCATCCTTTGTACGACCAAAAGTCTCCTATGATAGTAAGAGTCGGATACCATCTCTATTCTTAAGTCCCAGCCACCGACACCAACAACTCACAGTGCGGCTTCAGCCCAAAATACGATGCATATTTTGGTGGGCGGAATATTTCCGAGTCTAGCAGAACGTCTGAGCGACAGTTTCCTGCTTGAAACCTCGGTCTCCCAAGGGCGCGCTACCCATCTTGCTTCTGAACTTCAAGGCTGCTTTCGGCCCACTCGACCATTTACCCCACCGACCATATCATAGTCAATCATAGGTGTTAGCTTCGCAAGTGCAGACCAGTCCCTCCACTTACGTAGTAGGCAGCGCTCTATCAGTACTGTGATTTAGCAATCGCGTCCGTGACGTCAAATGCTCTGCTGGTTATAAATATGGACTCAGCGTCTTGCTTCGAGGGTACTGTAGATGTTCCGATAGCCTCCGATGCTACACAGCTGTGCTTCATTTCATTTGCGCTGATCAACGAAAAGGGTATAGGGGTTGATCTAGCCATACTTGAGTGGAAGTGCACTCACAAGCCATCAGCGCGTCGGCGCTTCAGTCGTGATTTTGAAGAACGGTAGACTAGATTCGGTGTGGCAGTTCAGCAAGTCGAGAACTCCCTTCAATTCGTTTTCGTTTGGTCGTGTACTCAGCAATACCGCACACGAAGGCCTTGGACTAGATAACTCGAGCCACAATTTGTGCAGCCGCTGCGGCGCTCTCCACATGTAACTTTACCCTTTTCTACGAGAGCAGACGAGAGGGTATATGCAGTTCAGGGGACTCCGAGTCGGACTCACGCCACACGTCGGGCGCGTCCGCGTCGATCAGTGAAATGTTTGTTCATAGAGTGAGCGCCTGTGGACCGCGCATCAAACACCAAACTCAGACCGAACGCGCCGATGTGGACATCCTTCACCTAGAGCTACAGTAGAACTACCTTCAGTGCGACGACCACCGGTCACTCGGGCTTCTTAGACATCGAATTGCACTCTGTTGAGTCCGATGCGAACTCTGATTGGATCAGAGACGCACCACCGTCCGAGGGAACTGATTGGGCTTCGCGGGAGAGAACTGCAAGGGAGCTTATGATTCGGCACGAAGAGTTACAACAAGTTCTTCCGACTTCCACCTCTTTAATGTTTTGCGTTTGAGTATTCTACACGCGTTGTCCTATGAGACCTGGACACTGGAGTGGAGACGATAGAGGTGGTAAGCAGCCGTTACTTCGGAATAAGAGGACTTACGAGAGTCGTCATGACGAAGCTGGTTCTCCCCCACCATCAGGCATGTCAAAAGCTGCGGGCAGGGACGCGTGTGCGACCCGACCGTCGGCGTCCCGGACCTCCTTCTGAGCCTCTGCACCTTCTTCTTCACCCACTGCGGCGCCCGCGTCGTCCAGACGCATCACCTCGACCATCCACTTGGCACCTTCATCCCAACCAGCCGCCTCCGCCTCGCCGAGGGGCGAGCGGCCCGCGGAATTCTTAATGTCGATCAGGTCTGCGCCCGGGCCAGCGGGGAAGCCGATGAGGGCGCGGGCGGTGCCGAGCTGCGCGTTAAGCGCAGCCCAGTGCAGCGCAGTCGAGCCTGCGTGGTTCTGCGCGGATAGGAGGGTGGACGGCACGATGGGCAGGAGGACGTCGAGCAGCTCTGCGAACGCTCTTCCGAGCCGGGCATCAGCGGTGATCGATTTCAATCGCGGGACGTTTTGGACGAACACAAGACTCACCGGTGTGGCCGTTGGCAGAAGCCATGTGTAGGACGGTGTTGCCGTTCTCGTCACGCGCATTACCAACGGAGTCTGTGCCGAAACGCTCGACGAATGACTTGAGGTCGTCGATGTCTCCGTAACGACAAGAAAGGATAAAGTCTTCTGTGTCCTCAGGTGACGGCGCGATCGAGTTGTTGGAGTAGTCGTCCATAGTCGTGTTAGTTAGTTCGTTAGCTTGTTTCTGAGGTCTTCAATGACTGCTGTCGTGTTGCGAACGGAGGACGGGAAGATTCATTTGTCGGACGCTCGGGATCCCGGGTCGGCGTGTCCGGTTCGGAAAGAGGAATGAACCGGTTGGCAAGTACAGTCCATCAAAAATCTATTATCCGTTGCCAGGAAGCAAACAGGCAAGCGAACTGGATAAGCGTTCATGCGTGTTCTCTGATCAAAACGATCATATCTGTTCCCTTCCATTCCGGCTGATCTGACCCCTGCCGTTTCCATTTCCCTCTCACGCTCGCCTTTTGGCGCACACCCAGAACCGTATCCAGTTCTGAATGCACCATGTGCTCCAGTGATGGTCCTGAGTCCTGAGCAAAAACTGTAATTTAGCTCTACATAAAAATGGATCTGTCCCCACTTTCAATTTCTTCCCCTTCTAAGCCCCCGGACCTGATATTACAACCTTGGTGTGGCCCTGCCCGCCGCGTTGCAGAGCTATGTCTCATTCTACGCCCCCTACCCTTCTCGTCTGGTCTATGCTCTCGTCTTTGGTGAGTGCTCCTGTACTATTGCGGAAAGCACGTTTGACGACGATCCGATAGCTCGGCGTTTTTCTGATCTATCACCTATGGTGTTTTGACCGTTTCAAGTGCCTGCGGTGAGTGCCCACCCTTCGCATTGATATACCACCCTCGAGCTCGTTCCCCTCCTATCAGTTGGAGCCAGGACTCGCAAGGGACCTTCAAGCGTGTGATGACCGTTCGTGCCATTTCAACGACGTGTATCCCTTTTCGTCTGATCGGCTTTTATAGTACTCGTACCTGCTGAGTGTACCATTGATAATCGTGTACTCCGTGGGTTTCTGTATCATCAAGTACAAGGAGGGATATATCGTCCTCCCGTTATACGGGAGTACGTCTATCCCGCCCTTCCCCTTTCTTCGCCCGCTCACTCGTTCCAGTTGTTCCTACTCCCCACCAACTGTGGACACCCGCTCACAAAAACGCCATTTTGCCCTTATATTTGTGCCTTTCGTGGGCTTGGGGACTTGAAATGTGAGTCGCCTTTGCAAAATATCTGTAAATGAGTGTCTCATCCGCTCTCAGGGTTACCCATCTTGAAGGTAAGGCGTCAATTTAGTCCGTGACTTCCCGAGAACGAACCAAAGTAAACCCTACTGCGCAGAACTCTGCTTTTGGCTCTTCGTTGTCAATGCGGGGCCAATGCAGAAGGATTGGTTCCGGAGTCTGTACTTCAAGACCTGGATCGTGGGCTCAGTCATGGCCATTTTTTACATGCCACTGGTGACTATCTTGACGCGACATGATCCTCTCAAGGTGCGGCGTCATTCCCTGTGCAAATTTTGTAGGCCTCCGTACTGATTCCGTCAACGAAGTGCGAAGCGTATACGTTTCTTGCTGGTAGCCTGGGAAGCCTTTCGCTTACGTTGTGGTTCCTTCCTGTCCTGTGAGTGTTCCTCCCCTTGAGCCAAATCACTGTGTTCACTGCGACTCCAGACATCTCTTCCGGCCCTTCTTAGGTGGACTGGTCAGTCTGCATTGCGACCCGATCTTCATATACCTAATTGTTCCTCAGAGAAAGGAAGGAGTTGATACGAATACTATTATTCGGCTGACCAAGTTCCACGAGCTCAATGTACGTAACGTCTTTTGGCGCCTTGTCACCTAATCACATTCCCATTCCAGACAATACGCGTCGTTTTCCGCCTTCTCTTCGCGGTACCTCTCTTTATCTTGGCCGTCGATGGCGTTCGGCCCCACCAGCACATAAACGATACGATGTTTGTAATACCGATGGTGGTTCTTTGACCCATGCTGACTCATTCTTGTGACAGGTTCGGAACTGGTACGTGTCCTACGATATTGCATAGGAGAGCCTAATTCCAATTATCTCTGTGTGAAAAAAAGAGTTCCTTGCGATAACCGGCGGGTTCGGCGTTGTCATCTCATCTGGTATCACGCTTGTGGTGCGTCCCCCATATCTCTCATCTGGACTAATCTTAACACATCGCACAGATCTTCTTCCCCCGTTCCATCGAAAACGAGATAGTCGCGCACGAAACAGGGACCCGAAGCCGCGGCTTTTTCAACTCGCGCCACCAGCTCACCTTCGTCTCGCAGGAGCAGGAGCTCTTCGGCACGTACGACTACGAAGACGCTCAGATCGACAGCAAGGGCATTTCCCCGTCCTCCCTCTCGCAGACCCCCTTACCCTTACTTCCCTCGAAAGCGAAGTCCCTCACGACGACGCAGTCGCAGTATTCGCAGCCGCAGCCACCACACTCGCAACTACAGCCGCCTCAGCGGCAGTCCTCGGAGCCCATACCCCTCATCCCGAACCGCCGCGCGCCAACTCCCAACCATGAGGCGCGCGCGTCCTCGCCCAAACCGATGTTTAATAGCGTCGACCGGTTCCACAACCCGGCTACTATGAAGATCTCGCAGGGGCTGAGGAGGCCTAGCTTCCGTGCACCGATTGGTGCGTCCGAGCCCCGTGCGGCCCCGCGTGCCCCGTCAGGAGCATTTTAACTGACTGACCGACCGACCGATATGTATTATCTGTACTTTTTTTTTTTTCTTCCAGATTTGCGGGGGCGACCATGGCGGCGGTGATCCCAAGCGAGCATCTGCGAGCTCCGTTTTTGACCCATATCATTATATCATACCACTCACTAACTTTCATATCATCGCATCATTCATAAAGAGGGTCGTGGAAAGACCAACTAATACGCTCCTTTTTCTTTACCGCTCTCGCCAACTTGGGCTCGCTTTGGGCCCCGCAAGGCCCTGCCTGGGACGCTCGCTCAACTGGCCACCCACCGTACATGTAGTACTACACTTAGTCTACGGGGCGGACCCGCTCCCTCATCTCCCACCACTGCATTTTAGGGACAAGTAGTCTCGCTGGTCGTGTCATAGACTCAAAAAGCCCCTGGACTTGGACCCACAGCTCACCTGTATTATATAATCCGATTCATGGATTTCTCTTCCCTCACTATCCCGCTGTACGCTGCGTTCGCTGCTTGTTTGATGGCGCAGTAACGGTATGGGGCGTTCATGAGTCTACAGGGAGGAGAAAGAAGCTGCATCACACTAGCATCTCTGACTCCCCGCCACCATCACTTCATGCATCATCAAATCATCGGTCATATCACGCCCCTGTCCAACGTGTCCGTCAACTCGAGAGTCCCCACTTCGTGACCACTCATCAGGTCTACATAACCTAGGGGTCGGGTGAGTAATAAGAATTCTCATTGCAGTCTCTCCCGCCCTCTGGAACACATCCCGTCCAATCTTCGCGGCCTCGTGCCTTTCCTTCATGAGATTATTTGACCTGGTGCACGGCGCTGTACCTGGCGAAGCACGGAGGCAATCAGATAAGCTGCATAAGCGTGTCAGCTGGACGCGTGTGTATTTACAAGTAAAAATGATTGGCTGATATCCCCGAGAAAAAAAAGTCTTGAAAAAAGTAGATCTATTTTAAAGTGCTGGCAACGAAACAGACATATCCGAGTTGCGATGGGAGGTGCGAGTGTCAACGACAGGGAACGTCCTTTCATTCTATGATACCCAACTGGTTTTTTGTGGTTGCGTAATTCATTACGGAACAAGGCAGAACATCAACACGTTCAGCGAATCAGCATGCCATGCTCACCCTCCACGGGCGCTTACCTTACTGTAAGCGGCCAATGTGGTTGCAGCGCCTTTTTGAGGTGCCCCATTTAAAATTGACATGACAAGCGACCTGCGGTTAGCACCCCGGATCTGCTCCGACGAGCAGAATGATCTACTCTACGCCGCAAATCCCAGAAGCGAGTGGAGCCCCTACGATTGTACTTCTGCGGCTGGTGGTGGCTGAACAGATTTTCGATTCGAGTCGATTCTGCTTCCCTGTGTTCTGGGACCCCAACTTCCGCCGTAGCGCACAGCATGATCGGCTTCTACGCGACCAGTGAAGAAGCTAGTGAAATGTGAAGCTGTGAAGAGTGCCACACGGTCGCAACGTGCACCCCTTGTGTTCAATTAGATCACTGTAATAATACATCAATGTAACTTGGCTACAATTTGTTTGCGGCTCAGAGATGATAACGGTACTCCGGCCTGTGTTCGTAATTTGTTTGTTGATGGATACATTTTATCGCCCCCGTTGACTTGGACTCGTTGCCCGCGACGATACCTCGCTTCTGCCCCCGAGCCTCGAGCTGTATTTACAGGTGGATGACTTCCCATAGAATTTGGTGCCATACCACGTTGTTAGGGTGCCGATTGAACACCGCCCAGAGTTACGCACCCAGTACTTGTTGTGCCACCGTGATCGAGGATCGAGGCCGAGGGGGCCGCGGTGTTTGATTCCCTTTGTGATGTGTGATTCATTGTCGTGGTCATGGTCATGAGACTGATACAGTAAGGTAATAACTTGAATGTACGATGGCTTGACAGTGTGATCCTGATTCCCATTTCCCTGTCTGTGCAGCGTGCAATCCGACGTCATTCATAATAAACAGGCTATGTCTCAACCCACGAACGCCATATATGAGGCCGGACAGTAAAACAGACCGCATCTTGGACCGCATTATCTGCACGGAGGACGCCCGAGGTCCGAACGTAGATTGGGAGGAAGGGAGAACCGAGAACACCAGTTCTGGCACCCGTCAAAGCTCAGTACTCCGTACGTAAGTTGATCAACTTACAGTGGAGTCTCGTGCTTTTTTTAAACTCGGAACTGGGTGGTGCTTACAGTACTAGCAACCGCGCTGGACGTCGTGTAGCAGGCGCCGCGTCTGCTCCAGCCACCATCTGCCCTGTGGCGATCTATGCTCCCAGAACTCACGATGAGCCACTCTAACCGCGTCCCTTATTAATGTTTGGGCATTCCGCCGAATCCAGCTACTAAATACTTCGATGAGTTTCCGACCACACTGCCTTCCTTCCTGACAAGCCAGCGCTGTTACAGTTATCGCGAGACCAAGCGCCGATCCGGGCACTAGCGTGTTGAGGACTACTGTACAGCATCCAGGTACACTTTCCGTCCTCTGGCTCCGATACCGGTCACGGGTTTTACTCAACTTTGTGGGTCCTGGTCCACCCGAATGGTCGAGTTTGTTGGACAGCTTGGGCAGATGAGATCCGAATGACCCCATGGATTCGGTACTCACTATGTCAATTTGGGTATTCAACTCTATCTCCCTTGATTCGCCAAGAACGATGGATAGAGATGTTCAGGATAGGCCGCGTTGAAACGAAGTGGGCTGCCCTTGGGGCTGCTTGGGGCTGCCAGCACGCGTGGGCGATAAGGTCGATAAGGTAGCGTACCGCCTACAACGCGAAAGGTAACGTCTTTCTGCTTGATAAATTTTTATCCGCGTCCATTCTTTTCTGAAAAGGGACCTTAGCAGGAAGGTGAGCAGGTTTTCGTAGCCCAACGCTACCGTGTACGTATCCTCATGAGAGAGAACGGGACCTTATATACACGGTTATGGGGACGTCACGGCCACGCCAAATTTTCGATGAGCGCACCTTCCATCTCGCCGGCCCTAACAACTGGTTAGTGCTATTGCAATAAAGGGGCGTGCTCCTCTCTCCAAAGAGTCGTTGCTGGTTGTCCTTCATGGATCCTACTTGCGAGCTCTCATATTCACAACGTGTTACGAGGTTGAGGAGTGTTAGGCCCTTGGTCGGGTCGGACGTTGAACCCATGAGCGTGCTATTTGGTAGTTATGTGGGTCACATAAGAGTGCGTAGAGAGAAGAGGTAGACGGATAATGTAGCATCAACATGGAAGGTATGACTCGGGACGGCGCGTGTGTGTCGGTTGCTGCCGGACGTGGTCAACAACAGCAACGCCCTTGAACCAACGCCACTAGCAGTCTCCCTGATACATCATCGTGCAATGCCTAGAAATATCATCCATTCCGATGTTTCGATGGACCCGGAGAGCGAGTCCGAGGCGCTTTCCATGGCTCCCGACCCAGAAGAAGAGCCTGAAGCCGAGCTGGAAGAAGAGGAGGAAGGTGAGGGAGGAGGTGAGGAGGAAGACGACGAAGGTGACGAAGGCGAAGAGGGAGAAGAGGGCGACGAGGCTGAAGAAGAAGAAGCGGACGATGCTGAGGAGGAGGGAGAGGACGAGGAAGCGGCCGACGATGGCGATGGCGACGCGGTGCAGGAGGTGCGCAACTTATCTTTCTCTAACTTCTCACCCCACTGAAATTTTAGCTCATCTTTCGCTGTCGTCGCGATAGTCGGACCTGGATGAGCTGTCTTCACCGTCGGCATCCCCTCCGCCAGCACAGACCGCACCTTCTCGCACGTCGCGCCTCAAAATCACGCTCAAACTCCCCACTCAGAAACCAGCGCGTGTGCGCCGCGCGGCTCACAAAGACAAAGACCCTGACAGTGCCGTTGAGTCCGAAGACGACGACGATCAGCCCCGGGGTGGAGCAAAACGGCCTCTGACCACACGTCAAGCTGTCCTCGCGAGCGTGGTCGGGTCATCTCACGTTTCATTAGGTGCGTTTTCTGTTAATAGCGCGCAGCCTCACCAACGTATCATCGGTGTAGATGAGACATCGCGCAAAAAAAAGCAACTGAACGAGGCCGAAATCGCTCTCAGACGCGAAGAGACTGCGCGTAAGCGCAAGCACCTCTCCGAGAAAAAGCTAGAAGACGAGAAGGTGCACATATATGACCTCGCTGATCCCCTCTCTGTTCCTCACGCGCCGTCGCCGTCTGCAGTCAGAAACAATCAACCGTCTCCTCAAGAAAAAGTCTGGGACGCGGAACAGGCGGAACGCGCTCGCCACCGCGGAGGATCGCACCCCTGCCACTCAAACCGGTAATGGCACGCCGGTGGAGGGCGAGCCCGAGGAGGAGGAGAGCGGCGAGGTTGCAGCGGTGCCAATCGTTGAAGTTGTCCCGACGTGCTACAGGTGGATTTCGACCTCACGACCCGCCCCCGATGCGCCGTCGGGGGAGGAAAAGATGACACTATCGTTCTCTGTGCCCGCGTCACTGCTACCGACGTCGCACCAGGCGGCGGTCGAGGGCGACGGGGACGGGGATGTCAAAATGAAGGCGCAGGAGGAACCTCGAAAGCCGCCAGCGCCAGCGGTTTGCAACGTCGACGGGTGTACGGCTACGAGGAAGTACAGGCTGGTTCGTGATTTGGAACGCGGGGCCTGCGGGATGGGGCACCTGCACCTTCTGGAGACGCAGTCTAGAGCGGTCGCGACCTGAGAAGACGTCGAAACGGCGGTACGCTGATACTCTGCGCGATTCGTAATAACTCACTTGTATGGGATAGGTGTGTCATATGGGCTTATCCGCTGGTTTATGGCGCCCTGGGTCACCGCACAATCCTGCTTTGGACTTCTAGAGCACATGGCGCATAACTTAGACTCTTGTGAAAGTGTTAGTAGGCATCCTTTGACGAATAACATGGGCTGTAGGAGTGGGCTAGGTGATTAGGCATCGTCCAGTGTACGGCGCCCTGGAAACGAAATCTCGGTGAAACCACTTGCGCCCGCAGTGCAGTGCGTCAGTCCAAGTCTAGTTGGTTGGAAGTCATCCTGTGGCTGATCTTTTCAGGGTCCAGATGACGCTGCTCAGCGCTCAGGCATCAGGCCTCAGACGGGGTGTTTTTGGACATGTGGCAGAGCGCTTGCATCTACTGTAACATTCAATCGATAACAGCACCCATACAAGGCTTATTGATAACCATCAGGACCCTCGCCAGAAGGTCCCTGATACAGTATGGAACCTGCTGTAGGAACCTCTTAAGCGAAGCATGTAATCTGGAAGAACTCTGAACCTTACGTTACACGTAACTTACACCATGGCGTATTCATAAATACGCATCTGCTTATAGCTCTCATGTCTGCTGCTGGCCTAGTTCAGACATGTTGATTTCTCCCGTCACAGCGATCGACTGCCTCGCTCTCTCTACGTTTCTCTATATCCTCTGCGCCCTTCGTGACCACAGAAGGCGGAGAGGTTTCCCGTATCCTCCAGGACCTCCACCTTTACCTGCCATAGGCAATTTGCTCGATGTCCCAAAGCTCTCTCCCTGGTTAGGCTACGCGAATATGTCTAAGAAATACGGTAGGACTGACCTCTCCTAGTGTTTATCCTCTGACGTTTATGTTTATTAGGCGATGTCGTGTGCTTTCAAGTTTTGGGTCAAGTAGTCGTCGTCCTGTGTTCACCGACAGCCATCAAAGATTTGCTCGAAAAGCGTGGAGAGTTGTACGCTGATCGAACACCATTTCCGGTCTTTGGGCCTGAAATGTTCGCTTGATCTTGTCCTTCCCTCGCCATAGGCGCTGATCACACCAATGTTCCAGAATGAATGTGGATTGGTTGTTTCCGCTGTCTAGAACGGGAAAATATTGGCGCGAAGGTAGAAGGCTATTGGATCGCAGTCTCCGCCCAGGTGCAACAGCCTTACATCGGCATTTGATTGAGGAAAAGACACGTGCGTTTCTTAGCCAGTTACTTGCCACCCCTATGGCCTTCCGCAAACACCTCCATCTGTTGGTCCCACCGCCACGTTACCCGATAACTGTTGACTCGCATTGTAGCCTTCAAGGAAAGATTGTCATGCGCCTCACCTACGGGTATGACTTGAAAGAGAACGACGATATGTTGGTACCGCCAAAGAGGGTTGTTGAAATCATGACACAGTTCGTTTTACCTGGGGCAGCATTAATAAATCATCTCCCATTTCGTGGGGTTTTTTCGTCCCCTACTATCATTTGAGTATCTCAGAGCTGTTTTCAGTCCGGCGCCTCCCTTCGTGGGTTCCTTGGTTCAAGTATGAGCCACTGGCACATCTGTAAAAGTGGGACCTGTCAAAAGCTGTCAGAGACCGGTCGGGACCAGTCGCCGACAGCTTTTGACAGGTCCCACTTTTACAGATGCAGGTGAATGTCGGGAGCTGGCACGGAGAATGAGGAACGAACCTATCGACTTCGTGAGGAATTCCATGGTACGAATTGTGTAATATTCCGGCAGTTTGTCTCTACTGATGGAATGTCAGCGTGAAGGCACGGCGGTACCATCACTAGCAACTGAATTCCTCCCAGAGGCAGACCTCCTGGGCGGCCTGGAACGTCAACAGGCGGTGCAAGGCATTGAAGATATTCTAGGGTCTCTGTTCCAAGGTAATTCCCTGCGCCATTACAAATTCACGTAGCACTTACGTCGAGCACCAGCCGGTTCAGATACTGCACGTTTTCTCCTTATTCCCGCAGCTTACTTGGCTGAGGCGTGACTTTCAGACCGTTGCTGCTATGTACTCGCTTTTCCTCGCTCTTATCTTGTACCCCGAGGTACAGAAGCGAGCACAGGCAGAAATTGATTCTGTCATCTCAAGAGATAGGCTTCCAACGTACGATGACAGGCCACGTCTTCCGTACATAGAAGCGATGAGCAAAGAGTTACTGAGGTGGCGCATGGTGACGCCAATGGGTGAGGGTTCCTTGCTCTCGTTGATAGCGCCGTGTACTAACATCTAATTGGAGGTGTTCCCCACTCGCCAACTGATGATGACTTCTATAAGGGCTACTTTATCCCCAAAGGTCTGTAAACATCCTTCAATGTTGGCTGAAGTAATCAAAGTCCTTCGCTCTGTAGGTGCTGTGGTCATAGGGAACGGATGGTGGGTGACAATCACATGGCACAATTGCTCTCAAAATGTTCTGAGATGGATTGACAGGGCTGTGCTACACGACCCGGAGCTATATCCCGACCCAGAGGCATTCAATCCCGGTCGATTCCTCAACGAGGATGGAACGTTCCGCGACGATCCGATGATCTCGCTGGCGTTTGGTGCAGGCAGGCGGATATGCCCCTCGCGCCACTTAGTCGACGTGATACTCTTCGTAGTGACAGCGTCGGTATTGTCTGTGTTCAACGTGACGAGGGCCAAGGACGAGAACGGGAATGAAATTCCGGTCGCGCCGCCTCCCCTCGAGTCGGTCCTACCTGATGTAACCGTGTGAGTAAACCTATGACATGAACCTGGTACGTTTGTAACTGATGAGATGAAATCCATTCAAAGTTGGGTGCCGGGGTTTGAGTGTGGTATCACGCCAAGAGACAAGGTCGCAGAGGACTTGATAAGGGCAAGTGCCATTGCTTGAGCGTCACTGGTGCTGCACATGCTGCGGACATCTATTCTCTACCCTTTTCCCACTTTGTCGAACCTGTGTTCTGTAGCGTAATTCAGGGCCTGGGGCTGCTGTATCAAATATTCTGGTGGAGACCGCAAGGTCACTCTGCGCCTCTGCGACTATATGCTCACCAACATTCTCTGCAAAGTACTCGTCAATAGTCGATAGGTAATCGAGCAATAAGTACTTAATAAATACTCAATTTTCCTTTATTTAGTTGCCATTGGCAAGGTACAGTGTGACGCGAATCAAAGGGCCTTCCAACAAACGAACAGTGTTGATGATCCATTTATTAGATTCGAGCATAATCTCTACCGAACCCCTGCACCCTCTCCACCAATGGCTGAGAACGAGGCTACTACAGCCCATAAATGCCTTCGTGATTGTGCTTAACGACTTGTGGTTCGAATGTACATTATCATAAAGGTGGCTTCGGCATCGCAAAATTCGCGCGACAGTCATACCGACGAAGCACAGGTAGAATTGCCCCCGTCACGGTCTCAACAGCCTGAGTCATATGGTGCTTAGTCCTTTACCACAACGCTTCTGTATTATTTTTGAAATAAATCATATTTATTGTGACATGTTCGGGTCTTTGTTTTTCCGAAAAGGCCGTCCGCGAAAATTTTCGTTCTTTTATGGCGAGAAATATGCACCGAACAGCAACATTGCCCCACGCGGCGACTGATGCGGCGCGAGACAACTTCTGTCCGTTAACCAGCGAGCTAAGCAAATAACAGGAAAAAGGATTGGAGACTTACAGCACGACAAGCTATGGCACTGGCAGTGACTGAATGCTTCTGTGTCCAACGGCATTTGTTACTACTGTATTCTGTTCGCGAGGTACAGTATGAGCGTTATGAGCGCTGAGCTCTCGCCAGATATGGGAGCTTCCATACGTCTATGGGTTTGCTCATAAATATACTTCTGAGTTCTGGCAAACTTGTTCGGACATGCTAATGTCTCTCGTCATAGCGATCGACTGCCTCGCCCTCTCTTCATTTCTCTATATCCTCTTCGCCTTTCGTGACCACAGAAGGCGAAGGGGCTCCCCGTATCCTCCAGGACCTCCATCTTGGCCTTTCATCGGCAATTTGCTTGATATCCCAAAGCTCTCTCCCTGGTTAGCCTACGCGAATATATCTAAGAAATACGGTAGGACTGACCTCTCTTGGTGCTTCTCTTCTGACGTTTATGTTTGTTAGGCGATGTCGTGTGCTTTCAAGTTTTGGGTCAAGTAGTCATCGTCCTGTGTTCACCGACAGCCATCAAAGATTTACTCGAAAAGCGTGGAGAGTTGTACGCTGATCGAACACCGTTTCCGGTCTTTGGGCCTGAAATGTTCGCCTGATCCTGTCCTTCCGCCATAGGCGCTGATCACACTAATGTTCCAGAATGGATGTGGATTGGATGTTCCCACTTGCTAGAATGGGAGAATACTGGCACGAGGGTAGAAGGCTATTGGATCGCAGTCTCCGCCCAGGTGCAACAGCCTTACATCGGCATTTGATTGAGGAAAAGACACACGCATTTCTTGGCCAGTTACTTGCTACACCGGGGGCCTTCCGCGGACATCTCAGTCTGTTCGTCCCACCGCCACGTCACTCGATAACTGTTGACTCGCATTGTAGCCTTCAAGGAAAGATTGTCATGCATCTCACCTACGGGTATGACTTGAAAGAGAACGACGATATGCTGGCACCACCAAAGAGGATTGGTGACATCACGAAACAGTTCTTTTTACCTGGAGCAGCATTAGTAAACCATGTCCCATTTCGTGCAGTTCCTTCACCCCCTACTGTCATTTGAGTTCCTCACGGCTTTATTCAGTCCGACACCTCCCTTCGTGGGTTCCTTGGTTCAAGTATGAGCCACTGGCGAGCGAATGTCGGGAGCTGGCACGGAGGATGAGGAACGAACCTATCGACTTCGTGAGGAACTCCATGGTACGAAATGTGTGACACTCCGGCAATTCGTCTCTACTGATGGATTGCTAGCGCAAAGGCACGGCGGTACCATCTCTAGCAACTGAATACCTCCAAGAGGCCGACCTTCTGAGCGGCGCGGACAGTCAATCGAGGGTGCAAGGCATCAAAGATATCCTAGGGTCACTATACCAAGGTAATTGATTCCCTACGTGAGCTACGAATTTCCATAGCGCTTACATCGAGCACCAGCCGGTTCGGAACCAGCACGTGTTCTCCCAATTCCCGTAGCTTGCTTCCTTGCTGAGGCGTGACTTTCAGACTGCTGTTGCTATGTCCTCACTTTTCCTCGCTCTTATCCTTTATCCAGAGGTTCAGAAGCGGGCACAGGCAGAACTTGATTCAGTGATCTCAAGAGATAGGCTCCCAACGTACGATGACAAGCCGCGCCTTCCGTATATAGAGGCAATCAGCAAAGAGTTGACTCGGTGGCATATGGTGACGCCAATGGGTGAGGGTCCCTCGCTCTCATCAATAACACATTGTACTAACATCTAATTGGAGGCATCCCCCACTCGCCAACTGATGACGACTTCTATAAGGGCTACTTTATTCCAAAAGGTTTGTAAGCGTCCTTTGATGTTGTCTGAAGTAATCAATACTTCGTTCTATAGGTGCTGTGGTCATAGCTGACGCATGGTGCGCGACAACCATATAGCACAGCTGCTGTCGAGAAGGTTCTGAGATGGATTGACAGGGCTATTCTGCACGACCCGGAGCTATATCCCGATCCAGAGGCATTTAATCCCGTTCGATTCCTCAACGAGGATGGAACGTTCCGCGACGATCCGATGATCTCGCTGGCCTTTGGTGCAGGCAGACGGATATGCCCAGGCCGCCACTTCGCCGACACGTTACTCTTCGTAGTGACGGCGTCGGTATTGTCTGTGTTCAACGTGACGAGGGCCAAGGACGGGAACGGGAACGAAATTCCGGTTGCACCGCCTCTCCTCGAGTCGGTCCTACCCGATATTGCCATGTAAGTAAAGCCATGATATGAGCCTGGTACGTTCGTAGCTGATCTGGTGAAATCCGTTGAAAGTTGGTTGCCGGAGTTCGAGTGTTCTATTACGCCAAGAGACAAGGTTGCAGAGGACTTGATAAGGGCGAATGCCTCGGTTTGAACGTCACCGGTGGCGCGCACTCTGTGGGCATCCCTTTTTTGGAACCATGTTTATTCCGGGACAGCACGTACTGTAGTGCAAGACCGGTCGCCGTGAGCCGAGCATTTACAGGGCATTACTAGTTATGATGCGTGACATGGGGAGGCAGTCAAACGAGTCGGGATGGTAAACAATTGCAAGGCCCTTCCAAGGGGAATCTCAGGTATTAGCGTCTGGAATCGTAAAGGTGGTGGGATGGTGGTCCATCAAACAAACGGTGGTCCGTGAGTCAAATAAGAAAAACCCACAGGTTGGGCTGCTGAAGCCGGGCTTCGGGGTGTTAGTAACCGATCATCCAGGGTAAGGGGACTTCTCGCGAAAGTCCTGTCATGGTGCTGACGAGAAGTCGAATTTATTTACACAATGTAGCATACGGCAGCGTAACCAAGAGTGTAACGGCACTTATTGTTCGACAATGAAGCATTAATGAAGCCATGGTTCGGATAAGTCAGACCTGGAGCAAAAGTGGCAATCTGAATATAACCATTTTTGGGTATTGGCAAAACTCAAATCGTAGAATGAGACCCGGACTCAGGGCCAAGTTCGGAACAGAACCACACTACACCACAAGACACCGCGCCCCATATATTTTCACGTAACTTATACATGGTGAACTGTATCATTGGTCAGAAGTCGAGCCAAATTCAAGGGTTTCCATTCTTGAAGCGTCTATTGGTCGGCTGGCTCCTTGACTGACTCTGCTCATAAATACGCATCTTATTGTTCTCATGTAGACACCTGGTCCTTGTCTGGTGGCTTAGTTCCGAATATGCTGATTTCTCTCATCACGGCGATCGACTGCCTTGCTCTCTCTACATTTCTCTACATCCTCTTCGCCTTCCGTGACCACAGAAGGCGAAGGGGCTCCCCGTATCCTCCAGGACCTCCATCTTGGCCTGTCATCGGTAATTTGCTGGATGTCCCAAAGTTCTCTCCCTGGTTATCCTACGCGAATATATCTAAAAAATATGGTAGGATTGAACTTGTGTTTCTTCTCTGAGATAGAGGTTATGCTCATTAGCCTTTAGGCGATATCGTTTGCCTTCACGTTTTTGGCCAAGTAGTCGTCGTCCTGTGTTCGCCGACGTCCATCAAGGACTTGTTCGAAAAGCGTGGAGAGTTGTACGCGGATCGAATACCGTTTGCGATTTTTGGACCCGAGATGTTCGCCTAATCTTCATTCTCTCCTCGCCATAGGCGCTGATCCCACTAATGACTCAGAATGGATGTGTATTGGTTTTTTCCATTTGCCAGAGTGGGAAAATACTGGCGCGAAGGCAGAAAGTTATTAGACCGCAGCCTCCGCCCCGGCGCAACAGCCTCGCATCGGCGTATGATCGAGGAAACGACACGCGTGTTTCTTGGCCAGTTACTTGCTACCCCGAACGCCTTCCGCGAACACATAGATCTGTTGGTCCCACTGCCACGTTACCCGATAGCTGTTGACTCGCATTGTAGCCTTCAAGGAAGGATTGTCATGCGCCTCACCTACGGGTATGACTTGAAAGAGAACGACGATATGTTGGTACCACCAAAGAGAGCTATTAAAATCATAACACAGTTCGTTTTACCTGGGGCAGCATTAGTAAATCATCTCCCATTTCGTGCGGTTCCTTCACCCCTACTGTCATTCGAGTTCCTCACGGCTATATTCAGTCCGACACCTCCCTTCGTGGGTTCCTTGGTTCAAGTATGAGCCACTGGCGAGCGAATGTCGGGGGTTGGCACGGAGGATGAAGAACGAGCCTATGGACTTCGTGAGGAACTCTATGGTACGAATTGTATGATATTCTGTTTGCCTCTACTCATAGAACACTAGCGCAAAGGCACGGCGGTGCCATCTCTAGCAACTGAACACCTCCAAGAGGCAGATCTTCTGAGTGGCCTGGAAAATCAACAGAGGATCCAAGGCATAAAGGATCTTCTAGGGTCTTTATTCATAGGTAATTCCCTGCGTTATCTACGAATAAATGTAGCGCTTACGTCGAGCACCAGCTGGTTCAGATACAGTACGTGTTCTCCCTATTCCCGTGGCTCGTTCCCTGGCTGATGCGCGACTTTCAGACCGTTGCTGCCGTGTATTCACTTTTCCTCGCGCTTGTCCTTTATCCAGAGGTACAGAAGCGAGCACAGGCAGAACTTGATTCTGTCATCTCAAGAGATAGGCTCCCAATATACGATGACAAACCGCGTCTTCCATACATAGAAGCGATGACCAAAGAGTTATTGAGGTGGCATATGGTGACGCCACTGGGTGACGGCCCCTCGTTCTCGTCAATAGCGCCGTGTACTGACGTCCAATGGAGCTGCTCCCCACTCGCCAACCGATGACGACTTCTACCGGGGCTACTTTATTCCAAAAGGTTTGTAATCATCTTTCAATGTAGGTTAAAGTAATCAAAGTCCTTCGCTCTGTAGGGGCTGTGGTCATGGCTAACACATGGTGCGCGACAATCATGTGACACAGTTGCTGTCGAGGAGGTTCTGAGATGGGTTGACAGGGCTGTCCTGCACGACCCGGAGCTATATCCCGACCCAGAGGCATTCAATCCCGATCGATTCCTCAACGAGGATGGAACGTTCCGCGACGATCCGATGATCTCGCTGGCGTTTGGTGCAGGCAGGCGGATATGCCCTGCACGTCACTTCGTCGACGTGACGCTCTTCATCGTGACGGCGTCGATATTGTCTGTATTCAACGTGACAAAGGCCAAGGATAAGAACGGGGACGACATTCCGGTCGCGGTGCCTCCCCTCGACTCGGTCGTACCCGATGGAGTTATGTGAGTAAGCCAGTGACATGAGCCTGGGACGTGTGTAGCTGATCTGGTGAAATCAGTCGACAGTTGGGTACCGGAGTTCGAGTGTTGTATTATGCCAAGAGACAAGGTTGCAGAGGACTTGATAAGGGCGAGTGCCCTGGCTTGAACACCACTGATGCCGAGAATTCTGTGGGCATCTATTTTCACACTCTTCCCGTCCTATTGGACCTGTGTTTTGTAACGTAAATTCAGGTGTTGCTGCGTCAAATAGACGCGGGAAGTCACTCGTTACGCACCCGTGCAACTGTCTGCTCACCAATATTCTCCACAAAGTACTCGTCAACAGTCGATAGGTAACGGACCAATACTGTATCATCTTGATTTGTTTAGTTGTCACTAGCGATGTTGAGAATCGAAGCGCTTTCGGGCTTCTATTAGATTCGGTCTCTACCGAACCCGCCTGCACCCTCTTCGTCGACGGCTGGGAACGAGGCTACTACAGCCCACGAATGATTCTGTGTTCGACTTGTGGTTCGAATGCCCGATCTGGCGTGGCTTCGAAATACTCCGAGTCGTGGAGTAGTCAGTATTTCGTTCTGGCCTGAGTGCTAATTAATACGATGTAAAATATGTTTATCAGTCAAACGTGTGGCCTAAAGAAAGCCTGCGTACTTGTACATCTTATCATGATGTTGAATCAGAAGGTGAGCAGAAGATCGCTGAGAACTATCGTTCCCGGTAAATTCGGGCCGGAAGCAGGTGCTCCGCACCCTTGGCCGCCGCTGTTCACTACTTCTACTTTCGTTTCGTGCACACACCCACGGCGCTACTGCGGACATCAAATGTGGTGAGATCTTCGAATGCTCTGTGGAATATATTTTTTGGCCTGAATGCTCTTCCTATCCTCCATAAAGCAAGCACATCCTGAACGCCCAAGTCTCCATCCGCGCACCATGCTGCAAGCAATGGTACGACTGCTCCGAGTGCCATGCTGAGTCGCAGACTCATCGGCTTGCTCGGACAACGGAAATGGCGTTTATCTGCAAAAAGTGCAAGAAGGCGTTCCGCAAGGATATGACAGCCTACGAAGAGAGCGACGAGTATTGCCCACATTGCGACAACCACTATGTGAGCCTGTCGCACGACATCGCATATATCTCAGTGCTGATTAATGTTTTCCATGGAGGTCATCGACGCGAAGACACCACAGGCTGCCATTGGAATCGAGGGCGAGGATGCACGCATCGATTCGCGGTACGTTGTCTTCCTCTCGTGGTCAAAGTTGTCTGGTCATTTGAATACCTCTTCGCAGGCTTCTGAAGGATGAGAGAGTTAAAAAGGATCCTTCTCGGTCTTTGTACAGCCAAGATCAGTCTGATCGCCTTGGGTAGATCGCCAACTTCGTCGCCATTTGTTGTCCACCACACTTTATACGGAAATACAAGCATTTCAGTCATATATGCGTCCAACCTGCGTTTCCGATCCATGTGCCCTTTGATTTCGCTGGTCGGCGTTCACCCCCAGTGAAAACCTGCGCCGAGAATATCCGAATGAATCCGAGCCTACCTGGGCGTAACTGAGTTCAGCTGACAATTCACAGTTCAAATCTGAGTTTACTGTAGTGTACTATACTTGTAATCGTTCAATGTACAGTACATAATGGTACACAGTGCGCCGTGACTGTAACAGTATAGTAATGACTTTGGAGGATGGACCCACTCATCCGCCACAACCACTCCTACTATAACTCCGCAAGACAATTCACCCGCACTGACTGACTGAACTGGTACAGTACTGGTACCACTGCGCCCTCCAACTCCGCAAGGTGCTTCACCAAACTGTGCTGTGCCCTGCAACTTAACCTAAACCACCTGCCGCTCCTCCGCAACCACTGCACCTACCCCAACCATCTCCGACTCCATCCACCCTCTCCCAGTGATGCCCGTCCCTTGACAACGACTCCAATGTTCTACTAGCACTGAAACTGTAAGTTAGTCACTGTCCCCTTTTCGCTCACATGTGTGTCGACTCGGACACAAAGCAACCTTCGGTGTACTGACTGATGTGATATAGCGACATATCAACTTGGTCGCTATACCCCCTCGCAAATCATCTCCTGCCTTGGCAAATCAAAGGGCAACCGCCAGTGTCTCAGCGCATACACCCGAAGTCCGAGACATGGACAACAACAAAACCTCCAAGTTGAATGCGACTCCCCAGTTGTCGGTTGTCAGCAGTGCGGGGCAACAATCCGGATGACACCCACCATGTGAGCGATTCTTTCACGGAAGTCCGCATATACCCTGCATATAGTTGCCATATACTGATCTGTCATATTCCTCATAGGTGAATCCACCGTGCGTGTCCACTGTCCTACACATTCTCGATCGGCTAACTATGATTCAATGAGCTGGCGTTTTGACCCTAAGGCTCTAGCGACTCAGTAGCGAGGAGCCAGCCGGATCTACTGCAACCCCGCCTATCCTGATTGGTATGTTTTCCCCCGTTCTCATGACGCAACGGAAACTAAACAACCCCTTGTGGTTTGCCGGGGATGGCCTTGGATGGGCCACCGCATATATTTGGGTAGAAGGGGACGTAGTCAGGTAGAGGGTTTGGACGGGCTTAGATAAATTCAGATGACATTTGTATAATAATCTAGATAATAATGATTTTTTATATAATAATTCGTGCATCTGAAGATTTCAGTACAGTGCAGTTGAACGCAGACAAACGCAGATAAAAAGCGAGAACGACTCAGATTTGGCGCAGTGAGACTCGGATATCATCTGAAAAACGGACAAAATCTGGCATGTAACGGGGTGGTCTGAGTAATCAGACCTGCTCAGATTGACGCGGACAAGCTCGGTCTACCTCGGCGCAGGTTTTCACTGGGGTTCACCTTCAGACGCCCCTATACTCGACGTTCGTTAAAACTCTGTTCTTCTGGTCACATGCTAGCACAACCGTCGTCTTTTGGACACCAGACGTTCGATTCCATATATTGCTTTTGGCTGTTGGACTCCGTTTGACCCGATCTACGGCCACCGTCGTAAGCAGATCAACATGTGATACGCAACGCTCCGCAGATGGTCACATTTACCCCTACGGCATGTTGGTCTTGCCTCCGCCAAGCCGCCTCTCAACATACGCGCCATTGCTTGTATCTATGTACCATCTTGTTCTTCAACTGTGTGCACCATGAATTGCAAATCGGCGATTTAGGGCTTACTGTCGTCCCCCAAAAAATTCTCCCTTTCATTGTTCGATCTCGGAAGCTCGGCATTCACCGTCCGCTTATCCTTATTGATGAAGCCGCCGGTGTCGACGTCATTGGTCTCACTCGTTCCGCCCCCTTGTCCGCCCCTCTCTCTCGACTCGCAGGCTGGGGAGAAATGCAGACTAGAGAGAAGGCTTGGCCATTACCAACTGAAGAAGTGTCTGTCCAGTAGCGTCGAGCAACTAGAAGGAGCACTCTTGCTCTCCTGAATACCCCGATGGACGTAGCCGGCGACAGCAAGTTCTTAAGCCTCTAAAAGGCAGCTGGTTTGGGTCTACATCTGTTAGCCGTCCAAGTACTAATTGGATCGGCGATGATCAGCCAGATGCCTCCTATCTGTAAGCTGACCGACCCAGACCCGCGCATATAGGAGCAAAGCCAAGGACCCGTGATATAAATAACGGGTTGCGGCTTGTTGCAACCCAAACACCCTTTCATCTTGTCTTGCAAACTACGATGGTGAACCCTATAAACGTCAATCCTACCACCGCCGCGCGACGTCTCTCGGTAGGGGCATCTGATTGGTTGTGGGTCGTGACGGGGATCATGGGCGTATCGGCCCTATTTACGCTGGCTTGGGCTAAAGTAGTACGTGTTCACCGCGCATGTGGTCTTGACACATCCTGATGAGGGCCCCTTTTGAAAGCAACCGCACGGAGCACGGGCGTTCCACCATATCGCTCTAGCCATCCTCACAGTGTCCACTATAAGCTATTTTGCTATGGCATCGAACTTGGGACAGACGCCTGTCAGAACTGAATTTAGGAGCGGGCCAACTCGCAGTATCTTTGTCCGTGTCATCCCTCCGGCCTCATCATATTTTATGCTGATCATCAAACTGGCGCAGTATGTACGATATATTCAGTGGTTCATCAACGCCCCCCTTATTCTCCTCTCGTTGCTTCTGGTAACGGGACTTCCATTGTCCGATCTTTTCCTCACGATATTTATGGTCATCGTCACGGTCGTGAGCGGACTCGTCGGTGCGCTCACGCCGACATCATACAAGTGGGGTTTCTATGTTTTCGGTGTTTTGACGCTCGTCTACGTCGTGTGAGTTGCACACCGTATGTATTTTACGTGCGCTGACGCCTGTGCATGACACAGCTTTTCGGTCCTATACAGCGGACTGCGGTCGCGCCGACTTGAAAGCCACAGGGGTCTGTACAGCATCTACGCTGTCTACCTCGTCGCGCTCTGGATGCTGTACCCGATCTGCTGGGCCTTCTCCGAGGGTGCGAACGTGCTCACGGTCGATCACGAGATGATCTTCTACAGCATTCTTGACCTTATTGCTGGTCCATTGTTCCTCTTCTTGTTCCTCGCCTCCCTGCGGAATGTTGAGTACGATGATTTGGGGCTACAATCTGGCAAGGCCTCCGATTACGTGAACGCCCCCCCTCCGACCGAGAAGCCCCGTGAGACTGGTGCCGCGTAAAGAAAAGAAAATATGGGGATGAGAAATGAATTCGGCGAATGTATTATATGACTCTTTGCTACCAACGATGCCGTCGTTTTATCTTTTAAAACCGATTTGTGCATGAGTAAGGTTCAAGTTATAAGTTCCTGTTTGGTGGACGCTGTCACAACCGCTGCGTAACGATCACGCGTGTCTTCATATCTTTGTGACAACACCATCCCGACGCCCTCGGCCATAGCGCGAAAATAACTCGGTACCTGCCCACAATTGCCATAAAACCTGCACGCGCGTGGAAGATATACGATGAATCTGACATTGTACGCCGTCAATGCATTCATTGTTCTCGATACGGACGGGCATCGCGTTCTTGCCAAATACTACTCGCCAAAGGGACGGATGCAACTAGGGGATCCTGATCCCAACAAGGGCTTACAGACACTGAAGGAGCAGCGGGCGTTCGAGAAGGGTCTGTTCGCCAAGACGAAAAAGCCGGGCGGTGCGTCTTCCATCAGCTCTCGCAGCTGGACTCGTATTTATTCATTTATCTATAGGCGATATCACTCTATACGACGGACATCTGGCGGTGTACAGACACTCGCTGGACCTCATCTTCTACGTCCTCGGGGGGCCGCAGGAGAACGAACTGATGCTGTACTCGGCGCTGTCCGCATTTATGGAGGCGATCAACCTGCTCCTGCGGAACCAGGTCGAAAAGCGGGCAGTACTGGAGAACCTGGACTGCGTCATTCTCTGCCTGGACGAGACGATAGACGATGGGTACGTCCCTTTCCTCAGGGTGAATTAGATGAATAAATAATAATAAATTACAGGATCATTGTAGAGACGGACTCAACGACCATCGGATCGCGAGTGAGCCGCCCTAGAGCAGACAGCACGGATATTGTGATCAACGAGCAGACGATCCTGAATGCTTACCAAACGGTGAAGGAGAAGATGCAGCAGAGGATTGGACAGCTCTAGTAGTCAGATGATTATTACATAATTGAGTGAGAGTGAGCGAGTGTGCGTGTCTCTTGTACTTGCCCATCAGCCATGTCTGCCCGACGACAGGCGTCCACTACTTCCCTTTCAAAATATGCCAGAGCCGGCTCTCCAGATCCTGCTGCTCGCTCTCTTGACTATTGCAATGCTTTTTGGGGTCCCAGTGATGCTGGCGTCGACGTGTTGTTCGCTAGGATGCGCGGTGCCGCAAGGACCATGGAAGAGCTCCGTAACTTTTGGAAGGAGAGGTGTGTCACTCCCAACCGCGTTACCATTTCTCCCATCCGACTCCCTCTCTTCCTTTGAGGGCTGCCATCGAGGAAGAATACGCGAAACGTCTCGTCAAACTCACCAAAGCGACCTTGGGAAGGGACGAGATAGGGTATGTTCTCTTGGTCCCCTTCCATCCTATCTTCCCTCCTGACGCCGATCCCCCACGTGAAGCGAGTTTCGAAACTCGCTCGACACTCTCCGCCAGGAGACGGACAAGCAGTCCGCCTTTCATCTGCAACTCGCTCAGCAGATTCGCAACGAGCTCGAAAACCCCGTCGCCGCGTTCGTCGCCCGTCAGGCTCAACATCGCAAAGTTTATCAGGCTGCGATCGAGAAACAATTCAAGACAAAGCAGGCGCAGGAGGGCCACGTCAACAAAGCTCGCGAGAAGTACGAACAGGATTGTCTCCGCATCAACGCCTACACCGCGCAGAGCACTCTCGTCCAGGGCAAGGACCTCGAGCGCATTTCCGTCAAACTCGAACGTGCGCAACAGACGGTCCACGCAAACGAACGCGAATTCTCCAACTTTGCTCGCGCGCTACAAGACACCGTTTCCAAATGGGAGCAGGAGTGGAAACAGTTCTGCGACAGCTGCCAAGATCTCGAGGAGGAGCGTATGGAATTCACAAAAGACAACGTCTGGGCCTACGCCAACGCCGTCTCCATCGTTTGCGTTTCTGATGATGAGGTGAATACTTTGCCCTATAAAAGTTCCGGCATCAGTTGACCATCACGAATGATCGTCTCTTAGTCCTGCGAACGTTTGCGTCTAGCCCTCGAATCATTCGAACCAGAAAAGGATCAAGAGAATTTCGTTCGCGATTATGGCACCGGGAGCGCCATGCCGGACCCCCCACAATTCGTCAACTACTCTTCCGCTGAAGGGGCTCCTCTCACCTCGTCAGCTTCAAAAGTCACCAGCCGTCCCGCTCAGTTCGCTCGTGCTACACAACGCATGAACCGACTCCCCACTGCACCTCCTCCGCCCGACGACGAGCAGCCCTTCGTCAACACGGCAGGCGTCGGCGCCGGTAGCCGTGCATCAGGTCCCAACGACCCCGTGCCTGCTCGTGCGACCAACCTCTCAAGGGCAAGCACACGCCGCAATGCCCCACAAACAAATGGTAACGGCAATGCAAATGGCCCGACTAACGGGTTTTCTCCCGGTTCTTCCCCGCCAACCACCGCATCTCGCAATACCGGTAATTTCGCTGCTGCCCAAGCATCAGCGCAGCCGATCAACCCGACTCAGCACGAACTTGTTGTAGGTGACAATACCTACAAGGTCGATCTCTCTAAGGATCAGCAGGGTAATAATCCTCGTGCCGGTGCCGCAGCTTCAAAGGTTGGCGATGAGACAGACCCGATGGTGCAAGCAATGGCCAGTTTGCGAACCGCAGCAGGCGCTAGTGTTGGCCGGAGTGTAACGCGTAAAATTACTCCGGACCCTTCTGGAACAACCAGTGGACCTTCTGTTTCACCTTCGAGAGCACTCGCACCGCCCACTGGTGTCTCCTCTCCGAGCCGGAATGTTGACTACCGCAATTCTGCCGAGATCGTCGTCGGCGCCCACCCCGCTGCACAGCCTCCGCCTGGCTCGCGCTCCACGTCGCCCGCGCCGCCGACCGCCACGTTCATGCAGCCGCCGCCACAGGTACCCGCGCCTGTTGTAGATGCTGTCATCGATTCGTACCACCAAAGCTTCCCAGGAGAGCGCCGTAGCCGGTCCAACAGCCGTCGTGCGAGCTTCAACGCGCCGCAACTGGCACCTGCGCCTTCCCAAGGCCACGGCAGTCATTTGGATCGTCCGGTTAGTCGAGACGGACACGCTGGCGTCGGTGCCAATGGCCGTTCCCGTAGTCCATCCCTCAGTCACCCCGCTTCCCGAAGCGTCTCTCCCGCTCCGCCCGGACCGCCACGCGGTGGCAGTGCCAACCCCGGCAGCGACCAAGGTCCAGGACAGTATCGCGCTACCACACCGAACAGCGTCGGCATTTCTCTTGACCCGCATGGGAACGTCGCGGTGGACTCAATGGCAGATGCGTATCGCCAACAGCAGCAACATCAGGTAGCCCAAGTTAGGCAGGTGCAGCAAGCGCAAGCACCACCGATGCAGCAGCCACCTTCCGCGCCGGTTCAGTATCAGCAGACTTCGTCCCAACCACAGCAGCAGCTGCAGGCACCCGGTGGCGTCGGGGCCAGACCTCCCGCGCAACGTCAACCAAGCATCGGCAATTCATTCGGTGTGCCTGGCCAATGGCAGACTGGCGCCCCTCCGCCTCAACAGCAGTATGTCCCGCCACCACCGGTGCAACAGCAGGTCCCGCAGCACTCGCCGGCGTATGTGCAAGCTCCACATCCATATGCGAACGCGCCTCCATCACAAGTATACCACGCGCCGCAGGTAAGCTACGGCATGCAGCCGCCGCTGCAACAACAACAACAACAACAGCAGCAGCAGCAGCAGCAGCAGCAACAGCAACAGCGGCGCGGAGCAACGGGCTCGGGTGGCGGGGAATACTATGCGCAACAGGGATATGCGCCGCAGCCTCAGCAACAGCCCCCGCAGCAGTATCAACAACATCAACAGCATCAACACCAACACATTCCGTATGGAGCCGGGTACAGATCCGTCAGCCCTGGGCCAATCAACAGGACGCCGTCACCGCAGCCGATGGCGCTCACGCAACCGCAGCCGCAACCAATCGCAGAGCCTCCGACGCAGCAATACACGGAAGACGGGCGGGGTGTGCTCTTCTACGGTGCGTCACTTCTTTCTCCCCCCCTGTTTGAGGTGCTGAAGATGGGAAATGCAGTACGGGCGCTGTACGACTACACCGCTACGATCCCTGAAGAGTTCGACTTCCAGGCGAACGATATCATCGCCGTCACCGCCACGCCCGAAGATGGGTGGTGGAGCGGCGAGCTGCTCGATGAGAATCGGCGCGTAGCGGGTAGGCACATCTTCCCGAGCAACTTTGTGCATCTGTTTTGAATGGTTCCTTCCCCACACACGCTGCTGCCGATGGTCGGGTCGGAGCTGACGGGCATCGGCGTATTTATTTATGCTCCTTTTTTGTTTCTGTCTTTACACCCTTTTTCACTTTCTACCTTCTTTTCTTTTCTTTTCTACCTCCTTTTCTTTTCTTTTCATTCTCACCTCTCAGCCTCTCCCTCTCGGGTTGTGACGTACGTGCTGTGCGAGCAGGTGCCGGGTGCTGGGGGCAGTGGTGATATGAGGTTGTTCGGATGCATACGACAATGGGACGTGATATGATGATGTGATATGATTTTACTGATGCCCCCGAGCCTCGGCCAGTCTGGTGTTGAAGTACAGATTATCGAATCTTCCCCTTCCATTATTATTTATTCGCTTTGCGTTTTGTCGATTGACTTTTGTACATTTTAACCGATGAAAGGAAGCGCTGCACTCTTTATATATAATGGAACGATACGAATATGGTAGTGCAAGTCGTGGTATTTAAAACTCGCATTGATTAGGTGGGGAAGGCACAGGCCAGACCACATAACTTACACAGCAGGCACCGTCTGTTATCAGAAGTTATGAGTGACGTGCTCGGTGTTCTCGGAGACGGAGTACCGTTTACTCGCTCCAGTGGGGTCATCTCGGAACTCGTCATGGACATGTGGTAGTGGACGCGTTCATACAAAAGAAGGCCCTGTATGGCACTGCTAGAAAAACTTTGGAGTGGCAGTCCTTATATTGACGCTATAAAAAATACAAAACTCCCGGATGGCGAGAACGCAAAAAAAAATGAATACTGACGGGACGCCGACTGAGCCGAACGATGCCGGTCAAGCCAAAGTCAAGCCAAGCCACTCGTCCTAATCAAGTCCTCTATCTCTCGGAGTCAAACTGGGGTACTTGACTTGTCAGAGAGACTCGGCTGTAATACCAGAGGGGTTGTTTCAGATAGTACTACTACACTCACATCACAGTCTCGCTCTGGACCGACGAGGCCGCAGCCTGAGCAACAATGCGACGGGAATCTCGTTCCCGTCCTTGTCCTTACCCCCTCGTCACGTTGAACACCGACAACACCGACGCCGTCAGGACGAAGAGCGTCGCGGCGACAAAGTGGCGCCCGGGGCAGATCCGCCTGCCGACGCCAAACGCCAGCTGGATTGCGGGGTCATCACGGAAGGACCTGTCCTCGTTGAGGAAGCGATCGGGCTCGGATGCCTCTGGGTCCGGGTACAGCTCCGGGTTGTGCAGGACGGCCCTATGGCAAAAACCTTGAAGGCATACGACATCGCCTAATAAACATGAACGTTCAGAGGATAAAGACCAGGAGATATCGATGCTACCGTGTATTTAGATGTATTTGCGTAGGCTAACCAGGGAGAGAGCTTTGGGACATCCAGCAGATTCCAGATGACGGGCCAAGATGGAATATGGAAGACCCCTTCGTCTTCTGTGGTCATGAAAGGCGAGGAGGTAAAGTATTGCAGAGAGAGCGAGGGAGTCAATCGCCGTGATGAGAGAGCTGCATCATGAACTAGGTCGCCTGAAAAGGACAGGGGGTCATAGTAGATACGAAAACTACGAGAGCAGGAGCATTTATAGCCGCAATTGCGCCTGTACCACATCGGGTCAGACAGACCCATGTAGCGGTTGTAGTGTAAACCTAATTCCTTTGTTGAGGTAGTGTTTCTCCGTCATTTGATACGAGATTCTAATGACTGACAGACATACGCGACAATTGTAGAGTAGAAAGTGGGTCGTCCCATGGGAATGGCGTAGATGTAAGAGTGCAAATAGGAAGACGATAAGCCGCACGAGTCTCGATGCTTCGGGACGGAGTGCGCACGAGAGCCCGAGAGAGTGGAATCCAACTGCAGGATGCTGCAGTAAGCAGATGCCCTTTACAACACGAGGTCCGAGGCCTGATAAACATAGAGAACTTCCCATGGGGTGCCAGGGAGTGTCAGTGCTAGTCGAGTCGATGGCGCCGCCCTGACAGCGGCTCGTCTTCATTGTTCAAGTTGGTGGTGTGACGCGTCACACGTCACATGTGACGAAAGGGTAGTGGCGCGGGCCACTTCAAGTTTCTGAGTCCGCATGAATGCCCACTCATTGGCGCTTATTACAGCGGTTATCGCCAATGATTGGAAAAATGGAATTGAGTGGCTAAAAAAGCGCGACTGAGCTGCATGCAAACGTGCCCAGCGGCCAGAAGTGAAGCCAAAGACTTTCCCTCGGCCCACTGGCTCTAACCGCCGTCTAAGATGGCATACTACTGCTAGAAAACCTGCTCCTTGACCTGCTCCACGAATATCCGAAGCCACGCCAGGTCAGCTTTATGATAATGGCTATTCGAACTGCAAGTCGTTAAGCTGCTCAAGCATACAAGCACGGAAGCATTCATGGGCTGTAGTAGCTTTGTTCCCAGCCGTTGATGAGGAGGGTGTCGGCAGGTTTGGTAGAGATTATGGCTGAACCTATTAATTTAGTAATAAATGGATCCTCAACGTGTCCTTTTCTTGGAAGGCGCTTTTATTCTCGACACGCTCAGGCTGTACCTTTCCAGTCAAGACTGATCGGGTGCTTATTGCTTGATTGCCTATTGACCATTGACGAGTACATTTCAAGTTGTTACAGCCATAAAGACCGTCTCTGCCGTCTCTGCTAGAACGCCTGACGCAGCAGCCCCTAAATTTATGCTACAGAACATAGGTTCAACAGAGTGGGAAAAGGGTAGGAGAATAGATGCCTGCAGGACGTGCGGAGCACATATTTAAGCCAAGGCACCCGCCCTAATCAAGTCCTCTGCGAGCCTATCTCTTGGCGTAATTGAGCACTCGAACTTCGGCGGATAACTTTCAAGGGAGTTCATCAAGTCAGCAACAAACGCACCAGGCTCATGTCATAGAGGGACCTCATTACTCACATGACACCAGCGCCTTTGATCGACTCGGGGGCCGGTAAAGCGACCGGAATCTCCTTCCCGTTCTCGTCGTTGGCCGTCGTCACGTTGAACACGGACAACACAGACGCCGTCACGACGAAGAGTATTGTGTCGACGAAGTGGCGCCCCGGACATATCCGCCTGCCTGCACCAAACGCCAGCGAGATCATCGGATCGTCGCGGAAGGTTCCATCCTTATCGAGGAAACGATCAGGCTTAAACGCCTCTGGGTCTGGATACAGCTCCGGATCGTGCAGAACAGCCCTGTCAATCCGTCTCAGAACTATCTGTAGAGCAACTGTGTCGTATGATTGTTGCGCACCATGCGTTAGCTATGACCACAGCACCTACAGCGGAAAGGACTTTGATTACGACTTCAGCCAACATCGAAAGATGATTACAGACCTTTTGGAATAAAGTAGCCCTTATAGAAGTTATCATCAGTTGGCGCGTGGCGAACACCTCCATGTAGGTGTTAGTACACGTCGCTGTTGACCGGAATGGGGAATCCGCACCCAGTGGCGTCACCATATGCCACCTCAATAATTCTCTGCTCATCGCCTCTATGTATGGAAGACGTGACTTGTCATCGTACGTTGGCAACCTATCTCTTGAGATGACAGAGTCAAGTTCTGCCTGCGCTCGCTTCTGAACCTCTGGATAAAGGACGAGCGCGAGGAAGAGAGAAGACATTGAAGAAACGGTCTGAATGTCGCGCGTCAGCCAAGAAACGAGCCACGGGAATAGGGAGAACACGTACTGTATCTGAACCAGCTGGTGCTCGACGTAAGCGCTACATTTATTCGTAGATAACGCAGGGAATTACCTATGAATAAAGACCCTAGAAGATCCTTTATGCCTTGGATCCTCTGTTGATTTTCCAGGCCACTCAGAAGATCTGCCTCTTGGAGGTATTCAGTTGCTAGAGATGGCACCGCCGTGCCTTTGCGCTAGTGTTCTATGAGTAGAGGCAAACAGAATATCATACAATTCGTACCATAGAGTTCCTCACGAAGTCCATAGGCTCGTTCTTCATCCTCCGTGCCAACCCCCGACATTCGCTCGCCAGTGGCTCATACTTGAACCAAGGAACCCACGAAGGGAGGTGTCGGACTGAATATAGCCGTAAGGTACTCAAATGACAATAGGGGATGAAGGAACCGCACGAAATGGAAGATGGTTTACCAATGGTGTTGCAGGTAAAATGAACTGTTTTAAGATATCACCAATCCTCTTCGGTGGTACCAATATATCGTCATTCTCTTTTAAGTCATACCCGTAGGTGAGGCGCATGACAAGCTTTCCTTGAAGACTACGACGCGAGTCAACAATTATCGAAAAATGTGGCAGTGGAACCAACAGATTTATGTGTTCGCGGAAGGCATTTGGGGTGGCAAGTAACTGGCCAAGAAACACGCGTGTCTTTTCCTCGATCAAACGCCGATGCAAGGCTGCTGCGCCAGGGCGGAGACCGCGATCTAATAACTTTCTACCTTCACGCCAGTATTTTCCCATTCTGGCAAGGAAAATCGCCCAATCCATACCCATTCTGGGACATCAGTGGAATCAGCACCTATGACGAGGGAAGGATTAATATCAGGCGTACATCTCAAGGATAGGTAACGGTGTTCGATCCGCATACAACTCTCCACGTCTTTCGAGTAAGTCCTTGATGGCTGTCGGCGAACACAGGACGACGACGACTTGGCCTAAAACGTTAATGTACAGGACATCGCCTGATAAACATACAACCCAGGTTCAGAGTGGGAACACAACTGAATTTGAAGGAGAGGTCAGTCCTACCGTATTTCTTAGACATATTTGCATAGGCCAACCAAGGAGAGAGCTTTGGGACATCCAGAAAATTGCCGATAACAGGCCAAGGCGGAGGTCCCGGGGGATATGGGCGACCCCTTCGTCTTCTGTGACCACGAAAGGCAAGGAGGAGGTAAAGTAACGCAGTGAGGGCGAGGGAGTCTATCGCTGTGATGAGAGAGAGCTGCATCATGAAACTGGTCACCTGAAAAACACAGATACGAAAACTACGAGAGCAGGAGCCTTTATAGCCGTACTTGCGCCCGTACTACATTGGGTCCGACAGTCACGTAGAAGCGTGGAGAGAAGCCCCCATAAATAGCTGCTGCGTAATCCTCCGAGTCTTCAAGCTGTTGAGTTAATGAAATATTTCTCTCTCACTTGACACGAGATTAGGAACCGACAGACATGTGCAAGGACATCTGCGACCTCTTGCTGAGATAGGATAGAAACCAAGGGAACACGTAGACGAATAGGAACGCAATAGGGCCTCGATGAGGCAGGCGGCCGGCGTTGACGTTGATGTTGACGTTGGCGCGGGGGTGTCCTTTTTTTTTTTTGGAAGGATAGCATAGCAAGTTAACTAGGTTACCCAATCCTACGTAACGCGCTGATGCGAACCTCGGAGGCTCGAAAACGGGGGAAAATGCATTGACGCACATTCAGGTACTGTATGGGTAGTGTAGGACTCAAGTACTTCTGGGTTATTACTCAGTAGAACCTACTACCCACTAAGAAACCACGATTCGATTCATCCAATCTCTTGGGAACCTGAGGTCGCGATCCTTCTGCGATCTTTATGTAATATTTTTCTGCAGCACTTTCGTTGCTGTTGTCTTGTCTTCGGATAAGTAGTCTCCCGTTGAGCCATGATGTTCTCTACTTCTCTTTACGTGTATATCTTCAAGTTACCACGGATGTTTTCTTCCACATATCAAGGTCCAAATCGGGTATGCTGATTCGGAATTGATGATTTTGAGCAGACGCGATGCTCCTGGGCCGTTCCTACCTCCTAACTTACCTTTTGGGGCGTTTCCACGCATAGTGCTCCATCCTATTTTTGTTCGTTTTGTTCGTAGGGACCATGTGGCCATAATTTCATTGCTTTCTCCCACGGCTGACTTGACCCTCGTGACCCGGGGTCAGCCTGACTTGTTCAACACCGTGACTGGCTTCCACTGGCTCGTCCATCGAACCAAGCTCTGTCCGTGCTTCCACTGACCCCGCCGTGATACTAGGCCCCAGAAAGGATCGATTATAAACTCCCCACATACTGTGGACGCGACCTCCCCTCTCCGCGTCCCATCACCTTGGATTTATCGTTGTTCCTTTACTGGGCTCTAGTCGCAGGTGTGCGGCGGTGAGTCCTCTGTGGATGACCCACTGCCTCCTGCTGGTGCTCGGCTTTCCCATAACTGCCTCGTTCAGCCGCTGGAATGCCATCAACTTAGGTTTCATACTTCTCTGCGTTCGCTTTCCAAGGTCACCCCGATATACCAGCGCGCCCAATGTTGTTAACTGGCTCCCGTAGGTCGAGGCCTATCGATGGTACTCAGTAGGACGAATATCTTGGAATATCAGGTGAGTCACTTCCCACGTGAGCATTGAAGCGCAGCACCCCGTATCCCCATACATGCCGTTGGGGTCGAGGATTGGGCCGTACTTCCTTTGTAGTTGTCCGTGGAGCTGCCATAAATAAACCAAGAGGAAGAACCTGTATAACGATAAGTAAGCAAAGCTCCTTGCGTTAGTACAACTTGCACTCACGAGGTATGGTGCTGCCGCATCGCATGGGGATGAGGGAAATTCCTGATCCCCGCTGCCATCGCCCTGCGGCGATGGATAGGAGATAGCATCTGTCACTGCTTTGAACTGCGAGTACGAGAGGTCGTGGCAAATGCAGGTTGAAGACCAACCTGGGGTGAGCGAGTGGCAAGTGCCCAAGTCCTGTGACACAATAAGGTGAGCAACATTATCAGCCGACTACCATTCATTGCGTGCTTACGGGTGGGTCAAAGAGAATTTCGTTCCTATATGCGCTGTCGCTAGCGAGAGGGTGCGGTGCTGGGGGGAGAGCAATCGCCGTTGCATCTGTTGCGGTGAGATCTTCGAAATTGGTTCTGTTTCCGAGCATGTTACTGGCCGCGAGGGCGGTAGTGCAGTCGACACTCTGTGACAAACGCTAGTGGGTGGCGTCTCGTATCGTGTGGACAAATGTGCTCACGAATTGAGATCCAGGAGTCGTTATAAGCGTTCCACCCAAGGTAAGGGCCACTGTACCGTGAAATCTCCCTCTTTGACGTTTGTTGGAATGTCTGGCAGGAGGGAGAAGGCGTGGTGTCGGTACCAGCCGAGAAGGCATGGGGATAGTTCATCGTGGTTCGCAGGGTCTGTGTGAGTGATTGTGGGATGTGAACGGCGGATATTTCGAGCGGAATTGCTGAGGAAGTAATTTGTCAATTTTCTGCGATCGCAGAGGCTTTTAGTGAATGGGTTCAGTGAGGAAGAACAGGTCATGATTTTGACCAGACATGGCTTTTACCTGGCCATGCCGGTGTCGTTTTCGGTTTGGTGAGCGTCGCTTTTATAGTGTTGCATGCCGCCCTGTGATGGTTCATTCGGCGTGCTGTGGCCAAGCTACATCGTAGCCATACCCAAGATCTGGGTCCCTCGTTACTAACACGAGTCATAATTGCCGCCTACAGCACCCATTTCACGCCAATAAGGGCCTTTGTACTTCTGAAGGGGCTCAGTCAGGACCTAGCGTCAAGCGACTTGTGATAGGGCGAAGACTTAAAGGGGTTCCCCATGTGGTGCAGCGCTCACCATTCACGCCTGACCGGGGTTGACGGAGCTAGGACTTGTAGTGGCGAAGACCCACATGGACGAGTGGCTCGTGATCATTTCATGTGATCATCTCACTAGCCGATTCCATTACTGTAAGGTGGACGTGATGAACGCCTACCGGTAAATCGCTAGATAGCAAGAGCTCCCGATCCTTCTCGGACGTTGTCCTCGACAATAGTGGAATGAAACCGACTTTTCGTCAAGCCACTCAGAAGCACAGTACATTTCTAAAGTCAGGTGGGACATACGTACAACTATAAAGAGCCAAGAGTCAAGGGATGCAACGTCAAGCTTGATTATCCCTAATCAAATCTTCCGCGACCTTGTCTCTTGGCCTGATGGAACACTCGAACTTCGCCGGGTAGCTGCAAGGGTTCACTAGTAAGGGCCAGGAGATGGCTCGAACAAGGGTCACGCACCATACGACAGCGTTGACCTCGACCATCGGACTGACTGGAATTTCGTAACCATTCTCGTCTTTCGCCTTGGTAACATTGAACACAGAGAGCACAGAGACGGCGATCATGAAAAGTGACATGTCTGCCAAATGACGCGCAGGACAGATCCGCTTGCCACCGCCAAATGCGAGAGAGATCATCGGGTCGTCTCGGAATGTTCCGTCTTCATTCAGAAATCGCTCGGGATTGAATGTTTCCGGATCCGGATAGAGTTCTGGGTTGTGTAGGATCCCCCTAGGAACTTTTCTTGGAAAACTATCAGGTAAGACGGCTCATAGTACACACCACGAATTAACGATCATCATTGAACCTACCAAGCGGACCGTCAGCAATGGTCCACAGCTATTTCAATCTAGTGACGCGGCAAACCTTTTGGAATGAAGAATCCTCGGTAGACACCATCCTCGGTTGATGCATGGGGGAAACCTTGAGAAAACGATGGGATACACTGATTCACCAACATGAGAGGAATTCGTACCCATGGGTGCAACCATTTGCCACCTGAGTAACTCCTTGCAGATTGCCTCAATGTATGGAAGACGTGATCGGTCCTTGAAAGTTGGAAGCCTGTCTCTCGATACGACAGAGTCGATTTGAGCTTGCGCCCGCCTCTGTACCTCTGGATAGAGGGTGAGTGCAACGAAGAGGGAAGTCGTCGTGGATGCGGCCTGATAGCGTGCTCAGTTGTTGAAGGAGACTCGAAGGCTCGAATACGCACTGTGTCCACACCGGCTGATGTTCGCGGTCAGTATCTCGTTCCTTCGTGTTATAGATAGAATGATTCACCTTCATACATAGAACCCAGGACTCGTTTGATGACGTCCTCTTCCAATTGCCGCTCGGGGCCATTCAGACTCTTCACCTCCAGGAGTTGTTCACGGGCCAGCGATAACACTGCCGTTCCATCTCGCTAGGCGGCCATAGTTAAGACGTACTGCACGATATGAATGACCCAAAAACGTCATGACCACTAACCATAGCACTTTTCACGAAATCGATCGGTTCATTCATTGTCCTGTGACCGAGTTCCCTGCCGAGCCGAGCCAGCGACTCATAGCTGAACCAAGGGACCCATGAAGGGATATGTCGCACTGAAGACGGTTGTCAATTCTTCCTGGCAGTGATCACGAAGTGGGGATTCATACGGAGTGGGAAGTGATTTACAAGAGCTGCTCCAGGTAGGACAAAACGACTCAACACGCGAAGCAGTTGCACCGGAGCCTTGATTATTTCGTCGTTCTCCTTTAGGTTGTACCCATACACGAGAGACATGATAAGCTGTCCTTGAGATCTGCGAGACTCTACCATTTCTAGCGAGAAGTATGAACTAATGGAGAGAACCACTGACAAATCAACATGGCCGCGGAAGTCTGCGGGAGCTACCAAGAGTCGACTCAGAAATGCGTGTGTATTTCCCTCTATCCTCCGGTGATATAGAGACATTGCACCAGGACGAAGGATGCGATCCGCGATCTTTCGTCTCTCGCGCCAGTCTTCCCCGTATCTGGTGAAAGCCAAGAGCCAATCTACGCCCATTCTAAAGTGTCAGATGGCGGTCAGCGGGGTGTCACAGAAACGGCAACGAGGCTAACTGGCAGTGAACCTGCGCACATTTCGGGCATCGGCCAGGCAGGACGATCCGAGTAGATATCCCCGCGTTTTTCAAAGAGGTCTTTGACCACGGACAGAGAACAGAGCACCACGACAGACTGTCCAAAAACTTGAAGGTACAGAATGTCGCCTGGTGAGCGTGAGAGCTAGTTTCAGTGAAGGGTGTACACGCATCTCGCAATGACGTCGCACAAACCGTATTTCTTGGACATTTCTGTGTACGCGATCCACGGCAATTGTTTCGGAGAGTCGAGTAAATTCCCGATTATTGGCCATGGTTTTGGACCAGGTGGATAAGGGAGTCCCCTTCTTCTTTTGTAATCGCGGAAGGTGATTAGGAGGAGGAGAAAAAGGGATGCCATGATAATATCTACCGCTACGATGAAGGTGGACGCCATGATGATGGGGTGAGGTGAGGGCAAACCCGTAGTAAGGGCTGACATGCGCAGACATGTATAACAACATATTATACGAGAACTTGAATCTCGGTTCACGTATCGTTCTTCGGCTGATGGCTGGCATGTAACCGCGCATGATACTCGACTTTGAGTGCGACCGTCATCACTGGCAGGCCTTCAATCCATAGATTTCGCTTCGAGGAATTTTCCCTTGCTTTAACGACGTCGGCGAAATCTCGAAAATACCGTGACGAATTTCAAATATGTCCCAAAGTTCCCAGGTTAGCGATTACAGTAGCGAACCAAGTGCATTTCCGCCTGCAACTCCGCCTGCAGCTCAAAAACCATATGGCGCTTCCCTCATCGTTCTATCTCGATCTACTGTAGTTCAATATTTTTGAGCAGCTGCCTCAGAGCCTGTCTGCACTCGGATCGGCTTGGTTATGGTGGGGGAAGTCGACTATTCAGCCTGCCAATGGAAGAGGGGAGACGGTGAGACGTTAGACCCGCGATAACACACTGGCGGGCCAACGGTCCAACGGACTGTCTAACTTGAACTTGATGTGATCAATTTTAAGCCAGTCGAACCCCAGTCGAACCATCAGTGCGGTATTCCGCCCCCTCGCATGTCGAGGTATTCGAAACTGACGATAAAAGCGATGCCAAAGCAGAAGCTGTGAAAAGGCGTTCAGAAAGGAAGGTAGAAAGCGGCCACAAAGCGGAAGGCCCCAAACTAAAAGTGGAAGCAGTTAAATATCCCACAAACAGCCACACAAGTGGCCCTTGGACATATTTGAAGATCCTTATCAAAGGGTCTGTTTTCTGATCAAGGGGACAAACGATTGTGTATGTGCTAGTGTCTGGGGGAAGCCAAAATGTGTTCGTAACACCTGTGATCTGTTTTTCCCGTTTCCGTCTCTATGCTGCCAGATCTTGGGTGCTATACAAAGGCTACAGAGTAAGCTTGGTCATAATATGTCCAGTGGACGGACCATCATAGGACGACATGCAGCACTATAAAAGTGACACTCGCGAAACCGAAAACGACACCAGCATGGCGGCGTAAAAGCCATGTCTGGTCACAAGTTACAATTCCAGCGCCTTGTCCAGCGCACTTTGATGTGCAGGGTGCAAAACTACAGTAGCATAAATCACACAGGCAATCGCATACCAAGGAATATGCAAGACCACAAACAGACAAGCAACCCATCTAAAACAAAATAAGTATTATCAGTTGATCTGACTTCCAGACCAGAATGATGCATCTCGTCAAGCGTAGCCTTCCTGTGTGGTGCTGGGCAATTAGTCCGAGTCCGCTCAGGATAATTCCGCGCAATCTCTCCACGCCTAACAGTTCCTCTGCATCAGCATCAACCCATGGCAATTCGTCTCTAAACGCGCCATTGCGGCCTCCTTGCGGCTTTCCCTTGATAGTCTTCGCTACGGACTGACAGGTATTCTACCGTTACCTTATTTTGCATTAAGGATGAGACTAATGGTTTCCGCTGTGCTATATGAGATGGTGTGCAGGCAAATGTGTGGGAGTCGTGCAGTAGCCACTAAACAACATTACTCTCGAGCGGGTGCAGACGGCACTGTTAGGAGATTTGTCGCTGAGCGAGGTATAAATCGGCGCCACGAAGCTGATGTAGTCACGTAGAATTAAAAACTCAAAACTCTGTGGAAGTTTTTAACATCGACAATTAAAATTGCATGTCTTGGAAGTGCGTGGCGTGGGTTCGCTGTCGGCGAGGGCGGCTATCACGTGACCCGATTTCCGAATCTGCCCGAATCCGCCAGCCAGTGAACTCCTAACCGCTCTGCAAGACAGACTCGACTATAGATTCGACTATACACAAACGGATCGAACCGCGGGAAGACCATCCATATAAATTCCCTTTTTTAGGAGCTGTCCTACCTCTCGAACCAAGCAAAAAAATCCGTGCTTGTATATTCCAACTCAGACTGCATGCTAAACTTGAAGTGATTTCATCTGTTTCTCGGGCTGGCTATATTATCACTTTGTCCATGGACTCATGTCCGTAGCGAATGGACAGGCGACGGAGTTGGAGTCTATATCCAAGTAATGCTGCAGCTCGGGGGTTTGACGTTTAACGTTTAACGTTTACCCCTTACTACCTCAGGCTCTGACTCCTTTACGGCTCTCCGAATTATTTGTGCAATTAAATAACCACTGGAATCCAAAGGGAACCGTCTACTAGGTAGAGAAAGGGTCACACCGCAATGTGAAGAGACTCTCCCCCTTCACGTTGTGGTGCTAGACCTTTTCTCCATCCTATACAATTTATCCCCCGGATATATGGCCCCTTTCTTTAGTGTCTCGTGCTCCGATACTCGCCGACGCATGTATTCCTATCGTGCCACAGTTGTATCTTGTCTGCATTGCAGAAATGTCCGCTGCACAGCTATTCAGCTCTTGAGGCCCGATGATGAAATACCTCCTGTTTTCGAACCCTCCCACCTATGTTTCCCTGAAGCAGGCATATTCCCCTTACTCCTCTACTCTCCGCGTTCTCAAGCACCTTTTGTACGGAAATAGGCTGTTGTTTTGGAACCTGCCTCTTGCGCGAGAGCCGAACCCTAGTAGTTGCTCGCGTCTCGAGAACCCCAGCATTCCGGCCGATATTCAGGAATGACACTGGAAAAAAAATTCTTGCTACCGGAATTCACACCCACTTACACCGCCGACATTCTCATTACTCTCGGCTTTCGGGTGTCCTTACTCGCGAGAGGTACCAAACAAGAAAACCTATCCTCGTCATTCCATCGCTGCGTCTCCTTTTCACAAGAGCTCCCCTGTGACTCCCAATCCCTCGCCGCGTCCCTAGGTCTATATAAGAGCAGCACTCTGAACGCACAACTCGTCAATCCACTTCACTACTACCCACCATTATCCTAATACTTTCCTGTCGACAATCCACACCCCATCCACACGACCAACTCACCGAACGACTAAGTTCCCGGTAATGGGACTTAGTTGTTTTAATCAACTTCCCCACCCATCATGCCGTCTTACCCTGCGTCTGCATCCCAATTCCTGGGACAGACCATCGACAGCGGTGCTCTCAGAATTGAGGCCATTTTGGGTGCGGGGGCGTTCGGCGTCGTATACCGCGCCATCGACATTCAGACCGGCGCACTATATGCCGTCAAACGTGTCGAGAAGGAGGGAAACGAGTATTATCAAGCTCGCGAGAGACAGCTCCATTCCCATGTCTCGTCCCACCCCCATGTGCTCACCTTCCATCGTGAGATCCACGAGGGCCGCTACGCCTTCTACGTATACGATCTGTGCGCTGGCGATCTTCACTCGGTCATAAAGGAGGCCATGTTCTTCCGCGAGGATGAACTCATCAAGCGCGTGTTCATCCAAATCATCGATGCGCTCGAGTACTGCCACAAACACGGTGTCTATCACCGGGATCTTAAACCGGAGAACATCCTTGTGTCTGCGCTAGGCGGAGATATGGATGTGTTCGTTGCCGACTTTGGTCTTGCTACCACGAGCAAGATGACGGCGTCGGCATGCGGAACGCCGTGTTTCATGAGCCCAGGTATGTATTCCTCTGCGTTTTCCCACCCCTTCCCAGTTGAACCCCTATTTCAGAGTCACTGGTGGCTCACCACCATTCCTACTCTTCTGTGCAAGGAGATGTTTGGGCACTCGGTTGCATTCTCGCCGAGATGATCGGCAACGTTCGACCCTGGTCTTTGGCCACGCCAGAGGACAGTGATTACAGCCACTACTTAATGGATCGCACGGTCTTGTTCGAGAAGCTGCCAGTCTCCCACACCGCATATCTCCTACTGAGAAAGATCTTCTCCACCAAGCCGGAGCTGCGGCCGTCACTCGCGGCTATCCGCACGGAGGTGCTCGCGATGGACACATTCTTCGTCACGGAGTCAGAGGCGGGAAATTGCGGATGGGGAGATCGGATGGAGAAGCAGAAGTTGCGCAAGTTGCGTGCACGTGGAGTCGTCGCGCCGCCATCTCGTCACTCTTCGGACACGTCGTCGTCCGGGTCGTACCGCTTCGAGACTTGCAGCTTGGGATAGTCGTTGGAATCACGGTACTCGTGTGGCTCGTCCTCACCGGCGTTCGATTCAAGCTCAGGCGATTCGATCGAGTTACCCGCCACACCTTCTGCTCCAGTGGCAGAGGTCGTACGTACAACGGACAAGGCGAGCGGATTAGTGCTGGTTCCGCGCATAGTCGCGGCTCATTGGCAGACTTGTTGATTGATTTCGACTGTTTACACCTTGACGGACTTTGATTGTAAATGATACGATAGGAATGGACCCTTTGGGATTTCTCTACGATACGCTACGATACTAAGTTATTACCATATTTAATGCCCCTGGACAATTATATTGTTACAAATAGTGATACACAATACGATACCAGCATATCGGGTTCGACTGATGAAACAGGAGGTACATCTGAATCCAAGTACTGTCCGTCAACTTGTCTAGATCCTAAAAGTCTAACTCTCACGCCGAAAGCAGTCAAAAAGAATTGAGACTAGTGCGCCAGCAGTCGTGAAGCAGAAGAGTCTCACCTCCAGGACTACATCCGTGAGATCATTTTCTCTGCCTTTCGCGTTCCGTATGACCGAGTTTCTCGGTCTGTCATAGACATTCCAACGCAAGCGACGGCTGAGCGGTGCCGTTCAACTAAGGGACATGTAGGGTATTGACTTGAAGAAAGTGGTGCGTTATTGGGGCGACGGATGAGCGGAGTGAGGCTGCACGGGCGTAGAGCGCAGAGATGTGAGGGCAGAAGACCTGGGAAACGGACAAATCGTTCAGGGTTAAACAGGACGAGGTTAGACGAAACCTTGTAGAAAGAGAAGACTGCGTAGTCGACGTCACAATCCTGCACATCCATCCGGCGATGCGGGGCATACGCCACGCAGTCGACACTGAACTCTATCCTCCTAACTCCGAGTTCTGCTGCGCGGGATCTCGTTGCAGCAATCACATTCTTGACCGGGATGATAGAGCCAAGGATGTTAGAGCAAGCTGAAAAAGCAACCAGGCGTGTCTTTATCAATGGGAGGAGATCTTGGACATCGTAAGCAAGTGAGTATGGGTTAGACGGGTCAGTGATGCGGGGGTGCCAATGCTTTAAGGTAAGGCCCTTGCGTGCAGCAAGTTTCTTCCACGGGCCGACGTTTGCTAGATAATACAAGCGTTATCCAGGAGAACGTACAGAAGGAAATGAGAAGGAAATGAAATATCCGAATACCTTCATGCTCTACCGTCACCAAAATCTCCTCATCATTCAAAACGTCTCCTTCAATAGAACGTGCGAGATTTTCGAGATTCATAGTTGAGCTCGAGCCCAACACAATCTCGTCTGATGAGGCTTTGAGAAGCTCCGCGGCTGCGACTATGCCCGCGGAAACGCGTCAGTGCTTTCAGCAGAAACGGAGTAGTCGGCACCGAGCTGCGCGTTGGTGTTTATAAGGTAATCAAAAATGCGTTTGGCAACCAGCTCGGTGCATTAGGAGCCTCCTGCATTGTCAGCGAAGACGAAGCCTGAGAGAAGAGAGGGAAAGTGGGCGCGGGCAACGTCTGCAAAGGAAGTCATAGATAATCGTGAGCAGATATCGATGAGCGAGGAGTGAGTCAGCCTGGGTAAAATATAAAGCCTGGTAAAATGTCCCAGAAGTGACCATAGATACGCAGAATACGGTCCGAGGAAACTGCAGGATGCAAGTTACGGTCTTGACACACACGCACCGGGTTTTTGGCGCCGGGGGTCGGTGCGGGTGTTGGTTAGTCAGCGTACCTGTCATTCATTCCCTCTGCTTGTCCGCCCTACTACTCGCCATCGCACATAGACCAACATGGGATCCAGCACAGGCAAGAGAAGTGAAAGGAGGCTCGCGCCAGTACTCTGTACGCGACATGGCTGCCCATACCAAGCTCAAATTCCGGTGCGTTGTGATCTCTCTCCTCCTCAACCCCTCTCATTCCAGACTCAGACAACCCGGCCAGACCTCCGTGGATGAAGTAAAAGCGTGACCTACGCGCGGACCTCTTCACGGCGGAGGCTCGCGCCAAGATGCGCAAGGCAGCGGGTTTGCCAGTGGAAGACGCCCCAATGGCGCCCGAGGACGAGGAGGCAAAAAAGCGACGGAAAGTCTTACAAGGGCGTTGGAGATGGACAAGGACGAGACAAGGACGAGGGTGATGGCGATGGCATCACGATTCGAAGGGGAATGCAAAGTGCGCTATGACGCTATCCTTGCGTGTGTGAACTGACACCCACAAACAGCGGAGACTGGCGGGGAAGAAGAGGCCTGTGGTGATGACGACGAAGAGGATGTTACCGCGGAGCTGCTTCGTGAGCTCGAGAAAATAAAGCGCGAGCGAGCAGCAGAACAGGCACACATTGAACAAGCGGATGTTGAGCCCACCGAGGCTGAGCGGGAGGCACGGATTGCAACTGCCAACCCTTTGCTAAACTTCGCTGCGGCATTGGGTAATGCACTAGGAATAAATACGACGGCGCCCGGCACTTTTGCGGTGAAGCGACGTTGGGACGACGGTCCGTATCCCAGAATTTTTCACGCGGACAGAGATGTCATGGTATTTTTACGTTCCTAGACCTTGTTTTCAAAAATCAGGCAATAGGGGACAAAGATAAACCTCAAGGTCAAATTGTCAATGATCTTCTTCGGACAGAATTCCCCAAATTCACCACCTTCCATCCAGGGTTAATCTTGCACAGGAAGTTCATGTCTCATTTTATCAAGTAGTGCCTATCTCGTCTCTTTCACGTGTATCTGTGTGCTTTGCTTTGTTATGGATGGAATGGCGGGTGTCGGCCGGCTTGTGCCGTATGCCTCCAGCTCTCGTCACGTCTTTTTGGCAACGATCGGGTCAAGTGCAGTTCTGCAGATGTGGAGAGTCAACATTTACTGCTCGGGTCTCCTTTGTCTCCTTTCGCAAGAGAACCCCCTTCATGCATTTACAGCATGTGTTGCCTCAGTCTCGTGACCTGTGGGTGTCGATATGAATACACCGCAACGCACACCCATTACATGAGCTGGTATATACTCGGATTACTACTCGCACCTTCTGGGGTGAAATGACTACATCCTATCCCATTCCCGCCTCGTCTTCAGGGGTTGCTTTGTGGTGCATCATTCTGCAGAACGAGCAAGGCTACATGAACTAACCTCTCCTAGCACCAGCCGACTCGGATGTGACGCAACCACGTTGCTCCACTCCGCTCTGCGACACGACAATAATTCCTGTCAACGTGAGTTACGACCCAGACCCCTCATTCTTTCCAACGCCGAACACGTGGCAGATACTGTCCATTAGGTACAAAGAAGGCTGGTCTGACGTTTCAAAGTGCTCGGCAGGCTACTGCGACCTTTTCTCCAGTGCCAGTGCATACACTCGTTTTGGAATCTAATAACGTGACTTTCTTTGCACCTTCCTTTTTTGGGACTCTGCGGAATAGTCGTGTCGTACCACCTCCTCAGACCCATCATGACGCACTACGAAATCCCCAAGGAGCCTTCACCTGGGGTGAAGGCAGTTCTGCACTACCTCGATCAGCTCAGAGTCCTCAATCTCCACGAGATCGAGAAGCTCTTCACGGACGATTTCGTCCATTCGGCGCGGCCCTTGTCGCTCGGAATTCCCTCCAGGAACAAGCAGGAGAACCTGGCGTTCCTGCAAGGGCTGGCCGATCAGCTAGGAGGACGGCCCGTCGAGGTGAATCATAGCAATCTATGACTTTTCTTCTCAAGATGGCTGAACAAGCTGGACAGATTACCATCTATGACATTATCGAATCGCCAGGGAAGGCTTGGGCACATGTGCGCGAACTTTGCTAAATAAGCGTTGCCAGCAACACGCTCACATATGTTACCATAGATCCTTATGCACAATGAACCTCAGGAGGGCAAGCCGTTCGACGTCGAGTGTATCTACCAGTTCATATTCGCCGAAGACCTCAGGTTCAAGGCTCTTACCAACTTCGTGGACAGCACAGCCCTTGCGTCCAGGGGCTGATGGAACCAATTATGATGTTGGCAATCCAGGAACTATAGTGGAAGTTCATGACGCCGCATACCCTTTATTGCTCTGGTACATACGTTCTTGGACTTCTGCCTGACACCCTGAGAATTCAGAATTACAAGTGTTCCGATTCTTACACCGTGTGACTTTGAAAAAAAGAGAGTGAGCCTGATTAACGCCCGGACCATCGGCAAGCCTCCAACATTGTCTTCGCCGAGATCACCTCTGACAGGTGCATCTTTGCTTTCATTTGGATTTCAGGTCCCGTTACGTCGTTCGGTACCTTCGCCACTGGCGTCTTCCTTCCATAAAGGCGTGCTTTTGCTCGCATCCCGTCACGCGTCACTCCTAACGCAGCATGAAGAAAGATCACGTCGGCCGCATGCAGTATACTGAGACGAAATGAGGCCTGTTTCAGGCTCGTTATGGAAAGCTCTTCAATTTAGTGCGGAGTTCGCACGAGCCGACTTTATGAAAGCTTACAGTAAGAGCGGTACTCCGGTGAGCGAACCTAAACTACTGCAAAGTAAAAAGTTCCTGAGGCCCCTCCGCACCTTCCACCTTTCCGGAACCCGAGGCACATCGTTCGAAAATGTGGTCGGGAACTTGATTCCTTAGGACACCGAGGAAATCGTAAAGAGGTGTCCACTTGAGGGATTCTACGGTCTCTCCATCGTACAGTACTCGGACGAATCTCCCGTTCTTCCTATCTCTCCAAATCTGGACAACAGAGCCCAGGCATCAACTGACGGCTGCTATATCTAGAGGAAGTGTGGCCACATACCTCGATAACTATCTCAGACCCAAGCCTTGGCCAGCGTAATGGGAATATTTCGAGTCCAGCTGCCAGACGTACGATGGAGGTGTCGTGGGCGACGTACAGTGCGAGCTTATGCTCCGGTGCTTCAAGGGCATCTGCAAGCTCAGAGAAAAGCACTCCTATTTCTCCGGACATCAGTGAATGTCATGGTACGAGTAACGCAAAGGCTGACCGAAAGTCAGCTGATTGTATTCGGTCGCAGTCTCTGCTCGATGCCATAGATAGCTGTAGGTCGATCAGATGTGAGAACAGATGCAACTGCATTAGCACGTACTCTCCCTCAAGGTTTCCGAGCTCGAATATTTCTGCGGCGTCTTCTTCAGAAACACAGCCCCCAGCGGCATTGCAGGGCAGTGGATGATCGTTACAAACGCGGGCCGTCAGAATATCTTGATAGAACAGGACTGCGCTCTGTTAATTAGGAGTTGGCGGTGCTGTCATTTGGGCGCTTACAAGAGGATGGCCAGGCAGCCGTAGAAGTTTCCGTACCAAGCACAGCATCAAGACGCTCTTTCAGGGCTGAAGTCTTTTTCAGAACATCCTGCCAGAAGGGGGCAGCCTGCGCTGCAGAGACCAGCGAATCCGCACGAGGACACTTGTAGCTCGGTCCAAGAGAATCTATCTAAGCCCATGGTCAGGACCCGCTTCCAACAGAGACGAAGTTACTTTCTCTTTGGGGCTGTGCATGGGCGGGCCATCTGCGTTTGGCAGACGAAGGGTCCATGCCGGCGAGTACACCACTCGCAACGTGTTTCGTGCGATCAACGTACGTCGTCCGTACGCTGATTTCGCTGGGCTGGACTGCTTGTAAAAAGCCCAACTGCGCGTGGTATACGTCCCAAAGATCCTTGTCGAAAAGTCAAGTACAGGTCAGAACCAGCTGCCACTGGCAGGGGGCCGTTCTCACCTTCCCGTGAACCTTCGAGTCGTGAAAACCGCCGGCTGTGAGCTGGCCCTCCTCACAACTCCCGGCCCATATCTGTTCCCTGAATGGATGTCCAGGCGGTATGGTCACCGAGTTCGAGAGGCGGCTGCCGCTGCCGTCATATGTGAACCGCTTGATGCCAGAGCAGTCCCACGGTACCCCAATATTGATCTCGCGCTCCTTTGGAACCAGGGCGACGGGAGAGCGCTAAAAGTGATTCAGAAAATCAGGCAACAAATTGTACCAGCTCATTTGTCCCAACCTTATGGTGCCGCATCATGACGCTGAGATGAAGAAGTTCCACCCCCTTCTCTGGGGGTTCGTAATGAGACACATTCACATGTGGTGCATTGCAATAGCTAGAGAAATCCCGGTGTCTCAGGAAAGTCGGTGAAGCAAGGGATAGTTGTACGCCGAGCAAGAAAGAGGTAAGGATCACTGGAAAGGCAGGCATAATTGTACTGCTATATGCGTGTGCGAATGCGTGACTGGGGAAATCTACCAAGCAGTCATCTCTTTCATTTCAAGTTTATTTTATAGTCGAGCTACGTGTCGGCAAGCGTCTCGGTGACCTATGCAAAAATCGACCCTTCATCTTCTGTAGCTTCAATAACACATCGTAGCTACTTCATATTGTACATACCAATAGAAGAATGGATATTCTATTCAATGGTGATTTTTGCTTATTTAAAAATTTGCATTTTCAGGACCATTTGCATCCACCTGATACCGCCAGTAATTATTCGGGTCGGAGAAGAAAATGCTCCTGGTCACTATAATTGGTCATTTCAGATGTACTGTAGAAAGCGGCGACACACCTCATACAATTGCTAAGCTGCTACGGGACTACTAGAGGCCCGAGTTTGAATAGCTCGAGTGTCGGCTCACCTGAATGGTAAGGTCACTGTCAAAGTCTTCTAGTGTCATGAGATCCGAACAAGAGAGCCGGCTGAGTCTTGGGCTGCATTTCTTCCATGCATAACGTACTTGATTCATCCTTGGATTCATCAGATGATCAGAATGACCGGGGACAAGGACGGGGACGTAATATAAATGGATTTAGACACAAGCAGACTGAAAATAACCCTTATCATACATAAAATATTCCGACGTGGAAAGAGGAAAGAACCAAGTTCTAGTCTTTTTACGACGCGATGGACCTCTTGAAGGGGGCGATTCAAGTAATTGAGTGTTCGTCTGTCACGCGCTTTTTGTTTTTGAACCAATCTGTCACGCGTTTGGCGTTTTGATTTGGCCTGTGTTTTACTATCCCGTGGGCCCATTCTGTAGCCCCGGGTTTGTCCCTTGGTTTGTCCACACCTATTCTGAATTCCTCACGCGTCGCCATCCATATATGTGGTTGGTCCATTGACATGTACTTCGTCAGACGATCACCTGTTGTGATGACGAGGTTTGACACGTAACGCTGGCATTCTCGTGCCATCGCTAGATTGGTTCAACCGTTTCTGTCTGGATGACTTGACTCATACCTTGGATCGTCCTCCAGCTCCCGAAGGGGCATACCTAGTCTAGGAAGGTGATAGAACTGCCTTCGCCGAGTCACCTCTCCGTCCAACTCAGCACTCACACAATTCGTCGATTTTGCTGCCATCGTACTCTCCACTTGGTCTGCTTCACATTCAATATTGGCTTCGCGGGTTGATCGATCATTCCTCATGAGCGCGCGAGCAGCCAGGCGCTTATTCTCTGGTCATTTGACCATGGGCTTGTGATGTCCTGCGTAAAACAGCGACACTTCGAGACGCCTACACGTGGTCTCTGTTAATCAGAGCTTATTCGGTTACACTCATCCGTGATAAATTGTGAATGCAGGGTGGACACAATGACCTGTCTGATCGCACCAATTTGGGGGACGGCGGCGCCGGCTACTACCAGCGAGTTATCCGGGCGAATTGTTAACCACGTGTCCAAAACAGCAGACCGCTTTACTGTAGAATGCCTCAATGACGTGATTGACAATGCTGCGCAGCTTCCTCGTGGCACTTCTGGATGCGCCGATACTCACCGGTACTCACCGACCACCGACTCGGGGAACGCGAGGTGAGTCCCGAAAATGTTGCATAAATAATGCCGAAGAAGCATGATCAAGTATCATTACTTCAAGTTGCCCTCGTTCCAGCAGCGATGGCGCGCCCATATAGTTTTCTCACCAGGAGGCGACAAACAACTGTGTCACCATACGTGACACGTCTCCCAGGCCGACTAAGTGCATGCTTGGATCTGCAAAAGATTAATTGTTGGGTCCCGTGGAGTCACGTCAGTCGATCTGATGACAGTGCGCAACGTGCAGAGCTACTGGCTGTAGAGGCCAGCTCTGATAAAAGCCAGGGAAACCTCAGGTCAAGCACAGGAACGGGAAACAAGGTATGAATGCGAGGGCTCTGGAAATCCTACTGTAAGAAGGAAAAGCGAAGCTACTAGACGGGGACAGGAACTATCGTCTGGTTCAGGCCGTTCGGGCAATTCGAGTCGCGACCTGCCTGTATGGGCCGATCATGGGCAGGTCCGGTCGCCGGGAGGTCGGTGACGCGGTGGCGTTTGATGTAGTCTGACGTGAAGGAGTGGAGGGTAGCGAGTTGGAGGGATCCCGAGGCTTTTTGCGTGTCGTTGGAGTTCCGACTTCTCAGATCTCAGGTTCGATGGCCAAACCGGAGATATGCGGAGCCAGTTCTCGTCCGTGTATCTGGCGCGGGGCAGGTAGAGACCCCCATTTCCGCGCATGCAAAAAGTACTAGGCCATCATCCACTCCGACTTCGTTAACATCGGAAGATGCTGCCCATTAGGTAAAGAAGGATAGTCTCATGCTTTAAAAATGCTCGGCAAGCGGCTGCAACCCTTTCTCCAGTGTACCCCACAAACACACATTCAGACTCATAATGTCAACGGAGTCACCGCAAGTGAAGGCAGTTCGGCGCTACATCGACTATCTCAAAGTCCTCAATTTCACCGAGATCGAAAAGCTCCTCGCAGTCGATTTTGTTCAGGATACGCGGCCCATGTCTCTCAGAGTTCCTATCAAGGACAAGGATGAGTACAAGGTGTTCCTGTATAGGCTGGCCGAACAACTAGAAGGACGGTCCATCGAGGTGATTCATAGCGATACATGACCTATCTCCCCGAACTGGCTGAACAGGTCGGACAGATTGACAACGTCAGGATTGCCGATGCGTCAGTATTGGCAAAGAAGGTTTTCGCGCATGTGCGTGAACCTTTCTAAAATGCGTCGTTGGCAGCACGCTCACATATGTTACTAAAGTTCACGATACACGGGAAACCGCTGGGGGGCGAGCCGTTTGACATGGAGGCCATTTACATTTTCACATTCTCCCAAGCCGACACCAAGATCAGGATTCTCGCCACCTTTGTGGACAGCAAGCACTATCCATGGGCCACATGAGCCAGTTATTTTGTTGACAACCAGAGGGTACTATGATGGAAGTTCATGAAGCCGCATGTACTTATTGCCAAGCTTATTGCTGTAGTACACACGTTCTTGGACTTCTGAGAGTTCAGAATTACAGGTGTCCCCGTTCTCATTTTCTCATTTCTTACACTGATTTGGAAAAAAAAAATTGAATGAACCACCTAACGGGGAAGCATTGACGATTCCCCAACATTGTCCTCATCGAGATCATCGCAGACGCTTGCAGAGACGTGTCGGAGTTTGTTCTCCTGAACAGGAGCGTCATGATCTTTCTCTCATTTGGATCTCAGGCCTCTCAGGTCTCATAACGTCGTTCGATAACTTCCCTACTGGCGTCTTCCACAAAAGCGTACGTCTGCTCGCATCCTGTCACTCCCCACATTGCATGAAGATCGCTTCCGAGTGAACGTGTATCAGGGCTTCTATGGAAGCCTCAGTGGACGATTTATCGCAGATCAGGAAAAGGGGCTGTCCTATCTACGCATATTCTGCGGTGCCGGGTCATCGGGGGCAAGAACTCTAGTTCATGAACTCGGATATACTGTACAGGACCCCACTGGTACCGCAACGAGGTCATTGCACATATCTGGCGACCACGTAAAAACAAACGGTGCCCAGTCCCAGGAACTGCGCTCCCATTGCCATCCCTTCGCGGCCCACTCCGGCATATCCGTAACACCCCAAGACTGGTAGTATATCGCAACGCGTGGAGAAAGATGTACAGCCAATCAATCTACCAGCGATGCGATTCTTCTTCGCCACATGCATCTATTTATTGGCGGAGATCACATGATAGAAATCATTCGTCGTACCGCGCTTCACAAGCTTCACACATGGCCAGTGCCGTCCGCGCTAGGTTCGTCTTTGTGCCTCCTCCTGAATCTTGCGAACTGAGAACTGGTCAGGGCGTATCTCCTGAAGAATCGAGAGGTGGGCGAGGCGAGGAAGGCTTGAGGCTGCTTTGAGGACCAGCAGATTTTCGAAGCAAGCTACATTAAGATAAATTCAAGCATGGAAGGCAGGGAATACCTCGAAACGTGACCACGCTAGGAGCCACGCAAAAATGAAATTTATCCGTCTAGCGAAATTTGTCCACCGTTGAGCAAATCATGGACGTGTTCCATGGCGCCGTCGTACGAGGAAAAGTGCACTTCCCATTATGTCGTTATTCCGGTGTTATTACCGACCCGCCTGGCCTAGACCGAATGACACGAAACCCAAATATGATAAGGTCCGGTCAGAATATAGTATCATTACTGTACTTGCCCTCCTCGTTCCAGCAGCGATGGCGCGCCCATATAGTTTTCTCACCAGGAGGCGACAAACAACTGTGTCACTATACGTTACACGTGGGTTCACTCTCCCAGCCGAGTAAGCGCTTGCTTGGAACTCACACATATTATCAAATTATTGGGCCCCGTGGAGTCACGTCAGTTGATTTGATGACAGTGCGCAACGAGCGTGCAGAGCTACTGGCTGTAGAGGCCAGCTCTGATAAAAGCCAGGGAAACCTCAGGTCAAGCACAGGAACGGGGAACAAGGTATGAACGCGAGGGCTCTGGAAATCCTACTGTAAGAAGGAAAAGCGAAGCTACTAGACGGGGACAGGAACTATCGTCTAGTTCAGGCCGTTCGGGCAATTCGAGTCGCGACCTGCCTGTATGGGCCGATCATAGACAGGTCCGGTCGCCGGGCGGTCGGTGACGCGGTGGCGTTTGATGTAGTCTGATGTGAAAGCAACTGGGTACAGTAGCGAGCCGGAGTGATGATCCCTGGGCTTTTTGGGGGAACGATGCGTGTCGTTGGAGCAAGCGTTGTTGGAGTTCCGACTTCTCAGATCTCAGATCTCAGGGTCGATGGCTAAACCGGAGACGGAGATGCAGAGCCAGTACTCGCACACCATGAATCTGGCGCGGGGCAAGGTGGAGACCTTCCCACGTTTCCGCGCATGCAAAAAGTACTGTATGCCCACTCCGACTTCGTTAACATCGGAAGATGCTGCCCATTAGGTAAAGAAGGATAGTCTCAGGCTTTAAAAGTACTCGGCAGGCGGCTGCAACCCTTTCTCCAGTGTACCCCACAAACACACATTCAGACTCATAATGTCAACGGAGTCACCGCAAGTGCAGGCAGTTCGGCGCTACATCGACTGTCTCAAAGTCCTCAATCTCCCCGAGATCGAAAAGCTCCTCGCAGACGATTTCACTCAGGATACGCTGCCCACGTCTCTCAAAGTTCCTACCAAGGGCAAGGAGGAGTACAAGGCATTCCTGTATTGGCTGGCCAATCAACTAGGAGGATCGGGAGGAGGACGAACCATCGAGGTGATTCATAGCGATGGATGACCTATCTCCCCGAATTGGCTGAACAGGTCGGACAGATTGACATCATCGGGATTGCCGATGCGTCAGTATTGTCGAACGAGGTATTCACGCATGTGCGTGAACCTTTCTAAAATGCGTCGTTGGCAGCACGCTCACATATGTTACTAAAGTTCATGATACACGGGGAACCGCTGGTGGGCGAGCCGTTTGACATTGATGCCATTTACATTTTCACATTCTCCCAAGCCGACGACACCAAGTTCAGGAATATCGCCACCTTTGTGGATAGCAAGCACTATCCATGGGCTACATGGGCTACATGAGCCAGTTATTTTGTTGACAATCCAGAGGGTACTATGGTGGAAGTTCATGAAGCCGCATGTACTTATTGCTGTAGTACACACGTTCTTGGACTTCAGAAAGTTCAGAATTACAAGTGTCCCGGTTCTCGTTTTCTCATTTCTTACACTGATTTGGAAAAAAAAAAAAGAATGAACCACCTAACGGGGAAGCATTGACGATTCCCCAACAAGGCTGGTCCTCGTCGAGATCATCGAAGACGCTTGCAGAGATGTGTCGGAGTTTGTTAACAACTCCCTGGAACAGGAGCATCTTTCTCTCATTTGAATCTCAGCCTCTCAGGTTTCATAACGTCGGTAATTTCGCTACTGGCGTCTTCCATGAAAGTGTACGTCTGCTCGCATCCCGTCACTCCCCACGTTGCATGAAGATCACTTCCGAGTGAACGTGTATCAGGGCTTCTATGGAAGCCTCAGTGGACGATTTATCGCAGATCAGGAAAAAGGGTGTCCTATCTACGCATTCTCCGCGGTGCCGAGTCATCGGGGGCAAGAACTCTAGTTCGTGAACTCGAGGTGTACAGGACCCCACTGGTACGGCGACGAGGTCGTTGCACATATCTGGCAGCCACGTAAAAACAAACGGCGCCCAGTCTCAGGAACTGCGCTCCCATTGCCATCCCTTCGCGGCCCACTCCGGCATTTCCGTTTCGAACACCCCAAGACTGGTAGTATATCGCAGCGCGTGGAGAAAGATGTACAGCCTCTCCGGGGACGGATCTGGATGCAGCGGCAAGTAGCACTCGCCACAGTACAGCGCACCGTCGTTCTCTTCCTGCACCGTGATCTGCGCCGCGGCTTGTTTCGCGCGCCCGCACTCAGTTGGCGCGTCCGGGGGAGGCGCGACTCGCAGGAGCGGGTTTTCCCCGGGCGGAGAGGCGGGGTCAAGGATCGCGAGGGCCTCCTCTTCTGTGAGCGGCGCGGACTGCTGCTGCTGTCGCTGTTGCTCGTCCGAAGGTGTGTCAGTGAGTTTGTCGGCGTCGGCCCATGCAGGCCCGCCCCGTTTGCGCCGGTTCTGAGGAGGCAGCTTCTGGCCAGGCATGCCCGTCGGGTGTAGCCGGCCCTTTGCCTTGAAGACGACATCGCGCCATCGGGACCAGTCCTCGTCCTCGTCCTTCAGAGTATGATCAATACCGATTAAGAGGCGAGGACACCGATTGCCGGTACTTACCTTCATGTTACGCAGACGGGTTATGACCCCCACTGCCTCCGCGGACAGCGGAACCGGTGAGCCCATGCCAATATCTTTGCCGGTTTCGCGAGGGAGAAGTTGGGGAGACGGAAGTACCGACGTCTCAGCGCCAGGATCAGACTGTGGAGGGACACGCGTTGAATCTGCAGTGTCTGTCCCGACAAGATGCGCAGGTGCGACTGGTGGCGCGCGATCGTCTGATGGTGTCGTGTCGATGCCCCCCTTTCCAAGGTTTGGTCCCTGTATACAGGTCAGGTAAGGGGTATTTAGATGAGAAATGAAAAACGCGCCCAAATTTTGGTCTCTGAGTAAACGGGATCATTGGCAATTGGATATCCAAGGTATTGGAGGTGTACGCGGATCTGGTGAGCTGGGGAGATTATCGATCGGACGCAGAAACCGTAAAAAGGCGTATAACATACAACGACCTGTTAGGGGGCGACCTGAAAGTGATTTTAACCATTATCTACCTGTCGAAAATAATAAAGTACAATGACATACAGTGGAGTACGCTCGTGTTCGTGCTTTTGTCGTAATGCAAACGTGTGAATACAGTTTGTGCAGGCTTGGCACGTGAGATCTGTCATAGAGCGGTGCTTCGAGTTGTGACGCATGCATACCTTCCCGTCGGAATGCACAATATTCAATCCCATCTGGCGGTCTACAGTGAGCAGAGGTTGGTCCACGACAACCTCCTCTGCCGGAAACTCCCCTGAGCAGCGCGCTATGTATTCCTTTTTGACCTCGCCTTGCACGAACTCCTGTGAGAGTACGTGTGCTCGGGAGGAGGAAAGGCCGATGATCATCAAGCCGGAGGTGAGACGATCGAGTCGATTAACAGCTGATGCCAAAGAATCAGTACGCACACGGGAACGGGGATCAGCACCGCCTTACTGTAAACTTTTGGGTACCCAAATTCCCGCTGAAGTATCTCAACAAGGGAGAGATAAAAATAGCGACCAGTTGCGTGGACGGGCTAGGGCGCGTGTCGGCTCAATGAAGTATAAACGATGAGTGACGTGCGCACGATGCTGCCCGGTTTGTCTATTACGATGAATTCGCTCTCCTGGTCCTCGTGTAGGATCTTGACAGGTCGAGAGGTGACAGGAGGCTCGTGGCGATGCACGACGTTTTCGATCCGGTCCCCGTTGCGGACGATGGTGCCAGGTTTGGCGATTTTGCCGTTGATAGTAGTGACGCCGGATTCGAGCGCGTATCTCTGCGTAAGACGACACCCCTTCAGCGCATAGCGAGCGCGGTAGAATGGGGGTCACACATAGTACTCTATCGAGCGGTCACGAAATTCGGTAGAAACGATTTCGAGTATCTCCCGGTCGAGCCAACGACCCTTAGCCATGGTCGTATATGGATACCAGTACGGCGCGATTTTGCGTAAGCCAGGACGCGCATGCGCGGGTGCCGGCGCAGGTGCAGGGACGGCGTCCGGGGCCATGGCGGCGAGAAGCATACGACGGAAGACGTGTCTAAACTGGTCTGCAGGTGATACGAGGATAAGTGGAAGATGAAGCTTGTTTGTGTGGAAGGGGAAGACAGGTAGCGAAGATTCGAGCTTAATGGTAGTGCCAGCAGTCAGAGAAGCCAAATGACGCAACTTATATCCCACCATGTACAAACACAGGCCGAACTGTGTCGATGATGACTCGGATGCACTGCCAGAGTATTTCAGAGAAGACGACACCCCATTGCCTTCGTACACGCTCAGGCTTTACCGTGTTAGTCATCAACCCATTTCAGTCACCCCGGACTTGTCGGTCCGAAATTCCGGCAAGAGCGGCTATCACGTGACCCGACTTTTCGAAAGCCTGAATCGCGTATACGTAGTGTCGGTGACCTAACCGGCTGCTCTACTAGACTCTTTGCTAGACATAATTTTTCACACCGGCACCGGATCGAACCATCCAAATCAAATCAATTTTAGGGGCTACCCTACCTTTGAACGAACAAGAGTCCAAACGTCCAAGAGTCCATCAGGCATGCCATCAGGAGCAACACAACATAATAATCCGTGATACAAGCTATATTCCAACCCGGACCGCATGCTGAAGTGATTTGATCTGTTTCTCGGGCTGGCCATATTGGAGATATCACTTTGTTCGTGGGTACTCGTGTCCGTAGACGACGAAGTTGGAGTCTATCCAGGTACTTTACTTGGGCCGTTTATCCCTTACCTCGTCTACTTGATGGAGAAAAGGTCACATTCCAATGTGAAGAGGCTCAATTTATTTCCCGGATATGGCCCCTTTTCTTTAGTTTCTCGATCTCCGATTATCGCCGACGCATGTATTCCTTTCCTACCGTGCCTGCAACACAACACGTCTCTGCAGAGTAGAGGGGTAAGGGGGATATGCCTGTTTCGGAGAAAACATGATGGCCTTAATAGGAGCGCATAGGCAGGAGATATCTCATCATTAGGCTCTTGGAGCTGAATAGCTGTCCGCGTTCTCAAGTACCAAAAGTACATGGGACAGGCTGCTGTTTCTGAAGCTACCTCTTCCGCTAGTTGCTCGCGTCTCGAGGAGAACCTCAGCATTCAGACCAATATTCAGGAGTCACACTAGAAATCTCACATTTCTTGCTACCGGAATTCACACCCACTTACACCGCCGACATTCTCCATTTTTGTCCCATTACTCTCGGCTTTCAGGCGTGGTTGCTCGCGAGAGGCGTCATTCCATTGTTGCGTCTCCTTTTAACAAGAGTTCCCCTGTCACCCCCAATCCCTCGCCGCGTCCCTAGGTCTATATAAGAGCAGCACTCTGAACGCACAACCCATCAAACCATTTGACTACTACTACCCACCATTATCCTATTACTTTCCTGTCAACAACCCAACCCCATCACACGACCAACCCACCAAACGACTAAGTTCCCGCTAACGGGACTTAGTTGTTTCAATTAACCCCCCCACCCATCATGTCGTCTTACCCTGCGTCTGCATCCCAATTTCTGGGACAGACCATCGACAACGGTGCTCTCAGAATTGAGGCCATTTTGGGTGCGGGGGCGTTCGGCGTCGTATACCGCGCCATCGACATTCAGACCGGCACACAGTATGCCGTCAAACGCGTCGAGAAGGAGGGAAACGAGTATTATCAAGCTCGCGAGAGACAGCTCCACTCCCGTGTCTCGTCCCACCCCAATGTGCTCACCTTCCATCGTGAGATCCATGAGGGCCGTTACACCTTCTACGTATACGATCTTTGCGCCGGGGATCTTCACTCGGTCATGAAGAAGGTCGTGTTCTTTCGCGAGGACGAACTCATCAAGCGCGTGTTCATCCAAATCATCGATGCGCTCGAGTACTGCCACAAACGCGGTGTTTATCACCGGGATCTCAAACCGGAGAACATCCTTGTGTCTGCGCTAGGCGGAGATATGGATGTGTTCGTTGCTGACTTTGGTCTTGCTACCACGAGCAAGATGACGGCGTCGGCATGCGGAACGCCGTGTTTCATGAGCCCAGGTATGTATTCCTCTGCGTTTTCCCACCCCTTCCCAGTTGAACCTCTATTTCAGAGTCACTGGTGGCTCACCACCATTCCTACTCTTCTGCGCAAGGAGACGTTTGGGCACTCGGTTGCATTCTCGCCGAGATGATCGGCAACGTTCGACCCTGGTCTTTGGCCACGCCAGAGGACAGCGATTACAGCCACTACTTAATGGATCGCACGGTCTTGTTCGAGAAGCTGCCAGTCTCTCACACTGCGTATCTCCTGCTGAGAAAGATCTTCTCCACCAAGCCGGAGCTGCGGCCGTCACTCGCGGCTATCCGCATGGAGGTGCTCGCGATGGACACATTCTTCCTCACAGACTCAGAGGCGGGACATATCGGATGGGGAGATCGGATGGAGAAGCAGAAGTTGCGCAAATTGCGCGCACGTGGAGTCGTCGCGCCACCATCTCGTCGCTCTTCGGACACGTCGTCGTCCGGATCGTACCACTTCGAGACTTGCAGCTTGGGATCGTCATCGGGATCACGGAACTTGTGCGGCTCGTCCTCATCGGCTTTCGATTCAAGCTCAGGCGATTCGATCGAGTTACCCGCTACACCTCCTGCTCCAGTGGCAGAGGTTGTACGTACAATGGACAAGGCGAGCGGATTAGTGCTGGTTCCGCGCGTAGTCGCGGCTGACTGGCAGACTTGTTGATTGATTTCGACTGTTTACACCTTGACGGACTTTGATTGTAAAAATGACACGATAGGAATGGACCCTTTGGGATTTCTCTACGATACGCTACGATACTAAGTTATTACCATATTTAATGCCCTTGGACAGTTATATTGTTACGAACAGTGATACATAATACGATACCAGCATATCAGGTTCGATTGATGAAACAGGCGTGAGTCGCATTCGAGTTTCGTGCATCTGAATCCAAGTACTGACCGTCAGCTTGTATAAATCCTAGATTTCAAACTGCCGAGAACAGTCTAAAAGAATTGAGACGAGTTTGCCAACCGTCGTGACAAGGAGAAGAGTTCCCCTTCCAGGACTACATCTGTGAGCAGACAATCCGCCGCTAAGGCGTTCAGCCTGTCTTCAACCCGATATAAGCAACGGAGTGAGGCCTACAGGTCTAAACCAAGACAAACTGGAGTCTGTCACTGCACCATTTCTTCTACGGCTTTGAAAACTTCTACTACAATCTCACTCCGCCTCTCGCAGGACCTACATTTTATTCTTCCTGCATAGCGCCAATTTAGTCTTCATGTAAGGCATGCCCCGTCCACTCAAGCAACTAATAATATGCACTGTGATATGAATGAGGGCGGGCGCCGTAGCAGGGGGAGGGTTTCAGGTGGTGGGGTTTTTGGCGCACTTACGTTGGCGTAAGGCCCGGGGAGTGGACCCTGTGTAGGGGACGACCGAATCTGGGGCTGGCCTGGATAGGTGACCCCTAACGATGAGCAGCTCCCTGAGAGGCATAGCGCGGGACTTTGGATAGCTTGGTCAAGCATATTGTGGGACGTGCCTGGAGTGTGTTGTAGGTTTTTGAAAATGTATTATTTTATTTTCTATTACACTACTATAAGTGTTAGTAGTGAAAATAGTTTCCTATCACGTCCAGTAGTCACGGTCCTATCAACGTTTTTTTTACTCACGGACTTTCTGCAACCTTGCTCAGCCCTCAACCCTGTGATCTACAGTACGAGTTCCGGTGCTATGTTTCGCTGAGATCTGACGTTCTCGAGCTCTGAGCTCATTATCTCTCACGTTTGAATCTCCTGGCGCACCGAATACTCGGCAATCTCTTGCCGATGCAACGCACGTATGAGTTACATGTTACAGACCAGCAGGCAGATTCTCAATCAAACATACAAGGAGATCCAACCTGTGCTGCGGGGATATAAGCTCGAAGGGTTGACCCCTAGTCCCTCACCCACATCTTTCCTCACAAGCTCTCTTCTATACAACGCCAACACACTCTTCTAATTTTTTTTTGGTTCACCCCACTTCTCTAAACACACATGGCCATCATCGACTCTTTCAAGCCTAACGCTACCAGCGTGGAGGTACGTCTTGCGGGCACTTCGCTCTCCACTGAAGGTCATAAATGTTTGCGATAGTTTTCGTGGCCCGCCGAATTGACTGGCCTTGAACGCATCATGCTTTCGGCCCGCGGTGAACTTCAACGCTTGCTTAGGTGAGTTTTTATCCTCTGCTTTCTTTATGGCCATGACCGGTTCTAAGCTTAAACGACATGACACAGTGCCTTCTTTTCTCACACCATCAACATTAAAACTATTTATGAACATACCTCACCTTATACACACACCGCCTCGCCAGAGGAGCCCGTAACCCAGCGTCGCGAGGTCCACCTTCTCTGTGGCGGGAAGACCGCTTGCATCGCGACAAGCGACGTAACCATCACCGCACCTCTCCCCGAACGACTCTTCCTAGATGAGAAGTTCGCTATCGGGCAGATGTTCCGCCAGATGCAAACGCCGCCCCAGTTTGCGCTCCTAGACTGTGGTGTCAAGGTCGAAGACGGCAAGGACATCCTTTGGCGGCGGTACACCTTGTCCACCGAGGGTTTTGTGTGCGACATAACGGAGGTGTTCCCTGATCGGGACATGTTTAAGCTCTGTGAGCAGTGGCTCGAGGAGCGCGTGAATGCTCCGAAGGCTGAAGCGGAGAACAGCGAGCACCGGTATGCTACGAACGCTGTTCCATCCACGTTTAATCACCTCCCAAACTATTTGTGTCTCTGACCCGGAATCGGACTTGCGCTGGTGATGCATATATAACTTAAAATACAATACTGTATTATTCTTTTTAATTACCGTTTCGATGTTACAGGCAATATATGCGGAAACACCGGTGTCTCGCACGGTGACCGTATCGGCCGTATCTCGCGTTGGCATGTCCGTCGTCGGCGGGCGTGACAACAACACTCACCAGCAGCGAACTATGCGCATGTACAAGAGGCACTGCGACGTGGGAAGAACGAATACCCCTTCCATTGAGCAGGGGCTTATGTGGATGGGCTGATGTCAAAGACGGGCATAATTCTCTGATTTTTCTTGTCTAGCTCGTAGTACATGCAACACGAGACAAATACTAAATTCCATCCGTCGCCAAGTTGAGATGCTGATATGCGTCAAAGTCCTGGGGGTTCTCCACGAGCTTCGTGCGCAACGAGTTTTCCCGGTCGTCACATCCAGGCCAACGATCCTGTATTCCCGGACGCGCCAATCAGCCAGAGGGGAAGACAAAAGCAAAACAACGCACTCAGTCCACAGGATATCCGCGAACGTGCCCGTGTACACCAGCAGCAGCGGGGGACCCACCTCGCGCAGCATGGCGTGCAGCGCGCCTTTGAGGCCGAGCTGGCTGTCCCTGAGGTTCTCTTTATAAGACGTGCGCGCCGCCGAGCGGGGTCATGAGCGCGGATACGCCGGTGAATTCAGCGGCGGCGATGCGCACGCCCCGTGCGGCGAAGAACTTGTTTGTTCCTTGTCTTTGGGGGGCCTCAGTGGTGTGTGGGGCTTTGTTAGCCGGACTGGGGGTAACGTGCGGCTCGGACAAAAGGGATGTGATGTACGGGCGCGTCACGATAGTACTTGAACAACGCATCGATCGACTGATGAAGCTGCCGACGTTGCTCGTGCCTACGACTGCGAATTTCTTGAAGCCAGACGTGTGTGTTAGTTTGATAAGTCAGATGGGTAAGTGTGCTGAGAGGCGAACACCCAAAGTGGGGGTCTTTGATCTAGTACTGGTGAGGCAGCGTCGAGGACGCACCAGTAGTGCAATTTCAACGCGAAGATGCGCAATGTCCGATCTCGGACTGATTGAGTGGAAAATATTCTGCCATAGCCATTGGTTGTGATGGTTGCGCTCGCCCTAATCACATCCGAAAGAAATGGGGAGTAAATCCGTCAGCAATTCGCTTGGGATTGCGGAAAACCCAGGACGATCTCGAAAGTTCCGTGTTTTCGTCAGCGGACGTCCACTATGCAATCATGATTTTCCATTTTCCCCTCCCGCCCTCAAGTGTATCGTAGATTCCCAGTAGCAATGAGCTAGATACGCCTCCACGGACGGATTAGGACGCACTGAAAGGCATTGCATGGGGAGAGTGACTGAGACTCGACGCGCTGCCCGCAAACTTCTACTACTTTTACTTAGCACACGCCTCCCAAATGTAGTCTCGACTATGACCGGTCTGTACCCATGGTACGCATTCCGGGATAAAAATGGTTCAAAAAAAAAAAAAGAGACTCGACGCGCCGAAAAAGGCAGGTGCCAAGAAGGCACGTGTTGAGCGAAAAAAAAAAAAAAAACCTGTTCCCAAGACTGTTCCTGTTCTCATTGTGGTCTTTTTTTAATATATCGTACCACACGAACTCGCTTCTACTTGCTCGCTCCTCGATCCAAGCCGTCAGTTCCTGCTTATGGGCTTCCACTGATCCCGCCGTGACGCTACGACCCAGAATGGATCGATTGTAAACTCCCCACCTGCTGTGGATGCGACCTCCCATCTCCGCGTCCCATCACCTTGGATTTATAATTGTTCTTTACTGGGCTCTAGTGGCAGGCGTACGCCGGGTCTTCGTCGTGGTCGACCTGGCACCTCCTGTTGGTTCTCAGCCCTCCCATAGCTGCCTCGTTCAGCCGCTGGAATGCCGTCAACCTAAGTTTCGTACTTTTACGCATTCTCTTTCAAAGAGTCACCCCGACATACTAGCTCCTTTCACGCCCACTGTTGTTAACTGGCTCCCATATGTCGAGGCCTATCTCGGTGGTACTCAAGCATTTCCCACGCGAGCACTGAAGCGCACATACCGCGTATCCCTCACACGCCTATGGAGTCGAGAATTGAGCTGTGCTGCGTTTTTAGTTGTCCGTTGAGTCGCCATAAAAATACCCAGAGGGGGACCCTGCATAAAGACAAGTAAAAGTGAGCAAGTTCCTTGCCTTACTACGACTTGCACTCACGAGGTATGGTGCTGCTGCATCACGTGTAGATGAGGGAAATACCTGCTCCCCGCTGCCATCGCTCTGCGGCGATGGACGGGAAATCGCGTCTGTCAACGCTTTGAACTGTGAGTACAAGATGTCGTGGCAAAGGGAGGTCGAAGACCAACATGGGGTGAGCGAGTGGCAAGTGTCCAAGTCTTGTGAGGTGAGCAACATTACCAGTCGACTACTATTCATTGCGTGCTTACGGGGTCAAAAAGAATTTCGTTCCTATATGCGCCGTCGTTAGCGAGAGTGGGTGCGGTCCTGGGGCCGGAGTAATTGTCGTTGCGTTTGTCTCGGTGAGGTCTTCGAGATTGGTTCTGTTTCTGAGTATGTTACTGGTTCTGACGGTGGTGGTCCAGTCGACGATTTGTGACAAACGTTAGTGGATGGCGTCTCGTGTCGTGGACAAATGTGCTCACGAGTTGAGATCCAGGAGGCGTTCTAAGCGTATCGTCCTGTCTCCAAGGTAAAGAAATCTCCCTCTTCTGACGTTTGTTGGAATGTCTGCAGGAGGGGGAAGGCGTGGGTGTCGGTACTGGTCGAGAAGGTATGGGTATGGGGATAGTTCATCGTGGTTCGTGGGGTCTGTGTGAGTGATTGTGGGATGTGAACGGTGGATATTTCGAGCGGAATTGCTGAGGAAGTCATTTGTCAATTTCCGGCGATCGCAGAGGCTTTAGTGATAGGTTCAGTGAGGAAGGACAGGTCATGATTTTGACCAGACATGGCCTTTACCTGGCCATGCTGGCGTCGTTTTCGGTTTCACGGGTATCGCTTATATAGCGCTGCATGCCGTCCTGTGATGCCGTTCCGAGTCATTGGGCCAAGCTAACCCAAGATCTGAGTCCCTCGTTACTAACACAGGTCATAATTACTGCCTACAGCACCCCTTTCACGTCAATGAAAGGACACTGGTGTGTCTTTCATTGTTGGTACTAGGGTCTTTGTACCTTTGAATGGAATGGAATGCGGGGGTCCAGCCAAACCCAGCGTCAAGCAGCTTGTGATAGAGAAGGTTTGAAGGGGTTCCGCATATGGTACAACGCACAGTGGTGCCCACCATTCACATAATATCCACGCCCGACTGAGGTTGACGGAGCTGGGAACAAATGGCGGTTTCGCGGTCAACTGGAGGGGGGCCGTATCGATTGGCACTGGAGAATCAAGCAAGGGGTAAAGTCCAAGTCGTGTTGATGAGTATGCTGTAACTTTCGGTTACCCGCGAAGTACGGGAGGTTGGTATGCACCAGTTCTCGAACAAAAAAAGTACAAATAAAATTCATGAAGGGCAGACATTGTGTGGACAAGGAATAACTTGAAGGCTCACGCGCTCACGGTGGAGAGTCGGTGGACCTCTGACGTAGATCTCATGCATCTCATGGGCCGTGGGTACGCGATGAATCACCGGCGTACGTGCACAGGACCAAGCACAGGACACTCGACCAGCTGCCCTTGTCATCGGATCAAAGAGATCACCGTCTTGGGCGTTGTCACGGGAACCTCCGGTCTCTCTGGGTCTGAGAAACAGGCAAAAATACAAAGGTGCAAACCCTATAGTATTCACACGAACGAGTGACTCGTGATTATATCTCACTAGCCGATTCTGTTAGGATGAACGAGATGGAAACCTACTGACAAATCGCGAGATAGTAGCAGCGGCTTCCGTCTCAACGTCTCAACTGTCGCCCTCAACAATAGTGGAGTTGAACTGATTTTTCGTCAAGCTACTCAAAAGCGCAATACATTTCAAAAGTCGGGTGGATATTCGTACAACTACGAAGAGCCGAGAGTCAAGGGATGCGATGTCAAGCTAGGACATTCTCCCTAATCAAATCTTCTGCGATCTTGTCTCTTGGAGTGATGGAACACTCGAACTTCGCCGGGTAGCTGTAACAGTCCACTAGTAAGGGCCAAGAGATGGCTACAGCAAGGGTTACGTACCATACGACAGCGTTGACCTCGACCACTGGATCGACTGGGATTTCGCGACCATTCTCGTCTTTCGCCTTGGTAACATTGAACACAGAGAGCACAGAGGCGGCGATCATGAAAAGTGACATGTCTACCAAGTGACGCCCAGGACAGATCCGCTTGCCAGCGCCAAATGCGAGAGAGATCGTCGGGTCGTCTCGGAATGTTCCGTCTTCGTTCAGAAATCGCTCCGGATTGAATGTTTCCGGATCCGGATAGAGTTCCGGGTTGTGTAGGATCCCCCTAGGAACTTCCTCTCGGAACACTATCAAGTGAGACGGCTGATAGTACATACCACGAGTTAATGATCATCATTGAACCTATCAAGTAGATTGTCATCAGTGATCCATAGATATTTTGATCTAGTGACACGGCAAACCTTTTGGAATGAAGAATCCTCGGTAGATACTATCCTCGGTTGACGCATGGGGAACACCTTGAAAAAACGATGGGATACGCTGATTCGCCCACAGGAGAGGAACTCGTACCCATAGGTCCGACCATTTGCCACCTGAGTAACTCCTTGCAGATTGCCTCAATGTATGGAAGACGCGATCTGTCCTCGAAGGTTGGAAGCCTGTCTCTCGATACGACAGAGTCGATTTGAGCTTGCGCCCGCCTCTGTACCTCTGGATAGAGGGTGAGTGCAACGAAGAGGGAAGTCCTTGCGGACGCGGTCTGATTGTGCAATTGTCGAAGGAGATTCCGAGTCGAAGGCTCAAACACTCACTGTGTCCACACCGGCTGATGTTTGCATTCAACATCTCGTCCCTTCATGATAGATAGAACGATTCACCTTCATACATAGAACCCAGGACTTGTTTGACGACGTTCTCCTGCATTTGTGCCTCGGGGCCAATCAGACTTTCCACCTCCAGGAGTTGGTCACGAGCCAGCGACGAAGTTGCTGTTCCATCTCGCTAGATAGCCACAGTTAAGACGTACAGCGCGACATAAATCATAAACGTCATGACCACGAACCATAGCACTTTTCACGAAATCGATTGGTTCGTTCATTGTTTTCTGACTGAGTTCCCTGCCTACCCGAACCAGCGACTCATAGCTGAACCAAGGGACCCATGAAGGGATATGCCGCACTGAACACGGTTGTCAGCTCTTCCTGAAAGTGACCACGAGTGGTAAATCATACGGAATGGGAGGTGATTCACTAGAGTTGCTCCAGGTAGAATTAAACGACTCGTCATGTGGACCAGTTCCACTGGAGGCTTGATTATCTCATCGTTCTCCTTTAGGTCGTACCCATACACGAGAGACATGATAAGTTGTCCTTGAGATCTGTGAGACTATCATTTCTAGCGAGCTGTATGAGTCAATGAAGAGAACTACTGACAAACCAACATGGCTGCGGAAGTCCACGGGAGCTGCGAGGAGCCGACCCAGAAATGCGTGTGTATTTTCCTCTATCCTCTGGTGATACGGAGACAGTGCACCAGGACGAAGGGTGCGATCCGCTATCTTTCGTTTCTCGCGCCATTGCTCTCCGTACCTAGTGAAAGGAATGAGCCAGTCTACATCGATTCTACAATGTCAGATGGCAGTTAGTGGGAAGGGTCATTCAAAAACGACAACAAGGCCGACGGGTAGTGATTCTGCGCACATTTCGGTTATTGGCCAAGAAGGACGATCCGAGTAGATATCCCCGCGTTTTTCAAAGAGGTCTTTAACCACAGACGGGGAACAGAGCACCACGACAGACTGTCCAAAAACTTGAAGGTACAGAATGTCGCCTGGGGGACGTGAAAGCTTGTTTCAGTAAAGGGAGTTCACTATCTCGCAATGACATCGCCCAAACCATGTTGCTTGGACATTTCTGCGTACGCGACCCAGGGCGATTGTTTCGGAGAGTCGAGTAAATTGCCGATTATTGGCCATGATTTTGGACCAGGCGGATAAGGGAGTCCTCTTCTTCTTTGTGGTCGGAATAAGAGGTAAAGAAAAAGGAATGCCATGATAATATCAACCAGCCGCGACGAAAGTGGACGAAGCCATGGTGGGGTGATGGTAAAACTCGTAGGGAAAGGCCATAACATTATTATAGTATACGAGAATCTGGCAGTTCCCGTTCGTTCTCCCCACCCAGTCCCACGTTTCTGTTAAGTTAATTTGATGAATACGTTACGCAACTTGGGCTGGTCATGGGATTAGCTGTCCGATACTTGATTACGATGTGGGGGATTGACTGTCAGCGCTTCAGCATGGTAAGCCCGTGATTCACGCTGCCACCTGACTGGAAGCTTCCGCCAGACTGCCACTTGTCACCGAACCTTCTGATGGGATGTCAGGCTAATACAGATCGGTAAAGTTGGGTTGTAATTCTTACTGTATAGTGTCCGTTTTTGTTTTTTGGAACCCGGGGCAGTAGTAAGGCCGGGCGTAGCGAACTACCAATAGTGTTACGTACAGCACGTGCGTAGGTCCGCAACACCCTTGGCAACACCTCCCGAGTCTAAGGGCATGGAGCGCATGAATCGGTCCATCCGAAAATAAAACCGCAAATGTTTACCACATTGCGGACGTAAAGCGGGGGACCGGGTTGGGCGAAGAGAGACTCAACTGAGACTCATCCAGTGTCGAACGGGGCCTGCGTTAACGTTGACTTCAACGAACATTCTGTTGTCCAAAAACGGTAATGACGTGATCTCTGAATAGATCTGAATCTCAATGCATGATATACCGACGCGACGCCGCCCTTGTTGCAAGCCTTGCTGTGTTGGTGTTGCCTCGCTCATCCATAGATATTGAGTCTGGCGACTTCTAGAACCAGGAGCACTGCTCCATGGCGGACACACTCTTGGTCTTGCTAACGTTTAGGCACAACCTGGTCCCAGGAAGCCTGGTGGATGCAGGCTCAGCTGCCCACTTACTTTTACTATACTACCTAGCACACGCCTCCAAAGTCTCGGCTATGACCAGTCTGTACCCATCGGGATATAAACGGTTCAAAAACAAACAAAAAAAAGACACACTCTTGGTCTGAGGGTCAAATTTTATCATTTACACTGCTTTCAAGTCAAGGACTCTCACATGGCAACAAGGAGTTGCGTCACTGTGTATCGGGAGGAATCGGTCGTGAAGTTGTGTGGACGCGGATACTATGCTGACCTCTATACTCAACCTAAACCCCAATAAACAACTTTTTTGTAGCTCTGTCTGGGTTTTCGTCTGGTCCATCCGTAACAAGAATGGATGTTGGATCCCACGCTCGCAGGCTGAAGGATCGAAAATCCCTTGGCATCAAGCTTGGCATTCCCCAAGACGGGTAGTTGATTCTGTTTGACCTTGACCTTTCAATTCCCTCTTGTATCGCCGGTGAAAGCAGTTTCACGAGTCATTCTACAAGTACACTTGCAAGCGAAACTTGACGCACGCTAGCGACCCTTTTATAAGTGACAAGACCAAGGCCGCAATACATTTGAGATTGGTACACAGACCCGCCTCAAGTTGAGAAGTGGATTAAATTGCCTCGTCGGGTTGGCCCTCACATCCTTCTGGCCTGGAGACACATCCTCATGCCAATCTGCCATCGTTTTTTCATCAATCACATGCCCCAGGCCTATTCCACTTGTCAATCACGGACTCTTCCATGAATCTTCTAAAAATTTGGAATTCTGTTGGAGCCAGCGCCGAGACTACGGCACGGCGTAGCAGATAGCTGGCTCGGGAGTCGAGGACACGGAGGCCCATTGCGGAGACCGAAACCAAATATGATCGCGCGTGCTTAAACCACTCACGGGCCTCGACCCTAGGTGCGACAGTCATCGAGCATCATGCATCAAGCATCAAGGACAACACTTTCAATGGACAGACTTCGCTTCGAGGAAATTTTTTTTTCTTGCTTTGCTCAAGTTCGACGTGTGGCCGCAGCGAAATCTCGAGTACGAACTCCAAATATGTCTCAGCGCAGTGCCAGTGGTCAGCAAACCAAGTGCGTTGCCGCCTGCAACTTGAAAACCATACTCATCCGTTGTATCTCAATCTACTATGCTTTGGGCGGCTGTCTGAGAGGCTATCTACATTTGGGGAAATTGGGTCGACTTGGTTGGCCTTATGGCGAAGGAAGAGGAGAAACTCATCTCTTTGTCACAACGGATGGCGCACTGGTCCTAATTCCTGTATTCCTATTTAAGCCGTTTTCAGTGTGAGGGTTTGAACTTTGGGATATAGCCAGGCCGACGGTCAGAGCTTGGACGAAACTCGAATGCCATTGGCGCTTGTATCATCAACCTGACATGCTGGTATCGTATTATGTTTCACTGTCCGTAATAAGATAACATTCCAGAGGAATAAAACACAGTATCGTAGCGTATCATAGAAAAATCCCAGAGAGTCCATTATGTTCATATCTTATCATATTCAATAAGAGTCCGTCAAGGTGTATGTAAACAGTCGAAATCAATCAACAAGTCTACCAGTGAGCCGCGGCTGTCCATTGTACGTACAACCTCTGCCACTGGAGCAGGAGATGTGGCGGGTAACTCGATCGAGTCGCCTGAGCGTGAATCGAACGCCGATGAGGACGAGCTACACGAGTACCGTGATCCTGACGACGATCCCAAGCTGCAAGTCTCGAAGCGGTACGACCCGGACGACGACGTGTCCGAAGAGCGACGAGATGGCGGCGCGACGACTCCACGTGCGCGCAACTTGCGCAACTCCTGCTTCTCCATCCGATCTCCCCATCCGCAATTTCCCGCCTCTGACTCCGTGACGAAGAATGTGTCCATCGCGAGCACCTCCATGCGGATAGCCGCGAGTGACGGCCGCAGCTCCGGCTTGGTGGAGAAGATCTTTCTCAGTAGGAGATATGCGGTGTGGGAGACTGGCAGCTTCTCGAACAAGACCGTGCGATCCATTAAGTAGTGGCTGTAATCACTGTCCTCTGGCGTGGCCAAAGACCAGGGTCGAACGTTGCCGATCATCTCGGCGAGAATGCAACCGAGTGCCCAAACGTCTCCTTGCGCAGAAGAGTAGGAATGGTGGTGAGCCACCAGTGACTCTGAAATAGGGGTTCAACTGGGAAGGGGTGGGAAAACGCAGACAAACACATACCTGGGCCCATGAAACATGGTGTTCCGCATGCCAACGCCGTCATCTTGCTGTCGCAAGACCAAAGTTGGCAACAAACACATCCAATCTCCACCTAGCGCAGACACCAGGATGTTCTCCGGTTTGAGATCCCGGTGATAGACACCGCGTTTGTGGCAATACTCGAGCGCATCGATGATTTGAATGAACACGCGCTTGATTAGTTCGTCCTCGCAGAAGAACACGACCTTCTTCACGACCGAGCCGAGTGAAGATCTCCGGCGCACAGATCGTATACGTAGAAGGTGTAATGGCCCTCGTGGATCTCACGATGACGATGGAAGGTGAGCACATGGGGTGGGACGAGACATGGGAATGGAGATGTCTCTCGCGAGTTTGATAATACTCGTTTCCCTCCTTCTCGACACGTTTGACGGCATACTGCGCGCCGGTCTGAATGTCGATGGTGCGGTATACGACGCCGAACGCCCCCGCACCCAAAATGGCCTCAATCCTGAGAACACCGTTGTCGATGGTCTGTCCCAGAAATTGGGATGCAGACGCAGGGTAAGACGGCATGATGGGTGGGGAGGTTGATTGAAACAACTAAGTCCCGTTAGCGGGAACTTAGTCGTTTGGTGGGTTGGTCGTATGGATGGGGTGTGGGTTGCGCATAAGAAAGTATTAGATAACGGTGGGTAGTAGTCAAGTTGGTTGATTAGATGTGCGTTCAGAGTGCTGCTCTTATATAGACCTGGGGACGCGGCGAGGGATTGGGGGTCACACTGTGGAACTCTTGTGAAAAGGAGACGCAACAATGGAATGACGCCTCTCGCGAGTAAGCACAGCCGAAAGCCGAGAGTAATGGGAGAATGTTCCAAAAAAAAAAGGTGGAGAATGTCGGCTGTGTAAGTGGGTGTTAATTCCGGTAGCAAGAAATGTGAGATTTTTAGTGTGACTCCTGAATATTGGCCTGAATGCTGAGGTTTTCCTCTAGACAGAGCAACTAGTGCAAGAGGCAGCTTTGTACAAAGGTGCTTGAGAACGCGGAGAGTAGAGGAGTAAGGGGGATATGCCTGTTTCAGAGAAAACATGATGGCCTTGATAGGTGCGCATAGGCTGTAGGAGGGTTCAAAAATAGGAGATATCTCACCATTGGGCTCGTGGGGCCGAATAGCTGTGCAGCGGGCATTTCTTTGCAGACAAGACACGGCTGTGTGGAAGGCACGGTAGGGTGCATGCGTCGGCGAGAATCGGAGAACGAGAAACTAAAGAAAAGGGGCCATATCCAGGAGATAAATTGTATAGATGGAGAAAAGGTCGGAAGAAGCTCTGGCATCTAGACCTTTTCTCCATCTAGTAGAGGTTAAACTGTTCTAAATGGATTCCAGTTGAGGTAAGGAATAAACGGCCAGGGTAAAGCAGCATTATTTGGATATACAGTAGACTCCAACTTCGTCGCCTACGGACATGAGTACCCATGAACAAACAATATGGCCAGCCCGAGAAACAGATTAAATCATTTCAGCATGCGGTCCGAGTTGGAATATACAAGCATCGGATTATTTTTGTTTGCTCCTGATGGAGCCTTGTTCGTTCAAAGGTAGGACAGCCCCTAAATTGATTTGGACGGTCTGGAGGTTCGATCCGGTGTGGAAAATTATGTCGTCGAATCTAGCAGAGAGTCTAGTAGCTGTCACTGGCAGAGTTACTGGCGCGAACACTGCCAGTGCACTGTGGCGAGAAATCGGGTCACGTGATAGCCACCACTGGGTTGATGACTAACACGGTGACTTACAACAGCGCTGTACAAAGGCAATCATTTATTCGATCCGGGTGTCATTTTTTCTGAAATATTCTGGCAGTGCATCATCACCGCCAACACAGTTCGGCCTGTGTCTGCACATGATAGGATATAAGTTGCGTCATTTGGCTTCTCTGACTGCTGGCACTACCATCAAGTTCGAATCTTCGCCACCTGTCTTCCCTTCCACACAAACAAGCTTCATCTTCCACTAATCCTCGTATCACCTGCAGACCAGTTCAGACACATCTTCCGTCGTATCTTCTCGCCGCCATGGCCCCGGACGCCGTCCCTGCACCTGCGCCGGCACCCGCGCATGCGCGTCCTGGCTTACGCAAAATCGCGCCGTACTGGTATCCATATACGACCATGGCCACTGGCAAGGGTCGTTGGCTCGACCGGGAGATACTCGAAATCGTTTCTACCGAATTTCGTGACCGCTCGATCGAGTACTATGTGTGACCCCCATTCTACCGCGCTCGCTATGCGCTGAAGGGGTGTCGTCTTACGCAGAGATATGCGCTCGAATCCGGCGTCACTACTATCGACGGCAAAATTGCCAAACCTGGCACCATCGTCCGCAATGGGGACCGGATCGAAAACGTCGTGCACCGCCACGAGCCTCCTGTCACCTCTCGACCTGTCAAGATCCTACACGAGGACCGGGAGAGCGAATTCATCGTAATAGACAAACCAGGCAGCATCGTGCGCATGTCACTCATCGTTCTACTTCGTTGAGCCGACATGCGCCCTAGCCCGTCCACGCAACTGGTCGCTTTTTTATCTCTCCCTTGTGGAGATACTTCAGCGAGAATTTGGGTACCAAAAGGTTTACAGTAAGGCGGTACCGACCCCTCCCGTTCCCGTGTGCATACTGATTCTTTCGCACCAGCTGTTAATAGACTTAATCGTCTCACCTCCGGCTTGATGATCACCGGCCTTTCCTCCTCCCGAGCACACGTACTCTCGCAGGAATTCTGCAAGGCGAGGTTAAAAAGGAATACATAGCGCGCTGCTCAGGGGAGTTTCCGGCAGAGGAGGTTGTCGTGGACCAACCTCTGCTCACTGTCGACCGCCAGATAGGATTGAATATCGTGCAACCCGATGGGAAGGTATGCATGGTCACCACTCGAAACACCCGGGCCGCTCTATGATAGATCTCACACGCCAAGCCTGCACAAACTATATTCAGACGTTTGCATTACGACAAAAACACGAACAAGAGCGTACTCCACTTCATGTCATTGTACTTCATTATTTTCAACAGGAAGATAATGGTTGAAATCACTTGCAGGTCGCCCTCTAACAGGTCGTTGTATGTTATCCGCCTTTTTACGGTTTCTGCGTCCGATCGATAATTTCCCCAGCTGACCAGACCCGCGTACACCTCCAATACCTCGCATATCCAATTACCAATGATCTCGTATACTCAGAGACCAAAATTTGGGCGCGTTTTTATTCTCATCCCCTTACCTCACCTATATACGGGGACGGAAAGGGGGGCATCGACACGAGACCATCAGACGATTGCGCGCCACCAGTCGCACCTGCGCATCTGGTCGGGACAGACACTGCAGATTCAACGCGTGTCCCTCCACGGTCTGATCCTGGGGCTGGGACGTCGGTACTTCCGTCTTCGCAACTTCTCCCCCGCGAAACCGGCAAAGATATTGGCATGGGCTCACCGGTTCCGCTGTCCGCAGAGGCAATGGGGGTCATAACCCGTCTGCGTAACATGAAGGTAAGTACCGGCAATCGGTGTCCTCGCCTCTTATTCAATATCGATCGTACTCGGAAGGACGAGGACGAGGACTGGTCCCAATGGTGCGATGTCGTCTTCAAGGCAAAGGGCCGGCTACATTCGACGGGCATGCCTGCCCAGAAGCTGCCTCAGAACCGGCGCAAACGGGGCGGGCCTGCATGGGCCGACGCCAAACAACCCACTGACACACCTCCGGACGAGCAACAGCAACAGCAGCAGTCCGCGCTGCTCACAGAAGAGGAGGCCCTCGCGATCCTTGACCCCGCCTCTCCGCCCGCGGAAAACCAGCTCCTGCGAGTCGCGCCTCCCCCTGACGCGCCGACCGAGAGTTGGCGCGCGAAACAAGCCGCGGCGCAGATCACGGTGCAGGAAGAGAACGACGGCGCGCTGTACTGTGGCGAGTGCTACTTGCCGCTGCATCCAGATCCGCCCCCGGAGCGGCTGTACATCTTTCTCCACGCGCCGCGATATACTACCAGTCCTGGAGTGTTCGAGACGGAAATGCCGGAGTGGGCCGCGAAGGGATGGCAATGGGAGCGAGACTGGGACCCGTTTCATTTTACGTGGTTGCCAGATATGTGCAGTGTCCTCGTTGCGGTACCAGTGGGGTCCTGTACAGTATATCCGAGTTCACGAACTAGAGTTGCTGCCCCCGATGACTCGACACCACGAAGAATGCGTAAATAGGACTGCCCCTTTTCCTCGTCTGCGATAATCCAGGCGCAATCGTTCACTGAGTCTTCCATTGAAGCCCTGATACACGTTCATGAGGCCGACTCGGACGTGGTCTTCATGCAGCGTCAGGAATGACAGGATGCGAGCAGACGTACGGTTTTATGGACGACCCCAGTAGGGAGGTTACCGAACGACGTTATGAGACCTGAGATCCAAATGAGAGAAAGATGCACCTGTTCCAGGGAGTTTTAACAAACGACACATCTCTGCAAGCGTCTGCGGGGATCTCGATGAGGACAGTGTCGGGGAATCGTCAATGGTTACAGTACGTGAGCCTTTCTGTGATGGTCTGGGCGTTAGGTGATTCCAAGGGTGGTTCACTCTTTTTCTTTTCTTTTTTCCAAGTCAGTGTAAGAAATTCTAAGAACCGGGACACTTGTAATTTCGAATTCTCAGAAGTCCAAGAACGTGTGTACTAGATCTAGAGCAATAAAGTACTACATGCAGCTTCATGAACTTCCACCATAGTATCCTCTGGATTGTCAACAAAATAACTGGTTCATTTAGCCCATGGATAGGCACAACTGTCCTCAAAGGCGGCGAGAATCCGGAACTTGTAGTTGTCGTCGAATGTGAAAATGTAAATGCTCTCGAGGACAAACGGCTTGCCCTCCTGCGTCTCAAAGCGGATATCGGGCTTTAATGACATATGTGAGCGTGCTACCGACAACGCTTTTTTAGAAAGGTTCACGCACGTGCACGAAAACCTTCGCTGCCAATTCTACAGCATCGGCAAGCCCATTGAACGTAATCTGTCCGGCCTGTTCAGCCAGTTCGGGGAGATAGGTCATGTATTGCTATGAATCACCTCGAGGGGCCGTCCTCCTTGTTGCTCGGCCTGCCATTTCAGGAACGCCAGGTACTCCTCCTTGCTCCTATCAGGAATTCCGAGAGACGAGGGCCGCGTAAGGTTGACGAAATCATCATCCGAGATGAGCTTTGCGATCTCGGGGATATTGAAGACTTTGAGATACTCGAAGAAGCGCTCAACTATCGCCACTTCGATTTCAGATCGCGGGGCCATTGTGGGTCTGAATGTGTGCTTGTGGGTGCACTGGAGAAAGAGTCGCAGCGGCTTGCCGAGCACTTTATACTTAATGAACAGCGTCTTCCATGTAAACGAAATTGGAACAAATAAGGGGTCTGGATCGTAACTTGACAGGAATTATCGTCGTGCCAGTGTTGCGGAGCGGAGTGAGGCAACGTGGCTGCGTCACATTCCGGTGCCATTCCTCGATGCGACCTTGCTCGTTCTGCGGAATGATACACCACAAAGCAACACCTGATGATGAGGCAGAAATGAGATGGGATGTAGTCATTTCACCCCAGAAGGCGCGAGTAGTGTTAGTTCCATTCCTCGATGCAACCTTGCTTCTTCTGCGGAATGATACACCACCCTCAAAGCAACCCCCGAAGATGAAGCGGAAAGGATGTAGTCATATCACCCAAGAAGGCGCGAGTAGCAATCCGAGTCTGTGCCAGTTCATGTAATGGATCTGCGTTGCAGTGTATTCATATCGACACGATGCATCTCAGCTCACAGGTCACGAGACTGAGGCAGCGCATAACCATGAAGAGGTTCTCTTGCAAACGAGACCCGAGTAGTAAATGTCGACTCTCCACATTCTGAAAGACTGCACTTGGCCCAATCTCTGCCAAAAGACGTGACGAGAGCTGGAGGCATACGGCACTAGCCGACACCCGCCATTCCATTCCATAGCAAAGCAAAGCACATAGATACACGTGAAAGAAACGAGATGGGCACTACTTGAAACGAGACATGAATTTCCTCTGAAGCAATTAACCTTGGATGGAAGATGATGAGGATCTGAACCTACTTATGGAATTCTGTCCGAAAAAGATATTGACAAATTGACCTTGAGGCTTACTGTATCTTTGTCGCCTATTGCCTGATTTTTGTCTAGGAACGTAAAAGTACCATGACATCTCTGTCCGCGTGAAAAAATTCTTGGGTATGGACCGTCGTCCCAGCGTCGCTTCACCGCAAAGGTGCCTGTACGTGCTTGTGTACGTGAGCCTTGAACGGACGAGGCGGCACGTGCTCGTTCCCCTCTTTTGTGACAGACATGTCGCAAAATCGGGGAACGGGTTACAATTATTAGAAGGACCCTTAAATGGTTATCAGGTGATTATAAACTGATTATAAACTGATTATAAACACCTTATAACCATTTAAGTGCTATTTATAATAATTATATTGGCTTCCCGTTTTTGGGACAATTTTTTATTGCTAACTTACCCTCCGTCCTCCCAAGCTTTCAGCTGGTTCAAGGAACCAGAACACTTTTATTTCTTATTCTATCTCGAGAAGCAGTATTCAAATACACTTCAGTATGGCCTATACCTCTATCTAAAAAACGGTCCATCAGACACATGCCACGTATCACGAAAGAGCCAACTCAGAGATGGGGGAGTAGTTCGGTCTGAATCTGCCAACCGCCTCGCGTTGCACCATTGCCCTCCCCGCTAATCCTGCTAACTGCTATTCACTTGCTATCATTGTAATGCCATTCTGCTATACCAGAACAATACTTGCCGTTTTTCTGCCAGCTGTTCACCAGCGTGCCCCGTTATGGGCCCTATTACCACCCCTTCGCTATTTTGCCATCCGCCAATGCTATTGCTCACTTATCAATGCCATCTGTTACTCACTGCCACCCACGCGCCTTGCGCGTCCGGCCCTTTGGCCTTTCGCCACTTTTATGCTATTTTTGTGAACTGCCGTTTACCACTCGCGACGCTAGCGACTGCCCCAGCGATGCCATGATCAGCCTTATCCCGTGCCTTGCACCGCTAGCGACACCGTCGCTTGCCATGCCGCATGATGGCCGTCTGACGCCCACCCTCTGCGTGTACATGCATGCACTAATTTTTCCCACTGAACTCGCAGAAAGGCCTGCAGGAGTTCGGAAGAATGGCAGCTCTAGAACATGAGATACGCCAATCACACCACGCCTCAAATTCGGCCAGTCAAAGCCAATCCAGCGATTCATTTGAGTCGTTTCCCCCTTATTTTTGTCAGACGGCCCATGGGCGAAATGGTGGAACAGCTGGGGAGCAGAAGGCAGCTGCCGTCGCACTGCGAGCGAAGCTAATTTCATGCAACTCCAGCTAGCATGGTCAAGACCTCACTACGGCCATCAGGCCTTTGGTACTGGAACACGCACCAACTATCTCATAGGCGGGCAATGCATTGTGGGCAAAAAATCGGGTGCTAAATGACCCTTTTCCCCTCCGCTGGGCATGACCTACGGGGCAGAACCACAGCGTCATCATTCCTAAGTTTGGGGGTGCCGAGGCTTGCTCGACGCGTCATTGATTCCTAGTTGTTTGGGTGTCGCGACCTCGCCTCGGAAACGAAAAACCCTCATCCCCGATCGAGAAGCATTTCGTGCTTCAGCCCAGTCTCTGTGCAGTCTGCCAGCTTAGTTGCTTCCTCGCCACTGCCTATTACCTTCCATGCGCAGGCCTCCTTCCCTCCCGGCGCCATACTGAACCTAAAACGGAGAGTAAGGCAGTGACTCGCAAAGACACTCATTCACTCTGCTCGTCCGCCCAATTCGCCATGTCCACCGCACATAGACCAACATGGGATCCAGCACAGGCAAGAGAAGTGAAAGGAGGCTCGCGCCAGTACGCTGTACGCGACATGGCCGCCCATACCAAGCTCAAATTCTGGTACGTTGTGATCTCTCTCCTCCTCAACCCCCTCTCATTCCAGACTCAGACAACCCGGCCAGACCTCTGTGGACGAAGTAAAAAGGTGTGACCTACGCGCAGACCTCCTCGCGGCGGAGGCGGAACCTCGCGCCAAGATGCGCAAGGCAGCGGGTTTGCCAGTGGAAGACGCCCCAATGGCGTCCGAGGACGAGGAGGCGAACAAGCGACGGAAAGTCTTACAAGAGGCGTTGGAGATGGGCAAGGACGCAGGCAGCGACGAGGGTGATGGCAATGGCGATGGCGCGAACGATTCGAAGGGGAATGCAAAGTGCGCTATGTTGCTATCTTTGCGTGTTGGAGCTGACACCCACAAACGGCGGAGACCTTGGCAGGGAAGAAGAGGACGGTGGTGATGACGATGATGAAGATGACGAGGAGGAGGATGATACCGCGGAGCTGCTTCGTGAGCTCGAGGAAATAAAACGCGAGCGAGCAGCAGAACAAGCACGCGTTGAACAAGCGGAAGCTGAGGCCACCGAGGCTGAGCGGGAGGCACGGATTGCAACTGCCAACCGTTTGCTAAACCTCGCCGCGGCATTGGGCAATGCACCGGGAATAAATACGACGGCACCCGGCACCTTTGCGGTGAAGCGACGTTGGGACGACGGTCCATACCCAAGAATTTTTTCACGCGGACAGAGATGTCATGGTACTTTTACGTCCTAGACAAAAATCAGGCAATAGGCGACAAAGATAAGCCTCAAGGTTAATTTGTCAATGATCGTTTTCGGACAGAATTCCATAAGTAGGTTCAGATCCTCATCATCTTCCATCCAAGGTTAATCGCTTGCAGAGGAAGTTCATGTCTCGTTTTATCTAGTGCCCATCTCGTTTCTTTCACGTGTATCTGTGTGCTTTGCTTTGTTATGGAATGGAATGGCGGGTGTCGGCTAGTGCCGTATGCCTCCAGCTCTCGTCACGTCTTTTGTGGAGAGTCGACATTTACTACTCGGGTCTTGGTTTGTCTCCTTTTGCAAGAGAACCTCCTTCATGGGTTTATGCGCTGCCTCAGTCTTGGGCTGAGATGCATCGTGTCGATATGAATACACTGCAACGCAGATCCATTACATGAACTGGCACAGACTCGGATTACTACTCGCGCCTTCTGGGGTGAAATGACTACATCCCATCTCATTTCTGCCTCATCATCAGGAGTTGTTTTGTGGTGTATCATTCCGCAGAACGAGCAAGGTCGCATCGAGGAATGGCACCGGAATGTGACGCAGCCACGTTGCCTCACTCCGCTCCGCAACACTGGCACGACGATAATTCCTGTCAAGTTACGATCCAGACCCCTTATTTGTTCCAATTTCGTTTACATGGAAGACGCTGTTCATTAAGTATAAAGTGCTCGGCAAGCCGCTGCGACTCTTTCTCCAGTGCACCCACAAGCACACATTCAGACCCACAATGGCCCCGCGATCTGAAATCGAAGTGGCGATAGTTGAGCGCTTCTTCGAGTATCTCAAAGTCTTCAATATCCCCGAGATCGCAAAGCTCATCTCGGATGATGATTTCGTCAACCTTACGCGGCCCTCGTCTCTCGGAATTCCTGATAGGAGCAAGGAGGAGTACCTGGCGTTCCTGAAATGGCAGGCCGAGCAACAAGGAGGACGGCCCCTCGAGGTGATTCATAGCAATACATGACCTATCTCCCCGAACTGGCTGAACAGGCCGGACAGATTACGTTCAATGGCCTTGCCGATGCTGTAGAATTGGCAGCGAAGGTTTTCGTGCACGTGCGTGAACCTTTCTAAAAAAGCGTTGTCGGTACTAGCACGCTCACATATGTCATTAAAGCCCGATATCCGCTTTGAGACGCAGGAGGGCAAGCCGTTTGTCCTCGAGAGCATTTACATTTTCACATTCGACGACAACCACAAGTTCCGGATTCTCGCCGCCTTTGAGGACTGTTGTGCCTATCCATGGGCTAAATGAACCAGTTATTTTGTTGACAATCCAGAGGATACTATGGTGGAAGTTCATGAAGCTGCATGTAGTACTTTAGTATTGCTCTAGCTCTAGTACACACGTTCTTGGACTTTTTAGAATTCAGAATTACAAGTGTCCCGGTTCTTAGAATTTCTTACACTGATTTGGGAAAAAGAAAAGAAAAAGAGTGAACCACCTTCTTTGCCGGCGCTCCTTCGTCCCGCCGGCACAGACAGGTACGCTGACTAACCAACACCCCCGGCGCCAAATACCCGGTTGCCTATTGAGCTGCCCAACAAGTACTAGTACTGTAGACCATAACGTAGACCGTAACATCCTGCGGTTTCCTCGGACCGTATTCTGCGTATCTTGTTCCCATAGGTCGCTTCTGGGACATTTTACCAGGCTTTATGTTTTACCCAGGCTGACTCACTCCTCGTTCATCGATATCTGCTCACGATTATCTATGACTTGCTTTGCAGACGTTGCCCGCGCCCACTTTCCCTCTCTTCTCTCAGGCTTCGTCTTCGCTGACAATGCAGGAGGCTCCCAATGCACCGAGCTGGTTGCCAAACGCATTTTTGATTACCTTATAAACACCAACGCGCAGCTCGGTGCCGACTACTCCGTTTCTGCTGAAAGCACCCGACGCGTTTCTGCGGGCATTGTCGCAGCTGCGCAGCTTCTCAACGCAGCATCATCAGACGAGATCGTGTTGGGCTCGAGCTCAACTATGAATCTCGAAAATCTTGCACGTTCTATTGAAGGAGACGTTTTGAATGATGAGGAGATCGTGGTGACGGTAGAGCATGAAGGTATTCGGATACTTCATTTCCTTCTGTACGTTCTCCTGGATGACGCTTGTATTATCTAGCAAACGTCGGCCCGTGGAAGAAACTTGCTGCACGCAAGGGCCTTACCTTAAAGCATTGGCACCCCCGCATCACTGACCCGTCTAACCCATACTCACTTGCTTACGATGTCCAAGATCTCCTCCCATTGATAACCCCAAAGACACGGCTGGTTGCTTTTTCAGCTTGCTCTAATGTCCTTGGCTCTATCATACCGGTCAAGAATGTGATTACTGCGGCGAGATCCCGCGCGGCAGAACTCGGAGTTAGGAAGATAGAGTTCAGTGTCGACTGCGTGGCGTATGCCCCGCATCGCCGGATGGATGTGCAAGACTGGGACGTCGACTACGCCGTCTTCTCGTTCTACAAGGTTTCGTCTAATTCCGTCCTGTTCAGCCTCACCTGAACGATTTGTCTATTTCCCAGGTCTTCGGTCCTCACATCTCTGCGCTCTACGCCCGTGCAGCCTCACTCCGCTCATCCGTCGGCCCGATAACGCACCACTTTCTCCAAGTCGACACCGTGGGTTACAAACTGCAGCCAGGTGGGCCCGGATATGAGCTGGTTCATGGCGTTACTGGCGTGCCGATATACCTTCGGAGTTTGACGCCTGAGGGTACCCTCGAAGCGGCCTTCGTTGCCTCTGCCGTGCAAGAGTCCGCCCTCTGCGAACGCTTGCTCGGATTTTTACGGGGACACGCGCCGCGGGTGCGCATCGTCGGCGACGCCCATAACGGAAGTTCGCGCGCACCGACGATCAGCTTCGTCGTGCAGGACATACTCAGCCGAGACATTGTCCGCGCGTGCGACGCAACCGGTACAGTACGCAGTAATATCTTCGATCCCACTTCTCCCATGCTTAATACCTTTCGCGGCTACAGATCGGAATACGATACGGGCACTTTTACGCGCACACCCTCGTGGACGAGTTGGTCCCAAAAATTGACATCAATGATGGAGTCGTACGGGTGTCGCTGGTCCATTACAACACTGTAGACGAAGTGGATCGTATCATCGACGTACTGAGAGGCGTGCTGGCAGGACGGGGGGATACCACGTGGCTAAAATCGCGTGTTTGACTTACGATGAGCCCTTTCGTTTCGACAGGTTGGTGTGTGATACTAGCTATGAGCTGCTTCGTGAGCGCCTTACTCGTACGGATATGAATATGGAAATGCGACTGATTCCTTCGTCAAAGAAAGTACAAGAGCAAGTGTCGTGAGTACTCAGCCAGGTCTAGGATAGATGTATATTCGAGTGCCATGACGTCGAAGACTCGACGACAGGTTTCGCGATCATCTGCGTTTTTCAAAGGTAACCGCGCGGAAACGGTTCAACACGAATGTACTCCAACACTCCGATGTACGGCCTCATCGTTACGCCCCCGGAAAGCCTGGGCCTGAGGTCGCGGGCTCAGGAGACGGGGGCTCGGTGGCTTTTCCTGGCGCCGGGAACCCAAACAAGCCAGGAGGGTTTCCAGCTGATAAGCGCTGAGCCGCTGCCAGCGGCTCAGCGAGCCGTGAGTTCTTCTGACGCCGCCTAACCCCAAGCATAACAGTTCTCCAATTAGGATGATAGGTGTGACAACTTTGAAGTAAAACTCACAATATGTCAATCACAGGTGATGGCTGTGAGCTATGATCTCACCGCCGGCAATCTCTCTGGCACGAAGTCAGGATCATCCCTTTGTGCTGTATATATGCCGTGATGCAAACCGGTAATTTAGTCTACCTCTCATTTCGTCGTCAATCGTAATACGATCAGGGACCCATATAATAATTACGGACAACCCGATGAGTTTACTGGAGCCTCTCCACCCTTACTCATCTCTGACCCCGGATGGTTGACCTCTTTGTTTTGGGATCATTTCTTCTCTTAGCTCACTTACACCGAACTGTCGGGGAGATACGGTGCGGGTCCGTTCCCTTCATCATGTTTTTTTTGACTGGGAAGCTGGTAGGGGATCTCCAAAAAAAAAAAAAAAAAAAAAGCTGGTAGGGGATATCCTGTCGTTCCACATTTTTGGCCACGTCATCATCGTATTAAATACTACGAAAGCCACTAAAGATCTGCTTGAAAAACGTGGCGATGTCTACTCTGATCGTCCTGTGGTTCAAATGTTCGAGATGTAGCCGAATCTGGCATGCCTGCTTTTCGACTGACTCGGATATGGTCCTAGGATGAAAATGAGGTGGCTCGTACCGTTTGCAAGATATTCCGAGTTTTGGTGTCAAGCCCGCAAGCTACTTGATCCCAGTTTTCGACCTGGAGCCCTGATGGCATATCGTCCCATGCTACAAACGAAAATGCGCACGCTCCTCACACGGCCGCGAGCCAGCCCAGATGAGTGGGAAACCCACATTGAACGGTTGGTGGTATTTCAGTTTTCAGTTGAGATAACCAACCTGGCTAATCATTCGACGGTGTTTCAACCTGTAAGGCGAGCTTGTCTTGGCTATAACGTATGGTTACGAGGTCAAAGAGCGTCATGACTGGAAGCTCAACGCCGCTGACAGTTGGTCAAACTGGCTTCCGAATTTGCCCTTCCAGGTGCCCTACTTGTTAATGAGCTTCCATTGCGTGCGTACCCTCCTCTGATCCGTTATGTCAGGGGCATAATAATATGCGCTAGTACGACACATTCCAGAATGGCTGTCTCTGGTTCAGCTATAAGCCACTTGCCCGTTTCGGCCATAACCTCGGGCAGTAGATAGTTCATGAACCGATGCGGTTTGTCAAAGAAAGTGTAGTAAGTTAAACGACGTAGGCATTCCCGAAAGTTGACTACATGTCCCTTAGTTGAACGGCACCATTCAACCGTCGCTTGCGTTGGAATGTCTACGACAGACCGAGAAACTCGGTCATACAGAACGCGAAAAGCAGAGGAAGTGATTGCTGGAACCCTGTATTCAGGTGCGCGATCCCCCGAGCGTGGAGGAGATCTGGTTTACATAGCTTTCAGTAGCCGGGACCGACACTGTACGTCGGCAGACAAATAAATACACGACAGAACACCGACTCATCCACACCTCCATTCGTAGACTGTGACGGCCATTCTATCCCTTCTTATAGCAATTTTGCTTGACCCTAACGTACAGACGAGAGCACAGCGTGAACTCGATGCGGTCACAGGACGCGAGCGACTCCCGTCACTTGAGGACCGCCCACGACTACCTTTCATCGAGGCGATGTGCAAGGAAGTTCTAAGACGGCGACCAATCGCCCCACTTTGTACGTACTAGACAATAGTCGTCCAGTCCGGCCTAATATGTGAGCACGGCGATCATGTGCAGCTGTTCCCCATGCGGACATATATGACGGTTTTTTCATACCCAAGGGTGCGTTTTTCTTATCGCATAGCAACTCGGTCTCGGTGATACCAGACAAATGTCATCAAGTGCAGTGGTACTAGCGAACACGTGGTGAGGAAGTCGCATTAACCGCCCATGAATAGCTTTGACTGGTCGCAGGAGAGTCTTACACGATCCGGTCGTATACCCCGAGCCAGATGCCTTCAAACCGGAGCGATTCTTAGACAAAGAGGGTAACTTACGCGACGACCAGTATTTTCATCAGCATTTGGGTACGGCAGACGTGTCTGCCCTGGCACTGGCAGGCACTTGGCGGAAATGACGCTATTTATTGTCGCCGCTTCTTTATTGTCGGTCTTCAACATCGAGAAGGCCGGCGGATTGGGAGTTAATTATCCATTCACGGGCGCTGGATTAGTATAAATCCATTTCGGTTCCAATCTCAGAGAGGTAGCCAAACTTATCGCTGATTGATGACACAGCCACAGTCGTTCCAGTGCTCTATCGTTCCAAGAGATAAAGGAGCAAAAGAACTGATTGTCGCTGATGTTTTGAAGTGTCTGCGCGATCACCGCATTAGTAAGTAAGACACGACAATTTAGTTTCCTGGCCAGGACGTCTAATGGGGTATTTCGCTTAGGGCCTCAGTAGAATCGAGTGATTCTACATGATATCCTCGTTCTCCAACTGGTCGGATCTCCCCTATTAATATGCCCATTTTCACGCAGTATGATGGGGGGGTGACCGAATGTAACGGGCCCGGAAACGCGAAGTTGTGCAGGAGGGGCGCAGAAATGGTGAGTGCGGGGGGAATGGTGTGCCACGGGCAAAGGTGCACGTGCACAGGTGCAGCAACAGGGGAACGGGAGGGTGGCGCAGAAATGGGGGTGGGGCAAACGGAAAGGGGTTTGCGCAATGGCGGGACCGCGGCGAACATCGTTTCTACTTTGAGATTGAAGTCAGGAGAGTGCCACACCTCCGCGAGAATGATTGATTCAGGGGAATTCACTGGCAGATCTGCCTACCTATCTACACCAAAGTGCCTGGGGAATGGCTATCGATGCTCACGTGTAACGGGCTTGCTCGGACGATTCTTCGCAATTGCTTACTAGAGTCCGACACCTCCCAATTTCCGTCTCTGCTTCCCTCGGGGTGTCCCCTTTGCTTTTCGTTGGCAACGGCTCGACCTAAGTCGGATATTCGTCCCGTAGCATACACGTCTCGGAGTTCAGCATCGCTTCACGTGTGCGAGACCAGGCAGAGTGATCGTGCACTGAACAGCTGGCCGGGCAGTGCCCACGGAAAGGAGTTTTTGATATACCAGTGTTACAGGGTAGATTATGATCTAACAGTGACCAACCGCTATTCTTCCTCTTCCTCCTCATCACCTTCCCCATCATCGTCTTCATCTTCCGATACCTCCAGACCTTGCTCTTTCATGCGCTGCTTATCCTTCGCACGCTTGCCACTCAGCTCATCTAACAACACGAGCAGGTCTTCCTGCTCCTTCTCCACCTCGGCACGTTTGGTGCGCTCTGCCTGGAGAGAAGTCTCTAACGCCGTCCGTTCCTATGTGCGCGGAGTGGTTCGTATCACGATATTGGTTAGAGGTGGAAATGGTACACTCACCTGGTCGGATTTGGTTGCGGACTGCGTGGCGGTAGCAGCCGCCGCCGCCGCTGCAGCGACCGAGTTCGCGGTGAGCTCCTTTAGTTTGTATCGTAGCGACTCGATCTCGGTGGCCTGCTTTGCGATGACTTCACGGAGGGAGCCAACTAGCACACTCTCCTCTCCGCTCTGCGCTGGTTAATGGACGGGGTTGCATCAATATGAAACGAGAGGTTTCGTAACAGTGACTATATGCCGCACGTACCCGTCGACGACGCCGCCGAGTCTGGATCCGCCACAATACCGCGCTGAATTGTATCTAAATGCGCGAGTTGATATCAAGCTGGTGCGGTGCGCGCGCGCCAACAGATTTGAGGCGCTCACATATGTTCGCCTTCCAAAAGTCTACGAAAGCCCAGTCGAACCAGATCTCCGTCTCGCCGTCGTACATCGGCGTGAACGCCGGATCGAGTGCTTGCGGGCCCGGAGTCGGGCACGGCAGGACCCACGAGTCCGGCCCGACAGCCTTTATGCGCTCGTCTTCGCGCACGCGGTTCATGCGGCCCACGAGTACGTCCGCACCCAATCTCGTGAGAATCGGGTACATCGTCGCCCTGTACGCGTCCCACACACGCATCAACACCAATCCGTGACCGTGCGCGGGAACAAAGAAAGAAAGAAATAGAGATCGAAAGACGCACCGCGTGACTTCGCCCGGCTCGCGATTGAACTCATAGCACACGCCGAGCAAGAACGCGCACAGGCCGGGCACGACGACGTCGATCTCGCTCGGCTGGTTCAACTGGTCGACGAGCACGCCAAGTCCGCCTGCCTCCAGGAACTCGCGTACCGCGCGGGGGTCCTCCCACAGCCACTGTGCGAGCAGTGAGAGGTAAGCGCAGATGACGCGGTCTGCCTCCCGCGTCTCGCGAGGCGCTAACCCCGCGCGCGAGCGCTGCAGGAATGCGAGGGAGAGGTGCTCCGTGAGGGTGGCGAGCAAGCTTTGCGGGTCGTCTTCGGCATCGTCCTTTGGGGAAAGATCGGTTGCAGGAGGCGTCCCGCCGTCGGCTGGGACGAAGAAGGCGCCACCTGCCTGTGACTGTGCTGGAAGCGGCGTCAAGGGAGGAGGAACGATTTGACGCGCTAATGCTTTGCAGTGCGGTGAGTGCCGAAGAAGGTGCGCGAAGAGAATCACGGCAAATTGGACCGAAGAGGTGTTGGCACGGTCTAGAGGGGTGTCCGGAGGAATAACGAGCCCGAAGAGAAGCGGTGTGACAGGCGAGTGGGCGGGTGCACCTTAAATCGAGCCCGTCAGATTGTTGGCGAGTGAAGGACGAAGCTGGCCAACCAGTATTCTCGGGTGGGAGCATACCCGTGATGATTGCTTCTTTCACGTGATCATCTCTGAGGAAGTGCTGCAAGTGATTTAGTGTAACCCTAACCACGAGACCACAGATAAGAACCTCAAATACGCCGACAGCGGTTGCCCGTAGGTCAACACTTTCCTTCTGTCTTCGTACAGCACCCTGCCCGTTGTATTCGCCGTGCATTATGAGTTCTAGAAGGGCATCTATCCCCGTTGCAGCCTCGAGGCGGTCCCACTCTTCTCCGTTCGTCTCAGGGACTGGCATGTAAGGTGTCAAGATCAGGTCCGGTAGGAGGGGAGCAGCAGCGGGAGGAAGGAGGCGGAGACACTGGAGGGGTGTAGATGATGATAAGAGAAGAAGTGGATATCGTAGAGAGAGTCTCTAGTCGTACCTTGACTTTGAGCCTGGTCGGCGCGTTCGACGCAAGTGCCATTTCGATGAGCAATCTCGTGAAAGCGTAGCCTTCCCGGAGCTACATAAAAAACGTACATCCATAACCCGCCCTCAGAGAAAAAACATAGTTGTTACCCACACCGGCTCCTTTGGACCCTAATAATAGACCTATTGCCTCCAGAATTAGGCCGGCGTTAGTGGCTTTGTCATCATTCCAGAATTGCAGCGCAAATTCCTGGGGAACACTTTCGTCTGGCTGTACGTTTGGATTGAAGAAGAGAAGGGTGCAAAGTAGCGAAGGGAGATCCGTCTCGCGGAAGTAACTCTGAACAGGCTCGATCAGAAGGTATGTGGATGAATTCAGGGGAATTTACCTGGTTGGAGGGGTTGAACCGAAGGAGAGTATCGACGCACTTAAGAGCGTCAGCGACAACTGACTGGCCTTCGAGCCCACCTTCACGAGTAACCACTGCAAAAAGCTTCTCAAAGACGCCATCAAAAGCAAGAACTTTCGGGATCTCGGTGCTCTGACGAATCAGCGCAGCAAGGACGGTAATGCCTATAAATGAGAGTAAAGTCATTTTATGATTCAAGACAAGGCGGGGGAGATGGTCGCGTGTGAGAAGCGTACAAGGGGTAATTCGACAGAAAGCTCACCACGACCAACAATCTCCTTATTATCTTCTAAAAGTGCGATCACTGTGGCAGGTCCGACGGGGGCCTTCAAGAAGTATGCCTGCACCTTCTGGGGTCGATTTTGGAGAATGCTGATCAATAATACGCATGCGCTGTACCGAAGCAAATAGTCTCTATCTCCGAGCAACGCAAAAAGTTTGTGTGTTGTCTTCTCGTCCTCTAATAGTTTGTCGGTATGTTCTAGGCCGAGATCACGTTGGGCGTAAGACGTATCCAGGGTGTCGCAGAGGATAGCGACTGTCTCGATAGCCGCGCGGCCGATATCAGCGTCAACGTCCGCGTCATTCTGGATTATCCCAAGGAGACCAAGAAGGGCATGGACTCCAACCAGTCCTTTGTGATCTCTGGCGAGGCCTTTCAGGGAGAGCACTGCTGCGCGTCGGTCGCTGAGAAGGGTTGAGGGTGAGAGACGATCGCTGAGTCGGGTGATGGTATCGTCAGGTGTTTGTTGTACTCCTGTCGGCCCACGAAGAGCAGTGTAAGTTTGTTGGAAGAACTCCATCGCAGCGCGCACGTTCCGTCTGAGTACTGGCCCGAGGTCGCGACGTCGCCCAACCAACGCCAATGGTCTAACGGCCCGACCAGGACCGCGGTCACAGATTTATGACATTTACGAACTCGGCATAGTCCGAGCCTGGCATATTCTGATGTGAGTGTCCTAGTTGCGATCATAAGGGAGGGATACGAATAGACCCAATGCGCAACCGCCGTGATTCTCTTTTACTTTGATGACTGTCTCGCTAACTTATTGTTACAGTACAATACACTCAAGCAAGCGTTCAGCCAAGCATTCAAGAGGTTAGTACTCTTGCAATCGCAAACGTTCATTGAGACTTGCTAGGTGCGAGTGGAATTCAACACCACTCGCTAGGTATACGAGCAACTTTTCCTCTAGCATAGGCATATAGGTATCCGGTGGGAACGGGGTCAAAGCTGAGAACCTGTCAACGGCCTCCGGGTCTATCCCGACCGAGATTAGCCAGCAATCACGGTGAGACCCCGAATCACGTAAGGTTTCCCTACAGTATCTCACCAGCCTCCCCAGTCCAGTGGGCTCTGATTGGCACTGGGTTTCCTACAGAAGAAGTTTGATTGAACTGCTCGGCTTCTATCATATCTTTTCGCTCTATTCGGTAGCTGTGGACGTCCCAGTACCCCCTATCGTGTCCTGATCACTGGTTTCTTCCTTCCTGTTTCTATGCTGTGTCGTGTCGTGCTCTCAGCATAACACCGAAACATCGTGTGTCACGGAATAGGGCCTCCTTTCTACTAGTCAATCAGACTATTCTTTGCGCGCATCTTTCGCGTCGTAATCGCGTGGCCAACATCTCGATTCCCATATACCAAACCTGGTCAATGATACAAAGTGTCAACATGGGTGCAATACGAACTAATCAGTACGGAGGTATGTATTCTGTATATTTCATGGAGCGAAGAGCGAAGCTGTACCAGAACAATTCTAGTCCGGATGGTCAACTGAGGTGATACAAACACCAAATATTTGACACGACGGCGTTAGCGGGGGGCCGAATGTCTCCTGACCACCAATACAGAATCGCTGGTCTGTACAGCTGTAGCAACGTTAGCGTCAACAGGTATCTTGGCATTGTCACTCTGTTCCCAAAGGGCTACCAGCCACTACATGTTACCGATCGGCAATAGTCCAGCGCGCCACTACCACTGTAACGCCCTAGCGCAGCAATCCCTGCGCCCGGGGGCTGTCGGGCAACCATCAATCAAGATACCGTGGACAAGTTTGGTTTAACTCTTACAGTATATTTCCAATTTCAGCCCGGTGTGTGCCAGAAATATTCTAATGAAAGTCTCGTACACTCTCATGTAGCATTCAGCGAGATGACAATAATCGACCTCGTTCCGGATGTCCGGTGACGCGCTGAATCTCGTGACCGGCTTAATTGAATCTTATCTTCCACGTTCTCCCTCCCCTTAAGTCCTCCCGTCATCACCGCAAGTCCAACACCTTAGATGGAATTTACCAAACTATGCAAGAGCGTAATGTTGAACGTAGCCCGTTTGATAGTCCCGAGTTCGTGCCGCCTGAAAGTGAATAATCCCCAAGAACCCATGACGAGTTCTGGGCAACCTTGGCAATGCCTCCCCTCATGCACGTCTTCGTACTTTCAGTGGCGCAGGTACCCGACCTGTCTCGAATCTGTCTATGATATTACTGTAATGGCTGTTCAGGCACGGAGCGCTCGTAAGTCAATATTCCCCATTGGAAATCAGGTATGCCCATATAAGCGGAGAGGGGAGGCAGTGCGGCCAACCATTTAGCTGGGTCGATCGACTCTATCATCCGCAGGCTGAACTGCAACGGCCAGATAAAGCGGCCTACTGCGCGTTTTGAATCCGCCGTAAGAGTGAAAAAAGGAAGGGTACTGGCGTGCTCGTGGGACAGAATATTGTCATAAGACTCGAGAAAAAATTCCCATCCTTCTGAAGGAAAAGAATACTACCGCGGGAACATGTACCTTCGTGTCCCGGTGCATTCAGGGACCCGAGTCCCAGACACCAACGGTCCGAGTCTCCCGTGGTATTACTCTCCCTTTTTATCTCTTGTGATTTCTTCAACGCGCCGAGTAGTAGCTACGGCCCACCAAGAGACTCCGACAATTGGCCGCGAAATGATGCCCGGTGACTAGCTACGGCTCGGAGCCGTAGCTAGTCTCGCCAGGCACGACAGAAGTAACGAAGGCGTGGGCGAGACTATTACTACGTGGACAGAGACCCCTACGGAAACTTGGCTTGATCCCGATCTTCGAACTCGGTGGCTCTTCGTAGGTAGTGCTCACGAGTTCGCAGTGTTAGAAACTTTTCCATAGACCTGTCTCGTGATTCATGAAAGACGGCCCCAGTTCGCGCGAGGAACAAGAAGAAGGTCGTGTGGTTACACAGGAGAGTGGACTCAAAGTCTGCCCCCGTACTTTTATATATACGACCAAGTACCGCCAGGGCCTCTGAGAACGAACGTTAACGCACGCCATGATGTCGCAGCAGATCGGGACTGCCTAGAGAACAGTACTATCACCAGCTGATAAGAGAGATACTAGAGTCGGAAAATGACACTGCTCGTTCTAGCTTGCTGGACAATGCACCTGAGCCGTCCAGAACCCACACGTGTAAATTGAGGGGCGTTCTGCTGCCCCAGATCCTTATCAGTTCAAACTCACCACAACAATAACATACCGGCGCCTGTTCGTTCTTCTCCGCAGCTGAAGGACATTCTCGTCTACCTCAAGTTCCTCTCCCAGTCGGACCTCGACAGGACATCTGCCCCTGTTCTTGAGCAGAGCCAAGACATTGATTTTTGAATGGATTCAGAGAGTCGCTGAACGCAGCTCCCTTCGAAGTGTGTAGCTGGCCGTTGCGCTGCCTTCCGTCTCTCAGTCGACCCAAAGGCGTGCCTGCAGATCACAATAAAAGACATCATTAGTGGAAGGCCCTTCCTGATTTGAGGTATGGTACAAGTGCCAGTGGGTCCACGCACCGTACTGACCGTGTATTGTACAACTATTGTACATGTCGCACTCACTCAGCCGCTGATGAACTCGAAACCTCCCCCACTTTTGAATTTGGCAATGACCACAAAATGGACCCGATATTAATGCCACCGAACCCATCGAGCGAGAAGTCTGCGGCGGAGACAGCACGGCGCGCTCGCAGACCACCAGCAAACCCGGAGACTCGTCAACTAGGCGGCACTTGCTAACTTGGTACGTAATTGCGCCACGGCGGTAGCGCGCTGCTACGTTGTCATCGTACCACAGGACAATAGAGTACGTCACGAGCTCCTGATAGCAGAAGCAGGAGGGCGGCCACGTGCGGGGGTGGTGTCTAGCAAGGTGAAGCAGGGTACTCAAGGTTGAATAGTGTTAATAGGAACTTTAGGTTCCAACGCCTTCATCTGTCAGATTTTTTTTTTATCCCCGTGTCAGTCATCATATAATGGCATTCAGCTCGAAACGCACTGTGGTTGTATGAAAGAATCATGGGACGTAGCTCGCACGGTCCATATATATCATTTTCCGTGCATGAGTGACAGCAGTCGCCCGTGACACTATATACTCTCTCGGCCTTAATATATCCAGCATTCCTTGAGCCGAAGAACAAGACAGAGAGAATTCAATCATTTCATTGATGTGCAGACATGGGACTAGTGTAGTGGTGTCCTGGGTCGTCGAGACCCCTTTCGGCTTCGGAACGCCCGTTCCGGACCAGCGCGAACTCCGACAAAGCGCATTAGCCATAGGTAGTCGCATCAGTGCAAGTGCGCGAAGATGCTGATGCAAACAAGGGTGCAAAGTGGCCATGTGCACTCCGGTGTGGGTCACTCGCTAGAAGCACCATCGCCAGTTATGCACCAAACTACTAGCGCGAAAATACCGAAACGAGGCAAAGAACCCGGAGGGGATTGTCGGAGGGGCCAAATAATAGCTATGGTCGATCATTTACCGGACGGGAACTTCATGAGAACAAAAGCTCGACTCTCCCACCATCATTCTCAGCTGCCGCGGACGGGTGCACTCTCGTCATAAGTTCGCCCTAAGCCGCCGCGCCGCCATCCCGCCGCTTTCCCGAGCGTCTGGCGCCAAGGGACTGATTGATGATCGAGATCTGATTGCAACAATAAATGACAACATCATCGCCACCGACACTGACTTAATTAATTGCTCCCTTGGCGTAATGACACGAACGAAATCAGGAGAAATAAAGAAATGAAGAAAAGCGAAGGCAAAAGAACATATCTTCATGAGGCAAAAGGGCAAGTCCAAACGAATATAGCAGCGACGACGCCCCCCAATTGCCGGGATGCCGGGAAGTGCTGGGATTCGAAGCGAAGCCCTGGGCTTTCTTGTCCGAACAGAAGCGGGCGCCAGAGGGCTGGGCGAACCGATGTCGGTATCGATGTCGATTGGAATGCACTACCTGTATAGCCCGAACGAGATCCCCGGCTAATTCCACAAGGGGCACGTATCCGCCCAAACGAGAAACGAGGTCCCAATCGGGGGGGTCTCATTTCCCGTTTTATTCAAGCGGCGGGCGTAGTTCCCCGAAGCTGGAAGCGCGCATAGCACCATGGAAGGAGTCACGGAGTTACCCGTGTGAAGGTAGCAACCCTTAACCTGACCGTGACAGACATAAATCAAAAGGTAAGATGAAGGGATCATGAAATAATCATATATAACGAGAGGCCTGGAACCCTAATGGAGGAGGGGGGAGCGACTTACGGAGAAGGTTTAGAGCCTTTGTTAATCAGAAATCACTGGCAGATTGTCCGGCATGATACTTACTCTGGAGACTAATTTCATCCTCCACGGCATCATTAGGGATGCTCTGCAAGATCGGAAGTGGTCGTCGAGAGCACCCTGAAAGGCGTAACCTTTTCAGTGCGCAAGGACAAATAAGCGAGAAGTAAAGTTTCATAACAGACCTCGAGTGGATCATGCATGCCAGGAAGCCGGATCCCAACATCGCACCATGTGGGTTTCTGTCCTTAAAAGGCTGGCTGCGCGCAGGGCATTGTACTTGACGTATTTGTCGGTCGGAGAAAGGTGTGCTTGCGGGCTCCATATCAAGGAAGAGTGCTAGTATATCCGCTTTTGTGGAGCAGAACAAAAACGATACGGAATGACCTACCGGTGTCCCTAATCGCCTGAGGATTGCTGTACTTGACTTTATTGGCTAGGTCAGGTGTCTAGGCTTCAGGGCATTGATAAAGTAGATAGCATGCGGGTGAAAGGTTGACTGATGTCCGGGTCTCCCTTGCAGTGTATAAGCCACACTGTCAACTGGTAAGCTATGGCAAGTATGGCAGGTCCAACCGTGTCGAAACCCCTATAATGAAAGCCAAATACCGAGAAGCCGGCTGGTAAGGAACGCTGGCGTTGTGGGAATTGGGCGTCAACGGGCCTCATGCTACGAGTGGCCATATTCAGATGGGCAATAGTTCCGTAGTTGCAATTGAGATACCGAAGCTTGCAATGAGAGAAAGACGGATGGAGCCAATGCGGGCGTAAGTCAATATGAGGGCGACATGTGATGGATGTGGGACTCAGATGACGAGCCGATGAGAATTTGGTCTGCTCAAAGGACATTTGAGGTGAACTAGCACAGATTGGAAAGAGAAACATACCGGAGAAACGTCACTTAGAGGTACCCAATGACTTGTTCGTGAGAAGAATAAGAAATACGTGCGATGGTCACGACGTTAGTCAGTACCGGGACCTGGACGACATCGACTAGAGTTGGCGATGTTCCATCATGGCGGCATGCCACAGATGACGGATCCAAACGCATACGAAGTCATGGACTTCTAAAATAGTACTGCCGACAAACTGACAGATCCGAGTCAGACAGCGGCGCAGACTCAAGTCAGACATCAGATGGGACGTAAAATAGGGCAGAAAGACCACAGCTATGGCGAAGAGACCTTGTCTTTGAAGCCTATTTGGCAGGGTACGTATGCCACCATTGAACTCACATGTACACAGGGTCAAGCACCCATGCGAAACGTCCAACACTTCCATTCCTTGCCTTCCCCCTCTAAACCCTCAATTCACAGTGGCGTAGATTAGGGATACCTGCTTTGATGGGGCATTGACGAATCGGGCCATGCGCTCCAGACTTTGCGTTAACCGCCTGCCCACGGCGCGTCCCATGAGCAGACCCGACTAGGCGTGGATCATGTGGTATCTTGATATCTGTTATACAGCACCCAGATATGAGTGAGGGTGGTGTGTATTGTTCTAGGATGGGAGAGAAGCCAATTTTCTGCCAAGGCATCACAAAAGGGTGGGAGAGGTGGGGGAGATGCGATGACGCAGAGTGCGCCTGTCAAACCAGCATCTCTCCATTGAAAACCGGGGACCAGTCAATTTACCAGAGGACGACCAGCAAAGAACAAACGGAGAAATACGAGGATCACGAGTACAGTCATCCGTCACGGAAGTTGGAACATTAACATTTCTAGGACCCACTTCAACGTTTCCTTGTGCAGGAGCCGAGGAGAGTAACCTAAGACGAGGATGGATAGCCCATAAAACAGTCATCTGGAAAAGATAATACCGAAAATGAGCAAAAGTCAACGGTGGAGTGTCTCGGCGACTTTTTCGGAGAATGAGGATAAAGGGACTTGAGAAATATTAATATTGTGTTAGTGAATGGATAAAGTGATGATCGGTTTGGATAGAGCAGTGCGTGTGGGCATTATTGTGTTCAGTAAGTCGAACCTTGGACAGAACGGGTGACAGGAAGCAGCGAAGAAGTACGGAGGTAGTGGGACCGTGGGGATGGCGTGATGGTTGGGGAGGAGGAGCGAATCGCTTGTTGTGGACAAGCACGAAAGAAAGGAGACGAAATCGGCAAAGTGAGCGCCGAAAAAAGGTTTCTCGAGTGAAATGAATTTGAAATTAAGAAAGAAACGCGTTTCGAGTTGGCGCGTCAGATTGACCGAGAAACCGAGAGAACGACTTAATGGAGTTCTATCAATTGCACGCATCGCATACACACATACGTGCGTTGCTCATTCTAGGAATGCATTGGATACTGCCAGCGGTTCCCCCTGCCACCAACCAGCCGTATAAATATCCTCCCTGCGAACGCTTCAAACACACCGTTCTCCTCTGCTCCGAGTCACTCCAGCCATGGGCAACAGTCATAGTCACTCCCAGCCTGCCGCTACCGAGGTGCACCGCCCTCGCCTGCTCAAACACTACAAATCGTCTCCCCTTTCACTCAGACCTTCACGCACTCGGGATTCTCCTCCGATTTCTATAAGCTCGTCTTCTTCGTTAAACAGCTTCTCAGAAAAGGACATCGAGAGGGAAAGAGAGAATCGACGTCCTAATAGAATTACCAGCTCACATGCGCGCCTATCTCCCCCGTCCCGCGCCACATCTGTCCACCCTCCACCGGTTCCGGCGTACAGTCCGCACATCCTCCTCCCCTCGCCCGCGGCGGGCTTTCTTTCTCCGGCTCCATCAAGAGGATTAGTTTCCGACTACGACGCAGCTTATGCTCGCTTCCTTCATGACTATCCCCAATACGCATCTAGTTGGCATGTTGATGCCCTCAGGCGCTCCGAGTACAGTCGTCTTGGTCCAGATGAGACTTATGTGGACTATATGGGCGGCGCTATCTATCCCACCAGTCTCATCTCGGTTCATGCCGAATTCTTGCAAAGCGCTGTCCTTGGGAATACCCACTCAGAAAGCCCAAGGTTTGTTTCATCTCCTTAGACTGCACTGCCCTCAGGGTCAGGCTTACTCATTCGTATTCGAAGCTCAAAGCTGTCTGCGGCGCTGGCAGCCACCGCGCGGGCAGCCGTTCTCTCATTCTTCAATGCTCCTCCAGGGTCAACGGTAGTCTTCACAGCTAATGCTAGTGCAGCACTCAAGCTTGTCGGGGAGGCCTTTCCATTCACTCCTGGTTCTGCTTTCCTCCTCCCAGAAGACGCACACAACTCTGTGCATGGTATTCGCGAATTTGCTAGATCAAAGGGCGCACCTATTGCTTATCTTCCATCCCCTCCGCGTGGTGGCGTTCGAGTCAGAGAAGCATTTGTACGTCTAGGCTGTTTGTATGCCGCATATAGCCCATGCTGACGAGCATATATGCGGCTATCCAGGGGCTTATTGATGAACATCGGCCCTCTTCAGGCACCCCCGCCCTCTTTGCATACACGGGTCAATCTAACATCACCAACTCAAAGCCACCACTCGCAGTTCTCGCACACGCCTCAATGCGTGGTTTCACCACACTTCTTGATGCTGCGGCACTGGCGCCAACTACTCCAATCGATCTCACAAACACACCAGTCGATGCGGTCGCGGTCAGTTTTTACAAGATGTTCGGCTTTCCGACCGGCATCGGGGCACTCGTCCTCGCGCCGGGGGTTGGCGCTTGGCTCAGAGAGAAACGACCATGGTTCGCAGGTGGCACAGTTGATGTAGTACAGGTCCCTGGGCTCGCCGTCGGTCGCACCGCAGCAATTGACGAGGCGTTCGAGGTCAGTGTGGCCTCTCTGTATTAGCGCCAGGGTAGTGTCTTAAACAAACTTTAGGATGGCACACTCAACTACACCCTCCTTCCCGCGGTGACAACAGGACTGCGCCTTCTCGGCGCATATCTTCCCGCGTTACCCACACGTATTGCCGCACTTTCTGCAACATGTACGTGCACCCTTGAAGATATTCGCTGGCCACGGAGTGGCTCCCCCGCTGTTCGGGTACTCTCGCGCGTTCCGGGCGCGCCACCAGAGCCGGGCGATACAGCGCAGGGAGCAGGTGGCGTGGTCTCCTGCCTGATGCTTGACGTATGTCCTCCCCCGAATTATGAATTGATCCGCAGAGCTAATATAACGTGATGCAGGAAAATGGCGACCCCGTCCCACTCTCGCGGGTTGCAGCCCACGCGGCTGCAAACGGCATTGCGTTGCGCACAGGGTGCATGTGCAACCCAGGCGGTGCAGCGGCGATGCTCTCACTTAGCAGCTTAATGTCCGTGCTCGGTAATAGCAGCTCGAATCACCCCCCAACTCTACAAGCGCTTGAAGAAGCCGCCGGAAGAGAACTAGGTGTAGTACGGATCAGCTTCGGGTTAGCGAGCTGTTGGGCCGATGTTTGGCGAGTGCGGTGCTGGGTTCTCAGGGCGCTCAAGGATCAATGGGCAATCCATACTTCGGGGTTGGGGCCTTCGGCTGTTGGGATCATCGATGATGAGGTCGACTCAGGGAGGGCCGTGGGAACGGCGTTTTGATCTGCGATAGATGGGAGTCTTTCCGATGTGGATCTGGTTAAGTTTTGGAGGAACACACGATATCGAGGTCACAACATGCCGCTTGTTGTAATATCTTGTAAACTTACCCTGTATATATATTTATTCTCCCCATCGTGTAAAAGCAAGCTAATTTGACACCTCTTTCGTTCATATCATGATTCGTGTCTGAGTGACCATCAATCAGCGCGCAGATGAGCCATGTTGCAATGCGCAACACTCTTAGTGTCAACGCCCAGGCCAACACAGCCCGCAGTGGCGTGTGGGGCGGCAAAACTGACACACACATCTAGGTGTCAGTGCGGCGAGTATGCGGCGGGGTGTCCGCATCATCTGTCTAAGTCAAAATTTTACCCCAGAAGCTGCAAACGAAACGGATTATTTCAACTTGTCCGCGGCTAGGGGGTATGACCGTACTCTTTTTTTCTCTGTATCACTTCGTGTGTGGGCGCCACGGGGTATGGTGTCCGTACAGGAAAAGAACCCTGTGGTCTTCAATTGCCAACTGCGAGCGGTATAATGATGCATTGCCCTGTAGAGTACTTATTTCCGGTCGCCTTGATCCGGAATTCGACCCGAAACTATTTTCGTGTTTCGTGTTGGCTTAAACCGACAGGTGTGGGCCAGAGGTGTCTGTCTGGGAGCGGCCAGGGGTCGATGATGCTTGCGATGATGGATTGGAGGTTCCGAGTCATGGTGCGTGGTCCTGATCCGATCTTTAAGGGGGAAAAAAAAAAAACGAAGACACCACCCTCAAGTCTCCTCACGCACTGTTTCGGAATTCCCGTTTTCATATAGGACACGCCGGTGTTGATGGTTTCTGGAGCGGTCCCGTGGGGTTGTATGAATTTCAAATATCGAAACCGACATCCAAGGCGATAGCGGCCCGGTGGGAAGATCACTACGCAAATGCCCCGCTTCTCGAATCAGACTCTTCTTCTTGGCTCGAAGAGCAAGGAACGGAAACACAGAAGCAAAGAACACAACAGAACTTCTAGAGAGATTTTAGAGACTGTTCTTTTCTTGGTGGAATCCGCCGTTTGTGAGTTGGCGCACAGCGCAACTTGCGCCACAGTGACTAATCTCTCTCTTTTTTTTTTTTGAATCGGTTCAAGGTTTTTGGTCTCGGTGATTACGATTTGGGATAGGAGACACAAGAGCCGACCATCTCGGGCCTCAGGGCCAAAAAGAGAAATAGATCGATTCTGATCTACAGCGACACCTTGACTCGGACAAGGATACTGTACCTAAGTGATATTGTACTTGACGCCAATTTAAAAGAACTCTGTCTCAGAAGGACAGTTATGGTAGGCCGGAGCTGGAAGCGCGTTGATTGAGTTCGTTGATACACCCAGAACTAACTAGACAATGCTGTTATTGGGCATTGGACAGGGCTGCCCTCTCCTTTTTCCCTAAACAGAAAACTGGTCGCAGGGTCGTTGAGATACGTATATATTCGGCCTCCGAAAACCAACCAAGACTGCTACACCTTCCATTGACCCATAATTCCTTAAGACTCGTTCGCCGTCGCGCGCACGAGTGCTGCAAATGCCTCCGAGCGAGGATGTACCAGGCACTTAAACGGTTCAGGGTAGCTAGAGGAAACTCGCCACTTGAAACCCGCAGAGCAAACATTCCTAGGCAAAAATAACGTACGCAACGATTCCAGACACGAACAACTCTTTTGGCGGATCGTCCTCCACCGGCGAAATCTCGAACGCCGCCAGCACGCCCACGATAGCAGCCCACACGCTTTCTTGGGCCATGAAGCGGCCCGGACATTCGCGCCGTCCGAAACCGAATGCGACATCTGGGAAGGCAGGGGCGCCAGGTGCGAGCCACCGCTCTGGCCGGAACTGAGTGTGCTCAGGGAATGTGGCGGGGTCATGCATAATCGCCCTGAGAATAGCAACAGAAATTGAGGCCGATATCGATCCCTCAGAAAAGAGGGAGGGGCGAGGCGTACCATGCGTTCCCGATCACGATGGAACCTGCAGGGATGTAGTAGCCCTCGTACATATCACCCTTCGTGACACGGTGCGGGATGCCTGATGCACATGCCGGTAAACTACATATGATATTGGGACTGTCATGTTCACCCACCAAGTGGGACGACAGGATGCCATCGGAGAACCTCCTTTAGGACCGCGCTGACGTATGGAAGCTTGTCCTTATCAGAGAAGTCTGGAAGACGGGAGTCCCCGATCACGGCGTCTATCTCTGCGTGCGCAGCGCGTTGCACGTCTGGGTAGAGTGCCATCGCGAGGAAAAATGTCTGCAGCGCAGCGACAGTCTTCGGCGATGTCAGCGGGCCAAGGGAAGCTCTAGGTTCACAAAACGCACAGTATCAGCACCGCCAAGATACATGTTTCCAGGGAGGATTTTGGCAAGTCGAATGTCTTCTGTGGTAGATTTATCATTCAACTGCATTGTCAGAGTCGCAGCAACAGAACTATTGGCCGTTCCGTCCACCTGGACGCGAAGTAAATTCGCACTTCTGGCAGATACCGGGTAAGGAAATAACTAGTAAGCGCACCAGAGCGGCCTGCACGAGAGCATAGGGCTCATCTATCATGGCAGTTACGTGGGGCTGCCAGTTTCGACCTTCACGCTTGAAGGAAGCACCAGGGAACCAATGAGGCATGTGAATCACTATATTTAGGAGGTTGACAGAAAATATCCCCGAGAATGGAGCCTGGGAAACCTACGCCAAGGGACCAGGTCAAACAGTCCGCCGCCCATGCTCGACGCAAGCGAGACGGCGTGTAGCGCCTTTTCCGCAAGGGCGACGTATGGATCACCCTGAGGACGGACGTCGATACCATATGCGATCGCTAGGATGACTTGTCCAGCCATGCTAGGTTATCCGTCACCCAGTCGCTCAGAAAGCGGCAAGGTCGGCCAAGTCAATCAGGTACAACTCACTGCCGCAGGTGCTGGGAAAAGCTTTCGGGTGCCTGAAGCAAATTGCGAAGGAGGCGATGCACCGCGTGCTGCTCGAGCGGACGGTACGCCTTTGCCGCGACCGGGTGGAAGTGCGCGTGGAGCCCGCGCCGGAGGCTGCGCCAACGAGCACCGTACGGGATGAAGCCGGCTGCCCAGTCCATTCCCAGGCTGCCATTGGATGACGTGTTTGACAGGGTTCAAAAATGGACATCAGGGGTTAGCTGGCTTACATGGTATTCAACGCTACCAAAGATGGCCTGAGAGCCATCAGATATCGCTACGCGGTGCGTTTACTGCAAATACCTATCGGAGTATATCGAGGAGCGCTTGTCAAAAAGCTCATTCGCAGCCTTTGCAGAATTGACGATGACCATATGCGTGCCAAGGACGTCGACGTGTACAACGTCTGAACCTGAGACGATTAGGGATCGCATGACGCGCTTAAAGAAAGAAGTCGAAACGATTGAGGTGCTGTACCATACTGGTCTGACCACTTTTTATATGTCACCCATTCCTCGCAGGAGGGCATGTCAAGTAGGTTGCCGATTATCGGAATGCGCTTGGGCCCTGGGGGATAGGGTAATCCTCCATAACTTGAACGCACACGGCGTACTATGGTGTACGAGAAGGCAGCAAGAAGGACGGCCGCAACTGGAAGGAGAACATCGAGCTGGATGGGAGTGGGCATAACGGAAGAACAGTGTAACTCGAATCGGGTGCGGTACTGTAATACGATGTTTGCTTTTATGTACTTAGAAAAGCGCAGATATCAGGGGTATGTCGCCAACGACTGCCAGTGTGGGAATAGGCTACTGGACATGAACTTGAAGGTACAGGCCGATTGGAGATAGTGAGCCGTATCGAAGTGCCAATACCGCACCGTGGACAGAAATCTCGTATCTATGACCTATAAAGGGTAGCGGAGAGAGCAGTTCAAGTTGAGCCTGTCCGGCGGAGAAAGGGGGAGCGGCCGAGGTCGCGTGTGACCTCTTTCGCCAGGGTGGGAGGCATGAGTGGTCGCGAGAGAAATAACTGTGCCGCTAGCTCCGATCCTTCGGGATTTTTTTCGGGATGGCGACCGGGTCCCACGGTAGTAAGACCCTACCGTTGGGGAGCACATGAGTACGAGAAGGTACAGCTTGCCCCCGAAAGGGAATATGCTGTCAGCGCGTCCTGTGGGAGCATCGCCGTGCCGTGCCGAGTGAGGAGTAGCCCTCCCTCCCCACTCGTCGTTCCCCTCATTTGCAACCAGTCTATTAGAGGTCGTGCACATTGACACCACTTAGTCAGCTTACAGCGAGTTGCAAAACACTTGGCCCCTGCCTTTTTTAGCAGACATACGGACATTCAAAACTCAAGAGCGGGGTTCATAGTTAAGTAGGCGGGAAAATTCTCAAGAAATAGGGCTATCATAAAGAATTGGGGTTATGGAATAGGTATCTTGAAGAAATAGTGTTATGGAATAGTTATCTGCGTTGCTACGCTCGGCACTCTGCCACTTGTTCTGCGATCTCCGACTCAGTGTGCCCTCAGGCTCCACTCCACTCCTTACGCTGCAAACCAAGCTGCAAACCAACCACGCACAACCGCAAAACTGGCTGAATCATTATCACAAACCCCCATTGAGTGCTTGCATGAGCAGCTAGCAAGCATTTGCCACTGGCCTCAGTTGCAGGTTTCCTGGGAAAACCACCAGTGAGCCCGCTAACCACCATCTCCTCCAAGATCTCCTCGCATTTCTCTCCAGTCCTCACTTGCGATCATCACCGGAGGCCTCTTTGCACACACACAGCCAAGTGCACAGCTCAAAGCGGCTCTTTCCCCTCCCTCTCTCTCCTAGCACAATCTCTTACTTTCTCTCCCTGCCGACCTAGGCCCGTAGCTATTGGCTCCTCCTGTGTTTTAAACCTCCTACTCTACTGAATACCAACAGTACTAGTGTCTTGGGGCCGTGTCGCTGTCATGCTCCGTCACGTGTCACGTCTTACACCAACTCGTCACTCAACGTTCAACACTCGTCTTTCTGTTCGTCACCACATGCCTAATGACCCTGACATTCCCTATCTCCCCGAGTACTAATCCACGCACGCACATCCACGCGGCCCGTTGATACGCCAGTGCTCTCCCTGGCCGGTGAATTTATGATTTTCGCAGTTTCTAACAGTACTATACGCTCCCGCACTCACTCGCGCTCTCTTGCACTTTCCCGCTTTCTCCCGCACCTTCTGCGTGCTTTCTAAGCGCTTCGTTCCCGCGCTTTCCCGCGCTCTGTGAGCGCTTGGCTTTCTTCTTACTCCGGCCGTTTCCCTTCGCGTTTTAGCTTCCCCCTTTCCCCTGTTGATCTAATTCACCCCCATTCTCAGCCTACTCTCCTTATAGGCCATGTATTTACAACCTACACTTTAGATTTCTAATAGTAGACTTCTCCCCTCGGACTTTTGAGCTCAGTGAAGCTTATCCCTTGCGTTCCCTAGCACGCCGCACTCCCGTGCGGCCTTAGCGACTCGAACCCGACACGTTCCCGACCACTGCGGCCATCTGTACGAAATTTCGCGCCGCGCCGAAGCGTGCGCGACCGTTTCCGACCACTTGCAACCAACCGACACCGTTTTCTCTCCCGACGTCGCCGCACTTACGCGCGGCCTTAGCCCTTCGACACCGACGCGTCCACGATTGCCGCGGACCCATATACAACAGCTGGTGCCCCGCGGAGGCCTGCGCGATACCTCGCGACACTTCACACCTCCCAAATCCTGCGTGCGCCGTAGACCGTTTCCTAGCGTTCAGGGACGGTTTAGGGTATCACCGTTACTTGGCACAAGATTTCGACAATGAGCTGCATCGCAGCTCGCTTTCACCTTCCGTCGATCGCCACTACTCCCTGGCCTTGAAGAGCCGTGCGTCGCTGGTGACCTTGGCCTCTCGCGCAAGTATATTGAGACTCGGACAGGACTTGGGCGACATAGCTAAGTAGACAGTTAATATCAGCCTACGTTCCCTCACATCGCCCTCTTCCCTGCTAGCTTTTGCCCAAGTTTTTGTCGACCACTTCCGCGTCGCCGATCCCGAGGCCGACACAACAAGCGTGAGCCGATCGCTCATCCGATGAACCCGACACTGTATAGTAAACTCAGCTCCCTGGCTGAGGGCGCTACAGCTTGCGTCAGCGTGACGATCCTGAAAAATCGGAAGGACCAGATCACTTATCATCATCTGCCCCACTACATCGAATGTCAGTTTTTTCACTTAAAAACCGATAAGTAGAATATATAAAAAATTCTTTTATTAATTACTACGATTAATTTTGGTGGGAAAGAAATTCGGCATGGTCCTGTTAAAACCCCGCCTGTATGTGTAAGGTGGTCGTCAGGGGCCAGGTGTTATGCAACTCGCTGTAGTCCGTTGAGATGCAGTATACGCCGGCTGTCAGCCGTCAGTGCAGGGCCATCAGCAATTTGACATAAAAGTTTTTGCTGGTTTCACAACCCCAAAAACTGCTAAAAACCATATAAAACAGTGAAAACTATGCCTATTCTGAGACTTGGTGACCCAAGTCCAATTTCACGGAAACCCAAAATTTCAACAAGCGTGAGAATGGTATGGCCTTATCCTTTTCTGGAATAGTAAGGGGTCTGTCAAGAAAAATATAATCAATGGCAAATAAATAACACGGCAAATTAGCATGAAACACTAGTGAAGTATATAGGCCCCCAAGCCCCAGGTTTCCAGGAACCTGGAATACAGCAAAAAACGTCAATAACAGCCGAAACACAGGAAACTTTTCTGTCAAAGTCCTGATGGCATGCCCCCATGTGCCAACTCCCCTAATAGGTTGTAAGACTGGTAGTACTCTAAATGTATTTGGACGGTGTAGCGGTCGCGGTAGCAGTAGCCCCCTGACACTGGCAAGAACTTTTGCAGGTTTGAAACCGCTACCTCCTGCTTTTCCTTACCAGCCCCTGATCTACCATACAGGCCGTGATCTTCAGAGACCAGCAACTGACAGCATGCATTAAGCTGGCCAACAGCCCGATTTGCCCGCACATCGCACACAGTCTGACCTTGAGTCTGACGCCATGCCCCTACACTGCCGGATGAGCCCAGCCCTGTTTCACAGTTCGGCAATTCAAGGTCCATGTGGTGCCAATTTGAGCTAAAGTGAGGGCTATCCGTGCAAAGGCTATTGGGAGGGTTTGAGCCTTGGCACTGGTTCAGTAATCCCATGGGCCTTGCCATGGGTCCATCTGAGGGTTGTTTCAAGGCTGTGTCGGCAATGGGTGAATGATGTGACTTGGGGTGTTGGATCGGCATTGAGTCTGGACCCCCTGTCTGCCTTTGACTGAGGTCGCCCTGGCACTCTGTGGGGGTCTCATTGAGGTTGGCTTGGACAATGTGGGCTCGCGTGCTGGGTTCCGATAGTTCAATGGGCTCGGGCAGTTCAATTGTGTTTGGGGTGCAAAAATGGTGATGATATTATGGATGTGTACCGTGAATACTAGTAAACTAAATAATATGGTATTCGATGTAGGAAGTATCAGCAGATCAGTGACCGATGCCATTATGACCAGCATGCACTGCGCTGGAGTGTATCTTGCCATACGGGAAGATTGCTTGCAGGGGGGGGAGGTTTCTGTCCATCCTGGTAATTAAGCATATCAATCTGCAATCCCTTGTTGAATAACCTAACAGCACAATCAGCGAAACGAAACGAAAACGAGACGAGAACAAGAAACCATACTCTATTATCTTGGAATTCCTCGTGGAGTGGTCTGGGATGTCTTTAAAAAGTTCGGTCCAAATGTATTCCACATCTGCAAAACTGGTACCTGTCAAAGCTGTCAAGGACTGGTCTGGACTGGTCCTTGACAGCTTTTGACACCCCCCACTTTTACAGATGCAGATAGTCGTCGACATAATTCCAAAATTGCTGCTGTGTATATGTCTTCCCAGTGATTGGACTGGAATGGTCCTCGACATCCCCATTATTCATGTTGTAATTACTAGTTGGAGTGTCCAGTGTGTCATCCCCCAGTCCCGTCACGGCGAGGTCGTCAGTGAGGTCAGGTTCACGTAGTGGACACAGTGCCCCAGCTGGCTTCTTCAACCCAGTGAATCTGACGAAATCACGAAATGTGGATCGCTGTATCTACGTCAGAATATAGTCACAGCAAAGGGACAACACTTACAAGGAAAGCGACTCGCATCCAATTCGCTGCTGTGCCATAGACACCCTTCGGGAACAGCCTCATCACGAGAATGCTGATATGGACCGCATCACCATTGTCCTTGAACGATGCCTCAATCTGTTCATTGGTGACTGTCAGCTACGCATACCCACAAAAAAAAGGACGTATAACCTTCTGCTTGAAGCTGCTCTGACACGTAGTAAGAAGCTCGCTGACAGTGGTCTCCAGCCGGGAACGATAGTCCGGGTCTTCAAAAATCTCTTTGGGAACCTTGAAGATTTTCCATTGATGCTCGATAACACGCTAGACGGCAATTTAGACATGATAAATAATCATGATGCATTGTTATCGCTCTCACTATAGCTCTCACCGTCATCTGTGCTGCCACATCAGTGACATATGCGGGTATGCCAGGGGAAAGGAGGGCAACCACGAGTTTGTCTGATAAACCACTCTGGAAGCACATTGATTAGAAATAGTTGTACAGCAAAAGTGAACGAAACATACCCTGAACTCCGGTGATTTGATAAGGACATCAAATTCGTTCTTCGTGAATAGCTGCTCCAACTTGAGGAGGTGAGCCATCAGGCGGAGGAGCATGTCAGGTAGACTGCGAGACTAGTGCATGTTAAGAAAACTTAGAATAGGAGAAGATGGTCGACATACATTTGCGAATGCCCTGAGCTGGGCAGGGTCCACATCAAATTCGCGTGCGATGTCATCACACGAAGTCTTGAGATGTTTCGTGGTCCCAGGAGTAAATAGGGCATTGCCAGATGACCTAATGATGTCGCTGTCGATGTTGAAATCATCGCTGTCCCTGTAGTGGTGAACACCACGAGTGGGTGTGGGCGTTGTGGTACCGAAAGAAAACTGCTGATGGTCGGGAACTGGGGTGTCATTGCTCACACTACAGGCAGATGCAGACGCTCTGGCATTGCGTAGGTCATGACACAAGCTCATTGCAGCACAATGGGGTGTTGAGGGGGAGATGCTGACACAAAAGACGCAACACAAGACAGAAAGAAAGACGCGAGAGAAAAGAAAGATGCGAGAGAAAAGGAGGGTGCAATATGAAAGAAAGACGCAATATGGAAGAAAGAAGGATGTGGTACGAAAGATGGACAAGACACGAGAAAAAGACACGACAAGATGAGACACGATGCGAGGTGACACAATGAACAAACTCAACCAAACACAGATGGCGACTGGAGGGCACGTTATATCGATCATCCAATTCGAGAGAGAAGTAACTCCTGTTTCCAATTCCCCCTCCGGAACACATTATATCAACCACTTATAACTGACTGCCCAGCCCCCAACTCCTGTTCTCAATGCCCTCTGGAACACATTAAATTAGTTATTCATCTGTAAAAGTGGGGGGTGTCAAAAGCTGTCAAGGACCAGTCTGGACCGGTCCTTGACAGCTTTGACAGGTACCAGTTTTGCAGATGTTCTACTTCCTGTAGTCATGGTAATGATACGCACTATGTAATTTGACCGTCAACTGATGGGTCTAGACCAGTGCTCTTGTTCCCCAGGGTGATGCTCATGATGCGTGACTGGCTCTGGTCCTGGGTGATACATATCAGCGTGAAGTTGCATAACAGGTGGCATACTATGGCCATGCCAATCACGTTGCTGCCAATATACTTGGGGTACCTGTAAGGGAGGGTAATATGGTGCAGGTGTCATTAAAGGAGAAAAACTTAACAAAGGTCCCTGAGGTGCAGGCAGCGACGATGTTGATGGTGTTGAAGCGCAGAACTAACGAGCGAGGGGTTAATAGCTAATAGACAAGTTAACTTCAGAGGAGAAGGGAACTCTATTACAACTGCATACCTAATAGACAAGTTACTATGGAACATCTATGAGTAAGGGTAGTTGGAGGAGTAAGATAAAAGGGGACTTACACTTCAGAGGAGAAGGGAACTCTGAAGTGTAGAGGTGTAAACAGCAGTCCTTATATACAGGACGCTTAGCTAAGAATGGTCTGTGCGCACAGGTGATCCAAACACAATACAGGTGGTCTGTGCGCCAGAGGGAGAAATGCCATTGGAGGGCTGAGAACAATAGCTGCCTAAAGCAGACTATACCGGTATCTTAACAATGGAGAACAATAAGAGTCTACACGTGACTCTAACAATAAAGATAAACTAAAGCGGTCCGTAAGAGTCCGGCCGAGTCCAAATCAGTCTGTAAGGGACAGATACCATATTTAGTATGTGGGATGACTCAATCATATCCCACAAGACATGTGACATAGGTCACGTCTCAACAGATGGCCCGGGGTGACTACCTATTGCTGGCAGACCAAAGAAAGGTATCTGTGGAGCGACAAATGAGGGGTGCAAGGGAACGTATGACGGTGGCTGGTGAGGGGCCACCACACCATCTGGTGTTCCAGAAGAGGGAGTGGGAACAACGGCTGGCGCTTTGTTCCGAGTTGCTGATCACCAGGTCAACTGTCCAAACTGTGTGCTGTTCCTGGTATCGGGGTTGTTGTCCAGATAGTCCTGTATTTGTGACATGAGTTCTTGCTTCCGAGTTTTTTCTGCGGCTGGAATACCTAGCACCGCTGCCATTGTCAAGAGCTCGGACTTGCTTTGCGAGCTAAGTGTGCCAGTAAAAGGCACATTTGCATCGTGTTGAGGTGCTGCCCGAGTCTTTGCATGCACACAATCAAATGGAAGTGAGCCTAAAGTGGACTCATCAGTGCCAGTGGGATGTACGACGTCCTTGTCCATGACTTCTCCTCGAATAACTTGCGCTGCCCTCATTCTGAGTGTGGCGATATCTGTGTCGACACTCGTAGAAAGCCCCCAAAGACTTGGGGGGGTGACGGCCGAAATCGACTTGTAGTTGTGAACTGAATGAACATTGAGTACAAATTGTGCCTGGGGATTGTGATTGACAAGAGCCCGTGTCTTGCTGGTCTTTTCATGCTCTTGCTGCACAGCATTGTGTCGGATGCCTGTGCATTTGCACGAATAGCAGTTGTGTTGTACATTCACAATACAACGTATTTCCTAGAGTATATCATGCCAGTGTCAATACATATCAGACGTGACAGCCGGCGGCTCACCTTGGCAGCAACGACAACAACACTTTTGGGCTCTGAAAGCCGGATACATGGGACTCCCCATATTTCGTGCCGTTCCTCATCAAAGTTGTAAACCTCCAGAGTGATGTGCAAGGCTTTCGAGTTGCGAGGGGCATGGTGGACTGCCTGGTCCGAATCTGTGGTCACAAGTATCTCCGTTACATGGCCAATGCCCAGCTAATAAAGATGAGTTAATGCTCAATCTATTACCTGAGAGACACTTGCCGTTGGCTGTGATTCCAAGTCTGAGTGTATGTGCTGGCAAAATACCACGAAGTCACGCAAGCGCACTCGGTCATCACCATTCTGGGCAATAAAGGACTCTGCTTGGTGGACGGAAAGGTTTGTGCTTGCGGTTGAAGCGTTGAGGTCTGAGTGGACTTGAGAGGCTTCCGTTTCCTTCCATGGAACCGTGGGGGGGAGTATAGAGCGTGTATATCGTCCAGACGCGACTCTCTGGTAGATGAGTTTTGTCGCACCTTGGAGAATGTCAATATCTCTGAGGAACGAATACACGAGGGAACACACTGTCATGGACGCGTATATTATTTTCCTTATTTTTCTGTATTTTTACAGAATTATTTAAGGAAGATATAAAGGGCCAAAGTACGAGATATCGTCAGTCACATGCTGCCACCATGTGCACATGACCATGGGATAGTTGCACCCTTAACGGGACAACCTATTCTGGTCACATTCCATTTACGTACGGACTCCCATGATTAGTAGATAAGGAAGGAACATCCTAGATAGCTCTAGAACCCGCTTAGTAGTTTACGCTTACTCGCTGTATTAGGTTTTACTCAGCAAGATAAGGCATCGCGTCAGCGCTATGACAAGTGCATCAGTCAGCACAATAGATAGCGCTATTATTAGACACGACGCGTCAGCTCCTGAGTCATGGAGTCTTACTGTACACTTAGTAATAGTGTTTAGACTCAGTTCAAGCTCAGCCACAGTAGTGTATATAGGCTCTCCTGTAGCGTCCTGAGTGGAACCAACTTGTCCTCTTGGTTCTCCACTCAGGTGCGTATATCTCTTGTACTCCTTACTCTCCAATCTAAACTTGTCCTCTTGGTTCTCCACTCAGCTTACCACTGCGTGACACTGCAAGTTGTGTTCCTGCATAAGGGTCACCATTGACTTAGCGCGCTCCGCAGTGACTGTAAGTTCGGCGCGTGATTTATCTCCGCGCTAGGCTTGAGTCCTGAAGGCCTGACAGTTCACTCTACAATCTTTTCACTTGAGCTTAGCGTAGCGAGGTGTCATACCGCTACATTAGGACAAGTTCCTTTTCACTCTCTTGAGCTCCACGCTCACCAGTTTTATCACTATCCTCCAGGTGGTTGACGACCATCAGTCCCTTGTATTATCCACCTCACTCTTTGCCTGGGGACCTCCGCACGCAGAATCTGTGCATTCGTGGTACAACTGTAGTGTCCGTAAAATCGGCATACATTGTGCTTGCCTTTATTGGGTCTATCTGGTCATCAGTAGACGCCTCTGGGTACTGGCTGCAGAACTGGTCACCACGCCAGATAAGCTGCAGTTAGACGTTGAGCCAGCCAGGCCTAGCCTGCGACAGCTGTACGCGTAGTAACCAGAAAAGTTTGAGAGCGCTCCGGCGTGAGAGGCAGCCAACAGGTCGAGAAGACTGAGGCAGACAGCCTTGTGGCTCTATACATCTCCTTACATCACTCCTGAGTTTTCTGTTATCGCCGCAGCCTCGCACAGTGTGAAACATCACTGTGTATTGGTCTTGCTTGATCAGATCTCTCCTATCATCCTCGAGTTAGTGTTCTGCGCTCGTTGTATCCCGTCGTCTAAATCCACCCCCACATCTTTTCCAAACTGCCTCGCATATTTGCAAACGTTCGAACCCGACTTTGTCGTCTCTTCAGGAGGAGACAAGCTTCTATCACACCACCACAGACTACAGCCTCTGCTTCGGCATCGCTGCACGTACACCCAGACACCCAGTCTGAACAAGACCGGATCCCCTCCCCAGTGTACGCTTCACCATCACCCACTGCTTCAGCAGAATCATTCCACTCCGCCCACTCCTCCTCCCAAGCCACACTCGCCCAATCAGGCGAAAGTTTCATCGACGAAGACGGTGTCAACATCCGTTACCAGGGGTTCCAATTAGAACTACCCCCTCGTAACCTCGCCGAGCAATACGTGCAGGCAATTTACCACGACCAAGAAATCCGATACGGACTACTAGACCTCTACAGCCTAGAAATCCCCGTCCTCGGAACCAATTTCACAGTCCCGCAGTTGATAGCCATCGCTGCAGATCTCATTCCTCGTCTTGAATCGCCTCCTTGCCCCCTCATCTCCCACGTAAGGGAAGACGAAGAACGTGGCTCCCAAGAAAGGGAAACAAACAGCTCGTCTAGCACAAGCTCACTATCCCAGCGGAGCTTGCTCAAAATTCGCCCTCCCTCCTCCCACTAAGAAAGAAAAGGAGTTCATATCTCGCATCCAAGACTGGGACGAGATCTCGCCAGACGAACAACTCCTTCTCTTAGAAGAATTCTGTCGGGCACAAGAGGAAGCAGAACGAAAAGACAGACAGAAGAAATTAGATGAGATGTCACAACCAAGCGGGAGCACCCTCCCTCACGCCGCACCACCCTCACCACTCCCCCCTCCCACAGTCCAGGACTGTCTGGACCTCATTAACCACTTAGGCATAGCCGTCGACAACCTAGCACAACAGGTCACATGTTACGATTCCATCTCTGTGTACGATATGTCCTATCTGCTTATCTGCCGTATCTCGCGCTCGCGTGTACTTTTACCCATGTTCCGCTTCGATTCGATCCCCAACTTCTATCTCGCACCAACCCCATGACCGTAGGGAAGCCGGAGCTGTGGCTTCTAGGGTCCGCTGACGTCACTGGAGCCCCGCGTGCCCCCGCGGGATTCCCTTGCACTCTTTACGGACTTCCCCTTTACACTTCCTCATTAGCTCGCTGGGGCCAGTACCTCAGGATCGCGTCATATGTTTGTACTTCACAAACAACCTGTAGTAGTATATAAGTCACGCCCTACCTAGCTTGTACGGTAGACTTGACTTCTTGTGTAATACCACAATCGTCTTTGCCTCACGAACGACTTTGACTCGCCTTTGCGCTTGAGTCCCTCTTCGCTCGCCTTTTTCGCTTGAGCCTCGAACTTCCGCTAATATCCTTGTGTCCCTGGGAGACCAAGTGATACTTGTTCATCATCGAACTGAACCTTAGCTGGTTCACGCCTAGCCAATCCCGTTGACTTATCGAAGTACACGTCGTACTTAACGCCCCTGTGGTGGCGTTACATTAAGTCAAGTCTCTCACAGTGGTGACGTCTAGTCACAGCCGAACCAAGTTTAGGCCCGAATATATTGACCGTCTTAGCTCAGACGAACTATCAGACAGAGTTAAGGGAACCGCGGTCTGGGCAGAACACAACGGAGTCGAAGGATACTTTATCTTTGATCCCTCGACACGATCGTATCGACAGATCCATTACCTCGACGACAGGCACCTCTGGGCCTTTATTGAATATTCCCCATCTGAGGGAGCGTGGTACACTACAGGACCAGTACCCCTCACCCTGAACACCGGACCCTTGGGATCCTCCAATCCTTCGGGCATTACTATTGATCCCCCCAGCACCCCATCCCCGAGTGTATCCGTACCAACAACCAACCTCCCCACCTCAGCATTCCCATCATACACCATGGCTCAGCCGGGACAAGCATCCGCAAGTACCACCCTCACGAGCGGGGGAGGTATACCCAGTGGAAGTGGAGCGCCCGCCGGAGGAACCCCCGCCAGCGGTGGCGGTGGCGGTGGCGGTGGTGGTGGCGGTGGCGGTGGTGGCGGTGGACCGGCACCAGCCGGAGGACTCGCGCCAGCCCCTGGTGGCAACGGCCGCCTGGGAGGAAACCCCCCGCCCGAGTTTGACGGGAACCGAGAAAAAAGCAAGGCATTCTTACGCGCCTTCAAACTATACTGTGGAATGAACCCAACGGTGGACCTGCTCGCAGTACCAGGACAACGAGCCATGGCCTTCCTCTCTTACATCCGAGGGCCGCTAGTCGACAATTGGGTCGACGAGCAGATGAGATGGCTCGAAGACCAAATAGCGGCAGGAGTCCTACGAACTCAGAACAACCTCTGGAACGAGGTAGAAACCCGGTTCCTACAAGCGTATACCGACACTGCGGAACAGACGAAGGCCCGCAAAGCCTTACAAACGTTAGCGATGAAAGGAGAAGACATTGACTCCTACATCGCCCAATTCGATAACCTGACCACGAAAGCCGGGTATGGCCCGGACGAAGCCACAACATTGGAGCTATTCCAGGATGGGCTCCCGAATCAGTTAGTCATTAACGCCATTCGCTTCCAACACCCCGTTACGTGGGAAGATTGGAAGCGAGCTGCTCGACTACAACAGGCTGAGTACTTGGTTTTGAAGGACTGACTCGGCAAGAACCGCACCCCGCGCCAAAAGAAGGGAGGGCATAACCGCGAACAGTGGGTACAAGCCCTCAACAAGAATCGCGACCCAAATGCCATGGATGTTGGACGTGCCCGAGCCTCCGTGGCTCTCACCGATGCGGACCGAATCCAACTTCAAAAGGAGGGGCGCTGTTTTAGATGCCGTGCTGCGGGGCACATCTCGTGTAACTGCCCACAAAAGAGCGCTCGGATTGCTACTTCCTCCACGACCATCCAACCAGCTCCCATCTCCGCTCCCCTGCCCGTATCAGCTCCCGCCATCACTACTGTCGCCATACAATCTAACCGCGTACTTTCGACGGAAGAGCAGGCTGAAGCACAGATCGCTGCGATGAAAGCACAACCCCCGGAGGTACGAGACCTCATGGTAGAAAAGCTGTTTGCGAAGGAGGATTTTCTCGACGCTTGAACCCGACGGCCTGGGCTAGAGCACTCAATGTAAACGTGTACCATAGCAGATACCGATCCATGCGAATCCCAGTACTCTTTAAATCTGCACACACGACGGCCGAACGACAAGTACTCCTAGATTCAGGAGCAACGGACAATTTTATCTGCGCCTCACTTCTGAAACGGCTGCAGATTGGAACGCGTGATGTCACGCAACCAATACGCATTTGGAACGTGGACGGAACTCACAACCAAGACGGAGCAATCACCCAATATACCGATCTGAACGTCTGCACCGGAAACGATACTAGAACACTTCGCTTCCTAGTAACGAACTTGGGAAGAGACGAAGTCATACTGGGTTACCCATGGTTCTCGGCGTTCGAACCCCTCGTAAAGTGGGGAGAAGCGACGCTGAACGAGGACTTCCAACCAGTTGTCATATCCAGCCTCCAGTCATCGGACGAAGCCACGCCTGTAGAAGCATCCATACGGGCATTGGAGACGTATCAACTCGATGAGGAGGCTTGGGAACAGATCGCGGACGACGACCAAGAGCCATGTGTGGCGTTACTACGAAAAACCACGACGGCGTCTGAATTAGCACAGCAGGAGGTGGCCAAGCGAGAGGTACGCACCTTTGAAGAAATGGTACCACCAGAATATCGGCGGTATCGTAAGGTGTTCAGCGAGGAAGCATCCCATCGCCTCCCACCGAAGCACCCGTGGGACCATGCCATCGACTTAACACCAAACGCGCCCGTGACGATGGACTGTAAGGTGTATCCATTGACTCAAGAGGAGGATAAAGCCCTCGACATATTCCTCGCCGAACAACTAGAGAGGGGATACATTAGACCATCGAAATCCCCATACGTTTCACCATTCTTCTTCATAAAGAAGAAAGACGGGAAGCTCAGACCCGTACAAGACTACCGACGACTGAATGAAGTCACCGTCCGCAACCACTACCCGCTACCACTAATTCCGGAACTCATTGACAAAATTCGCGATGCACGACTCTTCACGAAGCTAGACATCCGTTGGGGATATAATAACATTCGCGTAGACGAAGGAGACGAGTGGAAAGCTGCCTTTAAAATGAATAAGGGAGCCTTCGAACCGCTTGTGATGTACTTCGGACTCACAAACTCCCCTGCAACGTTCCAAGCGATGATGGACTTCACGTTCCGAGGACTGGTGTTAACGAATGAAGTAATCGTGTATATGGACGATATCCTAATCGCAACCATCAACGACCTCACACGTCATCGAGAACGAGTCCACCAGGTCCTGACCATATGTGAAGAGAACAACCTCTACATCAAACCAGAGAAATGCGAGTTTGAAGTACGCGAAACAGAATACCTAGGGCTTATCATCGGACACGGGAAGCTGCGCATGGATCCCGTAAAAGTACGAGGAATCCGCGAATGGCAACCCCCAAAAAGCCTCAAGGAAGTGCGCGCCTTTATCGGCTTCTGCAACTTCTACCGTCGGTTCATCAAAGGATTTTCGACACTCGCACGCCCCCTCCATGACCTTACAAAAAAGGACACCCCATGGCATTGGGGGGCAGACCAACAACGCGCGTTTGAACACATCAAAGACCAGATATGTCAAGAGCCAGTCCTCCTCTCCCCCGACCTAGCAAAGCCCTTCGAAATGGAAGTAGACGCGTCCAACGTCGCCATTGGCACCATCCTCAACCAATTAGGAAGCGATCAAAAGCTCCACCCAGTAGCGTTCCATTCAGAATCGTTATCCCAAGCTGAACGGAACTACGACATCTACGATCGAGAGTTGCTTGCAGTAGTCAAAGCGTTGCGCGCCTGGCGCACCTACCTCGTCGGCTCTCCTCACAAAATCATCATACACACCAATCATGCCAACCTTCAGTATTGGAAGGAACCGCGAAAAATCAGTCGACGAGTGGCACGCGAATTCCTAGAATTATCAGAATACGACTTCGTATTAAAGCACGTATCTGGAATTCGGAATGGTCGCGCAGACGCCCTATCTCGACGAGCCGACTACGCACCAGGTGACGGAGATAATGACGATGTCATCGTCCTCCCGGCAGACCGCTTCGTCCGAGCCACGGAAATGTCAATGCATGACATGGACATTTGGACCCAAATAGCGCAGAACCTTGATGAATCACAAGTGCTGCACTGGGTTGAGCCGCACAGTCTGAAGAAGCACGGAGGATTATGGTGGAAAGGCGACGCTCTCGTCGTTATCGGGGATAATGATCTTAAGCGGGGGGTAATCACCTTTTTTCACGACACACCCGCAATGGGACACCCCGGAATCACAAACACCTACGAACTTTTACGACGAGACTACTGGTGGCCTAACATGCGCAAAGACGTCGAGGAGTACGTCAAAGGCTGCGCCACATGCCAAGCCAACAAAATTAATCCCCACCGACAAAAACCACACCTATTCCCCATCACAACCGACCCAGACGCAGAACCCTTCGAAGTTGTAGCCATGGATTTCATTACGAAGCTACCACAGTCTCAAGGATACGACTCGATACTTACCATCACCGACCACAACTGCTCCAAAGCAGCCATCTTCATCCCGTGTAACGAAACGATCACAGCGGAAGGCGTAGCCCGGCTATACCTTCGCCACGTCTACCCCCATTACGGCATACCCCGAAAACTGATCACCGATCGAGACCCCAGATTCACATCCGCATTCATGACACAACTCTGCCAAGTTCTCGGAATCAGGCAGAACATCTCGTCGGCGTATCACCCTCAAACAGATGGGCAGTCGGAACGTACCAACCAATGGCTAGAACAATACCTACGCCACTGGAGCAACGTGCAACAAGACAACTGGGCAGAGGCCCTCCCCGTAGCACAGTTCGCACACAACGCGTGGCCCAACGCAACGACGAAACACTCCCCCTTCTCACTCATTATGGGGTGGGAACCACGCACCAACTGGGTCTCGAAACCCACGACCTCTCCGTCAGTTGACCAGCAGTTGGAAGATATGGGCAACTTCCGACAACATGCGCAAGATTGCATCAAACACGCCCAAGAACTCATGGCAAAGCGAGGACGCACTCACTTCATTCCTTATCAAGAAGGGGCGCAAGTGTGGTTAGAGGGAACAAACCTTAAAACGTTCTACCCCACTGCCAAGTTGGCCCCCAAACGCCACGGGCCGTTCCGCATCAAGAAGGCCCTCTCAGCGGTGTCTTACGAATTAGAACTCCCGGAATCATGGAAGATTCACCCCGTGTTCCACGCCAACCTCCTCACCCCATATAAGGAAACGGAGCTACACGGGACAAACTTCACGCGACCCCCTCCTGACCTTATCGATGGCGAAGAAGAGTTCGAAGTGGAGCGAATCCTCGGATCGAGAATCTACGGCCGAGGGCATAAGCTCCAATTTCTGATCAAATGGAAGGGATTCCCCGTAAGCGATAGTTCGTGGGAGCCCCTCGAGAACGCCCAGCACGCACCTGACCTCATCGCTGACTTCTACCGGCATAACCCAACCGCCGAAGGGGCTGGACGAAAGATATAAGAACACGCCCCGCAAACCCACATAATGCACTCCCCTCTCACTCCTCACACCATGACGACCACTCCTATTATGTCTAAGATCCCCTCGCGCCCACCGGCGCAACTCATACTCGAACAACTGACTGTACCATCGCAGGATCAGGGTGTCCCCTCTCAGCCAGAGGGTTGTACGCCGTACTCTGTAGTCCCTAGTCCCGCTCCTCCCGTCCTATCCCTCATCGCTCCCGCTCTCGATCGCCTCGCGCGAGAAGGAGTCACCACGTCACTACTCGCCCTGACCGCCCCACCTATTGACACCCCGACAACCGTACATGTCCCACTCATCCCCACTCCCCCATTCCCTCCCGGGATCGATCACGTACCCACACCAACCACCCAACCACGTATCGTCGAGCCCGACCCAACCATAGCCTTCCTCCAAGACGAGGAAGAAGAAGAAACTATAGACCCGGGACTCCCCTTCCTCCGCAACGACCCCGACCTTACCTTCCTCTACTTCCCCATGAAAATTGGGAACGCGGGATACCCAAAACAAATCGCGCGTTTCATTTACTATCGAAAGAATTATCAGGAGGTCGTGGGAACCATGGGAAGAGGGCACCCTTGCTACGTACAGTCGGTCTACCTGCAGGGGGTATACGAAGGACAACTCCCCCAGCACGTCACGGACCAACAACTTGCCATGTTCCACCCCCACGACCCCCGCGCCATATGTATTAACGAAGTCCTGATGGAGTTGCGCAGCGTCCGCGTCCACACGGATGTATCTCGACTCCGGGAATGCCTCCTGCGCAAGGACGCGATTACAGTTCGCGAGTCCGAGCTCCGACGGCTGGAGACGGACCTCACGCGGGACCGTTTCCACATGGATATGGATCTCGCGAGCGTGCGGAAGCGACTGCAGTACGCGCGTGTCATACCACTTATATCTGAGAAGTTCGACGAGCTTCAGGCCAGGCTCGTACGTCCGAGATCCACCCCTGAGGCCATTCCTATTCCCCAACGCGCCGGGGGCCCTTGCGAGATGCCTCGCCTTCAGGGAGAGAGCAGCAAGCGAGCTCGCAAGTGTTTCCAATGCAAGTCGACGGACCACTTGATCGCGCAATGCCCTCAACGGAGGGCCAAGCAGCCGTGTCAGTGGTGTGGCAGTCGTACTCATCAGTATGATGTGTGCCTTATCCGTCGAATCTCCCCCATGTCCCCCGCTTATATCGACCCAGATGACCGCCCTCGGTGGTGCGGTAAGTGTCTGCGGTACGATGCCAAACACGAAGAGATACACTGCCCTCAGTATGAGCAGTGTCGAGAGTGTGGTGAGCGGGGTCGTCATCTGTTTCTACGTCGTCATACCTGTCCCTACCCCCCTTCGCCGATCCCAGACACAGTGCCAGTCGAAGATGACTGGTACTACACCAGTGACTAGTCGAAGTCGTGGCGACTTCGAGTCTGACAGGGGGGTAATGTTACGATTCCATCTCTGTGTACGATATGTCCTATCTGCTTATCTGCCGTATCTCGCGCTCGCGTGTACTTTTACCCATGTTCCGCTTCGATTCGATCCCCAACTTCTATCTCGCACCAACCCCATGACCGTAGGGAAGCCGGAGCTGTGGCTTCTAGGGTCCGCTGACGTCACTGGAGCCCCGCGTGCCCCCGCGGGATTCCCTTGCACTCTTTACGGACTTCCCCTTTACACTTCCTCATTAGCTCGCTGGGGCCAGTACCTCAGGATCGCGTCATATGTTTGTACTTCACAAACAACCTGTAGTAGTATATAAGTCACGCCCTACCTAGCTTGTACGGTAGACTTGACTTCTTGTGTAATACCACAATCGTCTTTGCCTCACGAACGACTTTGACTCGCCTTTGCGCTTGAGTCCCTCTTCGCTCGCCTTTTTCGCTTGAGCCTCGAACTTCCGCTAATATCCTTGTGTCCCTGGGAGACCAAGTGATACTTGTTCATCATCGAACTGAACCTTAGCTGGTTCACGCCTAGCCGATCCCGTTGACTTATCGAAGTACACGTCGTACTTAACGCCCCTGTGGTGGCGTTACATCACAGCCTTGACAGCGCAGGTGGCCTCGGCTACCACCACTCGCCCAGGAAATGGAAAAAACAAGGAAATAGTGGCCCGCCCCAAAGCCTGGGATGGGAAAGGCTCCTCCTCGGATGCCCGTCATTTCCTTGCCGCCTTCCACAACTGGGCAGGATCACTAGGGGACGCCATGAACATGTTGAGACGCGACTGATTCAAGTCACATGTCTCGTGGGATATGATTGAGTCATCCCATATACTAAATACGGTATCTGTCCCTTATGGACTGATTTGGACTTGGCCGGACTGTTATGGACCGCTTTTGTTTATCTTTATTGTTAGAGTCATATATGGCTCTTATTGTTCTCTATTGTTAAGATACCGGTATTGTCTGCTTTAGGCAGCTATTGTTCTCTGCCCTCCAATGGCATTTCTCCCTCTGGCGCACAGACCACCTGTATTGTGTTTGGATCACCTGTGCGCACAGACCATTCTTAGCTAAGCGTCCTGTATATAAGGACTGCTGTTTTCGCCTCTACACTTCAGAGTTTACTTCCCCTCTGAAGTGTAAGTCCCTTTATTATTACTTCTCCTATTTACCTTTACTCATGAGACGTTCCATTATAGTAACTTGTCTCTACTAGGTATGCAGTTGTAATAGAGTTTACTTCCCCTCTGAAGTTAACTTGTCTCTACTAGCTCTTAGCTATTAACCTTCTGCTCGTTAGTTCTGCGCTTCAACAGAACACATGGCATGCAGTGGACAGTAAATGGTACGCGGATGAGCATAGATGGATAGCTGCCGCCCTCAACCTGATGGAAGGGGACGCCAAAACCTGGGCACTCCCATACCTGGAGTCCGCCAACCAAGGGACTATTCCCTTTGGAGGAAACTGGTCAGACTTCGTCAAGGAGTTCAACCACAGGTTTAGCCCCCTAGACATCCAAGATATAGCTCGAGAAGAGCTAAAGAAAACAAGACAGGGTAAAAAGATGGTCGCCGAATATGCATCCATATTCGAGCAGTACTCTGGACAGACCAGGTGGTCCATCATCAACCTCCGCACCCGCTTCTACAACGGTCTTACAGACAAGATCAAGGACCTCCTAGCCATCACAGACAAGCCCCATAACACATATGACGAGCTCAAGCAGAGCGCGCAAGTCATCGATCAACGACTGCACCAACGCCAGAACGAGAAGAAAGGGAAATCTTCATCGTCATCACAACACACTACCCCCAACCCTGATGCCATGCAAGTCGACGCCACGCGTCAACAAGGCAACAAACCGAAGGAGGAAATCTTCAAAACTCGGGGCGAGTTTCAAGTATGGATGAGAGGGAGATGCTATGGGTGTGGTTCAAAGGAACACACAAAGAAGGATGGAAACCACGAGCGCGATGTCTGCAACTGGTGCCAAAGAGCAGGGCACCGAGCAAACGTCTGCCAAAACAAGAAAATGGGGAAACCAGCTAAAGCGAAAGCCACAGCAACAACGGAGTCCCCTAGCCCACCATCGTCGTCCAATACTGCAGCAGCAGCCGCCACAAGCACTTCCCCCGCCCAGACGTCACAGGCAGACATAGCAAAGTTATTGGGAATGTTGGAAAAGCAGCAAGAACAGCTGGATGCGTTCAAAGCGGCTTTTTAGATCAGGGGTCGCGTATAGCTGCGACTGGCCCCTCTACAGTAGATGACTCGGCTTCATGTAGTTGTAATATATGTTTACGCTCTCGCCTCGTTTCGGACTCACCTTCTGTAATTCATACGATTCATGCCTGTAAGTTAGATAGTAGTGTTAGTTCAGCTTCTTGTTTTCCTGATTCTATTACATCTACATCTGCCTCAGAGATGAACAAGAGTAGTGTTTCTTTTGCTCCACCTTCTTCAGAAGCAATGCCGCACGTGATGATTTCTGATGCAGCACTGTCTTCTACCATTATTCCCGAAACTAAAGATAAAAAATCACACTTTCATATTTCTGTGTATTTAAAAGGACGTCATCGTACTGTAAAAGTAGCAGCAATGGTAGACTCTGGGGCAACTTCGTTGTTCCTAGACAAAAAGTATGCTGACCGCCACGAAATGTTGCAGGTTCCTCTTGCAAGTCCTATCACCCTATACAACATAGATGGGACTCTCAACAAAGCCGGTAATATCACCCACAAAGTCAGACTTACTCTGAAAGTCGGCCTTAGTGAAGAAAGTCATGACTTCCTAGTCACTTCACTTGGCCCAGAGAACGTCATCCTGGGACTACCATGGCTAAGGCAAAGGAACCCGCAAATAGATTGGCAGGAAGGCACTATGTGCCTCAACTCGACCGCTGAAACAGCGCCACCAGAGTTGGAGGTAGAGGTGACACGCATCATGGCGAACCGAATGGAACGCCGCCGTCTCCTTGTGGAGAAAGTGCTCGACACGGTCCAAGACGAAGTTTTCTGTTTAGCCGGCTTCACGTACTCTCAGCAGATCGCTGAGAAGGCCACAGCCTCTAAACCAAAGAAAACCTTCGAAGAAATGGTACCAAAACACTACAGAGACTTCGCGAAAGTTTTCTCCGAAGAGGAATCCCAGAGGCTCCCTGAGCATCAACTGTGGGATCACACCATAGACCTCGAACCAGATGCCGTTAAACACTGGAGGGTCAAAACGTATCCTATGTCCCCAAGTGAGCAAGTGGAACTTGACAAATTCCTGCAAGAGCACATCTCGAAAGGGTACCTGGTCCCATCCAAGTCACTGATGGCCTCACCAGTATTCTTCATTAAGAAAAAGGACGGCAAACTCCATCTAGTGCAGGACTATCGTCGTCTTAATAAAATCACCATTAAGAACCGATACCCACTACCGCTCGCCACTGACATCATAAACCGGTTGAAAGGAGCCAAGGTCTTCACCAAATTCGACGTAAGATGGGGCTATCACAACATCCGGATCAAACCCGGAGACAAATGGAAGGGTGCTATTATCACTAATTGCGGGCTATACAAACCAAAGGTCATGTACTTCGGTATGACCAACAGCCCAGCCACCTTCCAAGCCCTCATGAACGCTGTCTTTGCCGATCTAATCGCAGCAGGAGAGGTTGCCATATACATGGATGACATCCTCATCTATAGCAACTCCCTGGAGCACCACCGCAAAATCGTACGCAAGGTGCTAAGGAGATTGCAAGAGCACGACCTCTATCTCAAACCTGAGAAATGCGACTTTGAAAGGCAAGAAATGGAGTACCTAGGGATGATCATCCGTCCCGGAGAAGTGCAGATGGACCCTGGCAAGGTTGCTGCAGTAAAGGAGTGGCCTATACCCACAATGCTCAGAGAAGTCAGAGCGTTCATTGGGTTCGCCAACTTCTATTGTCGATTCATCAAGGATTTCGCGGCTATCGCCCGACCCTTGCATGACCTCACGAAGAAGGACACTCCATGGCAATGGCATTCTGAACAGCAGAAGGCGTTTGACCACTTGAAGGAAAGCTTCATATGAGAACCCATTCTCAAAGTATACGACCCACAGCTTCCAACAAGAGTCAAAACCAATGCTTCAGGATTTGCTACTGGTGGCATACTCACTCAGAAGTATCCGGATGGTCTCTGGCACCCCGTTGCGTACTGCTCACAGTCTATGAGCAAAGAAGAACGCAATTACGAAATCTACGACAGAGAAATGCTCGGCTTAATTCGCGCCCTAGAGGACTGGAGACATTTCCTCGAAGGCATCTCCTTTGAAGTGATCACCGACCATAAAAATATGGAATGGTGGGCAAGCATGAAAGACTTAAACCGCCGACAGGCCTGATGGGCCCTGTACTTAAGTTGCTTTGCCTTCAAAATCACTTACAAGAAAGGAGACTCTATGCAAGCCGATGCATTAAGTAGATTCTCGAGAGACCATATCAGAGACAACGAGGATAACCGCCAGGTTCAGGTTTTACAACCTAAGCATTTCCTCAATGCCGCCCAAGCACACTTCCGCCCAGAAGTGGACTCCCTAGGGAATCGCATAAGACTCGCATCCATCCGAGAAGCAGAAGTCATAGAGGGTCTTAAAAGCTTACAAAAGACCGCTCCAAAAGCTCTCATGGATGGAGTAGCGATGTGGGAGGAAGATGACGGCCTAGTTTACCATAGGGGGAAACTATATGTTCCAAACGACCGAACACTGAGAAGAGATGTGGTTAAGTCATGCCACAACTCTGCTACCACCGGTCACCCTGGTAAGAATGGCACCATCGAGCTAGTCAGTCACTACTATTGGTGGCCACGCATGGCAGGCTTCATAAGCTCATACGTAGAAGGATGCGATCGATGCCAACGTTATCGCAAGGACCTACACCCCAAAGCCATAATTCAGCCACAGGAAGTACCTGAGGGACCATGGCAGATAGTCGGGGTCGATCTAATCGGCCCCCTGCCCATGTCACAAGGAAAAGACATGATCCTTAACATAGTGGATCATTATACGAAACAGATCCATCTATTCCCAGTGACGTCCCAAATCACGGCTGATGGGGTAGCATCCATCTACTTCAAGCAAGTCTTCCCCTTGCACGGGATCCCCAAGAAAATTATCAGCGATAGGGGACCCCAGTTTGCGGCAAGGAGCATGCGGGCACTATACAAGCGACTAGGGATAGATGCAGGTCTTACCACCGCCTATCACCCTCAAGCTAATGGACAGGTAGAGCGCAAAAATCAAGAAGTAGAAGTCTACTTGCGCTTGTTCATTAGTAAGAGGCAGGATGATTGGGCAGACCTGCTCCCTACAGCGGAATTCGTGGTCAATAGTAGACTCAACTCAGCCACGGGACACACCCCCTTTGAGCTACTATACGGTTACACACCAGACTTCACCATTCCCGCTGGTAGGCCTACCGGTATCCCAACGCTCGACAAGCGTCTACAACACCTAGTTTCCACAAGAAAGGATGCAGAGGCAGCTCTACGCCTAAGTAAAAGGCGAATGCAAACAGATGTTGAACAAAGACATAAGCCATATGTCTTCAACGTCGGGGATAAAGTCTGGTTGCAAGCTAAGCAAATAAAGATACACCAGCAGTCATCCAAACTGGGCCCTAAACAGCTAGGCCCATTTGAAGTCACTGAAGTTAAAAGTGACGTCGACTACAAGCTTGCACTCCCCCCCGCATTACGGATCCATGATGTATTTCATGTAGACCACCTCTCCCCCTACAAAGGAAACGAAGTCAACGGGCTTATGCCACCTCCACCTGAACCCATCACAGTCGAAGGGGAAGAAGAGTACGAAGTTGACCACATAAGAGACTCCAAACTCTTTGGTCGTACTCTTAAATACCTCATTTGCTGGAAGGGCTACGGTGAAGGCGAGGACACCTGGGAACCAGCCAAAAATCTAGCACACGCCCCGGATAAAGTCAAGGAGTTCCACTCCTCCAACCCGGGCGCACCTAGAAAAATAGCGGCTCTCATCTACGCGTCCTTGCCTTGGCAAGCATCTCATAAGTACACAGAGGCCAATGCGGACGTCGACCCTTAAGAAGGGGGGTGATGTCATGGATAGTGTTGCCGTGGCTCGGCTTGGCTCGGCTTGGCTCAGCTAAGCACAGCTCGACCAAAAAAAGACAAGCCGAGCTGAGCCATTCCCAATTGAGCTGGCTCCAGCTGGGCTGAGCTGGCTCAAGCCACTCAAAAGCATGAATAGGGAATCATACCATTTTGGGTGGTCAGACAGCTGAGTCAGCCGAACTGCGAGTTGTGCTCTCGCAGGGTTCAAACGTTCGCTTGAGTCAGCGCTTACCTTGAATGTCTACGTTGTCAGCCAGATGCTCTTCTCCTGTTTCCCCGATAACTTTTTCATTAAACTTTTCAGCCTTTGGGAGCCTATGGAAGAATCAGCATGGCTTGCTGCCACCTCTGGCTTTGCTTATTACATCTCTCCTCCACGAACCCTCCATGCAGCGCTCGTTGATCCTATTCACACTGTTCTTTACATTTTGTTCATGACATCTGTATGTGCCATGTTCTCCAAAACCTGGATTGAAGTGTCGGGCTCTGGCCCTGTTGTTACGGTTTCACCCGTAACTGTTCCCCCGAACACCCCTGCAAGACCTCGGAACACTGCCGTGAAGCGATCACATGCTGATTATGCCGAAGAAGAGGTTGAAGTTATGAGACTTGTGGCTTCATACGCCCAGCAACCAGCTAAGTCACGTGACCTTCCCAACTACCACGGATTCGCTCAAGAATATTGGGAGTAGATCACGTGATCTTACATCAAACGCCCGTCACGTGACCCTGGCACGTGACCTGGCTAGACTCACACCAGAAGGGTCCAGATGAGCTTGTGCCTGGACCGGTCTCGACTGCCTTGTGTTTGTGATGACTCGTATGTGCCTGATCGATTGTGCCTTGATTCTGATGGATTATACACGTTTGCGTTCTGATTGGATGGAAGCAGCGCTCATACAGCTGCGGATGCTTATCTCTGACTCATACCTTTGCGCCTTACTGCCATTGGTGGATTGTTATCTCTGACTCGTTTGTGACTCATTCCTAGGATCCGGATATTAGGGTTTCGGAGTTCCAAGCTGGGGTTCAAACCTCCTTGGACATGTATATAGACTAGGGCTTATGGTCGCTGAAGACCTAAGCTTGACTTCTTGGATTATACCACCCACTGTAGTGCCTCCTCTGCGCTGTCTTGCCAGTCGAGTGCTGATAGCTACCCTTGGTGCATATACATCTATTGAATCGTCCTTAGCTGGGAGATCACCGCAAGGCCTCTATCCATTCCTTTCCGCTTCGCTCTTGCCGTTCAAGGAACGTGCTGTACCATTCTCCTTTGGTTGTGCTGTCTCGCCGACCATTCATTCACATCAACTTCGACTTGCTCTCTTCATCGCCCTCTGCATCCTTTGGGCCACACTACTACGCCTCGTTATCGAGCTAGTACAAGATCGAGCACGTGACTTCGACATATCACGGTGATCGTTGGGCCGTCCCGAAAGCCTTGTCCGCAGTACAAGAAGGAACGTCTGGTGGAACGTTACACCTGTGATATTGCGAAGCAGGCACAGCTGCATTTCCCTTGTCTCCCTCTCACTTGTGCTGCCCCCCTTACCTGCACTGCACACTATTGGCATGCTATCTGCGCGCTGTCTGCGCGTTGTCCGCGTTGCCTGCGTGCCAACTGCTTGTTGTTTGTGCTATCCCGGCCCCTCTGCACCCTCGCGGATCCTTGCCGCCCTCTCTGGGTCTTTGCCACCACCATCACCCGTATCCTCTCCGCCGTCGTCTGCGTTACTGCCTGTGTTGCCCCTGCTGCTCTCTATGCCCTTTCCACAGCCGCTCTGTGTCCTTTGCCGCCCTCTGCGCTTGCCGCCCTCTGCGCTTGCCGCCCTCTGCGCTTGCCGCCCTCTGCGCTTGCCGCCCTCTGCGCTTGCCGCCCTCTCTGGATCTTCGCCCTCCCCAAGGCAACAGCAGCGATGCTGCTGCCATCTGCATCGTCCTCGCTGCCGCTCTCTGCCTCCTCACCACTGCTCTCTGCTCTCGCCACCACCGCTCTGTCCCCTCGCTGTCGCCGTCTACACTGTCACCACCGCTGTCTGTGTCTTGCCACCGCTGCCGCCTGCACCCTCGCTGCCACAGTCTGCATCGTCATTGTCGTCACCTGTGTCCTCGCTGCCATTGTTGTCGTTGTCTGCACCCTCGCTGCCGTTGTCTGCGTCATTGTTGTCGTTGTCTGCACCCTCGCTGCTGTTATCTGCGTCATCGTCATCGTCGTCGTCTGCACCCTCGCTGCCACCGTCTGCGTTGTTGTCACTGCAGTCGTCTACACCTCGCCCTCTCTGCATTGCCTCTGCCCTCTCCGCTGCCCTCTGCATCATCGCTGCCGCTGCTGCCTCTGCGCCCTCACCTCTGCGTTGTCGCCGTCGCCACCGCCTCCTGCCCCAAGTCACCGCTGCTCTGTCCCCTTGCCCTTGCCCTCTGCGTCATCGCCGTCTTCTCTGCGTCATTGCCACTGCCCTGTCACCACCGCTGCCGTTTGCGTCCTCACCCTCGCTGCCTTCTGTGCTCTCGCTGCTGTCATGGGCTCTGCTTCACGTCGTTGTCGTTGCCGTTGCCGCTGTCTGTGACCTCGCCACCAGTGCCTCTGGCAGTGCATCGCCATCATCATCATCGTCGTCGCCACTGCCACCTCTGTGTCGTCATCGTCATTGTCGCCGTCACCTTTGCGTCGTCGTCGCTGCTACCCTCACCCCTCTCTGCATCGCCGCTGCCTGCATCTGTGCCCCTCTCCCTCTCCTTCGCTGCCTCGCACGTCTCGCGCATGCTCTCTCGTCCCCCTCAGACTCCCCTCCCCTTGCCGTTTCATCGCCTCTGATCCCTCAGACTGCCATCGCACCCCCTCGCACCACCTTGGACTGCCATCGTGCACCCTCGGACTCCCACCGCACACCGTCGCACCGCCTCGGACTCCCGCTGCACATCGCCGCGCCGCCTCGGACTCCCGCCGCACACCGCCGCACCACCTCGCCTGCCGCCATACACCGTCACGCCACCTCGGACTGCTGTCGCACACCCTTGTACAACCTCCCTTTACCCCTTTCTCTTCCCCTCCCCCTTTTCCCTCTCTGGCCACCCTGGGTGAGTCGCACAGGGTCTCCTATTTGTATGTAGTTCATTCCTAGGTACAAGTACATGTATATAGCCTTGTCACAAATAGATCCTTATTCATACTGCTCATTGATGCCCTTAAGATAAGCCCTCAAGTCCTCAACTGGTTTGACTGCCTCCACTCCCTCCAGCTCTGCTGTTTCTTCCTTCTCTCCAAGCCCTTCAGTGAAGTTGAGTTCCCTTTTATGCTTTGCCTCAAACTTGAGTATCTGTAAGGCTTCCATGTTGTCTGGTGTAAGGCGGTTCCTCCTGGCTCTAGCTGTCTCCTTGCTTGCTGAGAAGACACGCTCACATGGTACTGAAGTGGCTTGAATAGGGAGTAAGTCCATGGCAAGCTTGAAGAGTGTTGGCCACTTTTTCTGGTGTTCCTACCATTCCAACTCCTGTCAGTACTCCCCAACAAAATGGTTCATTCTACACACCTCCCAGAACTCAAGAAGATTGGCATATTTGGCTGGAGCTGCTAGATAGTCATCAAGTTCATCTTCTAAGGTATCTCCCTGTGGTCTGGTGGTAGGCATTGGGCCAATACCAAGGCTTGCCAAAGTGGCTTGCATGCCAAATGTTTTAGAAGGTGGAGGGGGTACAGCTGATCTAGTAGAGGCTCTAGATGGTGTGTGTAATGGCCTGAGCTACTTAAGATTTTAGTTTTAGAGTGGCATGATAAATTAAAAGCACTCACTGCTTCAAGGAGGGAATGCTTTGCATTCTCAGCAATATGTGTTGGGTACTGTCTCTTGAGAAACTCAAGCTTTAACACAGGGTTAAGAACTGCCAGTGTCCACATGGCATGAGAAATTATGCAGCATATTAAAATAGCCACTCACTAATTGAATGCAGATATGCTGGAGTCTCAAAGGCCAGAGTACAATAGGAATCTATCTTGGCTGCACCTTTTGTAAGAATAAGACCAATATCCAGTCCCTCAGAATCCAAGGCATTAGTCAAGGCATTCAGAGACTTTATAAAGCCCTCAAATGCAGCAACTGTGTTACAAAGTGTTGGTGTCTTCTCATAAGAGAGCATTTGCTGATACAAGAAGGGGACCTAATAAATAAATTAATACACAATCAGAGAGAGAAAATATTTGCATACCTGAAGAATTCTCTGAAGTGCTTCAAGGATCTTCCAATCTTCCTTATCTAATGGGTCCATCCCTGGCTGATCCTCCATAAACTTATCAATTGCCTAATGCAAGTTAGCATTAGAATTTTATTAAATACTTTAAATATACCTCTCTTAAAACAAGTGCCCTCTTGATCATCAAATAAGAAGAGGACCACCTTGTCTGCACATCAGAAATTAATTGCAAAGGAGGTACATCTGACTCCTTTGCAATTGTAGAAAACATATCACGCCTTCGTGATGAATTGCGGATCTATTATAAATAAGTTAGAAAAAAAAAAACAAAAAAAAAACTCGGAAAAAGAAAAAGAAAAGGAAAAGAAAAAGAAAAAGAAAAAGAAAAGAAAAAGAAAAAGAAAAAGAAAAAGAAAAAGAAAAGAAAAAGAAAAAGAAAAAGAAAAAGAAAAGAAAAAGAAAAAGAAAAAGAAAAAGAAAAAGAAAAAGAAAAAGAAAAAGAAAAAGAAAAAGAAAAAGAAAAAGAAAAGAAAAAGAAAAAGAAAAAGAAAAAAGAAAAAAGAAAAAAGAAAAAAGAAAAAAGAAAAAAGAAAAAAGAAAAAAGAAAAAAGAAAAAAGAAAAAAGAAAAAAGAAAAAAGAAAAAGAAAAAAGAAAAAAGAAAAAACTCGAAAAACTCGAAAAAAACATGAAAAAACATGAAAAAAACTCGAAAAAATTAGAAAAAAAAAACAGAAACAAAGGAAAAACTCACATAAACAATAATTTGCTGAAGCTTTTTAACTTGGTCAAAGCCCAATTCAACTGCTCCCTCTAGCATTTCCTTGCATGCAAGATTTACAATATGGGCAAAGCATCTAAGAACTGTCAATAAAAAGATACATTAAATAATTTGACACTCACCTAATGTGATGCTGCTCTGCAGAAAACTCAGTGTTAGGATAAAGCTTCTTCACATGAGTTTCTAATGCCTCCATCATAGAGCTGTTGTTGGATGCATTATCTGTTGTTATCCAACCAATCTGTTTTAAAAAAGAAATTAGCTGAATTTGTTTTATGAGATAAGATGGACATTACCTTCTTTTCAAGCCCCATCCTAGTAATAATAAAATAAAAGATCTCAGCTAACCTCTCCCCAGTGTGAGACCCAGGAGCAATGAGAAATCCAATAAGATCAGCTCTAAGGGTTAGCTTTTGCTGGCCATCTTGAGTCTGAGCCTTCTCCAGCCAGTGAGCAGTAACAGCCATGTATGGCTTGAGGTCAGGGTCAGACCACAAGTCTGTGGTAAAAGAGACCTTCCCAAGGCAGCTGTTCTAAATATAAGTTAGCCCTCAAGCACTAAAATATAATAATTTAACATTACCTGAATGTGCTGAGACAAATTTTGAAGTGTCTCTGAACAGTTCTGCACAATGCGCTTCTGCATAGTGGTCCTGTGAGGGATGTCTGCATCACGCAGCTCAGGGCGGAGTAGAAGACACAGGTGGCAGAACTCTGGTCTGTCCACAATCATTATAGCCTTTAAAAAAAAATTAAATGGGGAAAGAAAAGAAAGAAAGAAAAAAAAAAACCTGATCTGTGGCTGCAATAAATTGCACAAGGCCATCTAAAAAGTTGTCTTGAGTGAAGGGAGTGCGGTGTGCAGCTTGGCGCTCCACAGGAACTCCAGTAACTCTTGCAACAGCCTCTTCCCCCTCTTTACCTCTCAACTCAATTTTGAGCCTTTGACACTCTGCAACCCACTGTTCTGCATGGCGATTGAGCAGATGAGATCGCAGTGGACCTGTTGCAGTAGTGGAGCGATATGAGTGTACTTTGATAGACACATCTTCCTGATGAAGTACCCTATAAAAGTTTTAGAAAAAAAATAAAAAATAAAAAATAAAAACTCACAAGCAGAACTTGCACTGTTTCTTCCCTTCAACAACTTGAAAAAATCTCAGAGTATCATCACCCATGCTAGTTAGCCTAGAACCAGCTTTTTGAGCCCTCCTTGGATGACGGGTTGGAGTTGGAGGGTCAGGGCTGCCTCCCTGATGGCCATTAGAACTAGCGCCACCCTCCTGAGACCCCTCTGACACATTTCCAAGGTCAAAAGTCTCAGGCTGAGGTGAGCTAAGGCCTCCCTATATTAAATTCATTAATATATATATATATAAAGTAATAAAATAAATACTCACTTGATTGGAGGCCTGAGCAGGTGAAGAACCTGCAAAGGGGTCCTCTCCCTCCAAATTCTCTTGTGAGGGCCTGAGGGGGCCACCTGAAGCTGCAGAAGTGGTGCCTAGATCAAAGTGCACATGCTGGCTGGCAGTTGATGCCTGAGCAACTGTGGATGGAACTAATCACAGTATGAATGCATGGACACACCATTAAAAAATGGGTACATACCATCAAGCTGAAAAGACATCTCCAGAGCACCACCAGGAAGGTGTTTGGCCCGAGTCTTCTTAGTGGTCTTTTGCCTTTTTGGAGTCTTTTTGGGTGTTGAAGGGGCCCTCTTCCTAGATCCAGCCATAGTAGGTGAAGCCAAGAGTAATACAAGAATGATTTGAGAAGTAGATGAAGCAGATCAATTGAGATCAGGCAGAGATGAGGAGAGATGAGAACACAGCAGATGCGGCAGAGACGCAGAGACGAGAGCGTGGGAATGCATGGCGTATGTGTGGTGGCTAGTGGCTGCAAAATTCACACTTCACTGTCACTGAGACGCACAACCCGCCACACAAACCACAAGTCCACGACGACACAACTACGACACACCCCTCCTTTCCCCTGGCCCTATGGTAAGAGGTGATCCCCTCTGTCTGGCCACTTACTGACCCACTTGCACACTGCTGTGCGCACCCTCACAGGCAACAAGTCCGGCTTCTTACAGCTACAGTGAGACCGCCGCAACGAGCCCTGAGGCCGAGAACCTTGGTCAGGTCGTGTGGCTTATCCAGGATGCCAGGTACGTTTCCTCCCCCTGGCTCCCATTTGTCTGCTCCCCAAGATAGCAGCGATGATGACGATGTCTGCCCCCAGACCCTCATATTGAAGACAACGATGGAACACCCAGTGGCGGTGGCGGTGCGACCAGCCCCGGGCCCTCAAGGCGATAACAACTCCCCGGAGTTGACGATGATGTCGCCCTGAGCTCCCGAGTCCTCAAGGTGGCAGCGGCGATGGTGCGAGCCCCAAGGCAGCGGCGGCATCAGTCCTGAGGCCAATGCTCGACAACTCACACATTTACCATCAAACACTTCGAAGCGCGGTATCAATGGTGCATCTCAAACTTCTTCTGATTTTTATTACTGATATTAAAAAAATTTAAACAGGGATCGCTGCACTCAACATGATCGCACCTGAGCCCGTGCTCAGCGCTCGGCGCTGTGGGCTCGATCCCAGTCTCGAACTCGGCCTCCAAGCACTCACATGTTCATGGTCAGCAACCTCGAGTCGCTCACGCACTCGAACTCGAACTCATCGGCCGACCGCTGCTTAGCACGGCCAAGCCCAGATGAAGTGCCGCCCACACCCGCCCCCATTTTCCACACCCTCCCTCCTTTTGCGCAAATGGGGGCACAGGAGGGACAGTGGGTCACCTCAGTCCCCTCTGCCAGGGCTACGTCTCCCCAGCCCCCAGCCCCCAGTTTACCCCCACCCCTTCCACGCTAGGGCGAGGAGGAGGGACTTCAGCAAATGCTCAAAGCGAAAGAAGACTCGGTGAATGGTCTCACGCAACAGGGTCCAAAGTCACACCTTTCCCTGGTGGCGCTATCAAGATAGACGAGCAACAGATCGTCAGCTCGACTGGTGCACTTTCATTGCAGAAGGTCCCAGAAAAGATGGTCATCATTGGCGGCGGGATCATTGGACTGGAGATGGGCAGCGTATGGCCCAAAGGTGACGACGATGCCGCCAACCCGGGCCCTCAAGGTGACGATGACAACGCAACCTAAGCCCTCAAGGCGATGCTGATGCAAAGATAGCGATGCTGATGCGGCTTGGAGTCCAGCACCCAGGCAGTAGATAGGTAGATGTGTATATTGTAGTTTGAACCAATATATTTTTGTTTTATCAAATACAACATATGTGACTACAAGGGGTCCATAAAGTCAAAGCTCGGTAGGTCATTGATACACTGTACGGAGCGACGTCCGTGTGAGTTCGAGGCGGAGAGGACTCCGTGCAGGGGTGTTGGACAGAAGCTAACGAGCCAGGAGGAAGGACCTGAGAGCAAGCGGAAGCGAGATGAGGGAAAGCGAGGCAAGGCGAGGAGAGTGAGTGAGTGAGATGTAAGGAGGTTGGAATGGCGGGTGGACTGCTATGACGAAGGCGAGGTCAATGGCGAAAGCATTGGCGTGGCCAGGCGGTGACTCAGTTGACAAAGACGTTGGCGAAAGCTGGGCGTGATGAGGCGGCGGCAGGCTAGAGGTCCGAGGTCAGTGGCTCGGTTGACGAAGGCGGTGATGGCTATGGCTATGACTGTGGCGGCGGCATGGCTTCTACTTGGCAGGCAAATCCAAGGTTGGCGGCTTGGAGGGTGAAGGCGGCGATGGCGATGGTGATGGCTAGACGGTGGCAAGACTTCTTGGACTGGTGCGGCGTAGAATGGGACTTAAAGGCAAACGATGAGAGGAAGAGGGAGAACAACGATGCATTAACGAGTCAACGCAGACGGTTTATATACATGCGATCCAGTATGCGACGCGTTCCAAGTCAAAGTCAAACGTATAGTGAGAGAGCGATGGGTAGAGAGGGATGGGGGAAATGGTACAAGCGTAGGGAAACAAATCGAGAAGTGGCACAGGCACAGACAGACAAAGGGATATGGGCACGAGCCGCACGACCATGAGAGAGCACCTTCCCGGATCTAAGTAAAAGGAAGTGAGCATATGAGGATAACAGACAATGGGGGGGGCAAGACACCATGACGCACGACAATGGGAATCCTTCTCCGAATCCAACGGCGGCGCACTGTCAAGCGCGTGCTCCAACGGTGTCTTGCAGGTGTTTGAAGGTAGCCAAGAAGATGGTGGGTTGCGAGACAAGAGGGTGGAGTGCAGTGAAAGAGTTTGACAGGATGAAAGAGTTTGATAGTGATCGACGTGAGGATGGGTGATGCAATGAAAGCCTGAGCAGGCTCTGCTCCCAAGGCAAGGCCATCGGGTGGCTTTGGCGTAGGTGTCTGGGGGTCGAGGTAGGTCAGCGACGACTATGAGAGCAGATGGAAACGATGACGAGACGGAAAAGGATGAGCACAGAGACAAAGACGATGTAGCGAGAATTGGATTATGGCTGAGTAGTAGCATATGAGGGACGGTGCGTAGGCTGATGAACAGCGCACATGAAGGGATCATACTCACAGTGAACTGGTGACTGTGGTGAGATATGAAAGTGGGCTTGAAGCAGCAACAGAGAGATCTTGCAGGTGAAGCAGATGGGTGTCTGGCACACAACAGATGAGAACTGATGTTTATACAAGAGAGGGAAACATACCTGGCACACAACAGATGAGAACTGATGTGGACCAGGAGCGTACAAGCTATACTACTTATACAGAAATACAGAGTGACGCAGGTAACAGCTGGTCACAGTAAATACAAGACGCATTGTTCTACAAGTGGACAAAGGAGTGTACTGTTCTGGAGAACAAGGTGTATAGAACAAGGAAAGTCTGGAATATGATATCATAGTGACATCATAATAAAGATAACAACAAGGGTCAGAGTACAAGGACGAAATACAAGGGGAGTCCGGAGGAGTCCATGATGTCATTGTACAGTGATGTCATAGATAAGAAAGTCCGAGATTGTAAAGATCATATACAGTATAATCTAATCTACATAAGTCCAATATATCTTATCTAAAGCAGTCCGTTATCTGCATGTCCATTGAGCCGCTAGATGCGCTCAGGTCACTTATCAACATAGGCGAGAGGAGGATGGGACAGGGGAGAGTGATGTGGCGTAGGCAAGGATGGAAGAGCGAGGGAAGCGAGAAGGTGACTCACCCGGTGTATAGCAAGCAGCAATTCACAGTGCTCAGTGGACACGCGCAGGCTGCGCAACCCACAATTCTCATTTTCCGTTTTCAGCTGGCTCGTTCCTGGCTGCCAGACAGTGCAAGTTTCCAGCCAGGCTCAACCTGCCTAATCTGGTCATGGCCGTAATTGAGCCTTGGCTCAGCAGCTCAGCCCAGCTCGTGAGCCAAGCTGAGCCAGGTTTGGTCATGAGCCGATTTGTCAGCTTGGCTCAACTAAAGATGGCTCAGCTTGGCTGGCTCAGCCGTTTTGAGCTGAGCCACGGCAACACTAGTCATGGACATGTATATTATTTTCCTTATTTTTCTGTATTTTTATGGAATTATTTAAGGAAGATATAAAGGGCCAAAGTACGAGATATCGTCAGTCACATGCTGCCACCATGTGCACATGACCATGGGATAGTTGCACCCTTAACGGGACAACCTATTCTGGTCACATTCCATTTACGTACGGACTCCCATGATTAGTAGATAAGGAAGGAACATCCTAGATAGCTCTAGAACCCGCTTAGTAGTTTACGCTTACTCGCTGTATTAGGTTTTACTCAGCAAGATAAGGCATCGCGTCAGCGCTATGACAAGTGCATCAGTCAGCACAATAGATAGCGCTATTATTAGACACGACGCGTCAGCTCCTGAGTCATGGAGTCTTACTGTACACTTAGTAATAGTGTTTAGACTCAGTTCAAGCTCAGCCACAGTAGTGTATATAGGCTCTCCTGTAGCGTCCTGAGTGGAACCAACTTGTCCTCTTGGTTCTCCACTCAGGTGCGTATATCTCTTGTACTCCTTACTCTCCAATCTAAACTTGTCCTCTTGGTTCTCCACTCAGCTTACCACTGCGTGACACTGCAAGTTGTGTTCCTGCATAAGGGTCACCATTGACTTAGCGCGCTCCGCAGTGACTGTAAGTTCGGCGCATGATTTATCTCCGCGCTAGGCTTGAGTCCTGAAGGCCTGACAGTTCACTCTACAATCTTTTCACTTGAGCTTAGCGTAGCGAGGTGTCATACCGCTACACACACCTGGCATTAACTTGCTCTCCTTGGGAAGTCCAAGCCAGGTCAGTGCTTCATCGTGTGCCGATGCATATTCGAGGATTCTATGTCCTGCCTGTACCCACATTTTGGTGTTATTGTCTCGCCAATAGCCCCCCATGGCGATGTGTTTGATGCGGTTCTGTGCCTCAAAGGTGTTGCAGCTGTCGCGACTAGGTGCTTGCTGATTGCTGTAAATGCACAAGAGAAGGAAGACATGGTTGAATGACTCATAACGCTCAGTGGAAAATAAGACTGCAGGGCCAAAACGCCGGATGTATGCAGGAAGGTGGACAATAAAATGAAATTTCGGCTTCAAAATGAGTATGCTCAGTGCGCACTTTGCTGTGATATTGAGAAAGTCCTCAATAGTCTGAGTTAGCGACGCCTGCAGCATGTTAGGTAATGCCAACTGAATGAGATAGTCCCGGAACTCACCAAATAGCGCTCTATGTCCTCGATCTCAGTATGCCAGAGAAGGACAAGGAGCACGCCCATAATATTCCATGCGTGCAAAACATCTTCATGCATGATATTGTATATTAGGAATGGCATAACTTGTGCCAAACTTTTGAAGTGCTTCCCGATCAAGCTGCCATGGTATTGGCAAATGTACTTGGCGTCAGTACTTGGCGCGTTTAACCCATTCCAGTCCACTGAGGCAAGACGCGTCTGAAATAAAGCCATATTTTTCGAGCGGTTCTTAAGCTGCCAGATAGTCTGAGCCCAGTAATATTTCACGACACCGAGAAGCACTGTGTAAAGGATCTTAGTTGGGGTGTCGAGGTGCATGTTAAACCCTGCGTGCGGTATCATGAGCTGCAAACTCCAAGAAATGCAGACGAGCTATACCTGGCATTCCGATGAGCGGATTTATGCCTCCTTTTCTCAATAAACTGTCCCTTTCTTCCCTCAACTGCACTTGAATTTCCTGCTCGGAGAGTTTCTTCACATTGTCCTGGAGTGATGTGCCTGCCACAAGCCCGGCCCCCAGAGCACAGTCAACAGTCACGTTTTGCTGACAATTGACCGTGATGTCCTCTGCCGCTGTCGCAGTTAGATCCTGCGATCTTATAAGTACTCCAGAGCTTCCTAATGAAAGTTGCCTTACCAGGACGTCAAAGTAGCTTCTGTTGGTGTCCATCTGGTCAAGTTCATCCTGGATTGTCAGTTGAGCAATGTTCAGAGACGTTTCGGTGTTCGGTGTGCTGAAGTTACGCAGCGCCTTCCCTTTTGCCGTTATGTATTTTATAATTGGGGCGACCGCCGCATCCTTAATGCCAGAGCTTCGTGCTGCAGTATCAACCTTATCGGAACTGCTGGGAAGAACGCAGAGCTCCAGCTGCTGCTCAATTACCCGTTTCATCTCAGCCAGGTCACAAATATTCCCAACCTAAAGTACATGATCATGAGATAGGAATACCGCATTGCAAATAAGACTCACTTCGAAGATCTCCCCAAATCCTTTGTCTGATTTTTTATAAGCTTTGGTGCCGCCCACGTCACATGTACAACAGAAAAAGTTCAAGTTGAGGCCACATTGGCTCATTTGCTCAGCGTGCATCGGGTTGTCACTTGCAGTGAATATGAGATAAGGGATTATCAAGACTTCCTTCTTCGTTTTACAGTCGAACATGATGACAGGAGAATCTAATGCCCCACTAACGAACGATGAGAAACGGAGAGTAGATAAGATAAGAACGGACATACTCGATTGAGTCCCACACTGCACGCATGAGTTCCATTGGCAGAGCATTTGGGGACGATGTGACGAATTTTACACAGAACTCCTTGTCCAGCATCTCCCGAGGAAGCCCGGCGTTGGATAAATAGACAACAATGTGCTTGTTCCATTGCTTGGAAATATTGGCAGAGGCGTCATCCATAAAGAGGACCACAGGGACCGTATAGACCATCCGACCGTCTGCCTTGGCGCGCAGAGGATGTGGCATATGGAACCCATACTCACTCGAAGAATCTGAGTAGATACATGTTAGCACGGGACTATAAGCCACCATCAAACGTACCTGCGAACCCACACATTAGTTCTTGCCCGTTGGACTGGATGTCCAAAAACATGCATCTGAACTTGTCAACGCGCATAGTCAACTTCTCATCTGAAACAATAAAGCCTCCCTGATATAAAAAGAATAGTCAGTAGACTGTCACGCCGTAAAATTAATAAAGTGAACATCGGTCCGCATAACTTTACGGCCAAGTGACCATAGGTCGTGCATGGATGGCTCGTAGACTGGGGACCTGTTATTGTCAGTTAATCCAGTGAAAGTGGGAAAACTACCTGACAAGTTTGCGTCCTCCGAAAGTTGATAGAAGAACCGCTCAGGAATAAAATAGGTTCCATCTTGATTTTGTAGGAGTTCGTCCACAAAGAATATACGGTCGTTGACTGAGACTGTGGGTACCACAAGAGTGGACGATATGTTGAGCATTTTCGATCCATGAAATACCTGCAAAGCGCCCCCATTTCCATCAATGGGGTAATCCCAGATCGCAAATCGAGTGATAGGGTTGGCGTAGTCCTGCGTGCACCTCACTGTATCAGTGCCAAAGGGTTTGCGGTGAATAAGGATGCACCTCTGCTATCATTTGTGGGATATCCCGTATATACAACTTATCACCTGCGCCACTTGTGGCAGCGGTGACCGAGTTCCTGACAATGTCCTTGATACGTTCCTGGAACTGGGAAAGTGCGTAAAGTGAGGGGACGTTCCGTGTGCCAAGCTGTGATGCCCAATTGAGCACGGCCTTCTTTTGTTGCTCTGAGAACCGAAGTCTGGGGGAACTGAATAACATATCTGTCAGGTAAAACTTGATTACATGAGTAGATGTCTATAGAATGTGAGTTGTGACACTTACTTCAAAAGATGGCCACAGGTACGTTGGACAGGTTGGGCTGATAGCATCAACCGGAATAGACGCTTCGTCAAGAAGAGAAACAGCTAGTAGTATTCAGTAATGAGAAGAAGAAGCAAGAGAACATAAACTTGCCGTCAAGATCGATATTGAGGTCATCAGCATGATCCTCACCTCCGGTAATTTCATCAGAAAACGCAGAATCTTGGCCCAAAGAAAAGTCGTAAGTCAAACTGTCAGGAGGTCGTTCGCTCTGTATGGTCCATTGATGGATGATGGTACTGTTATCATCAGACTCGGAGCGCATGGGATCGATCCATGAATCATCTGGGCATGGGGTCCTGTCAACACAGCCTACGCTGCCTCCTGTGGTACACATAGGGTAAGTTTCCAGGAAAGGATCAACACTTATCGGGGTGTGGAAAGCAGGCTCATCAGATACTAGAGGCTCCTGCGCGATATCTGTTGAGCCGTAATACTTACTATAAGGCTCATTACGTAGGAATGACAGTACGATTAGATATGCTATACACGTAATTCAGAGTATTTAGTCATACGGTATACATACAGAATCCCCTTAAGGGATTATTCCGAGTCCACCGGTGATTAGACATTAGGCGACACTGAAAACGCGATATTGTGGACGCCTCTACTCATCACTTTTCCCCAAACGGACATGGGTGGACCATAGAGTATATAAATCCTACTATAGGAGCGAGTACCTATACACATCTCTCTCCACCCCACTCTGAGCTTCCTCTGCTTCACTCTAAGCCTCGTCTAAGCTCTCTATTCAGGTAAGGGTCTACCTGTACACTGCGTGCATTGCTGCGCAACAGGTTATGGGCCCTGCCATAAGTCGCTTTGCGCCTTCATTGGCTGCAACGACGGCGGGTTACCTTTAGTACCTGCAGTGGGGTTGTCGCCTTCATTGGCAGACATTAGTCTTCTCCACTATGGGGAGACTATGACAGTATGTCGCCTTTAATGGCAGACATTAGTCTCCTTATAAGGGGAGACTATGCCGGTTTATTTTTCTGTTATTAGTCGCATACGGTGCTGACTACTCTCTATTCAGAAACCTATTATCAAACATGTCGACTCTTACTACTCTTGTCCCCGTCCTTGACGGCAACAACTATCAAATTTGGGCTAAGCAAATGGAGGCTTTCTTGAAGTCTTCTGCGCTGTGGGATGTAGTGTCTGGGAGGTGTGGTGCCCCCAGCGCTGTAGATGAAGACAAGCCCACTGAAAAGGAGCTTGAAGCGTACAACACTTGGGCTACTGATGATGATCGTGCCCTTGGCTCGATTGTGCTGCGCCTTTCACCGGCTATTCAACGCCAGGTCGAAAAATATGCGACTTCTCGCTTGGTTTGGGATCATCTCAAGTCCCAGTATGGGGGCGTTAGTGCTGCTAACGTCTACCAGGACTTCAAGCGTGCCATGACATTCCGTCTGGACTACGCCAAGCATCCTGGCCCCCAGATCGATGAGCTTGCAACGATTTACGACCACCTTTCTGCCAACTCCGCCAAAGTACCCGACGGCCTTCAGGCCATGATGCTTCTTTCGAAGCTACCTGCCAAATGGGAGTCATCCCTTGTCCCTATCCTCATGTCGGGCACTACGGCAAAGAAGCTTACTTTGACCGAAATCCGTACTGCAGCGGTCAATCAGTGGGAAATCGAGCGTACAAAAGGCCAGTCCTCTAACAAGGAATCGGCCAACAAGTTGTCGGCGGTCAAGCGCAAGCGTAACAACCCCGACTTCCAGCAGCAGCAGCAACAGCAAGGCTCTTCGGGCCAGCAGAACAAGAAGCGCGGTAATCAACAGCAGCAGCAGCAGCAGCCCCAGCAGCAGGGAGGGAACCATCGCCAGCGTAGTAAACGCGCCGGCAAGAAGTTCAAGAAGCAACATACGCAAGGGCATACACACATTGCCGATGTTGCGGCGCTCCCAGCGCCAACCTCTACGACTATTGCGCATATCTCGCCTTCTGGGCTCGAGCAGCGCATTTCCTCCACTCCTCCTGCGAAGAAGCATGTCCCAGGACACTATAAGACCTTCAATAAGGCTCTGGACGTCACCCAGGCCTTAGAAACTCCTGGTACAGTACAGACAGTAAAGACGCTTGAGCAACGTCTTGGGCAGATGGTCGCGGATTCCCTGTGGACCAAGAACCCGAACACCTTCGCAGAGGACTGGGAAATGTCAGATGAGGATGAGGACCTCCCTACAGGCTGCAGTGCGCCCATTAATTTGCCTCCAGATACTCCTAAACTGACCTTGACCCCTTTAGTCTCACCTGCTGAACAAGAGGCGCGTAAAGACAAGGGCAAGGAGCCCATTCGCACGGTTGAGCCTATCGAAGAATGCCCAGATAGTCCTACTGTGGTTGAAATAACCAAAATGTGGGAAGGCTTTCATAAGAAGGCGGCAGTACGTGCCCCCTCCCCAGATATTTCTCTGGATTGGGGAAGCGAAGCAGACAATGATGACAACGTCTACAACGACTTCGCTGATACAGTCGGACAAGATGACTTTACCCCCTATGAGGATGGGTTAGTAACTTTCCCTCCCCAAATAAGCGAATCTGACCACCCTACAGTGCTACTGGAGATGGCGCCGACTGGCGCTTCTAGAAATAGTAGTTACAGTGCACTTGTAAATAAATTCGTAAATAGCGCTAATCTATGCGCTCATGGTCTTGATTTCGCTTTATGCTCGAAATGTAAGGGAAAGAAAAGTCAAACAGAGCAAGAACCCATTTGGTTACTTGACTCTGGTGCGTCGGCACACTTTACAAACAATAAACTGGACTTTATAAGTTATACCCCCCTTTCACAAAAGCCTATGGTAAAGACGGCAGCCCATGCTCTCTATATACAAGGCAAAGGCTCAGTCTTACTAAAGCATTCTGTGGAACACAATGGCGTTAAAACAGAGCGTATTACACGCATATATCCTGTCTTTCATATACCACAGATGACAACTAAGCTATTGTCCATGGGGGAGTTTCTTCAACAGGGATTGCGCGTTCATGGGGATTCGGAGCATATATCTCTATTCTATAAGGGCAGTACGACGCCCATATTACAAACAAAACCCCTAGCAGATGGTCAGACACTTTACTGGCTTGATGCCAAAGTCACGCAAGTAAAAAATGTACATGAAGCCCATAGTACAATCTATACTGCTGACTACGACATTTGGCATAGACGTCTAGGACACCCTTCGAAGGAAGTACTACGTCGTGCCAAGGATCACACTAAGGGATTCCCTAAGGACCTTAAATATCCTTCTGAGACACCCATATGTCCTGGTTGCGCTCAAGGGAAAATGCCTGCTTCAACGCATAAACCCTCTGAGACGCGTGCTAAGAAGCCTTTTGAAAAGATTCATTCCGATCTTAAGAGCTTCCCAGTTGACTCGTACCACAAATACAAATACTTCATTAGTTTCTTTGACGACTTTTCCTCCTATGCGTGGGTCGTGCTATTATGCACCAAAGCACAGGCCATCAATGCGTTAAGGCAGTTTGTTGCCATGGTCAAAAATCAGCATAACGCCACCATTAAACAGTGGATGTCTGACGCTGGAGGAGAATACAAGTCTGACGAGTTTACTAAGGTACTGAAAGATATGGGCATTACTATCCTACAAAGTGCACCGCATACTCCCCAACAAAATGGTCGTGCTGAATGCTTTATGCATACTTGTATGGATAAGGCTCAGGCTATGCGCCTTGAAGCCTGTCTCCCTCAATCCTGGTGGGAATTTGCGGTCCTACATGCAGTACATTGCTATAATAGGACTCCAATAAGTCGCCTTAATTGGCAGACACCCTATATGAGCTTGCATGGTGAAGCACCTAGTCTTTCACACTTACGAGTGTTTGGATGTGGCGCATATGTGCACATACCAGAAGATCGCAGATCGAACAAACTTGACCCCAAAAGCGAACAAATGATCTATATTGGTCATACTGAGGGCATAAAAGCATATAGATTCATGCGGATCAAAAACAACACAGTGTTCACCAGCACTACTGCATTATTTGATGAGACCGTATACCCTAAGTGCGAAACACAAAGGGTGCGGGGTACAACCCGCATAAATGAGCCAGTAGAGAATCAACCTCCTATGGAGGATGAACCATCACCTACACAGCCCATTTCAAGTGGTTTTGACGATGACATGCCTACTCATCGTCCCCCTAAACAGAGGCAAAATAGGGAGGATGTGCCAGACCGCGACGGTGGATCTGTGGAACCAGAGGAACCAGAAGCGCAACAGCCTCCGCCTCCTGCGCCAGAACCAGCACTACCACGACGGTCTGTGCGCTTGAGGAAAGTACCTACTCGTCCTGGCAACGTCTATGGGGAAGACAGGCACCCCACAAACATAACTAAAGACGTTGAACGGAGTAGCAAGTGGAAAGAAATGGTTGGAAGACAGCCTGGTCGCTCCAGAGCTGATAGTACGCCAAGGCAAAGGCAGATTCCAGGAGGATTTCCTGAGACAAACCCTGACCCTCCACCTGCCGAGAGTGAAGCTCCGCCAGAACCCTCAGAGGATGAAGTAGATGATTTATTGTCACGCCTTGCTCAGGAAGGGGGAGTAAAATTCCTAGATCATCTGCTTGCCAAGGCAGTTCCATCTAATGATCTGGAACCACTGGACACTTCTAATATACGGGAGTGGACCTATAAAGATATAATGCGCATGCCTGCAGCACAACAAAAGGAATGGAAGACTGCTTGTCGCGAGGAACTAGAGGCACTTCGCAGACGTAATGTCTTTGAGCTTGTGGAACCCCCTAAAGGGAGGAAAATAATAAAAAATAGATGGGTCTTTGATCAAAAGACTGATGGTCGCAAGAAAGCCCGGCTTGTTGCCAAAGGCTTTTCTCAGGTTGAAGGCGTTGACTATGATGAAATATTCTCACCAGTAGTGCGCTTCGAGACTGTCCGGATGATGCTCGCACTTGCAGTGCTAGAGGATTGGCACATCACTGGACTAGATGTTAAAACTGCCTTCCTATATGGAGAGCTTGATGAAGAGCTATACATGGAACAACCTGAGGGCTTCAAAGCCAAAGGGCATGAAAATAAAGTACTGCGACTAAAACGCGCCATTTATGGACTTAAACAAGCTGCTCTAGCATGGTGGAAAGCGCTGGATAAGTCCATGGCTGCGATGGGCTGTAAAAGGCTATTATCTGACTCAGGACTCTTTACCCATAGAGGAAAGAGTGGCGCCCTTGTAGTGATCATTGTCTATGTTGATGATGTGATCTTTATGGGATCGGACAAAGCCCTTTTAAATGAACTTAAGAATAGGTTCATGAAGGCTTGGGAATGTCGCGACTTAGGTGATGCAAAGGAATTCTTGCGTATGCGCATTCAGCGGAAACATGGAAAGATCTTTTTAGATCAAACCGCTTACTTAGAAAAGGTGCTGCAACGCTTTGGACTCGCAGATGCGAAAGCAACTGCGACTCCACTTCCTGAAGGGTACCAACCTGTACCTAATAATTCACCAGTCAACCCAAGCGTCAGGAGCAAATACCAGCAAGTTATAGGTTCACTCCTATACATAATGCTTGGGACTCGCCCTGACATCGCCTATGCAGTTGTTAAACTATCACAATTCGCTGCAAACCCCTCAGAGGACCATTTAAACAGAGCACTCTATATCTGTCGCTATTTGCTCGGGACTTCTTCATACTCTTTGGTGTATGATGGAAGATCAAATGGAGGCTTAATTGCCTATGCAGACTCTGACTGGGCTTCAAACCCAGATAATAGGCGATCTACCACAGGTTACATGGTTAAACTGGCTAATGGGATATTCAGTTGGAATTCTAGAGCGCAAAAGACAGTCGCATTATCTTCCACTGAAGCTGAATATATGTCGCTGTCGGATACTAGCAGACAATTAGTTTGGATAAAGTCACTCTTTACTGAGCTTGGCATCAAACTAAGCCCAATACCACTCTGCGGTGATAATCAGGGGTCCATCTTTATGGCCTCAAACCCTGTCCAAGAGAAGCGTATTAAACATATTGATATACGCTATCACTACATAAGAGAAGTAGTGAAGGACAAGAAAATAGAACTATTCTTTATAGATGGTTCAGAAAATCCCGCAGATATGTTTACCAAGAACCTAGGGCATATTAAGTTCGAAAAATTCAGAAGCCAGTTAGGACTTGAGTTTTACTCGTCCAACTAAGTCACAAGGCAACAAACTTGGCCTTGAGACAAGCCTGAAAATTCCATTAATACTATGGAAGGTATATCAAGCGACGCTTGAAGACATTGTCTTCTGCATACATAGATTCTTCTCAACCAGAGAATCACAACATTTCCGCTCATTATACCAAAAAATCAGCCCAATGAACTGTAATAGTTCAAAAGCTGAAATGGGATGGTGAAGAGAACTCGGTCTCAAAACCGCTCTCATGGTTCCGAGATAGACTCCCTTCTAATCATGGCTAGAATATTAATTCGCCTTACACACTTGCTTAGAGCGCTCAGTAGCTGCACTTAGCAAGGGGGAGTGTTGAGCCGTAATACTTACTATAAGGCTCATTACGTAGGAATGACAGTACGATTAGATATGCTATACACGTAATTCGGAGTATTTAGTCATACAGTATACGTACAGAATCCCCTTAAGGGATTATTCCGAGTCCACCGGTGATTAGACATTAGGCGACACTGAAAATGCGATATTGTGGACGCCTCTACTCATCACTTTTCCCCAAATGGACATGGGTGGACCATAGAGTATATAAATCCTACTATAGGAGCGAGTACCTATACACATCTCTCTCCACCCCACTCTGAGCTTCCTCTGCTTCACTCTAAGCCTCGTCTAAGCTCTCTATTCAGGTAAGGGTCTACCTGTACACTGCGTGCATTGCTGCGCAACAATATCCGACACAACAGGCCCATTCACGCTGAATGAGCTGAAAGAGTCTTGAGACACGGCCTTTGAATGGCACTGGTGAACACCAGTCGAAAGGTGTTCTCTTGCGTGGCTGGCCTTCATGATCAATATCTTTCCCAATCACCTTGGGCATACAAGGCATTCAAAACGGTTGTTGGAATGCCTCCAGAAAACTGGATAGGGAAAAGACATAAAATTTTGACAGAGATGTGAAAAGCGTACCTGCAGAATTATTGAGGGTGTTATTGATAGCACTTCTATCTTCCTGTGTCATACAGCGTGAAGGGGCCATCGATGATATTGCACTTTGTCACGGTGCGCGAAAGGTGATCATTGCTTGTGATTGCTGCCACATTCCCCTCACATGATTTCTGCCTTGTCGATTTTTCGGAGCAGAGTTGCTTGCCACACATCATGGACTTCGCTCCCACGAGTTTCCTCATGCAGCTCCCATCGCCACAAAATTTGTATATTTTTTCACTATCTTTTGAAGGAGATCTCCCTCGTGATCTTGATGATGCAGAGATGGTAAGCACACTCTGTTCACGATTCAATCCTGACTAAAAAAAATTCTCAATAGCCAATGGAACTGACAGTACACCTTCTTCCTGAGTTCAATACTCTTCGCCCTATTATCAAGGCCGCTCATACTTTTCTGGAACACTTGCAACCAAGTGAAGAGTTACCCTCTCATTCAGTGAGTTTTACCAATTGTTTTCATACTTTAACACTCACGCCTTGTCACAGACTCTTGTCGTACCGATCTCATTTCTTCCCCTTTCCCCAACTTTTGATAAAGCGTCTTCTGTGGCCTGGGTATCACTTGCGTCCCGAATCCAGCAATGGCTTATCTATTACATACAAGACCAGCACTTGCCGCACTGGAAATGGGGTGCCGAGGTCTTTTGGACAGCATTTGTAGCCGTGTTTCCCAGCTTCCCCCTTGGGAACTGGCCCCATTGGGATGTGCAAATCCCATTTGCAGGCGCTTTTATTGAGAAGCGAATGGTTGACTTCGAAGAGATTAGTCAGCGAGCGAGTGAGAACACCGGCGATGATCTGATCAGACACCATGAAAAGTTGTGGGAGGACTTTTGTGAGATAGTCAAACTTATGTATCCTTTCCCCATCCACTACAACACCTCGGAACAAGACAGAGATTAGTGCACTATTCTGCCATTGTTCCTGATGTACCTATGTACTCACGATATGCGTACATATATCAATTGTTTCAATACTTGGGGATAATAGGATTACTGTCTCCATTTCTCAGCCGTGTCATGACACACACTTGAGTGACCACCACTTGGCTGGCCATGTCTCGGGCAACAGCCAGCAGAGGAGCATATGCTGACCAATCCGAGGTGCTGTGGCCACCCAGCCCTTGAAAGACTGCTGCTCCCCCCACACTCGGCCCCACCCAGACCCCGAGCCCAACACTGGAACAGGGCCCAGATATCACCGCCTGGATGTCATAAACCTGATCCCTCAGATGGGGCTTGCCCAATATTGGCACAGCAACAAGATCCAACATTGGATCGATATGGCAAGGGCACCTAAATAAGGTTGACACGCGGCTAACTTAGTGCGGGCCGTCAGGACCCCGTCAGAAGGTCCAGTGACAACTGGCAGTGTAGCGGGGCATTGGCCCTGCACATTTGTCACGATATGACTAAGTGTGACATTTCCCAGTCACAGCGGGCAGGAGCAGATAAGTGGAGGGAGAATAAGGGATCGACTAATGTATGGACCACTAAGTTGACTTGACTGTTATCGTGAACTGTATCAAGACAATGGAATAATTTGTAGACCTCTCTCTATGTGTCAGACAATTATAAATAAAAATACTTGAACAATTAGATATTTGCCACTTGCTCAAGAGAGCTCTAATTATTTACAAATGTATTTAAACTTAGTTGTCAGGCACCAGCCAACATAAACAATTAAGTGTAAATATGCTCAGAAATAATTAGAGCCCTCTTAAGCAATAGACTAATATCTAATTGTTTGAGTATTTTTATTTATAATTTTCTGACACATAAAGAGAGGTTTATAAATTATTCCATTATCTTAATATAATTCGAAATGACAATCAAGTCAACTTAGTGGTCCATATATTGGACATTAGTTGATCCCTTATTTGCCCTCCACTTATCCGCTCCTGCCCGCCGTGAAACCTGAGACACCCTCTCCCCATTGTCTACATTCCTGAGCACACCGCACTCCTGTGCACCCTTAGCAACTCAAGAATGACAGATTACTGACAGATTCAATTGGTGCTGCGATATTTCATGAAGCGCGGTGGCGTGCACGATTCATTGCATCATTGATCATTGTGGTCAGTGTGGTGCCAAAGTGGACTCACCTTTTGCACTCCTGAGCATGCTGTACCCATGAGCGGCCCTAGTCACTTGGGAGTGGCACGTCCCCAAATATGGCAGACACCTGTACGAAGTTCCATGCGGCACAGAGGTCTGCACGACCAGTCGTGACCCAGTCAATAACAATGTGACACGATTTGCAGCAATCACCACCGAGGGAGCCACCACGCAAATCGTCAACTTCGGTTGGCCAGTATTGTACTGTAGCCCCATAGTCGTCAACAGTTTACGGGGGCCGCATTGTGCCAGTGCCCGGGGTCTTCAAGTTCATGACGCATGCCAGTTTCCCTAAGATAAATACTGTTCAAAAAAAAACAAGGGTCCACTGGCACTGGACTCTCTCAGATCAACCTGGCACCATCATGATGGTACTGTCCGCGGCCGCGGATCAGTTGGATGTGGATGAGGTGGGTCTCCACGAGCAAGTGTGCACGGCGTGCACGGGAGGGCCAAGGCGAGGGCCCCGTTTCTTGTGAATTGTATTACGGCACCTATAAACTCTAACCGATCCTTGGACCTTGTTACATACGCCTGCAGAATACAAACTCGAATCCAGAAAACAAAAGTCGACGACACCCTTCAGAACAATGTCACTTGGCGCTCTGTCTCGCAGCCAACCGATGTCTGAACTATTTCCTGATGCCTGCTGAGATGTGGCACTTACTTGAGCTCTGGAACAAGAAAGGTATTTTTGTAGCGCGAAGGAATTGATGGCTCAAGCGCAATACGCTACGCTGCCAGAATTCCCATGGCGATCTGGGCTATTGTATTCGATCTCACTTCAATAGGTCTGCAGGAAACGCTCATCTGATGTGTCGTTGCGAGGCCCTTCCAATCTTGGTATATATACTTGTGAGGTGCGTCTGTGTCAAGGCACTCTGTTCTACATCGACTGAAACCCAGATTCTTCATGCCGCTATTCGTCTCTCATAATATCTCTCGGACTCCAGAAGAAGCTGACGCGAAGCCCATTCGCCGGCGCTCAACAACAATCTCAATGATGGAAGAAGAATTCGGCATGCGTGCACCGCCTCGGGCCGTGGGGCGCTTCGGTGAGAGCAACACACACGCCTGTCCTAACACGATAGCCCGAGTCTGACCGTGCTTAAAGGCATACCTTTCGAAGCTCTGGATTCTCCCTCCAAAGCGCAGGCATTCTACCACCCAGGCCCCAGAACCACGTCGAAGTTCTTTCCTGGCGGGCTCCTGGGAAACCATGTGGGACTGTGATGCGGAGGGGTCATACATAGTGGAAATGCCTCCAGATGAGGATTCAGAAGGGCTTTTGGATGGCGTTCTAGGCAGCGGGGTGCAGGGTGAGGAGCTCGATCGAGAAGCCACCACACCAACATGCAGTGCATCATGGAGTACGGATGAGGAGACGACACCTCTTTTCTCTTCAAATTTCCCAAGACAGCCTGACCACAGGGACTCGTCGGATGAAGGAAAGCTCCTCGAAGAGCCCATATCAGTGGACGATGCGCCAGCAGATAACAGACTCAACTAGGCTCGTTCCTGACAGAGTCAACTATCCTCCTTTAAACAACGTCCCTATCGATCCAAATCGCACATTGTTAAGGATGATCTTCGCGAAAGTTCCCTTTGGCGGTGCCCTGGTGATGTAATTTCTATAAGACAGTTGAACTGGAATAAGATGCAAGTTGAAAGGTGTGTCAAGAGGCGAATTGATGAAAATTCTCTCTGCGCTGAGTGTTGTCACCACTGAACAATTCTCCAACTAATTCAACTCCGTCAGCCTGTTCATATCTGAGAATGGCCCGCTGGCAGCCTTGGAGTAATCGGCACGTTTGGTCCCTGCAAAACCGTGTTTCAACTCGTACCGAACTGTGTCATTGGTTATCGATATACTTGGAGCTGCTTCCGCACACGAAACATAAGGCACCAGGTTCGAAGATTGAAGGTCCGTGATTCGCTGACAGGTACTCATCCAGAATCCTGCAGCCTCTGTGCGTTATGACCTCGAGAAGCACCTGAGGCATATCAGCTACACCTGCATTATTTCGAGAGGCAGGGTACCCTTAAGTCCTGCAGAATATACTCAACGGAATCTGTACCACCAGCGTTTGCTCGGCTGGTTGAGACACGACGAAACGCTACCTTGCATCCTCCGGGCACGCATACTGATAGCAGACCTGTCACACCAACCGGGCCTTCACCTTTCTTACGTATAGGAGCGCCACGAGAGTAACATTGCTTCCTTATTCTTTTATCGTACAAGGAGCAACGCACTGTTGTCTGTCTGCTGAACCTATCCAAAGAATCGCTCGAAACCACAACCGAGTCCTCCAGACGACGCAAGAGTAAGGGATCCTCGCAAGCGCGGTACTGAGCTAAGTTTGCTTGAAGGGAGGACTTAGCAAGGGGCGAGACGAACTCTCGGCTCTACAGTGTGAGAGCCCGCACATATGCAAAATCACTGCGCTATCCCATCATTTGTCTTAGTGCACCGTGACGAGGATGCCGAATACCACTCCGATGAGCGCCGTGAGGGAAACCGCCTGGGCGAATACGCTCAGGCGAGCGACGGGGAAGAACCCCTGGGGCAACGCGCGCTGGACAGCAAAGTATCGCTGTGTACCTGTGTATGCACGGGGAATAACAACCACCCACGACATTGTGAGCAACTACGCGGGGCTCCAGAAATCGGAGTAGTGAAGGACGACCCGCTCACCCAAGCCAAGCACGGCGATGCCGAGCCCTATCAGAGTAGCTCCCAACGGTCTTGCGTACTGAGGGGCAGAAACCCGGTTGTTCAGAGAACCGTTCGCGCTTGTGCTCACGGAGATGCGGAATAACTGTATAAGTGCTGAGCGTGTGTTGAGCTCAAACGCGACGGCACCTAAATTTGGTGGGAGACGCACCCACACCAGCGGATGCAAACGAGAGACTCGTACGGACGTACGCCAAGAAGGTGCGTTCGGAAGCGAGGTGGTCGCGCGCAACGGAGCCAGTGTTTTGCAGGATTAGCGAGAGGCTGAAGGGCAGCACGGTTGGCCCCGCCGCCACGTCGCCGATTCTATGTCTGGATGAGGACGCAGAAGGGCTGCCGGGTGAGGGTTGGGGGTTAGCGGACGACCCGGACTGCTGGTTTGCAACATCGTCGTCAGGATTCATTGCTGTATGTTGCCAGATAAATGAGAACTATTGGAGCTTTTCGAGATTTCGCGGTCCGCAAAGCGTGAGAAAAATGATTGACACATGGTCTTCAACACCTTTACTGCTAATGACGGCGTCGTATGCTTCCAATGGATACTAATCAGGCCAGAGCACAACATTTAGGTTCAAAGAAGACGAGTTATACAAGATATGAAAGTGGAAATGGGGCGGGGATGCCTTGGGGGATGGAGATATTCGTGCCCCAGAACCCGACGTGCGTACAGTATAAAAGTGAGCAAAGCGTTCGAATCAGTTAACGTGCCATGCTTTCTGCGAATATAAGCTCCTCCGAAATATTATCCCTAGGCGTGACGAGGCATGGGAATGGATTTGGACGGCTTCAGGCGTAGGTCAGCTTTCTACCGACGTGACATAGTGAGCATTCGGCGGTACCTTATGATAGAACCTGTATACGAGTAGCTGAAGGAACCACCCTCAGGATCTGGCCGCCTGACATTGAAAACTGAGAGCACAGATGCGACAACAATAAACAATGTGGCATCAGCGAAGTGCTTCCCAGGACATATGCGTTTTCCATATCCAAAGGCTGACATCAGCACTGGATCATCCCGCAGTGTCCCGTCCTGATTAAGGAATCGCTCAGGCTTGAAGGCATCTGGCTCCGGGTACACGGTCGGATCGTGTAAAATTGCCCTTCACGTAAGTTAGTTGGGACCAGTCTAGCCCAGGCCTGAGCGCAGAAAAGATAGCTCACCACGTGTTTCCAAAGACCACCGCACCTAATTGTCGAGTCGGTAACTGCACAGGTCCACCCAGAAAAATGACTGACCTTTTGGTATAAAGAAGCCCTCATAAATATTGTCTTCGGTGGCAGCATGAGGAAGGGCTTTAAGCAAGATGAATGGATATCCATGGTATTTGTCGCTAGATAAGATAATAGCGCACCTAACGGGGTCGCAGGCCTCCACCTCAGGACTTCCTTGCATACTGCATCGACGAAGGGCAACCTTGGACGATCTTCAAAAGTAGGAAGTCGCTCTCGCCCTATAACGGCGTCAAGCTCTGCCTGTGCTTTGATATGCAGGTCGGGGTGAAGCAGGATTGCGAGGAAAGCCGTCAAGATAGCGGACACGGTCTATAGATGATTCAAAATAGGTTTGTATGCTTCTGGGTATTAATTGAGAACGCACAGTGTCGGCTGCAGCTATGGAACGACTTCAGATATTGGCGCTGTGAGCGCTGCCGGTGTGGGCCCTACTGACCTGTATACAACGTGGCTAATGCCTCCCGGATCGTTTTCTCCACCTTTACTCTTTCGGACCCTTCTAGCCGTTCCGCTTCTTGCAAATTCTTGAGGGCAAGTGACGGCCGCGCCGTGCCGTTGAGCTTGTCAAGGGCGAGCTAAATTTCTACAACATGTTGGGTATTGATTGTATCCTCGCTTACCATGCTTTCCTTGACGAACCGAATTGGTTCGTGCACGACCTCATGCCCAATATCGCGGCCAATGCGGGCAAGCGGCTTGTAGCTAAACCACGGCAACCATTCAGGAATATGCCGTACTGAATGGAATGGCCATGAGTGGTCAAAATATTGTATGTGACAGGAGATACAAACAAAAAGGGAGTCCATTCACAAGCAGATCACTTGGAAGCGCAGTTTCACTCCCCATCTGTGATGTTTTTCTGGAGGCTTCGACTATCTTGTCATCACGCCCTTTAACCTCGTACCCGTACGCCGTGTCGAGTGTCAGCTCGCCTTGGAGGCTAAATATTGGTTGGTTAATAATCAATAACCCTAGACGAATCGGAATAAAAAACGCTGACAGCTCGACGTGGGCCTCCCATTCATGTGGGCTTTCGAGCAGCCGGGTGAGTAGTAAGCGTACCTTCAGCTGCTGAAGAGGTCGGTATGCCGAAGCTGCCCCAGTGCCCAGACCATGGTCGAGGATCTTTCGTCCTAGACGCCATTTCTCGGTATATCTCGCGAGCGCCAACACCCACTCATACTCCATCCTGTGCCATATCAGAAGAAGTGCAGAAGCAACGAAGTGAATCACATACATTTTGAAGAATGGAATCTCGGGTCTGTCAGAGTAGATATCTCCACGTTTCTCAAGCAAATCCTTGGTGGCCTTGGTCGAGCTCAAAACGACGATGACCTGTCCGAAAATGTGGAAGGACTGTATATCACCTGCGACAGTCGTTTTCAAACTGAAATACGCCAGGGAAATGATTGTCATACCGTATTTCTTGGAAAAGTCAGTATATGCAAGCCAGGAGTAGTCTTTCGGGATGTCGAGAACATTTCCGATTAAAGGAAGTGGCCGCGGGCCAGGAGGATAAGGAGTCCCTCGGCGCCTACGACGGTCCCAGAAAGCACGAAGAGCGACAAGTGAGGACAAAAGGATAAAAAGCTCAATGACGGGTACTGGCATAAGGGTCGCAGTCAGAGTGCAAGGTCAACTGCCTGCCACCTAGTGTACTGTATATACACGACAATGAGGCGAATAGAGAAGTCATGCCACGGAAGATAGCCTTAATTCGAAGTGCTTAGCGCTCGGCTCGATGTCAGGGGACCACCATTGAGGACTGTAAAAGATTGAAACGGCGCTTGCCGGATCCTGCAATGAACAGCCAAGTCCAAGTCCGCGCCACTCTGTCAATTTCGACAACTCGGTGTCCTGTACAGTAATCGTTGAATCATTCGGAGAATTGCCGAATGGTAATTGTTCGCTTCCGCTTCGCCGGATACAAACATGCGATGCCTTTCGCTTCTTTTCTCCTTGCTTGTCTGACTTATTTTGGTGTCTGACGCAGTGACGCCCGAGGACTTTTGTTTTTGACAACCTGGGCCTCCCTCACGGGTGCCTCGTAGTGCTCTAATTGCGCATTGTCTCTTGTGCCTCCTCGTATCGGTCATGTACTTACGACTCGTACTGGGGGATCACCGTACCTACGCACGGACAGCCGGTATCCTAAATGTGGTTCGGACACGACTGCGACCCGCCTTTGTACTACCTACATCAACTTCGGTACAAGGGAATCTATCTATGGTCACGGTCAAGGCCCGGTGCATCCTCCTCAGGTGAATTATACAGTGATACACGGATAACTTCTAAATTCAAAGGTCTCAAAGTCCCAGCTCTTCCGTAGTTTTCCTTTTTTATCGATGAAAGTCTGCATCTGGGCCTGAAGCAAATGTTCGAATACGGAACCGAGCTGCTGCAGATTTGGTTGAACTATCCGAATAGCCAGTTCACTGAGAACGCCAAATCGCCCCAGATGGCAGTAGAAAGAGCACACGAACTCAACGACGACGAGGGAGGTACTTCCCAGGTTCCACGTACATGTAGTAGCGAGTCTCGTTGAAGGCGATGGCTCTTTATGATGACGGCTGAGATGCCGTCAATATTCGGTCTATTCAAGCCTGAGGTACTGGCAATTGCTTACCGTGTACTGCCGTGGCGCCACGTACGCGCTGTGCGTGATGTGACCACGCGTACTACTGTAGCGTGTGCTCGGGGCCTTCGCGCTATGTCCCCTCGGGCCTCGACCGCCACGTCGGCTCCATCGTCCGCGAGTGACTCGGCGATATGCAGAAAGTTACTGTTACACGACGGCTCCAGTGGGCGCTTACGCCGCCGTGTGGCATCTCGTGGTTCGTGCGGCGCGCTAGGATGCGATCTTTGCAGATTCAGGCCTATTCAGGTGTTTCCGGTGACTGACCGGTGACCAGTACGGTCCTACCTGGATCCCATCATGATGAAATGATGCCGGGATAGTGCTAATATAGCTATTATAAATTAAATCAAAGAAATATTTAATTGATGCTTGAGCTATCCTTCGAAAAGACCATGGGGACTACAATTCTGCTACAATTACTCGCTTCCACACAGAGCGACAAACGCGCGTAGGAGACTCACAGCTAACTCGACATGACTTACCCTACACTCGAACTAGATCATGAACAAGATTATTTATTCGGCAGGCGGCGATATGAAACACAAATCACTGGCACGATACGCAAACAAACATCGTGGCAAATTTCACCCTTCTGACCGTTCATAGTCTCCGCCCAGAAGGGAAAGGTGAAGAGGTACTTATACAGAGATAAAACGAGAATCGGTAGCCAATGGATTAAACCGCATCCAAAACTGTGGCCATGCTATCACTTCCATGCTTTGGAGGAGTCACGGTGGTGGTGAGATACTCGCGTGCAGCTGCGCTCCTAAAAGTGGCGATCATCGATGAATGATAAGGACAGAGATACCAGGTACTTACGGCGCGTTGAAGGGACTGTCGTGTCCGACGTAGAGGAGTAAGTCATAGAGGAAGCATGCGAATAAGCCCCCAAAAAGAGGGCCGAGTGTCGTGCACCAAAACCAGTATTGGTTACGGTACTTGAAAACTGCAGGACGAAGTCCCATCAGCCAGTTCTCTTTCTTGACTTGGTCGCGTCCGCACCTTCACCGCCGTAACCCACCACAAAAGTCATCAGCCGCGGGCCGAGGTCACGGGCTGGATTGATAGCGAAGCCTGCACTTGATTGTCAATCGTGATTAAACACCTGCTGCGAGAGACTTCAAATGACCTGTCTGCATTCCGAATGTCGTACCAATTCCCAATACAGCAAAGAAAATTACGAGTGGGATCATCCCTGGGGGCGGGGGGCCGTTGCGCGGATCTGTGACCGCCCAGACGACTATCAAAAGGAGGAACGTGGCGAAGAACTGCACAGTGAACAAGGGACGAATTAGGACTCAGAGGGCACCCTTTCTGTAGGGCTCACCTCATCGAAGAAGCAGTTCGCAGCAGGCATGTATGGTGCCTAAACGGGGCAGGCGAATGCAATCATCAGAATCGGCTTCATCAGCTCTTCTGGTCTGGAACTTACTGCATAAGAGGTGAAAAGTGACGCAGAGCCGGGAACTGTGCGTATGCCTTGCCCACCCTCGAACAAGTCGATCGCGTGGGAATAATTGGCATAAACGAACAGGCTACCAAAGAAGGCGCCAAAGAGTTGGCCGAAAATATACAGAGGTACTTTCTTCCATGGGAACTTCCGGAAAACGGCCGAACAGATAGTCACCTGCAGGATTTCGTCCGGGAAAGAATGAGCAAGATCGGAGCAAAGACGTCGCTCTCGCAGGAAAGCGTAATTGTGGCAAATCACGCACGACAGGGTTGAGGTGTCCACCAGATATGCCGCCTGATATCCACACGCCGAGAGCAGCGCCTGCAACAAACGACCCCTGTGTCAACTACGACCACTGGAACAGCTATGGGAGGATGTGACTCACCAGCTGCCCAACCAGAGGTGAGTGACAACCAGTCACCTTTGGGAGCTGAGACCACCTTTGTGCTACCGCCAAGGACGACTTGACAGATGGCCCCAGTTCCGAACATGATTAGGATCATCGTTCCAAGCATCTCGGCTGCGGGCTCGCGGATATGATCCCTAGCACAATGAAGGATAGTCAGTCAGACGATCAGTTGCGTGACCGCATCGTACCGAATATAAGCCCAGCGATTAGGAAAGCGGGTATAGTAGTCCTGCATTGATTCGGACTTTGTCTCTACAAATTCGGTGCTTGATCGAGCACCCCTTTCCATCGAGTTGTTGCGAGTTGCCATAGCCAGCAGACGCAGACCGATATCTTTACAAAAATAAAACAAGAAAAAGAGATCGGAGGAGAGTGGGGGCCGATGAAGCAGTTAGTGAAGATGACATGGGCTCCTTATAACAAGTGCCCTCGGATAATCTTCGCGACATCCCGCAGGGGCTTCCCATAGATGTCGATGGTCTAGAGGAGGTGGCTATTCAGGCAGTCGGGACGTGCCCAATAACAAGAAACTTCTCACCGCGTAATCGGACAAAAAATATGTGTTGGTACAGAACGCCAACGGCTCCAGACCGCCACGTACACGATGCGGTCCGCGGATTATGGAGGAAGACGACTGGGCACCCTAGCAAAAGATGCGCAGAAACGGTCAGCCAGCCCTATCCGAATATTGGTACTTTCCTTTTAACTTTTAAATTTTGCGTGAGTGCACCGCGGGTGTGTGCGCTGGCCGTCGGCATAGACCAAATACAAAATATTTGCAATATTCGACCTATCCCTTTCCAAGTCCCTGCTTTCGAAAAATCCGTTAGACTACCCAGTCTGGCCATCGGAGGTCTCTCAATCGGCTTGTCTACCATCCACCTTCTTAACTCCCTAGAATTTGATGCTGGAGCCTCGGACGTCATGCTGTCATATCCAAAATAAAAGCACTCCAGCGCGATGACTCACAGGTGTCCAAGCGCGCAGGACAAATGTGCGTTCTATTGTAGCTGAAGAAAAGTAGTCGCAGCGCCAGCTCAGAAAATCGACTTAGCCAAGCGATGACCGCGAAGACCCAGACTCTCCTCCGGGGATTCTCCAGGCTGTCCGATCCCTCCGCCAGGCGAAGGGAAGCCAAGAACGCTCCACGGCGGCTCACGACGAGAACGGAACCAAAGTATGAGTTGCCAATACACACGCGTCACTTGATTTACGAGCGTGCTCCAATTTGACATGCAGAAGTCTGTATTTAGTACCGACATTTCGGTAGCAGCCAGTTGCTGGGTCGTTGCCCGACCAGACAATAGATAGCATACCACCGGAGGAAGGGGGGACCGGCGCTACCAGAAAGGTGTGGAAACAGTTCGACAGTAAATGTGTACACACTTGTGAAGGATATTTCCCAGACTAACTTTGGTCGTACGTTTGGGGACGTACTTGCTCAACCACGGACTCGGAGAGGCACCACTGCACCATGGTTGGCAGGAACTGAGAGCCTGAGACACAGTAACAACGGATTTTGACTTGTCCTATTCAGAAGACATCCAGTAGGGATCGCACGTTCAGAAAGGAGCCTAGTCGACGTGGCAGGGATGATGATGAAGAGATAAGTAACCATTACGTCGTTCCCACTGCCCAGGCAGTTGCCGGACATTGCTCTGGACCACTTATACATTAGCTAATCAAAGTAATCAACGCTGTTCGCGCTCGCTACTTGGGCAACCCCTCAGACTCTCCTGCTATCAGTCGAAATCGGTCAAAAAAAGCCGCCGAAAAAAAGCCAATAAAACTAAGTATATTGTGTGGTTGGCACATTGTTTTCCAAGTGTCTATCACGGAAGAATCGGGTGCCTTGTTTCGTACTGGGATCACCATCATGACACCATGACATTTCCCAAGTAGTAAGCGAAGAAGCACTGCCAATGAAGCACAACGCGGGCTCGCAGTAGTAGAACCAGCGGTGATGGCAGCAATTTGTGCTGTATCCCCGACACACCCCCGACACACGACACCAGCCTCGCCCCTTCATCATCCTGGTATGGCATGTGCCCTGCCTACACTTCGAGTTGAAGCCTTGCTCTCGACCATGCAGATATCATATCATACATTCGCAACGTATCTACCATGCCATGCAGTCAGGCATACAGCACTTAACTAGTATAAATTGAACCAGCTTCACCCTTCTCACACTATAATACTATTCAGATGCGTGTACTGAGACGAAATGGGGCCTGTTTCAGGCTCGTTAGGAAAAGCTCTTTAATTTGGTGCGGAGTTCGCACGAGCCAACTTCATGAAAGCTTACAGTAAGAGGAGTATTCTGGTGGGCCACCTAAACTACTGCAAAGCAAAAAGTTCCTGAGGCCCCTCCGCCTTTCCGGAAACCGAGGCACATCGTTCGAATATGTGGTCGGGAACTTGATTCCTTAGGACACCTAGGAAATCGTAAAGAGGTGTCCACTTGAGGGATTCTACGGTTTCTCCATCGTACAGTACTCGGACGAATCTCCTGTTCTTCCTATCTCTCCAAATCTGGACAACAGAGCCCAGGCATCAACTGACGGCTGCTATATCTAGAGAAAGTGTGGCCACATACCTCGATAACTATCTCAGACCCAAGCCTTGGCCAGCGTAATGGGAATATTTCGAGTCCAGCTGCCAGACGTACGATGGAGGTGTCGTGGGCGACGTACAACGCAAGCTTATGCTTCGGTGCTTCAAGAGCATCTGCAAGCTCAGAGAACAGCACTCCTATTTCTCCGGACATCAGTAAATGTCAAAGTACGAGTAACGCAAAGGCTGACCGAAAGTCAGCTGATTGTATTCGGTTGCAGTTTCTGCTCGATGCCATAGATAGCTGTAGGTCGATCAGATGTAAGACTCGGAACAGATGCAACTGCATTAGCACGTACTCTCCCTCAAGGTTTCCGAGCTCGAATATTTCTGCGGCGTCTTCCTCAGAAACACAGCCTCCAGCGGCATTACAGGGCAGTGGATGATCGTTACAAACGCGGGCCGTCAGAAGATCTTGATAGAACAGGACTGCGCACTGGTAATTAGGAGTTGGCGGTGCTGTCATTTTGGGCGCTTACAAGAGGGTGGAGAATTTTCCGTTCCAAGCACAGTATCAAGACGCTCTTTCAGGGCCGAAGTCTTCTTCAGTAACGTCCTGCCAGACGGGAGCAGCCTGCGCGGCAGAGAGCAGCGAATCCGCACGAGGACACTTGTAGGTCGGTCCGAGGGAATCTATCTAAGCCCATGGTCAGGACCCATTTTCAACAGAGACGAAGTTACTTTCTCTTTGAGGCTGTGCATGGGCGGGCCACTTGCGTTTGGCAGACGAAGGGTCCATGCCGGCGAGTACACCACTCGTAACGTATTTCGTGCGATCAACGTACGTCGTCCGTACGCTTATTTCGCTGGGCTGGACTGCTTGTAAAAAGCCCAAGTGCGCGTGGTATACGTCCCAAAGGTCCTTGTCGAAAAGTCAGTACAGGTCAAAACCAGCTGCCACTAGCAGGGACACCCGGGAGCCATTCTCACCTTCCCGTGAGTCTTCGAGTCGTGAAATCCGCCGGCTGTGAGCTGGCCCTCCTCACAATTCCCGGCCCATATCTGTTCCCTGAATGGATGTCCAGCTGGTATGGTCACCGAGTTTGTGAGGCGCCCGCCGCGGCCGCCATATGTGAACTGCTCGATGCCAGAGCAGTCCCACGGCACCCCAATGTTGATCTCGCGCTCTTTTGGAACCAAGACGACGGGAGCACGCTAGAAGTGATTCAGAAAATCAGGCAGAAAATTGTACTAGCGCATTTGTCCTGACCTTATGGTGCCGCATCATGACGCTGAGATGAAGAAGTTCCACCCCCTTCTCTGGGGGTTCGTAATGAGACACATTCACGTGTGGTGCATTGCAATAGCTAGAGAAATCCCAGTGTTTCGGGAAAGTCGGTGAAGCAAGGGATAGTTGTGCACCGAGCAAGAAAGAGGTAAGGATCGCTGGAAAGGCAGGCATAATTGTACAGCTGTATGCGTGCGAATGCCTTACTGGGGAGATCTACCAGGCAGTCATCTCGTTCGTTTCAAGTTCATTTTATAGTCGAGCTACACCTCTTAGCAAGTATCTCGGTGAGTAGATAATCTTGTAGATAATTATTCGGGTCGGAGAGGAAATGCTCCTGGTCACACATGGCCGCCATCGTACTAATTGGTCATTTCAGATGTAGAAAGCGGCGACGCACCTCATACAATTGCTAAGCTGCGACGGGACTACTAGAGGCCCGAACTTGAATAGGTTGATTGTCGGCTCACCTGAATGGTAAGGTCACTGTCAAAGTCTTCTAGCGTGTCGAGATCCGAACAAAAGAGCCGGCTGAGTCTTGGGCTGAATTGCCTTCCATTTCTTCCATACATAAGATGCATCAGATAATCAGAATGACGAGGGCTCCAATAGTACAGCATCGTCATCTGGCAGCTACAATGTACAGACGGAATCTAATATAAATGGGGCTTTGGGACACAAAAGACTGAAAAATAACCCTTATCATACATAGAATATTCCGACGTGGGAAGAACCATGACTGCCACCACGGATAAAGATTTATGTTCAATTGGGTAATTCGACAGCAGACGGTAGGGCAAGTCTAGCGCTGAATGTTGATTACCTGTAGGAAGCTGTGGCAACGTACATTCAGTCATTCAGTTGGGGGCAATTCGTATCCGAGCCCTTTAGTGATGACTCGGAATGGCGATGGACCGTCACCACGTCACCCGTTGTTGATGACGAGGTTTGATACAGTAACGCTGGCACTCTCACGCCATCGCTAGATTGGCTCACCGTTTCTGCCTGGATGACCTGACTCATACTTTGGATCGTACTCCGCCCCCCGAAGGGACACACCTAGTCTAGGAAGGTGGCAAAACTGTCTTTGCCGAGTCGCCTCTCCGCCCAACTCAGCACTCACACGACTCATCGATTTTGCCGCTATCGTACTCTCCACCTGGTCTACTACAGATTCGATATCGGCCTCGCGGGTTGATCGATCGTTCCTTCATGAGCGCGTGAGCAGCCAGGCGCTTATGCTCTGGTCATTTGACCACGAGCTTGTGATGTTCTGCGTAAAATAGCGATGCTTCGAGATGCCTACACGTGGTCTCTGTTAATCCGAGCTTATTCGGTACGCTCATCCGTGATAAATTGTGGGTGCAGGGTAGAGACAATAACCGGTCTGATCGCACCGATTTGGGGGACGGTAGCGCCGGCTACTACCAGCGGGCATATTGTTAACCACGTGTCCAAAACAGCATGCCGCTTTAGAATGCATCAACGACGTGGATCGACGATGCGCAGCTTCCTCGTGGCACTTCTGGATGCGCCGATAGTCACCGGTACTCACCGAGCACCGACCCAGGGAACGCGAGGTGATTCCCGAAGATGTTGCATAATGCTGAAGAAGCATGATCAGTCGCAGCTCAGAAATCTGTACATCAAGTCACCCACTTGGTGCTCAACCATCAATATCCACATCATGTGCAGTTATTTCACAGGATGTACAGCAGTTACCCGGAAACCGATCGCACACGCACAGGAGCTCATGTCACAGCGCAAAATCTATGATGCGTTATCCGAGGCCCCAAAACAAGGTGCGGGCTCACTGAGGAATGTGCACTCCGAGTGGATCAATGAGGAGGACAAGTCATTACATTCCATGTGTAATTTTGGGGTGATATCAAGCCGACTCGCAGGTATCAGTGCAGCTAACCGAGAGCATACCTGATGATCGCTTTGCGTGTACGAAATCCTGATTACCATTTGTTGAGATACAACCTGGAGCGGACAACGCGAGCTTGAACCTGATCCTAGACCCAGTCGATTCATATGTTACTGTATAAATGCCGGTGGTTGCCTACGAATAATGCTGGAGGACTCCGAGATAGTCGGAGCATACGCTCTACTCCGAACAAACTATAGTTTCAAAGGAAACAGGGTAGAAACTGACTAGACCAATCTACGAGTGATTCTTCTTCGTCACATGCGTCTATTTATTGGCGGAGACCACATGATAGAGGTCACCCGTACCGCGCTTCGCAAGCTTCACACGCTACCGTCCGCGCCAAGTGTGTCTTTGTGCCTCCTACTGAATCTCGCGAACTGAGAACTGGTTAAGACGTATCCCCTGAAGGATCTAGAGGTGGGTGAGGCGAGGAAGGCTTGAGATTACTTTGAGGACCAGCAGATTTTCGAAGCAAGCTACATTACATACGACCAGTCTCCGCACGCAGCTAAGTTAACTTCAAGCAGGGAAGGCGGGAGATCCCTCGAAACGTGACCACTCTAGGAACCACGCAAAAATGAAATTTATCCGTCTAGCGAAATTGGTCCAACGCCGGGCAAATCATAGACGTGCTCCATGGCTTCGTCGTGCGCGGAAAAGTGCTCTTCCCATTACGTCGTTGTTCCGGTTTCAATACCGCCTGGCCTAGACCGGAACCCAAATACAATACCATAAGGTATCCGGTCAGAATATGAGTGTCATTACTTACCTTCCCCGTTCCATCAGCGACGAGGAAGGCGCACTTGATGATGGTGTGTCCATATAGTTTTCTGACTAGGAGGCAACAACCAACTGTGTCACCATACGTTACACGTCACTCTCCCGGGCTGGGTAAGTGCTTTAATACAGTATCCCACTGCACCGGCTGAACCTTCCCTGCGAGGACTCGCACATTATCAATTGTTGGGCTCTGTGGAGTCACTTTCTAAGGTTAATGACACAGTGCGCAACGAGCGTGTAGAGCTACTGGCCGTAGAAGCCAGCTCTGATCAAAGCCAGGGAAGCACTCAGGTCAAGCAGGGATGCGGAACAAGCGAGCTACTAGACGAGGACAGGAACTATCGTGGGTTCAGGCCATTCGGGTCACAACCTGTACCCAATAAAGAAGAGGGCCGATCATGGATGGGGCGAACACATATAACCTAATCCCCGCCGAGGGTAACTGAACTAGTACACGAAGCCATGGATTATGAGATCGGAGGGTGAGGGGCTCAAAGGGCAGACAAATTACTAGTTGTAGACGTAGCGTGTCGTGACGTGTATTACTGTAATGACGCCGTGCCGACAGAATTCAGTCCCAGGTTTGTCCTGGAAGGTACGTGGACGTCAGGCATGCAGGGGATCAGGATCACTGACAGGGTGCAGCACTTTTTCAGAGGTCTGGTTTAGGGATAGTGTCGGATACCGTTACTGTAACCCCAAATCCTAGGACAAACGTCGACAAGAGCTACGAAAGATAAGAAGGCGTAACTTGTGAACCCAGCGGTCAATATTGGTCAATAGTTGGGTAATACCGTCCTATAAATGGACGACATGTGTTATATGTAAATCCTGCCGGTGGGAGTTGCGTCGGGAACGTGTCGTAAAATATATGTAGCCACAGAAAAATTTCAACGAGAATGAGGTCCGTTCCCACGGTGGCATCCAGGATACCAGGAACGCCCGGACCCTTGCTCGAACCCGCCAGCGAACACTTGGACGAGTCTCTGTATACCCACACTCTCAGTCTGGTATTATCGTGCGACGGATAAAGACACGTTTTCTCCCTGACATAAGACTCGTACACGGGGACATCACCGCAATTCTGACAATGGGCAGAAGAATATGGCGTCAAAGTGTAACTTCCAGGCGCTCTGTGCGGATGATAAACTCGAGGCAGCAGGGCGAGATCTCCGATTCCCCTCAGCTACTGAAATAGCGACCAAAAGGAGCTATCGAAGTCCTTAGAGAAGTGGTACAAACATCTCAAGAGCAAACTCTCCTCACTCGCATTCCCATGCTCTATCCCAAAAGGGTGCCCCTTCCATTACCCCGTCTACCACCACCCTACTCTGCCCCCCTCCCTATTCCATTCCTCACCCTTGACTTGTCCTTCTGTCACCTTAGCATCAGCTGGTAGACCCCTCAGATATGCCCTATTGGTCACACTCAGCTCAGCCAGAACCATGGGTAGACACCATTGAAGCTCAAGTTCCTGCGAGTAGGTCTCAATTGCCGTCTCAGTTTACTGGTTCTCTTTCCCCGTCCCATTCCTCGTCCCATTCCTTCGCCCAGGCCTCGTCTTCCTCCCATTCCCTTTATATCCCCCCATTCCCGCCACCTCCGCTACCTCCGCCACCTCCAGTCTCCACTTTCTCACCGCCGACTCGCGCTCCGTCTCTAAACCTCAGCGTCTTCAAGTCTCGTTCTGGGTTCCCGTTTTCCGCGTCCAAGATATCCAAAGCGACCCGTAGTGCCACGGCATGGTTTGCAGAGCACGCGGCCCGGAAAGGCTCCGCCGAATCGATATATGGGGACAATAAAAAGAAACAACGAACTGCTGAATTGGAGGCCATCCCGATGGCCACAAAGATAAGGACAGAAGAAGATCCCCGCATAGCCATAATACGAGCAAGAGCCAGCGAAGCGGTCAAATCGCGCATACAATTGTTGCTCTCGCACGATTTCCCTGACGATGAGTACGACACTGTCCTCAAGGAGTGTGACCAAATTTGCGCGAATGGAGGTCTAGACCTCTCCGTCGTCTTGCAGGATCCACTCATCGACGGGAGACCCCCGGTTTACTGGGCCATCCTCAACAGACACGTAACGACCTCGCGGAACAGTGACGCGGCTTTGCATGCCCTCGTTCTCTCACTTTTGGGCACTGGTCAACCTCTCAAAGAGACTACCATCACTTCGATTCGCCTTGCGTGCATGGTGACGTCGAACAATACCCTCTTGCAGCATTTGTTCTGGCACTTTCCAGCGCTCTCGCCACTCTCCCGGAGTGACGCCATGCTCTTAAGCTCCGTGGGCGGAGGGGACGTCGTAGACGTGGACGAGGCGCGAGATGGCACAGGAACATTCGTCGCACGGATCCAAATTCGGCGATTCCGGCTGCGCATGCGCGTGTCCAAGCTCGTCAAAGTCGAGTTCGTCACGTCTGGTAGGCCCGCCAAAACTTTCGTTCGAAGTAGCGCCTAAGTTTACTCGACGTAGATCGGATCTGGACGGTTACATTTTCCGTCAGTTCCCAAAACGCGGCGATTCAGTCCGAAAGCCGATGGTTGCTCTCGTTTGGGCTAGGCGATCACTCCACGTCTACCTGGGTGGACGGGGACTTTCTCGTCTTGAGACCCTTGCCATCATCTATCGAAAGCGGTGATACCTACGAACGTATCTTCTCCCTCCCTTTTGGCTATAGGCCCCGCCAGCTCCAACCTGGGCCCGAAAGTGCGATCAAGATGCGCTTAGATGACGGGCCCCTGGGACCTCATTTACTGAATGAGTGCGTTATAACGCATTTGTCTAATCTTTTCTACTTGTTGACTCCTCGCTCTACAGGTCACTGGCACTTGTTGACCGCGATGGAACACTGCATGCCCAATTTAATGTCAGGCTTGCTCAAACTCAGTTTTCGACTCTACCCCCTTCCAGCAGATTTTCTGACGGCGAAAGTCTAATATCTACGGTGCGGGACACCAGATCAATAAGCACACGACAATCAAAACTGGCGCCGGCACGTTCTCTAATATTTAAATCTCGGGACAAGCGGAATCGTAAGGTTCCAGACGGCGAAAAGAAAGTTTACACGAGCCTACGTAGGGGCGGCCGCTAGACAGCAGGGCTTAATTTTGTGATTTGATTGTTATTATTATCTTAGTGCGTTCCACTACATTGTAGCTACAAAGGCACCACCTCAGTGGCCTGTATTGATCGGCGTTTCTCCATCTCATTTGCTCAAACGACCATACTCAGCCGGATCGCGTCTTGGATTCCGCGGATTCCGAGGAAATGCATGGGTATGGGGCGCAACGGTGTTCTCCTGTCGGCCCCGAGAGTATTGACAATACTCACGCAACTCATCATCATCTTGCTGCGCTTTCTTTGTCACCACCGGACTTGTTACCCAGCCTGCTCTAAGCCCCAATGTCGTCCTTGCGCCTCGATCCTCTGCGTACAACTGGAACGCCTCGGCTCTATCATGCTGCCAGGGAGGCATTTGTTTGACCATGAGTAACCGGGACCAGGGCATATTCGCGACAAGAGCACTCCTACGGGCCGCGTTGCAGGTACGGGTAAAGCTATGATCGCCAAACACTTCTCGCATCATCTTCCATGACACCCGCTAATACCATAATTAGATTTCATTCAGATTCGCTCGTCTATGACTGTTGGGTGACGACAAGTGCGGGAGTTGAGTCGAAGGCCATCCGGTCAGACGGCTGTAGGGGCGAGGTGCTATCCGCGGCTATTCCTCACAACCGCGGGCAGGAACACGAGAGATTGGGCCTCGATTAGTAGGACCGACCCGTTGTTCGTTTTTTGCTCTTACTCCACCGCAACGAAATGTGGCCGTGATTTTGAGTCGGTCGTCTTTTCCAGTTTGCCGTATGACGTCGTCCGTGCTCTGGTACCATATGCATCTGTATTTGCGCTCAACAATAACGCGCCGCCGCTCACCTTCTGATCACTGATTCAGAAGACGCGAGGTGGTTCTCGAAAATACGCGAGCGAGCGCACATCGCCTAAGAATGAGAGTCTTACGATCACGCACACTTAGGTGCTCGATTCCCGGAGTGGCCACTCGTAACCCAAAGCCTTCCACCGCGAAGTTGTGCCCCGCACTTCTCTACTGGGTTCGCACGAGTGGCTTGACCGTAAACACCTGGTGGGGCGGCAATGCTTGCAGGGCAGCCGAGCGCCGCTCACATTTTTGCTCCATTAACACTGATCGACGCCCTCGCGGCGCCACGACGACGTAAGGAGTGCACCTCGAGCCCTCTCTCCGGGCGCGGCCTATGCCTTCAGAGTGGATTGAAATGTGGAGATCTCCCAGGGGCGTGGACACCGAGAATTCAAGCCGGTCGAGTCTCAAGTAGTCTCGCAATGGTTGAGAGAGGTGTGTTGTACTACGTTGCAAACATGTCCGCTGGCACTTGTGGGGCACCGGAGACACGGAGACAAGCGGGTTGACAAGTGTAGCAGTGGCCACTAGTAGTGACTAGAACCGATCTAAGGTCAAAGTGCATGTGTCGCGGAAGGTTGCAAAAAGAGGAAGAAAATGTGCTCTGGACACAGTCGGAATTGAACCAGACACGTTTCGCAAAACCACGAAGTGCGAAGCGAACATGATCTTGAACGTGATAAACCAACTACACCATGTGCCCTTGTTGTCATCAGGCCCTCCCATGCGATCTGGTCCTCTTCCTTGCCGTACAAGACCACAATTGGACGTCTCTCGATGCCATATCTATTCGCATTCACACCGTCTTGATGAATATTTGTCAAAGGAAAGGCGCAGAGCGGAAGAAAGGACGGATGCCTAGGCTGAAGTTAAGTGTTCGGCTTGGTGTTCGGTCTATAGAAATGGACTTGCTGTCTCAGAAGGAACCATGGTGGTCGCCCATACAGTTCAGAAGTAGCTTGCGAAACAAATCGCACGCACAAGCTGTGAGCTATTCCATGAAGGAGCCACTTCCAGTTACGGTAGGGTGCGCCTCGCGAGCGATTACGTGAAGTATATCATATTTACCAATCCATGAAAGCGAAGTGTGCCTGCGCGTCGCCGCTTCAATGCGGGCCTCGTCGGCATTACGTCCTTTGGATCCTATGAACAGCTTCGGCGCACACATCCTGGGTCAGGGTCAGGTCAGACCTTGGGTCAGACGCGACATCTCACCCCGGATCGCCAAGCGAGTCGCACGGTAGGGGACTAGAAGGGACTCACCCTCAGACTAAACGGGAAAGGTTTTCGCCAAGGCCGGAGAAGTCTCGAGCGACGTGTCATAGTATCACTTAAACCTCACTTTGCAAGTACAGACTGGAGAGCCACGCTGGAGACGCCTAGGTTTCTTTGAGCGTACCTAGGAATTTTATTCCGTATACAGCCATGACCTAATGTTTGTTTGTAATGTCTGATGGGCATTGGGCCTTGCAAGTGTCGTTGTCGACTCGGGGACGCATGGGTGATTAGGGGTAGAGCGTGGGCCCCTATCTCCTTAGACGTTCCTTTGTCCGCTCAGGGCTGAGTCCAATGGCAACAATACCTCGTATTATAGAACGTGAGAATTCCACCGCCCAGAACGAGCTCGAAAGGTTGCAGTCACCTTAAGATACAGTCGAAGAGGCGATCAAGGCTCTCGAGAGGAAGAATCTCAATATCGGTGGTTCTCAATTGCTTGCGCAGAAGTCAAAAGTCGATGGCCTGAAGCTACACATCGACATCACAAATGGAGGCATCACCAAAGCAGAGGTGGCGATGGTTAAAGCAGAGAGAGAGTTGGTCAAGTTTGAGGGCTCCATTGCCAGCTTGCAAGGCGTCGACGAACTCGGAAGAGGTAAGCCGACGACATTCGAGCAAGGGTTGAAGCCGAGGGAGAGAACAAGAAGGACGACTCGGAGAACTTGACGGTGGAGCCGGACGAAAAGACGAAGAGCGTGGGGCGGGGAGGAGCGGCGCGCGACGCGGTCGTCGAGCTCGCACAGTAAGTCGGAGGCGTAGGTCATGTTGAATGCTGTGTATCTTCCCCGCACCTTTCGCGCTAATGTAGGTGAGAACGACATTTTCCCGGCTACGAGACGAGACGCACAACGGTTTGATGGTTTGATCATTTGATAAGTAAGACAAGGCCAGGTGATAACTCGGACTACTACTGTAAACTGCTCGCGGCTATACGCAAGACCCTCGAGATGTACGGGAAGCTCGACAGCACGACAGCTGACGAGCTTCTTCCTACACGATCTGCGCGTACTCGCGCGACGCCAGGCACGAGCCGAGGACCGTAGCACCCATCACGACCATGGTTTGTCGATCCCTGTTGCCGTGTCCGTGTCTGGGGCCGCGGGGGCCCGAGCGTGAGTGACGAAGGGACGGTAATATCGTCCATACGAGGAATGGAGAGTGAGCGACGATCCCGTCCAACCTAGTCGGAGCGGAGGGTGGGCGAGGCAGGCGAGAAAATCCCGCCGACACCTACGGCGAGGAAGAGGAAGGGAGGCAGGCGCGTGAGGGACTCGGTCCGGGGACAAGAAAAGAGGTTAAAACTTCGGACGAAGGGAAACGCTAGGGAAACACGGAGGTCCAAGGCAGTAGCGGTGATGGACCCACCCTCTGGGCTTCCCTGAATGGAGGGCTCGAGGCTATCCCATGACATAGGAAGGGACGAGGTCCAAGGCTCCCCGGAGAAAGAGAGAGCCGACGTTGAGGGAACGGAATATGGCGGCCATCGGAGGTGACGAAGGGGAGGAGAAGGAGCCAAACGACCACAACACAAGCCGCTGAATCGATACACCGACTTAAGGACCCTCGCTCAGCCGTACATAGACACTGCTTTCCTTTTCCGATATCATAGAGATCTCCCCTTTCACTGAATACATTCGGTTATCGATTCTGTCCTGGTTTGAGTCAAGTTGATATGCGTCGAGGTTCCACCCGACCTCGATAACACTGGGGTTGAAGAAGGCCAGTTCGACTCTCTGCACCGCATTTTTAGTCTTCACCAAGTGAGTTGCTCGTTCTCTTCCCCCAGTGTCTGAAACGACCACGTTTATCTCTGCCCCTGTAGCCATGTCCACCACCAAGGACAGCGACGAAACGTGCGAAGGAGGGTACGGTGCATAGGAGTCTCTACTCCGTACCCTCTTTCGCCCGTCCAGGTCAAGTACTACTTCTATGGCCTATACTCTAATCCCCGTTTCATCGCTCGCTCGAGCATCGACATCTGGATCGAGCCGCGGGACGCGGAAGCATACCTTACTCCCAAAGAGCTTAGTCCTCTCGACTCCGACCGTCCTCCTCTCAGGGACATCTGGGAGCCCACGGTCGGTCCCGACACGGCCAATTACTTGGACGCCAAAAGCGTGAAGTGTCTGGACCCCGTTCGCATCGGACACGCCTATCATAAGTGGTCGAACGGTATTGCGACAAAGGCCCCCCTCTCCCTTCCCCTGCTTCCTCGACCGATCCCTCGTCTATGCGCTGACGCATCGTCCTCGATCCCGAGATAGCGACAGCTTCTCTGTTCTTCAAGCTCTGGCCCCCCCTCTCTCCATTTTGTACCATTGGTCCGTCTTTTACCCGAGCAGACGGATCTTATACGCTCATGCAGCCGCCTAGGGGACTCAACGCCAGCAGACGCCTCCACTGCGGGACTGGATTGCGGGACATCGCATGCTCATAACACTTGGACACGCTGTCGGTGACTCTGACGGCAGGCTTGAATCGGAAGGATCGAAGGGCTTGACAGGGCGTGATCGAGAGCCTGAGGACGCAGCCCCGTGCTGGTTGGGCGGTCGAGAAAGGGGCGGGGAAGGTGAGGTACATTCCGCTACGCGTCAGCGATATGGAGCAAGGTTGACTTTCTGGCGGTTTTTTTTCCAGCCCTCATCCTCTTCTGCACGAACAGCAGCACGCCGTACAGTTAGGACGCCCTGGTGTCGACCACGAAGACGCGCTATTCCAGCCTCCTTCCCCACCAACCAGATTACCACCTCTCATGACCTCAAAGGCCTCAACACTGGTGCCCGTGACGGATCGAGATTGACTCACCAAATCGTCCGCTCATCCGATGCACCCTTGAGAGGAAGGAGGATGGGATGGGATATGTGGGCTCTCCTCAAATTTACCATGATATGCGTCAACTCAACTCTGCTGTCAAATCTCCCACTTGCCTTGCTAGCTGATGGCTTCCCCAAAGCTAAGTCCAACCTCCCGCGCGGGCACTCCTCGCCGCGACCCCGTACACGCCGACCTCCGCGTGCTCTTAGAGCTCGGGTTAGTCCACGATCCACTACACATAATACTAGAGGTTTGATATAACTTGGTCAGAGTTATGACAAGGCTCCGCCACGATTTTTTACCTATGTGAACGTGGGGAGTACCAAAGGTGCGATCGGATTTTGTCGCGATGCATAACGGCCCTAGCTGGCAGACACCCCTGGTCCTCTCAACCCATGATCTGTGAGGTCTCGTGTTGTTCCTTTGATCGAAGTTGACTTTTTGTTCCGCCAATCGAGAGCGACAGTTGTACAGTCGACTCTCTCATAACCCATACCCACTTGTGGGATTTTATGACCTGCAAACCATACTTGTTGATCCTCAAAAATCTATAGATCTGAAAATATAGCTCTGGACCTATCCTCACATACTGATTTGGGGTGTGGAAACCCCGTGGTTATAAAGATATATGGTTTTTTGGGGTATGGGTTATGAGAGAGTCGACTGTACGCGTACTTCACTCGATGCTCGCATTGTCTTCCGCAGTTCGACTTCGGGCGTGTTAAAATCTGCGCCGCACGCACTTTGGGTGACCGTCTCCATTTTGTGCGAGGCTCCTGTATGACCCGGCGGCGGACTCCGATGCCCTCTTCGTGCGACCATAAGAAAGAGCCGCGAGCGCAGGGCTTGGTTATTGACGGTCCCTTCAACAAACCTCAGCTGCACATAGCCCTTGACTTCACAGATCCATCGATAGACGATTTTGTGTCCAGGTTCCTAGACAGTGCGTACGACCACCCAACCGCTCAGCCATTCTCTGACAGGACGGTAGAATGTGAGGCAGATCAATGTGTACGACGGCGCGCTTACACACTCTCCGCACACCTCGCAGAGCGACGCATGGCCTAGGAGCGCGTGCAAATTCATGGGCTAGATGTTCCGCACGTAGCCATTAGCACCGCTGAGCGATCGGTAGAGTTGCTGGAACCGGAAAACGCGATACTAACGTACCTTCTCGGTGCGCGGCCTTCCGTTCGCCCTTCAAGGTACGTGGTGGCGCACTTGTGTTGTAAACAGCCCGCGGGATGAGTTGAAGTGGCGCGCTTTCTCTTGAATGCGCTATTCCTGAATTGGCGGCGATCAGCACGCCCAAAGAGCGCGCGACGGGGTACGTGGATCGTCGCTAGCCCTTCCTCGTGTGATAGACGCTCGAACACGGGGTGTATGGTAAGCGCTCGAAGAGCCGGAACACGTGCGAACGACAGGATTTGGAACATCAATAGCATGGTCAGGGCCAAGCAAGAGAACACCCTTCTCGGGCAGATGGAGCGTACGTGATTGATCACGCGATCACGGTACTAATGCTATGCAAAAATCGACTGTTCATTTTCTGTAGCTTCAACAACACATCGTAGCTACTTCATATTGTACATACCAATAGAAGAATGGATATACTGTTCAATAGTGATTTTCGCTTATTTTTATTTTGGCTCCTAGGGAGCATGACCGACTTCACCGCCCGATGCAATTTGATCGCGCACTCGCCCCTCAAGGTGAGATTACCTTCTACAACTCTATCGCATGTACGATATCACCCCAAATTTATCATGGGTGTTCTCATTGGTCTCTTCTAACACTCTATTCCAACAGATCTGCATGGGTTTAGCAAGATCGTTGGGATCTGGTGGTCTGGGCCTTTACTTTTTACGACTCCCCTCTCTTCCTTGTCGCACTGTAGTCAAAATTCTCAATACATTTTTATTTTTTGTTATGATCCCATATCTACAGATCCTACTTTACCTACTGTGTTTTTTTTGGGCAGAAAGGACCATGGGAAGAGGGTGATCTAATGCCATTTTTTAAATTTGCATCCCCGTGACCATTTTTCATCCACCTGACACCACTAGTACACCCTGAAGGACCCACGCGTTCGCCTTGGCACGTGCTTGCCGGTGATAAAACCAGTTCGGATGTGGTGGAAGCGTGCTAGCGTGGGGCAAAAAGAAAAGAAAAAAGACTCTTGGATCCGTAACTATTGGGAGCACATGGAAGTGAGAAAGAGAAATAATCTTGCGCTCCAGGTAGGAGTACTCCTTTTGTCACCTTGGTTCTTTGTTGATGCACTGGCGGTGAGGCCGATGGTACGGTTGGCTACTCTCAACCGTGCGTCTGCAGCCCAAATGGATGCATATTGAAGGACGTCTGGGCGCTAGACCCCACCCTGTCCTCCGAACAGGTCCAGTGTATCGAGGCGCAGAGCCTTTAATTTCGATCTCGGCTTCCCGCGTCAAATCATCACGTGTATTACTTGCCTACACCACCGTCAGGCAAGCGAACAGGGGCGTGGTTGCCTAGTAGAACTCAGGTATCGAATTGTTACGACGTAGCACCATCCTTGACCGAAGAGCCTCGATAGGAGCGATTTTATGTTCGATGTTACGGTAAACGAGTGAGCCTGAGGGTGTGCAAGGCACCATGACTGGCCATTTCCGATAATGTGGGAGAATGTGCGGCGGAGAAACCCACCAGTACAGTGATTGATCTACGTGCATCTTCTGAGATACAGAAGGAGACACATATGGGAAGAGACAAGGGGGTATTTGCGCCGTGAATGCGGAGATTATCTGTTCGTGATGGGCGCTATGTAGGTATCGTGAGTACCCCACTAACTGGACTTCCGCGTTTCAGTACCATTGGGTAGCAGAAGGATTAGCAGTCGAGCTAAGCACTTCCGGGCTTCGAATCCACCCTCAAGACACCGATGGAAAGACTATAAATGAACACCATCATTGGTATGACACCTTGAAACTTCCAGAGCAGCCTGAGGTGGTACACGAGGGCACGGAGTATGGCATCCTCTTCATGCATCTGGAACTAGTATCTGTAGTACCATGCAATATAGGTGGATGTACCACGCCATATAAAAACAACCCCATGCCCGGTGGTTCGTTTCGCTGGGGTGGGAGATGCGGGTTAAGCAGGAATCATCAAGAGACCGAGATCAGAGTCTTGATTAGGAACAATGTATCCATACAGTCAGTCACTTCGGTCCCGTAGTCAGCGTCATAAATCAAGCTTTACCCATCGTAGAGAATTCGATTCTCTACCTGCCATGTCCAAATACAGAGGCTGATAAGCATTGGTCCCGCGTGCTGAGCAGACAACAGCACAGCTCGTGACACAACCATTTCGGTGTTAATGCGTAGCTGGTGCACGAAATTGACGACGTCTCAGTACCTCCCGCCATCGGGAGTTGCGCCGCCAACGTATTCAAGACAGTAGTGCATTTTGTGGCGTCCAAAGGCAAGCGAAAGGGACAAACAGAGAGAGGATGATCGAGAAATTTTGACAACCGGGATAGCCGTCGGAGTTCCCGCGGTTGGTGGAGGCAAGGACCCGGATAACAATGCCCCCGCTCGCGAACAGAAGCACCTCTATTTCCACTCTAGTATCATTGTGCGAGCCCACCGGTAATTTGACTTTCGATGAAGCGATGTGCTTGCCTCGAAACAAGGCTCGTTCACACTCTGAACGTTCCGTGGCAGCGGCAAAGGGACGCTCATCGCCTCGATTCTGACTTGGGCGTCGTGCGGTGGCGCCTAAGTACAAGTCTAGACACTCCCCCCTTGGCGAGATATAAACCCACGACCAGAGGCCGCTGGATGGATCTCCGATTCTTCTCAATTACCAAGTTGCAACACGAAGGCCCTTGGAACTAATGTCGATGCAAGGCCGTCATCATGAACAAGAGCTCCCCCCGGGCATGCCCCTTCGACCACCCTCTGCCCCGCCTCCCTACACTTATCCCCCAACATCTCCCAACGATCCTGGTGCCCACACTGATTCACATCGACCGTCCTCGCCTCTCCACTTTGCCACGGTAGTCCACCCTCGGGTGCCAGGTCCCTCAAAATCGCCACGTCGGCCACTACCACCCCTACCAGAGTTCAGGGGGGTCGGCGGTTCAGTCGCGAATTTGCCCCTTGCTAGCGGGTCTCGGCCATCACTTCGGGTTTCGACTTCGTCGTCGTCTTCCTTACTCAAACCCTCTTCTTCCTCAGCCCCCCTACCGTCCTCGCCTCCCCTTGTCACACCCGTCTCACCGCCAGGCCCCTCCTCATCTTCAAGCTCCCGCCCCCCCAGGCACCGTTCATTGATTCCCCTGTTCTCCCTTCTTCGGCCATCCCGACAGCGTTTTCCCACGAAGCAGATCGCGGAACGTGAAGCCCAGGCTCCAGCGACCGATGCGAGGCTCGAAGCCGAAGAAGCTAAACGTGCTGTGGAGTTGGAGGCGGTTAAGAGAGCCGCTACGGAAGAACACGCTCGCCTGGCCGCGACGCAATCGAATGCCAAAGAGGCGATCAGATCGAACGTACGGTCCTTGCTGTTGCGTCATCTCCCCTCTGACGAGGACTACGACCCTATCTTTAAAAAATGCGCCGAAATCTGCGAAAGCGGTGGTCTCAACCTCTCCGAAGTCTTACAGGAACCACTCATCGACGGGAAGCCCCCCGTGTATTGGGCCATCCTCAACGGACCCTCGACGTCCTTGCAGGGCAGTGACGCGGCTTTTGACACCCTCGTTGTTGCCCTTTTGGGTGCTTGCCAGCCTCTCAAAGAAACTACCATTACTTCTGTCCGCCTGGCATGCATGTTGACGTCGAACAATGTCCTCTTACAACACTTGTTCCGGCGCTTCCCAGCTCTCTCCCCACTCACCCCGGGTGACGCCATTCTCTTAAGCTCCGCAGGCGGAGGGGATGTCGCAGACGTGGACGAGAAGCAAGACGGCTCCGGAACATTCGTCGCACGGATCCAAGTTCGGCGATTCCGGCTGCGCATGCGCGTGTCCAAGCTTATTAGAGTCGAGTTCGTCACATCTGGTAGGCTCCCCCACCTACGCTTTCACTCGAGCAGCATCTGAATTTACTCGACGTAGATCGTATTTGGACGATCACATTCTCCGTACGCCCAGAAAACGTCGCAGAAGGTCGGTCCGAGAGCAGGTGGTTGCTGTCCCTCGGGCTGGCCGATCACTCTATGCCTGCCTGGGTGGACGCGGACCTTGTCGTCTCGGGAAGCCCGCCACCTACCAACGAAGCCGATGACCGTGAACCCACATTTACCATCCCTTTATGCTGTAATGTGTGCGAGCTCAAACCGGGGTCTGAAAGTGCGATCAGGATTCGATTAGACGACGGGCCCTTGCGCCCTCATTTACTCAATGAGTGCGTTCATTTTTCCTTTTTTTTGTAATACTGACGTTGATGCCTCATTCCAAAGGTCGCAGGCACTGGTTGATTCCGATGGAACACTCCACGCCCAGTTCACTGCCAGGCTAACACGACCGACGCGTTCATTCCTGTCTCCCAGTAGCATCGATTTTTCTGACACGGCGAGTCAAACGTCGTCAGCGCTGGACGCCATGACAACAACAACGAGCTCACGGTCAGAGCCGCCACGCTCTCCGATCAGTAGCATCCGAAAAAAGAGGCGAGCTCGGGACGGTCCAGAGCCTGTTTATGCAACTTTACGCAGGGGCGGCCGCTAGACTCGTATGCTTGGACCCTCGTGATTTTTCTACGGTTGTCGTCCTGGGGACTCAGCTGGCGGAGCTCCTCCTATAACTACACGGACACTACCCCAGTAACCAGTAGTTTCTGATCAATCTGTCTACGTTCCAATTGTGCAAGCGAGCACGCTCAGCCAACAGAACTGTATTCCCTATGATAGCCCTGTTCCATTGACAAGGTCGCGATAGTGACAGATCGTCCCCCACCCCCACCCCCATTTGCTTGCGCCAACCCTCATAATCCCCTGGCAATGTACTGTATTAATTATACCATCGGTTGACATTGATTCATTTATTCCGTAGCTTTTTAAGTCCAAAAATAATACCCAATCCCATCATCCATGCTATGATGAAAGCGGGGGAATTGCATTCTGTCATTCTGATGAGCTGTGCTGAAAAAATACGCCGGTGATAAGGCGGACACCCCCTGCATAGCCTGGGGGGAGACAGGAACCCAGAAACCTAACTCAATCGACACACTAAGAGCCCTCGCGCCGCAATAAACCCTGATCGGGCACGCCTCGAAAATGGACGTACACGAGTTGGACTTTGTTGCCATCGAGCTGGATAGCCGATCGAGTTTACGATGATTCCCCCCTGCGTCGCACGTAGAGATGTGCGGTGTTCCCATACGCCACCCGAGGCATGACATTCTATGGGCGCGCAAAGACCCCGCTGTAAGTAAGTACGAAAATGGCCTTGCGAGCGCGAGTTATAATAAGCTGGAGAGGCACACCGCTGGTCGGAATCTTGGCGTTGGCGTTACAGTATCTCCGGAAGCTGGGGAAAATGCAAATAGAGATAGGATCGGCCGGATCTGCAGCGCCGGGATAGACAATCCAACTCGACCAGTTTCGGAGTAAAACTTTCGGACTTGATGCGCACTCGGCGCAGTCTCTGAGACGAACATAGTCACCACCAGTTCTTATGACGAGGGAATCCTTGGAGTGAGTCGCCAGAGAATGAAGACTGATTTGATGAGATCAGAACAACGTCTAATTGCTTTTTTGTTGGGGCCTTATTTTTTATTTGCCGTGAAGGAATATGGAAACAAGACCCCGCTTACTTTCGCCCAAGGGGCTCTATATTTTATGCAACGACAAAGTCGAGTAAATCGTAAGAACGGACTATCGAAGCGCTCCTGTATGAGACTGTGATATTTGACAAGTACTTAAACGGGAAATGCGAACTAATTACATCATCAGACAACCAGCAAAAATCGACTTTTCATTTTCTGTAGCTTCAACAACACATTGTAGCTACTTCATATTTTAGATACCAATAGAAGAATTGATATCCTATACAATGGTGATTTTTCCTTATTTTTTTTGTTATTATCTCATAATTATGGATCCCACTATACCTGACATACTTTTTTGGGCAGAAAGGACCCCATTTCTTGCCCCATTTTAAGAATTTTGCAACCACTGCTAGTATCACTATTAGTAGAAGAAAATACATATTTTAGAATTCAGTATTTAGAATCTACATGAGTAGGGAATGTTATAAATAAATACACACAAGCAAAGAATGGTCAAAAAAGAGCACATATGATATGATATCATCATCATATCGTCCTAATCGAGCCCAGCGCTCGACGCCTCAGCTCCCGGCCCGCGAGTCGGGCCGTGATCTCCACGCGCGTCCACCCCCGAAATGGGACGTGCGTCATTTCGTTTGACCAAAGGTGGACCACGGCCCGACTCGGACCATCCGGACTTGCATTGCATCCGGATCGATTCCTCTCAATCATCTGAGTCTGGTGCCTGCAACAACGCCGTGGAAGAGTCAACTCCATGGTGGCACGTAAACCCTTACAGTGACAGCTTGAGAGAGGCCTCGTAGATGCGAGTACGCGAGAACACAAGTTGAGTTTGGAGAGGGAAAAGTGCGAGCTTTCCAGCACACAAGGTACACGAGGGCTTCGAAAACAAGTGGACGATGAGCCCGAAGTCGAACGGGTAAAATTTACAGTACTATTTGTAAATGTTAGTCTGAGGAAAATGAGGAGGTTCAAGCCCATTTATGAACGTGCGCACAAGCGTGCGCATGGTGGACTGCTTGTTATCTAGGAAGTAAGGTAAAAAAAAACAATTGCAAAAGATACGGTGCCGAAAGGAAAGCAAGGAGGGAAGCGTCAATCGTAAACATATATAGTCTTGGCGGTTGAAATCAGATCAAGAGTCAGATACAAGTGCATCTTCCTACGCCGTTCGGACACCGCGCATTCGCGCTTGCTGATGTATAAACAGAAAAAAACAAGTGATCGATAAGGGTACCGGGGCAATAATCAAACGATACGAGCAATACGGATCACGTATGATGCAATCCTTGGGGCCTTGGGCGACGACGACTTTCCTGAACGGTCCGCATGGACCGACGGAGACGGCGGCTTCGGCGGAGTTGGGGACGGGCACTTGGACGGGCATCCCCTTGGGAATCCCTCTTGGCATCCCTGCAAGTCATTCATACACCGGACAACAGGACAATACTGTATTATGAGACCCTGTACCTCAGGCCCACTTCTCGGACCAAAAAATGGTGGCCACCCCAAATGTCGTAACTCGTAAGGAGACCTCGAAGAGGGACCATTTCTTGAATCATTTTGACCAAGATTTTGACCGTGTTGGTTTTCGCCAAAAAAAAAAAAAAGTAAACGTGGGAGCCACTACCACGTTTGTCGAGGTTGCTCGTCTGGCTTTGTGCCGTTCGGTAAGTCACACAGAAAGCGCTTTACACAATGCTCCCGGTGAGGTTCGGTTGCAGTTGCGCCCGCAACAAGTGTGAGTGTGTCGCACATCCTTCGGGGACTTCATTCGTCTGGAATTAAATTACCATATCCCTGCGAGATTCGCACGTCCATGACGCTTCTGTGCCTGCAGAGAGAACTTCTTGCCTCCCACAACGTAAGTGGGCTTTTCTAGGTCCTTCGACTCGAAGACCCGTTGGGTAGTGACTCACGGAAATGCATATCCGAGTACTTAGTAACTCTCGCTCCTCGATTGGACCCAATACGTCATCGAGATCCTTGCCTTTCCCACCTGAGTACGGTAAATGGGCAGATTGTACATGCGCACACATGGTTTCACACATTCGCCCAAAGGAAAAAAAAAAAAAACAATGTAAGTTCCTTACTTGCGCACTAACACCGGGTTGGTTGAGGCCAAGTGATATAGGAAGAACCCAGTGGCCGCCGGAGCTTGACAAGGTATCTGTTTGGTCCAAATACAGCGATCCCATCGTTTCTTCGGTCTACGCACTGCAGTACTTGGCAGTGTAAACTTGCGGATGTTGTACAAGTCCAGTTGGATCCAAAAAAAAAAAAGTGCAAGTCCAGTCGAGAGTTCTTACCATAGAAAGGTATTTGCGTTCTGACGGCGAGCGTAGCCAGTACAACGGATAACGGATTCACACGGACCTCTTCCCGCGCTAACCTGAAACGGAATTCGCCCGTACTGTCTCCTCATCTGGATGTTCTACACATATACACCGGATCGAATGAGACGCATACAGAACTATTGAGGTCAAGCGGTCGACAATTTAGTCCAAGGCAGTTCTGGGCGGCTCAATCAATCCGCAGCGCTGATGCGGTGTCCCTATTTTGGGAAACAAGGTTTGTGAGCGCATTTGAGATGGATGCAGTGCTCAACCAAAAAGGGAGCGTGGCCCTGAGTTCCTTCTGTGCAGACTTATCTAGGACAGGTGTAGGAAAGGAAGCATGCTTACTATACCTCGTGCTCAATTGCTGACACAAGGTACCACCCCGACGCTCCACATATATATGACGGACCATTACAACCTGTCAGACCACCCATTTCCTACAAGGCCGCAATTCTTTCTATTTCCCCATGATGTCGGTTTCTCGGATGCCCTCATACGCCCCACCTCCCTACACGGGCGGCCCCCCCAACGAACGGTCTTACGGTGCAATGGAGCAACATCAGAGTAGTTCGCCGACACAGTCGTCAACCGCGCCCCGACCCCGCCCAATGCCTCCCATGCCTCTTCGCGTGGTAAATCTCAGCCCGCTATCAGAAATTCGACCCGGGCCTGACGAGGACCCTACGCGTTCCGGCGCTCACGCACCCCACTCTGAGATCTCACTCCAGCCCCAGCGGTCCACGTCCCCACATTCATCCTCCCCCCCTTCTCTGACATCTCCATCTGCGACTTCCCCTTCGTCTTCGCAATCACCCACGCACGCATATTCCACGCCATTGCCATACCCAACATCTCCCTCAAAAGGCCAGGCCTTCAAACGCCGGCTCAAGATTAACCCGCTCTCTGCGCTCCGATTGTCCGGAGCGACCCGACGAGCGACCGCCCAGATTGCAGAGCATGCGGCGCGGCAAGCGGCGGAACACGCGAGATACGAGGCCGAGCTTGCCAAGCAACGCGAGGCTGCGGCAGAGGCTGCTAGGCGAGCTGCAGAAGAAGCTGCCAGGATCGAGGAGGAGAGAGCCATGCGCCTGGCCGTGGCGCAAGAGGAAGCAAAAGCCCACGTCCAATCGTATCTGCAGTCATTTCTCTCAAGTGACCCGCCAACCGATGAGGAGCTCAGTACCGCTTTCTTGACATGCGCTGAGGCTTGCAAGGTGGTCGGCCTGGAATTCGCCGCAGTATTGCAGGAACCATTGATCGAGGAACACCCGCCGATCTATTGGGCCATCCTCAATCGGCCCACGGCGTATGGAACTGATAGAGCAGCTTACGACTCGTTTGTATTCGCATTGCTGGGGGCCTCTCAGCCTCTCAGCTTGTCGACCTACGCCGCTGTCCGTCTCGCATGCACGACGGCTTCCGACAACACACTTCTCCAGCGCCTCTTCCGGCACGTCCCGGAACTCTCACCCTTATCGCCGAGCGACGCGATGCTGTTGGCTCCCCTGAACGAAACTGACCTTGTGGAAGTCATGGAGACCCGTGACGGCACCGGGACATTTATTGCACATATCAGAATTCTGAGGTTCCGACTACGTATGCGTGTATCCAAGTGCGTTGTCGTCGAGTTTGTCGCGTCAGGTGCGTACCTCTCGTGTGCTTGTAAGGGGGTATCCCCATACTCACTTTTTATGCAGAGAGGATATGGGCCCTCAGATTTGCTGTGGTCGTCGAGACCTCGATGGACGGTCGAACTGAGACCAAGTGGCTTCTGTCGCTCGAATTGGGAGAGCAATCGCAAGTAGTAGCTGTCGACGCGGACCTTTTCATCGAAGGGTCCGCTTTGCAACCCTTGGATAGTCGTGACTTCGAGGACCCTCTTCTCTGCATCTCATTTGGTTCCACCACCTCCGAGCTATGGCCAGGACGCGATAACGGAATCACTGTCCGACTGGATGACGGACCAATGGGTCCCCATTTACTCAATGAGTACGTCACGGTACTTGCTTCTTTGTGTCATTCGACTGACCTATTTTTACGCGTAGGTCGTCAGTCCTCGTTGATTCAAATGGGACGTTGTGCGCGCAGCTCAATGCGAGACTGGCTCGACCAGTGCTTCCCGCGTTGGTCGAGGATACGTCGAGTACAATATCTCCACCACGATCACTAGAAACGCCCTTCTCTGAGATTTCGTATCCTTCATCTTCGAATTCGATCAAATCCAAGAAGGCGAAGAAGCGACCTAGAGATCCGAAAGTCTATACGTCGTTGCGGAGAGGCGGTCGGTAGATCGAAGCAGGTGACCCCGATTTCTTCAAAACTGTAGGGCTAGACCGTGGGTTGTTTCGTTAGTTTCGTGGACAGTTCCATCCGAGGTTAACTTGGACCAGTTTGTTATCTGCCTTTTTTTCCAAATGAGGCGTTCGTGCTTCAAGCCGTGGGCATTCAAATTTCTCAGGTCAAGGGGCAGTTTGCATGACAGCAAATATGGTGCATTTGTCTCCAAGTTCCGGAGGTGTGTCCCTGCGAGGCTCGCGGCGTCGTATTTCATTATTCCCCTGGCGTCTCACGACGATTGAGGGCGCGTAGCCGTCGAGTGGCGTCTCGGGTAGTCGGATCGTTGGTTTTTGACGAATTGACTGTCTGGACTCTGGAAACCTGCACTGCCTATCCATCAAAATCAAATTACTTGCACACGAGGATCGTCCAAGTCATCAAGTCAGTTCACCGGCGGAGTTATCAGTTATCTGAGTCGGGCGACACGAATGGTTTTGCCACGTTCGGCTCCCACGAGAGTGTTCTCGGACCTGGTTTTTGGCCCCCCAGTCATTTATCTCCAAACTTGGTCATCTGCGTATTCGTGCCTTATGTCATGGCCGTTTTTGGCGCTCGAACACTGGCTGCTCTACCAATACAGTATCCACATTACTGGATCAATTCCTCCGTCGTTGGTCATTCTTTGGTCCTGACGTGCGTGGGTCCAAGGTCCCTGGCGCGAACATCCAAGCGAACATTAAGGCTGCAACACGCTATGGCGTATATGGGGAACGGCGCTTATCCAATGCATACCGATCAGGGTCCAAGTACGTACGTAAATATAGCCGTTCCTGACTGTACTGTACGTCCACTGTAAGTGAGATATGTATTGTATGACAGCCTTAATTGGATTGCTGGTATTAAGTTATTCATCGTGATAATTGTTCGGGTGGTCGTATACACAGTAAGTTATTGTCTACCCCGGCACGAGTTTCTTGTGTTGTGAACATGAACTTGAATGGGGCCAGAAATGCCCCTACCACCTACGTTCTTCTATCGTTCTCGTCAACTCATCTTCTCGACGTCAGTCTTCACTCTCCTCTCGTCTGTAGCTTTCGTGGACCGGACCGCCAGTCTCGCCAGTTGCTCCGGTTCGCACAACACATCCTTCCTGCTTCGGTTCCTAGGTCGGACCGAAGCGTTTCTCCTCATGTTCCTCCTCCCCCAATTGTCACGTACTTATTTGGTGCCTCCACCACCGCCCCGTGCCCTGGCCGCTCGTGCATCACTCATGCATCACCGCTTGGTCCGATATGACTCACCACTACTGTATTCGGGCTATCTAGAGCAACTCGAAATGCCGCGACGAGGCTGTGGAGCTATGATAGGCTGCACGGCAAGTCGCAGAGTTTAGCACGATCGAGAGAAGACCGGAAAGCCACTGCACAGGAAGAAATGGAGGGGGCAGTGCGTGACTGCGGCGACGCGCTTGCTGCTCTGGGCCTTCCATTGAGAACGACCGCGCCTTGGGGCGTCAGCTCAGATGTATCGACGATGAGATAACGAGCAAAGCAGCTGCGCGAAGACGTCAACTTTTGCTTCGTTTCCTTTCGGGAACCCGCCGTCGTGCCGGAACAAGACGCCGCCCAGACGTGCTGCTGTTTGCGCGGGCCCGTGGACATCTCGCTCGACCCTGCTCCTCCTCGCCGGCGCAACGGGTGTGATGTGTGGCATGTTGGCGTCGGACAGCCAGGGGCGGGGCTTGCGCTATTTTTGGAGTACAGATGTGAAATGTTGTCACTAGACGGGTTCTTTCTAGTCGCGGCCGAAGGGGGGCATTTCGAAGCGCACATCCAACTTGCGCATGCATGCGCGTGTCCAAACAGGTCCATCTCCCTTCCGCTGTTTTCCGCCTTTCTTCTTTTCTGATGGTGGTGACTGGTGTTAGACTCGGAGCACGTACCATTCGATGGGCCAGATCTGTCAGGCCTTATCAAGGCGTGGAGGGTGACATTCGGCCTCGGTAAGCATGATTCGCCAACAAGGGTCGACGCACAACTTACTTTCAATAACTAACCAAAAACAGTGGTGTTTAACCCCGCTCAAGTGCAGGATGAGGGAGTTGGATCCTGGACAATTGGACGAGACGAGGTCAGTATCGTCTGGGATAAGAACACGATTGGGGCGCGCCAGGTTCATTTGCAGGGTTCTGGCAGCTGTCCCTGCTCACAGCTTCGTAGTTGTTCGTCGCTTAGATACATCTGGCATCGAAGCTACAGTGTACTTAGGAGACCTGTTGCGGATAATAGCTGTGTTGTATGCTGAATGTCTAGCACATATTACCATTTGCATTTGCCACATGAATGCTGAATATCGCTGTACTAGGAGGGGGGGGGTTCATCAATCCGATGGGTTGGGTGGAATCACAACGGAACAAAAAATGACAAGATAGCTCTCCACGATGTCACCCTAGAGTCCATGAGGCAGCCAAAATAGTGTTCAGTGAGAGTGAGCCAAAAAAAAAAAACCAATACCTGATTCACTGATAGAGATATTAATCACTCCTGTCATCACCAAAGAAGCTATCCTGGACGATGGGCGTTGCTGTTGTAACTTGTCCTCGGTGCCTCTTGTGTTTAGCTTTTTTTGGATGCTTCTCAACCGTTTCGGAGTCCTTGTCAAGCCGAGTCGTGGGGTCGTCCCGTCGTCGATTTGCGGGCACTTCCGCTGGCACAGACACGTTGCCCCGCTCCTCCACTTCCTCGTCAGTACCCTCGCCGTTTGCGCCGCTATCCCCCTCTCCTTCAAAAAAGTCATCCAGCACCTCCAAGTCTTGCCGCGCCTTCCCTTTTCCTTTCGTCCCGAGGTTCTTTGGTTTCTTACCAATGACACTCTGCCACGATTCCAGTGGGGCTCTGTTGGGCAGGTTGCTTGCGCTCCAGGGTCTCAGGCTCGCTGGCCATCTCGCCCGCACGCATCTGCCCGCGTACCCATTCCCGGAGCGTTTCGCGCTTGTCCGTCCGTAGCACTCGAGCCTTCCAACCGAATGAACAGGAGCTGCGGCACCCTCCGTCTGTCCGCACATCGGGAGGGAAGAGCGAGATGTATTTTTCCAGTCTTGGGTAATTCTGCGGAGGTGCTCGATAGCATCGTCAGCATCCGACACATAGATGTTTAAAAAACGTACCAGAACGTAGTTTAGATCTACCCTTAACTCGAACAGTTCCGCCCCGAGGGCCTTCCGCACTTTGGAGGATACCCCATCTTCCTCCAGCCGCTTCTTAGTTTGCTTTATTTTACGAATGAGTTTCTGACGATCTAAGACCTGATCGTAAGAGTGCCAGATTTTCCATGACCCTGGACACGCACCGAAAAACTTGGCCTTGTGGTACCGCGTGGCTAGAGAACGCTCCTTGTTAGCCTTTTCCGCGGCTGCAAGGTCTGTTTCAAGGGCCTTTAGCTTTCGCTCCGACTCGACTCGGACGTCAGCTGCGAGGCCCTCCTAGTACATGTCAGCATGCGTTCGATACGAAACATATTTCGCGATCCCCCGCCCGTACCTTCGCGAGGAGGCGTCGAGTCTGCCTGAGCGCGGACTTGATCTTTGAAACGCCAAGTGGTGCATCTTCATTCTGCATCCTCTTGTGCTTTCGCGATTTAATTTTCCCTTGATTCGACGTTGAAACGTCCTCATTTTGTGAGTCTTTGGAGCGAATTGGGGCCATCGCCAACAACTTGAACGAACTGAAGTGATTGCAAGCTGATATATTATGTAATCAGAGTTGCCCGTCCGATGCCCGATCCAAATTTTGTCCTCACCACAAACTTGTCATCGCGACTTGAACTCGCGCAAACGTGGTACTGGGCGTTTATATTCAATTGATTCATCATGAAGAATATTTTTCTCTCGGCTATCTGGCGCTCAGTGATCCCGGATGTCAACATCACCACCGTCGCTGTCGACGTCGACAATGCGTGCCTATGGATCGCATCGGAGCGACTGAACGCAGATGCAGACACCGAGATAGATATTTACAAACGAGCACTTCCGAGCGGTTCGGACGAATTACAAGATGTGAGTGTACTATACGCATTCATCGCTCTACAGTCCTGGCTTCTCCAGTCCGGCTCGGGATCGGTCCCACGAAGACATAACAGAAATTTACCGTTGACATAGATAGCACCCGCTGAACTCTTAGCGAAATTCATATCATCCACGAGCCACGTTATTCTGGAGTCCTTTTCGCAAGTGACTTCTCTGAAGAGCATTCCGGGAGAGGAGTTGCTCGTCGTCGTCACGCGTGGTGGAGATATCGCATCGATGAAGCTGGATAATCCGGAGTCGCAGGCAAGACAGAGACCACCTGTATACTGGCGCCTTGATTACCTTTCCTGCTAGTTCGAAATAATAGGCTCTTTCGAAGACGGGATCCAAGCAGCTGCGTGGAGCCCAGACGATTCATTACTCATTCGTTGTCACGGGTACGTCCAGACGCCGTTTCCTTCAATTGGGAAATCTCAACTCCGTACCTTATTCAGGAGAGGGAAAGTTGATTGTTATGACTCCCACTTTCGATGTTCTTCACGAATCAGTTCTACACACCGACGAGTTCGGTGAAGGTAAAGAGACCTTCTCATCGCTCGTCGATTCCCGTACCAAAGTTTCACTTAGATGCGCCCATAAACGTCGGATGGGGCTCCAAGCAAACCCAGTTCCACGGTTCGCTTGGCAAAACCGCAGCACAGGCCCCAGCAGCTCCCTCATCTTCTGTTGGCGTCTCGCCTGACGACGACCTCCTCACTCGCATATCCTGGCGGGGTGATGGCGCGCTGTTCGTCGTCTCGGCTGTTTCATCATCATCCGCTGGCGCTGCACTTCGTCGGCGCATGCTCCGGGTATACAATCGCGACGGCGTGCTACAGACCACAGCGGAAGCCGTCCCAGGGCTTGAGCACCCACTGTCGTGGCGCCCATCCGGCAACCTCATTGTGAGCACGCAGCGATTCGGAACCTTCCCCGGTGGAGGAAAAGGCCGTGAGGGTAGACATGACGTCGTGTTCTTTGAGAATAACGGCTTGAGACATGGGGAGTTTGGACTGCGACACGAGACACCTGGCGCTGGCAAAGCCGACTGTGAAAGATGGGAAGTGGGGCTACAAGGTGAAGGAGGTTTGCTGGAGCGCCGATTCGAATGTGCTTCTGGTCTGGATAGAAGAAGATGCCGTCGATATTGGTGAGTCCTATCATTGTACACCATATACGATCCTTACGCGCTTAGTCCAACTCTGGACAACCGGAAACTACCACTGGTACCGTTTGAATTATTGGACGAACTGGCCAGTACATTGATGTCAAAGCAGGTATCTCAAGCAAGAAATTGCAGCACCACCCACTTCAGAAGGCGGGAGGTTCACGTCAGTCACTTGGCACCCCGAGAATGCCCTACAGATGCTGCTCACGACGAAGAGTTCGTCGGCGTATCTCCCTCTCAAGTAACCATTTCGCTCATAATTCTGACTTTTAGCGGAGATTATCTCGCACTCTTATCGTTGGGAGACTTGCGCCGCCACGGCAAGAGCCCCCAATGACACTGGGACAGTTGCCGTTGTAGACGGATGTGGGCCAGTCTCTTTTCCATCCAGCTTACACTTGTGACTTCTATTGTAGCCTCCGTCCTCCTCACACCCTTCAGAATGCAAAATGTCCCGCCCCCCATGTCTTCTCACAGGCTCACTCTCCGTCCTTCGCCATCAGCACCGCAGAGAACCTTGTCAACACCCTCTCATCTCTCGTTCTCGTCCTCAGAAGACATCCTAGCAGTCCTGTGGGAAACAGGGTACGTCGAGCTTTGGGACCTGTGCACACGACTCGAATTTGGGCGGGGACCCGTGATGACACCCGAGCTCGTTTGGAGCGGAACTCTCCATGGCGCACGATTCCGAGAGATCTGCGCGTGGACAAACGTTTATGGAGGTGCTACTGCACGCATAGCGGCCGTTGGCGCAGAGAATGGCGGAACCGACGTGCTGCGGGTTCTTGACATCCAACAGGAAAGCACTGATACTCTAGAGACTCCACCCCTTGAGTCTTCGGGGTGGCGCTTGGCTATCACAGAAGGGGCGATCGTAGTTCATCGTAACGGCAAGGTATACGAATGTGCGTAATCAGCCCGTCATGCCGGTATTCCTGTCCTGACACCCCTTACAGATGACAGTGATTCTAGTCAGCTTGGTCTCCGCGTCGAGTTCGGATTACCCTGTGATGTCGTAAGAGTTATCGACATCCCGCGGCCTTCTTCGTCCTTGGCAGCGACCTCCCTGTTTCTTGGCCTCACGCGCTCTGGCACGCTTTTTTCGGCCACACCATCTCCTCCGCGTACACTTGCGCAGAATGCAAACTCCTTTACGATTTCTGGAGACCTCGTGGTATATACTACTTTATCACACGAAGCGCATTTTATTCCTGCCTCGCTTCTTGCCACCACAGACCCCAATACCGGTGTGGAAAGCGAACGGCGTCGTGTCGAACGAGGCTCTCGAATTGTCACCTCCATCCCGAGTGCAATGAGTTTGGTACTGCAGATGCCACGTGGGAACCTTGAAACTATAAACCCCCGTCCGATGGTCATGGCCGCCATCCAGGCGGACGTCGACGCGTGAGTGTCCCCTCCCTTCGTAATACGGATAATTGTGATGACAGGGTACGGAAAGAGGTAATTACCGCAAGGCGTTTTTGGCGTGCAGGAAACATCGTGTCGATCTTAACGTCATCGTGGACCGGGACCCCAAATTGTTCAGAGAGCGGCTGCCATTCTTCGTTGAACAAGTCGGCGATGTAGATTACATCAACCTCTTCCTGACAAACCTCGCGTTCGTAATCCTCTCTGAAGGTTCTGGCTGGCATTTATCAAAGTTCGTAGGCAAGGTTCGCAACCAGCAGAGGTGATCTCTGAGCTCTGCGACTCCGTGAGAAAAGAACTCGAGTCGCGAGACCTGGAAAAATACATCAACTCAATATTAACCGCATACGTTGTCAAACGCCCCCCGGATCTGGAGGCCGGACTTCGTGTTCTTTTGCAACTTCGAGGTACAGTGACGTCACTCCAATTTGTTCGGCGCTTCCTCCTGATGGTTCATTGTCGACCAGAACGCGTACCATCAGCTGTTGAGGACGCTGTAAAGTACATTATCTTCCTGGTCGACGCAGACACCTTGTTCGACGTTGCTCTTGGGATGTATGACTTCTCGTTGGTGCTCTTGGTGGCACAGCACGCACAGAAGGTACCGCCTCTTGATCATTTTATCGCCTCGTCATTATGCTGAGATCGTTCAGGACCCTCGAGAATACCTCCCGTTCTTACGCGAGCTCCGTGCTTTAGAAAAGCACTACCAGCGCTTCCGGATCGACGACCACCTTAAACGATATAAAAGCGCCCTGCGAAACCTCAGTCTTGCTGGTTTGTCGAAATTTTAGATTTCTCTCCTATGGTAGCTTACGACGAGCATCCCTAGGATCTGAACACTTTTCTGAGGTCAAGGCATACGTAGAGAAGCACCAGCTGTACGAACTAGCCCTGGAGATTTTTGGCAAATCAGATCAACTTCGAGTGCGTGGCGTTCATCTGGATCGGTCACGTTTATTAAGGGTGGACCCAAGGACATTCTAGACATATATGGAGATTGGCTCTTCGAACGCCGAGAATTCGGCCAATCTGCTCTGGGTAGCGCGTGGTGTTCTGTGTCCGGAGCTTGGCTTACTAACGAGACGTAGTCTTCTTGGACGCGGAACAGCCACAAAAGGTCTTGGCTGCGTATGAGAAGGCGCATTCATGGCGAGAAGCTATTTGAGTTTGCTCAACTGCAGAAGATCGAGCCCGAGGACATCGTCGCGATGGCATACCGTGTTGCTGGTGCGTTCCTCTCCCCAAGAAATGAGCTTGTGTATTTTATTGTGACCGTACAGAGGATTTGACCTCGAAGAAGCGCTACACTGAAGCCAGCCAAGTCCTTCTCTGTTACGCCGAAGACGTCCGCGAAGCCGTCATTGCCCTCGTTCAGGGGAACCAGTTCTCTGAGGCGCGCCGAATTGTAAGTTACACGTCTCATTTCTTATTCACTATCACGCAATATGCGTTTCTAGATAGCTCTGCACGGGCTACCAGAGCTCCTCGAGGAGATCATCGACCCGGCGGTCCTCGAAGCGCGGGCTCAAATCACGGAAGATCTCACCGAGATGCGCGAGCAACTACAGAAGCAAGTCGCGCGTCTGCGAGAGCTGCGCATCAAAAAGCTCGAAGAGCCAGGTTAGCCATTACTTTGTTTTGCCCCCAATCTCATCCCCAATGTCCTCGCAGAGGAGTTCTATGGCACGGAAGACCTCGCGGTGCACAACGTGGACGTGATGACCGACGCGTCCGCGTTCACCGCGTTCACGCGCTACACCGTCGCGCCTACCTCGTCCGCCCCCTCACGCGCGACGACGAAGCGCAGCTCGCGCTCAAAGCGCAAGATGGAGCGCAAGGTCGGCTCGGGGCGCAAGGGCACCGTCGACGAAGAGGAATACCTGCTCAAGTCAGCTCACCAAGCTCGCGGGCAAGCTCTCTGAAGCGCAAGGTGCGTCGTCCCCCCCACCCATTTTACGCATACGACGAGTGTATGCCAGACGAGGCCGCCGCGCTCGTGCCTCATTTGCTGCGGTTCACCCCCGTACACCGGATCGCCGCTCGCGAGTTGCAGAATGAAGTGGCCGCTTTCTCGCGCGAGATCGCCGAGGCATTCGATGAGGCGTGGCCGGCGCCGACCGAGGACACGGAGACGGCTGCGGAGCCCGCCGCGGATGGCTGGGCGGCGCGGATGGCAGAGAGAGAGAAGGAACGCGAGCGCGCCGTCAAAGCGATCGCCAAGCCGGAGCTGCGCGCGCCCGAGTCGTGGCGCACGCGGCTTGTCGATGCTACTGCGGCACCTGGGGCTGTGGGTATAAGCTGAAGATTCCAAGATTTTGCATGTAGGATACAGGCGTTACAGGTCTGCGGTAAATCTAACTATGGTTTGTGTAGGCGAGTGGGACGTGCGTGTGCATGTCTAATTATAATGCCAATATAAAAGGTGGATGAACAAAGCGGAGTCCTCCGACCCCAGATACAAGACCTAGGCGCGAATGTGCTCCACGACAGGCACGCTGGCTAGGTCAACGTCGTCGTATTCTGCGTGACGGCTGTCGTACCAGAACGCGATCAGCTCATCGCTGTCGGGAAAGATCGCCGATCTGGAGCCAGAAAACACCAGCCTCGCGAGTTCGTCGCCTTCTGGCCGCGGGAGGGAGAGGTGGCACCCAAAAGGGCGGCAGCCGCTTCCCATATCCGACCGGCGATCCACGGCAGCAGCACAGAGCGAGGACGACTCATTTCGCTTCGTGTGCTCGTCGAGTACCGAGGGCCTGTTAATTTGGATGTGAGTCGAGCTGCAAAGTGCGAGAATAACACACAAAAAGATTTTTTTTTACCGCGCGATAAGGCGTAGCACCTCGGGGGCGTGCGCGCCGTCTATGAAGAACGCGGCCTGCGTACGCAGCGCGTCGAGACGCGCCCAACGCTCCGCGTCGTCGTGGTGCTTGTCCGGCCATATGCCATCGAGGTACATCTGCCATCTGCGCGCCCAGAGGGCGCTCCATTCCTCCGGGTCGGCGTCGACGATGGTGCGGATCATGTCGCCGTGGTCCTCGGCGCCCCAGCCGCCGTCGCTGAGGCGGGCCACGCAGGGGGCACCCGCGTCGCCACAACGCGCACGGACGAGGACGGACGTGGGGTCGACGTTTTCGTGGTGCAGGAGGAAGCCGGTCGGCTGTGACTGGGAGAAGGGTGTTGGAGCCGCGTTTACACGCGCGATCTGTAGCGGTGGCAGCTGTCAACGTCAAGCAGGACAGGAGGGGGCGGAGGGAAGTGGGCAGCTTGCGTACGTGCCATATGCCGGGCCGTGCTGCCGTTCGAAAACGCCATGGTGACGAGGAGGACGCAGTGGCCAGGGCGGCATTGCCCTTGTCCCGGACGCCAGACTTCATCCCTGAGACAAACGCGGCGAGCTGGCCCCAAACGACCTCGCCTGTATTATGCGTACACGTCAGAGAGATGTGGTAACCAGGACACGCGAGGTGGCACGAAAGACGCGTTCATGACGGATGACGTACCGCTCGTGATTTCAAACGACTTTAGCAGCTTGCAAACATGCGCGCGTCTCGCGCTCCGCCATTGCGGATCGAAGTCGTAGGCATGTTCTCGCAGGCGAACCTCGTCCATGCTCGGCTGCATGCGAAGGCCTACCTCGTGCGCTGGCCGGCGCAGACGGCCGTCAGCAAGGGCGCGGCTTCGGACATTAGCGACGCGTTTCTCGAGCAGATGCCACGACGGACGCTGGGCGAGGATGCGTGCACGAAGCCCCGCTGCATCCATCGTGCTGAATGAATTCCAGTGGATACACCACACGAATGCGATCGCCTCGATGATCTCCTCGTCCGACGGGATGTGTGAGCGTGGCGATGGGGAGGCATCTGGGGGAAGCGCACGCCAGTCGGTGCGTCTGTCCAACGAAAGAGGTGGTGGTAGATGGAACGATGTTATGGTCCCGGGAGTGGAGAGAGCTTTTGATGAGCGCGACTCGGAATTCTTGGGGAGCGTGGACATGGAGAAGATGGAGAAGATGAGAGAGAAACGGGGACTTGTCTCTGGACCGGAAGACAGCAAGTACTGGCAGGGACTGCAGGGACACTAGCCGAGGAGGTCACACACATCAATTATTTGACCGTCCCTCGCCATTTCCAAGAGTACTTTGCCTCATCCGTCTTTTCAGACTCAGCGGGTCGCTGCCAACGTTAACCGAACGCGTCGCGAACGAATATCAAAACGCGTGGTAAAAGCTGATGCGCACGTGAATCAAATCATTCCTGCCACGCCCACGCCGCCAACGACCCCCCTCTCCACGAGCGCATCCAGCTCTTCCGCTGACAGCCCAAGCTCTCCGCACAAGATCTCCTCGTTGTGAGCCCCGAGATCCGGTCCTGCCCACCGCGTACGAGCATGCACGCCCTCCAGCCTCGGTGCAACACCGGGCATCTTCACCGTCCATCCGTTATCGTCCGCGGTACTATGTGCCTGTCCAGGAACCCAGACGGGCTCCACCGCGCCACGCTCCCGTACCTGCTCGTTCGTGACGATGTCGCGCACGCTCGCGACGCGCCCTGCAGGCACCCCTATCTCGTCCAGCGCACGCAGGACGTCGTCCCGGGTGCGCGCGCTCGTCCAGGCCACAATCGCGTCCTCGATCTCGACTCGCCGCGCGACGCGGTGGTGGTTCTTCGCGAACGCTGGACCCGTCAGGTCGGCACGACCGATCGTGTGCATCAGCCGCTCGTACATCGAATCTGCATTTGCGCCAATGATTACGTAGTCCGGGGGTGAGCCGGGTGCGGGAGTGCAAGGGTACGCGCCAGTTGGCACAATCCCCGTGACAGACGAGCCGGATGGGCCACGCACGACGCCCTTGCGATCGAATTCCGGGATGACACCCTCCATCAAATTGAGCATGCTATTCACTTGTCAATGACTTCGTTACACGGCGATATGCGGAAACATTTCTTTTTTGTCCCCTCACCTTTCCATGATGCTCACATCCACTGTCGTTCCTTCGGTGATGCCGCGATCTTCCTTGGCACGTCGTGCAAGCAGAGCTAACACCGTCCCAAAGGCCGCTGTCAATCCAGCTACCGAGTCCCCGAGGCTGATGTTCGGTCTAACTGGGGGTCCACTGAGCTCGCCCGTCTTCCCGTCTGGGAATCCATTTATGAAACGAAAGCCGGCCTCGGCCTCGCAGACGCTAGCGTAGCCGGGGCGCGAAGACCAAGGTCCCGTTTGGCCATACCCGGAGACGCGTGTGAATATGAGTCCCGGATTGGTCGCACGTAGCTTGTCGGGACCGAGACCCCATCTCTCCAGTGCTGACGCGTGGCGACATATTAAGGTTAGCAAAGTAGGGAGAAGGGTCGGGCGGGGTGCGCGTACTTCCAGGCTTGAAATTCTCGAGCACGACATCGGAGCGCTGCGCAAGTCGACGTACGAGTCTGTTTGAGGAGTCGCTTATTGTTTTTTTCGGGTCGCAAGGGGGAAAAAAGAAACGCACGCGCGACCCTCGTCCTTGCGCATGTCAATCGATACGCTCTTCTTGTTGCGTGCGAGACTCCGAAACCATGGGCTAGTGCCATCGACGTCGAGTTCGCGCCAACCACGCAACGGATCGCCAGTATTCGGCGGTTCGACCTTGATGATTTCTGCACCGAAATGTCTAAAATCACACGTTCAAGTTCCACCATATCTCCTCTGGGAATGAGAGCATGTGTACGCACCCAAGCAACTGCCCCGCGAATGGCCCAGCTATGAGCTGCCCGAGCTCGAGGACGCGCACTCCGGATAACGGGAGACCCGTGCTTGGCGGTTGTGTCGGGGACGGTGTAGTCCTGCCAGGACCGGTGATCGAATCCAGGATACAAAGACGCGGTAATAAAACTCACAACCTGCGACTCGCCACGATACGCGCTGCCTAAACGAGCCGTGAATATGGCCCTGCCCGCACATGCCTTCCTCCCGAGTCCCTTGAGCTCCATCAGAAATCAGTTCGTCAAGCGGGTCCTTTTCCTTTATTGTCGTCTTGGCGGACAGAGATGTGGCGGCCAGTTGTGTGGTGACCAGTCCAACTTGATCGATTGGGAGCAAGAGCAAAGGGTTCGGTCCCAACCTTTGGCCGAGAGTTCCGGTGATACTGCGCTTATGCATGCATCTCCAAGGACATATGGCCCCGTGCGGGGTGGACTGTCGCAAAACTTATCAGGACGACCTTCTACAAGCATGATCTTTATGTCTGCATGGCCTTGACTCCATGTAACTGTGGTCCATCTTAGTTCATACTCGAGTAGCAACGCGCTATTCACAAGGAGGTTGTAATCCTAGAATGCTGAACCTGCAAAACACCAGCAACGCCGACGTCCGAGTACCAGATCTGGGGTGGCGCATGTGAACGCAAGGTGGTATACGACTCTCGCAGGGGGGATCACATGTACATGACCGATCGATAGACGGATAGTGATGGGTAGTAATTAAAAGAAAAACATAACAAAACGACTATGAGTACAGTGGGGTATGAGAGATACAAAGATCACTAATGGCAATAGATCGGGATGGAGAAAACGTGCACGTAAAAATTCCTCGTCTTATGGCGCGTCGTCCGGTGGTATGTCAATCAAGTCTACGTATCGCGAATAATCAGCGTTTTACTCGGAAAAAAAAAATCTCTCCTTATCACTCACCAATTGGTGACGTATACGTCGTAACCTTTACTCCCAACGTCAGTAACGGCATAAAACGGCTAGGCTTCGAAGCGAGGGACGTACAAAGTGGTGCAGGACAGGTTCTGGTAACGTCGTTCTCCTTGACGACGGTAGCGGTCTTTCCAATTCGATTGGAATGTCTGAGCCAGATCGAGTGTAGGCGTGCCTTAAGAATGGTGGTGGTGGCGACGGCGTGCCCTCTCGTGACACCGATTTTGGAGTCCCGGGTAACGAGGTAAGATGTGGTGAGTGAATTTGCAGGTGCACTGGCGCTTGCGCCAGCTCCGGAGACAAGCAAGCGTCGGGCTGCGTCTCAATGGGGGCGGCATTGGAAGCGACGCGGGGGTGGTATCCATTTTCCTTCGTTACAGAGCGAGGGAAGAATATCTTTGAGAGTGTATCAGCGCCCAGGTGAACATGACGAGAATATGACGAGACATACCATCACAGTGATAAGAGAAGATATGACTTGTCCGATGGCAGAAATCATCAATAATATATCCGACCAGAATCTGCGAGGGGAGTTAGGTCAGTGAGTGGATGGGCCAACGCCAGTAGGACTCACAAGCTGCGGTTGACCCCATGTGCTCCGCGAATACCATCCACTGCGAGGATTAGTAGCGGTATGGAGGCGAGGAATCGAAATACAATCCGGATGAGCTTGTTCCCCCCAGTATCAGTGTCAAACAGAAGCAAAATGGAATGGAAACCGACATTGAGCTCGTAAAACGTAGCGAGGCGGACGACAACGTCAGGAGCTGCACCCTCTGCCTTGACATGGCGGAGGAAGACCGGAAAGCGAACGAGGACGTAGATGAAGATGACATTGGTTGTCGAGGAGCTCAGGGTGCCAACGAGAAATATCCACGCATCAATCTGCGTACTTCCGGTCAGAAAGGGAGGATGATGGGGTGAGAGGATAGATGCGGACTGTGAGAATGTTATGACGTGCAATCATGGTCGTGAGTGGCATACCGAGTATCACGGCGGCACAGCCTGTTAGAAGGTTGGGAACAAGTCAAAGTATACGACGAGTGGAGTTGGACGGACTGATCGACCATAGTCTGTATTCCCAACTAGTGAACCAGTCGCGTTTCTCGGGGCCCTGGTCGAGGAGAAAAAGCCAAAAGGCGAGTTCTGTGTGCGAGTAGATGTGTCAACGAGAGTCTGGGTGCAGAAAGGATGTAACACGAACCCTCGAAATGGGTGACTCTTGACGCGACGTGGTCAGACAATCGAGTTACGTGAGGATGATGACCCACTGTTCGAGTGCCCACGCGACGCTAAACACGAAGAACAGCGCGAGAAGCGCATGTTGCTGGTTCTTGGGCCACAGATCGGGCGGCTTGGGGAGCACTGAATCGCGAATCTGCATCAGATCTGGGAAACCAGGCCAATTTCACCCACCTTCATTCTGGGGAAGAACCACGACGAACCCTGTAGCGTGATTTTCTGTCATTTGGATTCCCCGATCAAACCCGGACAACCCACCTTCTTTGAACTTGAGCGTGGTCATCCCGGTGCTGAATAAGATGAACAGCGGTGTCGAACCCAGATACGAATACTGTGATTGCGTATGATGAGACAGAACGACAGACGAGGAATAACGCTACCGTCATAAGACGCCTGAATGCACCGGGCTTGTCGTCCCGCATTCCATCTGAGACATTGTAAACGGTCGTAGCTCCAGAGATGATACAAGAGGAATGCAAGGAACTAGCTCCCCGAAGCGTCAATCGTGCAAGGGCCGTGTTGAAGGGAGGATCACGTACCAGGGAAGAGAGGATCACCCAAGAGAGAAAGGCAGTTGGAGAACCGTTGCTCATCAGGTATGGAGGGACACAGTGCCGTTGAGCTCAAACTGGGCGTTATTATGTGTATTATGAACAGGGGCAAGTTTGGAATCGAAGCTGTCTTCCTTATTACACTATCTACTCCTTTTATAGAAGCTTCCGTACAGTACACGTTCACTCGAGCTTGACAAGATAATCAGCCTGACCCTCCGTCTCAATTTTCTCGTCGAATAGATTGATAGGACCACTTGGGCGCAAACGACATCGGAGTACCGAACCGGACATGATTATTTTTCCCGATATCGCTAATCTTTTCGTAGTCTTCCTTGCTCAGTGCGATCTGCTCAAAGTTTGAGACGATCCGGTCTGACGGACAGTCAGTAGGCAAAACCAACTTGACTTGGGCCACCGCCCGCTCACCTCTCTGTACGGATTTCGGAATCACGGAATAGCCTCGATACACTCCCCAAGCAACCAGCACTTGCGCAGTGGTTGCACCAAGCCTGTCAGCTACCTCCTTCACTTCGGGATAGTCCACCAGCTTCGTCTTGCCATGCACTGTCCTTGTTATCAGCGCCTAGTCTCCCTATACGTGCCGTACTCACGATTGTTTCCTAGAGGGGAATAAGCAGTTAGATGAATCCCTTCCCTCTTACAATACTCCACCAGGCCATCTTGGGGCAACAGCGGGTGGGCCTCGATCTGGTTCACGGCTGGCCGCTCTCCTGTCGCCTTGATGATCGCCTCGAGGTGTTGGACTGTGAAGTTGCTCACGCCGAGTGCCCGGACTTTACCCGTGCTACGTAGAGCGAGCATCGCTTTCCACGTATCCACGAGCGATGTTTCGGTGTCAATTTCAACATGACCTGGCTTATCTGCGCGCTCGGGAAGCAGCCCACGCCCTGGGACGAAAGGGATGGGCCAGTGGATGAGATAGAGGTCGAGGTAAGGGGTGCCCAGCTGCGACAGTGTAACGTCGAGCTGCTTCTCCACTTCTGACGGACGATGCGCGTCGTTCCAAAGTTTCGAAGTGAATAAAGAGCTCCTCGCGCTGCACCACGGATGGTACGACCCTCTTCAGAGCTGCACCGACCTGTGCCATATGATGACTTTATCAATCGCTAGCAAGGGAGAGGGGCACATGTCGCAAACCCACCTCATCTTGGTTACCGTAGACATACGCGCAGTCGAGGTGGCGATATCCGGCTTCTACTGCCCACACCACCTGCATGCCCACCCCACAGGGAAATCAACTCTTCGGCCATGAGTGGATATGTGCGCATACATTGACATACCGCATTTTCAACCTCATGTGGCCCTGAGAGCCACGTCCCGAGCCCGATCTGCGGGATAGTCTTGCCATTGTTAAGCTGGAGTGTTTTTCGAAACGACATGTCGGGGAAGTGAGAACGACCTTTGCTCTTTGGAGGGCGCTTCTTATACCCCTCTGGGGCATCACGGACCGTCGGACCGGAGGGATTGCCCGACCGGTATGATTGGGCAATCTTCTATGTAAATCGATAGGGATCACAAGTGTTTCTGCTCCGTACCGGGGCGTATAGATGAAGCGGGGTCCGCTAAAGCCCACGTGAACAACAGCCATGATCGAGCGCCACGAGCACGTGAAGGCGGGCAACACCGTGACCACATGAATGGACACGGGTGCTAAGCCATCTCGCTCTGCGGTCCCATGAGTTCTTATTGTTGCCAAAGTAAGAGATGTGAGCAACGAGAAGCGAAAGAGAGTGAGTCACGAACATATGAAGTCGAGAAGTGGTATGGAGTAATCGGAGGTAATAGAGCGCTGGGGGCTCTCGGCACTTGCGAAATGCTTGCGTTGTGCCCAGCGAGCAGGGGATTGGAAATTCAGTTCGTCCAAGTGAGTAAGAGTTCCCCAGAAGTCCCCCGCAAGCGAAGTGAGAGAAAATGGTGAACTCGGACGTGTCGTAGTTGTGTTTGACCAGTTGAGGCTGTATTAGAAAAAAGTGTTCTAAGGACGTGGATTGAGGCGCAACATATAGCAGTCATATGGGCAGAGGCTGGCGAGGAGTGTAGGGACAATTGGGGGAGGAGAGAAGAAAAAAAGACGGTCTGACCACCGTGCACCACTATCACAGAGCCAAAGACGAGAGGGAGCTGCGTGGTGATGCAGATGCACCAACGTGTAACAATGCTGGGATAGAGCAGGTGAATCGCAGAGGGTGTGGAACGCGCGCAAGTGGGTGTGTAGGCTATTGTTCAACGAAGACCTCGTAGAAGCAGCACGTATATTCTCACACGTACCATTTGTGGAGCACTGCACTTATGCAGGCGTCAATTGGGGTACCAAGCGAGCGCGATCCGACGTGGCGAGCGGGCGCTCCGAGTCCCAGCGCTGTACCCGCACCACTACGGCGCGCAATAATCAGACGTGTTGAGAACAATGAATTCCCTTCAGAGCTCGCGCGTCTCTGTTGCGGGTAGGTGATAGAGAAGAGGTGGTGAAAGGGGCCAAAAACCGGGTGGTTCCATTTTCGTAGGAAAGAAGAAAAGGCGGAGGCAGAAAGTGACACGACCAAGTAGGGACGTATGCCGCGAAAGCGGAAATTATTACTGGTGACAGCCAGATCCAAAGTGTCCAGTCACAACGATGGTTAAAACGTTAAGCGTTAAGCTGGTTCGAATTGGCACGTGGCACGTGGCATCCTCATGGGCGAAGACGGGCGCCCATCTGATAACAGCCCCAGGCCATACGATGCTCGATCGGCCAATTTTCCCGCAGTTGGCAACTAGTACCGAGATCGATCATGACCTGAGGTGCACAAAAGAAGACCGGTGGCGGACTGGATTCATACGGATAGCGCGTGCGACTCGAGAAGCACCCCATAGAGTAAGCTCGGAGGCGGTGTGCGACGTCGGCTGACCACGAACTCAAGGCAGATCTGCATGTGGCTATAAATGATGAGCGCTCACGCCGGAGGGTCTAGACAGAGCTCCACGGGGAGCACAGCAACAAAAAGGAAAAAAAAAAAAACAACTGGACCAGGAAAAATTGATGGTTGTGAACGGGTCGATGATAGCAAGGGCCCAAGTGCCGTCACAAAGAGAGGAGGTGCGCAAGTTAACTACCATTTTCCTGGGAAGGAAAGAAGAGCCCGCTAAGCCCATGGGGTCTTGCTTCTGAAGCCAAATGAACAAGATACGGTCTTTCACTCCTGCGCTTACAGTCGTGATAAACTTATCTGGTGTGACGGTGACGTGGATGAACAGAATGAGTCTCATCAGGCGTCGCTTTATCTCCTCTACTTGCCTTCTCCGGGGTATCCGGCGGGTCTTCTGTTCGGCCTGACGCGTTATAAGAGAATTTCATGACATCTGACTTGAGGTGTGAAAAAAGATGAAATGACATGTGTGTGGGCGCTCGTAGCGGGAGCTCTTCGAGGGAAAGGATTAGATTCGAGTGACTTGCCCCTCCTGGGTCATGCGATGCTTGAGCTTGAGAGAGGTTAGACACCGACGACGACGATTTCACGCCAATTTCACGTGTCGTAAGAGAAAAAAAACGCCCTCGCCCAGCCACGGAGACCTTCGTAAGTGAGATTCGTTATCCGGGGCGAGAAGAGAATTATAATGAATGAAATCATGAATTAGTTGAAGACAATTCGTGCCCATGGCAAGGCGGAGCGCCGGGATGGGGTCAGCGAGAGGCCTAGACGACCCTCGCACTGGGCCTCGTTCACCCCTCGTGGACAGGGCTACTTCACTCGACCTTTCACCCCCTCGGTTTGCAACTCGTGAGCCACTAGAAACGCCCTCAAAGTCGCCTCCTCTCCCCCTTCGCTCCCCGCTCCGACCACCACCTCGCTCCCTAACTTCCCCAAAGGTCCACCCGATGCCTTCGCCCATGTTGCGAATGGGGCCCTCCTCCTCTTTTTCCATCAACACCCTCGTCGACTCTTTCCCCACCGACCTCGTCATCGATGGAGCCTTCCTCACAGAGAAACCAAGGGCCCCTCCGCTCCTTGCCGTGCCCCGAACCCCTTCTCCCGACAAACCCCTCCCAATCACCCCCTCCTCTTCCTCTTCTTCCCCGACCTTAACAGACGTCGGCCACTCTCCTGACAGTGCTTCACCCGGGAACCTAATAGACACACCGCCTCCCTCTGCCACCTTCCCCCCCAAGCTCCTTTCTACCGGACTCACCAAGCGCACCCACGCTCTCCTCGAGCTCATCGAGTCCGAGCGCGCCTATGCCTCTGATCTTGCGCTAATTCGTGACATTCACCTCCCCGTTGCCCTCGGTATGTGTCATATATTCGTTTTTTCCACATGGCACTCTAAACAACACCCCGCGCCTTAGGCCATGAACCCCCAATTCCAACACCTCCTCAATCATCATCCTCGTCCACCCGCACACTCTCCACCGCCTCAGGCTCCTCGTCCTCCACATCACTTGGCCCGCCTATGACGCGCGAAGACACGCGAATCATTTTCGGCAATATATCCGATCTCGCCGAGTTCGCCGACGAGTTCGTCACTCGCTTAGAATCTGCGTTGGGTAGTGTTCTCCCTAATGGAGAGGGTGAGGATTGCGTTGGTAACCTCTTCATCGACACGGTACGATCACCTTTATTTTCCTCATGACCATTTCGCCATTCGACTGACACTTCCAAGATCCCCCTTATGGAGCCACAGTATATGCTTTACATCACTCATCATCCAGCCGCTCTCGCACATCTTGGTTCTCTACCCCAAACCCCCGCGCTTGCCGCGTATCACGCCACAACTCGCACCCTTGCCCAACAACTCTCACACGCCTGGGACCTTCCATCCCTCCTCATCAAACCCGTGCAACGTTTACTCAAATATGCACTTTTACTGCACGCCATCATTGAAGAGACCCCTGATTCCCACGGTGACAAGGAGAATCTTCGCCGTGCCAAGGCTATGGTTGAGGACGTCTCACGTGCCATAAACGAGGGCCAGCGGCGCCGTGAGATCGTCAAGGAGGTTTTCGCTGCCGGGAAGCCCGCTGAAGTCCTCAAAAAGAAGGGTCTTGGAATCGTGGGCCGGGTACGCGGCGGCGTCGGCGTTAGCGCGCCGAGGAGCATCTCTCGGGCCGACAGTGAAGAAGCAGTGCAGGTCGCCCAGATGGAGCGGGACATCTCTCGCGCGGATGTGTTCATTCAGCAATTCGCCAAGGAGTCAGTCGAATGGGTCAAGTCTGTGCAGGCGCTCATGTCTGCTTTGCGCATCTGGGCTGAGGGCTTTGGACGGGTCATTGGTCTCGGCCCTGACGTGACCTCGGAAGCTTTCGATGCTTTTTTGGTCGTTGTCGACAAGCAACTTTCCGCGATCTGCACGGAACTCGAAGTTGTCATGCACGATCAGCTCTTGCCACAGCTGCGCATGCTCCTCGATACAATTAAGCGCCCGACACTGCTTCTCGATACGCTCCACGCGCTCGAGCCTCACCACTTTGCATCGCTCCAACACAATTCTGCCAAGGGCCGTCCACCATCCGCACTGAACGAGGCGTCGACGGCGTACGTCGCGCTCCGTGCACAGCTTTGTGCGGAGCTGCCTGCCTACCTGAAGCTCCTGAATTCCGGTGTGACGCTATGTGTTGGTCAGTTGGCAAAGTGGCAGGCACGCCTGTGGCGCGACGTGCGTGCACGGTGGAGCGAGCTGTGGGACGCTTTGCGTGTCGAGGGGGAGATGAATGCGGGAAGAGAGGAGACGGAACGCGTCTGGCGAGCACGCTGGGACGAGGCCGCACGCGACCTGCGTGCGCTCAGCATCATCAGCCCTGAGAAGATCACGCCCCGCTCGAAGCAAGCGCGCGCAGCCTCTTCCTCCACCGCCGCCACCGTCGCTACCACGAACCCATCATCACCAACGACTGTGCGCGGTGCCGTGAATGCGATCGTGAATTCACTCGAGGCAGCACGCACCGCTCCAGCAGATACGACGACCTTCCCAGACTCGATATCCTCTGCGCGCAGGAAACGCGGCTCGAATGCGAGCGCCACCGCGCGCCGGATCGGGCGCCAACCATCAACGGAAAGCCTGCACTCGGTCCGCTCTACCCGCTCTTCGTCCGGTCACGGACTTTACGGCGAAGCGGCAATAGTAGTGCCCGAGCCCGTGCTGTACCCTCTACCATACCCCTCCATGCCGCGCCGGCAGAGCATGCCCACGCCCCTGCGCAGATCATCGTCGCAGGGCCGGCTGCTGGAGGGGACCGCACGCCCGGGGCGGGAGAAGGGCAGGGAAAAGGAGCGCGAGGACGAGCGCGGGCGCGGGACGGCGCCTGCGAAGCAGAACATCGTCGACTCGCTGCTCCCTTCGCTGCCGCGGCGCACGTCGGGCTCGCGACGGATGCGCCCATCCGAAGCACACCACCGGCATCCACACCCGCCCGTGCCGCCCGCGCCGCAGCTGACGGTCAGCTCGCGGTGGTACCGCGCACAGGCGCTGTACTCGTGCCGCGTGATCCACGAGTGCGACCCCCCCGAGGGCGTGCAGTATTACGGCCTCCCGTTCTTCAGGCTCTCGCTCAACGACGTTTATCACGTGCTCAAGGAGGCCGGACACCCGTCGCGGCATCGCGACTTGCCACTGCTCGTGGACGAGGGCGAGGACTGCTTGCTGCTCGCGCGTGACAGCGCTGGCGAGCTAGGGTGGTTGCTTGCGAGTTTCTTGTTTCCTGTGGACTAATGTGGACTTTGCATTTCCCTCTTTTTTCTTTCTTTCTTTCCTTTTTTTTTTTTTCGGTGTCTCTGTGTACGCTCATTGGTTCTTGTGTGATACTAACAACCTTTACTCCCTGCACATATCATCTCTCTCCTGGAAACCTATCTTTCTTCTTCTGCTGTCTCATCTAGATGGCTGCGCTCATTGCTTGTACTAGTTCCTCCTTCGTGTGTATATCAACATACTTGCCAAAACTCATGATCATTCTGCGAGAGCAATGTCGCCTCCTCCGTACATGACATGCCTCGGCCAGAATACACGACCTTGTCCTCACACACGTATTCCCAGTGTTAAGTCTTTCGGGGAAGAACCAGCAGTGCGCTTGAGGCCTGGCAAATGCATGGGGTCAACGGGTCATGTCGGAAAATTCCGTAGCACCTTATAATCGATTCGTCTTATGATATCATTGTAAGGACCTTATAATAATATATATATTTGTTACATAATTAAATATAACCATAATCGAACCATAAACCCCTATAATGGTCCATTTATAATGGCACCCAAAATATTACAAAACATTATAACCCATATTAGCAAGCGTGGACGTTATAAACCATTATAAACCCGTTCCCGAATTTTCCGACACAAACTGGCGACTTCTCGTGGAAGAGCTGAGCGACACCTCACAAGGGGCGGCGGACCCGCTTCCAATACCAATATCGCAGCAGATGGAGATGACTCGGACGACTAACAGCGCAGAAAATTGCAGAGTGATTCATAATTACCAGGTTAACCTTAACTTATAAATAATTATAAGAACAATGTATAATTGGCTTATGATAATTTTTCTTCGGTCTTATCCGAGTCATTTCCATCACCCTCTAACTATGTGTTGCAATTATGACGACAGCGATGAAGCTCGCGATGCGGAAACACCCATCCTAAGAATCATGTCGGAGGCGACTAAGAGGTGTATCAATAGAGCTGCTGGAGATCGCTGTCTGATTGAAAACACATTTGGAATCCTAGAACATGTTCATTGTTTGAAAAGTCTGTCATCCAGGAATAATCCTTGATATTAGCTTGACAGTCTCGAGTTCGCCTGGAACATGAAACCATTTACTTTAAATGTTGACACTCGTTACAACGTTCTTCGTCGTGTGTTTCTCCCTCTATTTCTTACCTTCATGTATGCTGATGTCTACCTAGTGAGTCCCAACTTTCATAAGACATTTGTCATAAACTCGTGGCTACTTCTCCCCGAAACAGATATCATTGATGTGTACTACAATTCCATAAACACCTGCAAGCTCCCTAAGATTGACGTATGTAATCTCATCAATTATTCTGTACAGCCTTGTCAATACCTCCACCTCAACGATAGGCCAACGTTTACCAATACACTCTCATTGCACATGAGAAGATGCGTGGGGTACCAATACACGACAGAAGGACATCCTACATCAGCGGATCCCTAATGCTGACAATTTCACCTTTTACCCCCCTCCTTATCATGACTTCCCCACCATTGGATCACATGCCCATCCCCGCTTCATTATATGCAATAGCGGGGTCCAAACTGGACAAGTCAGGCTTACTCCAGTGGCAAGCGCGTGAAATGAGAAAAGGTGATCTTGCAAAGGTTGTGGCCATCTGGAATTCATGGGAGCAGGAGGTCCCGACAGGAGAATTCGTTGAGAAGACATCTGAGGATGCCAGTGGCGACCCCGACATCATTGAGGACCATAAGAGTGAGATGACTGCCCGTGCGTTGAAGCATGCTTCTTAAGCACAGACAGCAACACTTCCGACTCAAAGTGCATGGCCGAGGTTCGATGGAAGCTCGAGGGTGATGGAGTGGAGATCCTGAGCATAGTTGTATGATTGTATGAAAAAGAGTTCTCTCACTTGCTGTGCATACACGAAACAGTCCCATGAACAAATGGACGTGGCTTTGTGGCTGGAGGCATTCACCAAAGACTTCAGACTCAGAAGCCCGATTATCGATCACCGAGATTGTATAGACGGGCGATTGTCACTCTCTCCCGGGACGTTGCAACAGCCCCAGTGAACTGGATGCTCACGCTTGAGATGCAGGAGCTGCGCGCCTCCCGCTTCGTCTCCTGGTCGGTGGAGCGGTAGCCTGGTAAACGATGGATGGATCTGCCAATGAGATGTGAGGCCGTGGAAGGGGTTGGGAGGGGGGTCGGCCGCTGCCAGATCCGAGCCAGCTGACGAACCTGAGCGTCGTGCATTCCCGATGTCAGAAAGAGAATATAGACTGATAGGCGCGACCCTAGCTGGAACAGGCACCTCTATTCCCTCCTTAGGCAGCAGCTACAGTACGCCAAGAACGGTGAGAGCATCGCCGCCGCCTCTGTCCCTCACGAGACCTGCCGTTTGGGTGCAGGCACAATTTAACGGCCGCCGCAGAGTGTTGATCGGGTGGCCCTCCCAAACAACGGTACAGTACGGTACAGCCTTGTGTACAGCTGTCAATGAGCGGCCTTGAGGCTCAAAGGCCATTCAAGTTTTTTGAGTAAATGCCGGCGGCGACGAGCCGCTTCCAGAAGCAGAAGCCGCCCTTATCCTGCTGCACTGGCAGTTGCTGGCAAAAGAAGTAGCGGCGGCTGTCCTCCACTGTTTTGCTCTCTCTTCGGCGTTCAGAACGCATCGCCGCCGCCGCCACCGTGGTGCTACCTATCACAGCGTTGTCCGACTGGACGTGGAAGTTAGAAGAGATGTCACAAGACAGGGGGCTGTTCGACGCCGAGTCGGGCATGCCAATGGCGCACGCGGTGACGGCACCACGACGCGACTGCACCACGCTTCTTTCAGCAGCATCTTAACAGAGAGGGCGGCTGGCCCTTTTTGTCTGCGCCTTTGCCCACCGTAGCTCTACTGTATGGAAGAGCGACGGTTGCCGGCGGGCGTACTGTGACAGAGAACCATAGTAGCTGAGGTTCCTTCTGCGGTGATACCCATCGCTTTTGACTCACCCTCGACATCTCATTCCCCAGCCTAGACACAAGTTGTTACCATTTCCTCGCTCCCTTGATATACGAGGAAGTTCCCGAAACAGAAGGCGCCGACGAGCGACAATGGAGCGAGATAAGACTTACCAATCGTCCGGATTCTAGGCTGTTGGACATTCGAGAGGTAAGAAACTTCACTAGAGAGATGATCGAGGTATTGGGGATGGGCTCTCCTTCAAATTATCCTGGTGTGTGTCGACTCGTTTCGAACCTCCAACTGGCAGAGTAGGACCTCGACGGTGCTGTGTCCATAACGACAACGCATTCTGTTTTCGTTCGCCAGCTTGGGTCGTGGGAGTGGCACTTTACGGCGGGATATGCGCGCCGGACGGGTTCCTCGATTTTGACGCTGTACCACGCGACGAGGTCGACCACATTCTTCTTGCAGACCCACTTGCGCCCGTGCGTTGGATCGCACACAGGCCCTCAATTAAGTATTTCGTGCTAGCTCAGTCGTGAACACGAAGGTCTCAGGTAGCTCTGCGAGGGTGAGTGGACCTGGTGCGATGGGGTTGAATGAGGTCGTTTCGGAAGACGGTATGATTGTGCCAACATGGACCATGAGTATGAAGGCTCCTAGGACAATAATTTCGTGACCAGCAATGACTCGCCCCAAGGACATTCAAGTTGACTGGAAACGGGTCAAAGCGAAAACGCTCACGCTGACTTCTCTCTCTGTCTATCGATCTGTGGCCTTTGGCAACATCTCTTTTCTCTATTCATTGTCCTTCAATTTGTTGCACAGAATTGGAGTATTACGCGGTGTCAACATGTCCTATCCACTCTTCAACCTTCTCATGCACACGCCTCTGCTCTGCAGCTTCCGCCTCCTCTCTGGCTTGTCTCATCGTTTCCAGATGCTCATCCGGCGACACCAGAATATACGGAATAGCCATGACCGTGCCGATGAGGTCATCGGCCTGGCCTCTTGTACGACGTTCATGACGTTCATTACGATCCAGCGCTTGTTTCGGTGACCTTCCCGTAGCGGTGGTGCGTTCATCGGTGATTGCCCCGTAAGCCGCCTCTCTCTGTGTGGAGTAGGTGTCCTTCCACTTCCTGGCGAAGTCCTTCATCGCCTCTGTGCCGAAGTGGAGAAGTACAAAGCCAGCATAGACGGCGTCGAAGAGAATGTCAGGAGGGAACTGAGCATTCTCGGTGATCCGGAATGAAGAACCCGGGACACAATCAGAAGGAAATGTTTCACCATTCTGGATAATATGTGCCGTATACCTCTTCTGTCCTGGTGGTGCAGTGTCGTCGACGTCGGCCGTATTAATGGCAAAATTAGGAGTCTGCGGACAATGCATCAGGCTCCGATTTGGTCAAACAACACGCACGACGCACCACCAAGAAGGCGAGGTCCGAACCCAATATCACGTGACCGTGATGACATAAGAAAATTCCATTTCGGACACTGTCGATGTCTTCGATCAAGTCGGCTTCGTTGTCTCGTCCGCGGTGATGAGTAAGAGTCGAGATATGCTATCGCGATTGCGATGGTGAGTGGGACAGACTGAGAGTCAAAAAAGTAGCGTACGTCATTAGCCTTGCTGTGGGCCAGAAGGTGCGTGGCGTGGCAGAACTTCGCGCTCACCCCTGGCAGTCCAGACACATTTCCAACCATCCCGCTGTGCAACCTCATCATAAAATGCGCCCCTCCGAAGGGTGGACACACTAGTAGTGAGTTGTGTGCGGACGATATCAGGGTCAATAGGGAACATTCTTCGCCTCTCGTCCTCGTCGGTGTGATAGTATAGATCAATGGAATCAGCTGGCAGGCCGGCATTGTAGTCCACAACACCGGATAAATCGGGAGTGGTAGAAAGGTCCCCGAATGCTCCGACGACGACTCCAATGGCGTACCGAATCCATTTGTATGGCCGGTGCGAGAATTGCTGTGTTAGGAGCGTCTCGAGTGGGAGGGTGAGGCAATGTACCCAATTCCAATATTACCTTCCGAGGGAACGAGGCGTTGACGATGATGCGAGGAGGAGCTGCGGCCATGATTGCTAGGTCCTATTAAGTGAGAACTGTGGATGATTGTGATTGTTGTCACACTGTAAACTACTCGGATACATATACTATAGTGCTTATGACTTTCCCCCGTCATCCCATAAGCTCTAAGAGCCTGTCCGGCGGCGAAAGAGGGAGCGGCAGTTGCCGCGTGCGATCTCTTTTCATCAGGGCTGTGAAAAGAACTCACCCGAAAGCTACTTTGAATAGATTTGTCACACTATGATCGTAACCTACCATCGTGAAAGTAGTGCGGGAGGTTAGAGAGAGGACACATCTTCTTGGCCACCCCATTTCTGCCAGGCCCCAGCCAATATGTCAGCAGCATTTTCGTCAACAAAACAGTGCAAGGTACTGTTCTTTTTTTTTTTTGATCTATTTACGCGAACTGAAGTTCAGTTACATGTATTCTGAGGGATGCCGTGGTTTTTCTTCTTCTCAGAAAGTCACTGCAGGCTTTCCATAACACTTGATTCAGCCCGTCAAGGGTGGGGTGTATTCGTGTATGCATACACAACCCAAAGGGTAGAAGGCGAGAACTCAGACAATTGATTACACGTCGTCACATCCACGCTCAAAACTCCGGTTCCGGTGGCTCATGCTCGCTCGGGTCAATCTCGACGCCCTCCTTGTCGAGCGGCCAGAACGAATTCCTGAACAATCCCCTCGGGTCATACCTTTTCTTGAGCGCGACGAGGCGCTCCCAGTTCTCGCCGAAAGAGGCCGCGACGCGTGCGGGGGGTTCGCCGCGACCGAGGAACTGTGCATCGTCAATACCCATGACATCGCTAGTGTGAGAAGGCCCACCGAAGGGAAAGAGCCCCCAGCTGCCACGGGCTTGATTGTGTCTCGGAGCCACTGTGAAGGGAGAAGAAAAGGGAGGGGGAAGCGCACCGAGTCAACAAGATACAAAGGCAAGACGGAAAAAAAAAAAAAAAAACTCTCACGTCTTCGGCGCTAGAAACGCAACGAGGGTCATCAACGCCCATTTCCCACTGATGTAACGCCGCGATCGTGAACTTGGCCTCGCGTTGTGCCTTGTGGATACAGGTCTCCTCATAGTCAGTGATCGCCCCACCCGCAAGTTCAAAGAGCCAAGCTAATGGGACACAGAGAAATATCGCACTGAGCAATAGCCCATAATCGAGGAAAAAAAAAAAAAAAATGAAGGGCAAGAAGAAAGAGGGTACTCACTGCACCCCACGGGCGTATCGGCAAACTCAAGCACGGTCTTATTGATCACCTCGTCCGGGAGGGAACTGATGAGCGCGGAGCGGATAAACCATTGGTTGCCCCGCTTGCCCCGCAGTACCTGTGCAACGCTGTCCTGCTGACTCAGGAACGTCTTCTCGTGCACCTCATTGAGAAGACACCGCTCGCCGGACCACGAACTGAGTGCCTGGAGGTATTCGAGACCATGTTCCTTCGGCCCAATGTAGCACATCTGGATTACGACAAGCGAATCCTTGTCCGCAGGTCCGGCGGTGAGAAGCACGTTGGCATAAAGCTCCCGCGGTGCACCCTTGACGCAATCACGAAAGTGGCGCAGAAGAGAAGGTGCTGTCGCGCGGTGGAAGCGGCTTGTCACGGGGATCAGCCGTCAGAGGTACACCAGGACAACGGTGGTGCGAAGGCGAGGAAGACTCACTATATCAGATTACCAGCGAAGACGACGGGGACGGGATACGCTCGCGCCTTGTAGCGAGTCGCAATGCAGAGCGCCGGACCACTGCCGCGTAAACCCCACCACAGGTCTCGATTTTCCTCGTAAGTACATGCCTGTGAGACGGCGGATGGGACAGGAAGCCCACCTTGATGCTCCTTCTCGTTTACGATGACAATCCGTCCATCAGCCAAGACCACCTCTGCCTCCACCAAATTATCGACGCTCAGACCATGCAGCCTGCTCAGAAATCCGAAACCGCCGAGCAGCATCACGGACGCGCCGACTGGGTGAGCCGAACTATCCGTGGCAGAGACAAATAAGAGTTAGCTGTCGTACGACAATACTGAAGAATAGGCGCATGTACAAGGGGACGTGATATGGCACAACGCCGCCATCGAGGGGGTGAGCCGCCGTAAACAGGTCCACGTCCTTCTGTCTGGCACCGGCGCCGAAGGAAACGTACGCGTGAGTATGTGGGGGTGCTGGCCGTGTCAAATGAGACTGGAAATCATCTCCCGCGAACAGCGGATGGGCTAACAAGGCCGCATCCGCGCCCCATGCCGCCGCACTCGACGCAAGCGGGGTCGGCGGAGAGGGGCCAAACATAGGGGGATCAATGTTATCGATGTACGCGAACGGGTCGGGGCGCGAGGGGGCCATGTCAAAGGAATCGGCGAACGTGAACGGTGCGGGCGGTGCAGAGGAGATGGCCGAGTCGGAGTGCGTGGAGCGGGACGACGCCGGCGTCGTGGCGTGGGTCGACGGACTCGTCCCCGATCTGGCGGAGTGGCCGGAAGAGTGGGTACCGCTGCTGCTAGAGATGGGGTCAGAGCGCGCTGTGAGTGTCTCGGCGACAAGAGAGTGGGTGAAGACGGTAAGCGCGCTTCCGTCAATGCCAAGCCTCCGGCGATTGGCTGCCGGACGCCGAGGCTCCTCGCCAGAGTCGTCGGGCGGCAACGCGGGGCCATGGAAGAAGCTTGCTACTGCGGCAGAGGCGGTGCTGTTCACCCATGCCGCGGGCGGGATATCAGAGCTGGGGGCATGCTCAGCCTCGGCTTCGAAAACGCGCTTCCTCGTTGCCGGGCCAGAAAGATCTAGAACGGGCTCTCCCACGCGCGCCTTGCCCTTGTCGGAAGACTGGGCGGTGTCGCGCAGGCTGGTGTAGCCATCGCCACCTGACTGAGGGGGCTCGATATCCATGTCTTGTATCCTAGACAGGTCGATGACAATGTCACCATTAATTGCCCAGCCACCTGTGCCGTACCCCCCAGCCTTGACCGATGGAGATAGTGCGTGTTTATTGCAAAAGATAATGATCCTATAAATATATGAGTGGGGATAAAACATTGGGGGAAACGACGGCGCATACTGCGAGACATCCCGTGCGTCGAGGGGAAGTGCGACGGCCCTTGATGTGTTCACAACGTTTCCATTGAACAAGCGAGTATGCTCGTGAAAACTGAGTAATGCAGGATGAATGGAACGTCGCGCGTGTGTGCGTGCTGAAGCTCACCGTTGATCACCGCGTCGAAAAACATCACCGCGGATACTCGCCGAGAGTTCCTCAAAGTGGGCTTGATCGAGGGTGGGTAGAGTAGGCAGAGTCTTCGCTTTAGGGGCGTCTTCCATGGTGTGCAGCTTTCGAACCTGAGCCTGAAAGTGAAAAACTGAGTGGAGCAGTTTCTCTCTCTTAAGTATTACCGCAAGTGCCGACAGAGCGGTCTAGACCAACTGGAGCATATTCCCGTAATGGTCCTCGAGTCACATAGACTACGGTAGAGTGGCGCAAGAATCTGGTCCCGCAGAGTCGGATACAATACATCTTGGGAATATAAACTGATCCAAAAAAAAAAAAAAAAGATACAATACGTCTTAATAAACGCGTGTCAACTGACACCAGCACCCAAGACATGGACACCCAACGAAAGCGCTGGGGATAGACGTAAGTGAGTGAACGATTTTAGAGGAAAGGGTGCAAGTGATCAACCAGTGGCGTTTCAACGCTGCAGAGGGAACCGTCAACGTTCGCCTCGTTCGATTTTGCGGCGACCCGAAAAGGTGTGTAGGTCTGATATCGGGCATAGAAGCTGCGAGAAAAAGGTACATTGTTCTCTTGCTTGATTCGGCGAATCTGGACTGCTCGAGGGGTTTGAACCGTGTTGGCGTGACTGGGCGCTCCGTGCAAGGGATGTCACCCCCACCGCGGTCTGCGCGATCCCAAAGGCAAAGCGACTTGAAAATGATACGTAAAGATGGTTTGGTTGTAACGCGGTTACAGAACGTCATTGCGTCATCGACTCAGCGAGCGCGGTACTAGTACAAGTACAGTACAGCACGTGCCATGGACCTTGGCTAAATGACATCAATATCAAAGCTCGCAACCTTGACTCTTTCTACTAAGTTATGCTACGCCGACGGTTCTACTTGCTCTTTTCGGGGTCGTCTTGTTTTAATTTTCCCCGACGTAACTTCGTTCTCTCACGTTTCATATCTCCTCTGTTGTTTCAACGGCATGTTCTGCTCGTTCTGGACAACATGGCATAATGTTCGTACATTCCGTACATTCCGTGAAGAAAGGCATACCACGTGTGAGCAAGATGCGAGGCTCCACAAGCCAAAACCCGGGCGAGGGTTGCTTTCTCAGCTTTGATGACATCGAGTCGAGTCGCGTCCAGACTCCAGAGATGGGCCAGCAGTATACTTTTTATTTCTTGGGCCCCCAAATTGCGGGTCAAACCGCTTTGTTGTCAAGGCACCGCCCGACCCATCGCAGTGCTCCGGGCAACCGCAAAGGCGGTTCCCCTCGGCAAATTTCCAATTTCGGTCTACAAACCTGTGGCCAAGCCTGCAGCCAGAGAACTGGAGAAATGAATTAGTCCACATAGGTTTGCACGCGGACGGGGAACAAGCAAAAGTGATTTCTGGAATCTACTACGAACTTCTACGGTATGATTACCCACGGGCCACGGCCGATTGCATCAGATCAAAGCCGACTGCAGACTAGTAGTGAGTGCCGCACTCGGCATGAGATCGCGCCGGCAACCGTACCTACTTTGTCGGAAATATTAACTGGGCGCTCGATGTGATGCCAGTGTTGATGCAAATGGCAGGTTTGAAATTCAAATTACGATTCTTTTGTGCGTGGCGCAGGGGCCGGGGTAAACTCACGACCCATGACCTGAAGTGACGCCTTGTTGATATCGAAGCCTTGACGCGTGCACGAGGAAAGTAATGTGCGACGAGAGTCGGAGCTCGTGCCTGTCTGTCTTTTCAAATATACACTACTCTTAATTCGCAACTTCAGGCCTCGAGTCGAAGCAAGGGCGCGGATCCCGTTGTAAATGCAGCGGTATTGTGACGACAAGACATCAGAATGTACGGCAGCACTTTCCGACTGTCGGAACGCCCAGGTCGTTCCAACACTTTGTTTGTTATATGCACGATAACTTGACAAGGTGCTTACACCGAGCTTGTTATCTATGTGTTGTCCGCGGGCACCCAGCACAACTCGCGATCCCCCTCCGTGCGGGAGTGGGGGGGCCTCAATAATCCCGAATGGGGAACATTTTCCGCAGAGGCAATATGGTGGTCAGTATGCGACAGCAACAGCGGCGGATGGGTGCCACCTAGGGTATAACTTACTAGTAATTTGAACGATCGTAGTTCGCTGAGTTGCTCCCTGATCCGAAGAAGGAGAAAAATATGGACACAAGGGGGAGGACACATTGATGCTTGATATGGCCTTGTACCAAGGGGGAAAAATCCGGTCGTCAGAGGCAGAAGTGATGAGGGAAGAGGGAAGAGGTCGGGCTGGTCAGATCCCTTGCCCAAGTTGTAGCGTGCATGGCCATCGCAAGCGGCCTGAAAAGGCTCGCGTTGTTCTATTGCGAGAAAAGTCCTGCTGGTGGATTACCGGGAGGCAGGCTCAGGGTCGGATTCCACCCAGATCCTCCAGTAGTAACGGATCTCGGAAAGAAAAGAACTTCGGCGGAAGGCACGGACAATTGAACTGCACTTGTGTTGGTGAGATGACGTTGCAGTGAAAGCCTGAGATCGACGACATGAAACAACGGAGAAGCGATCTTGAGCAGACCAACACAGAAATGAATCGGCTCAAAAAAGTATCTCCGAGGAGCAGCTTCTCCGTTTGAACCTCACACGAGTTCAAAACCGAGCGAGAAGCCCAACAATTTGAAACACCAGAATGTGGGATTCATTTGCATTGGTATCTCCCAGACATGAACAGTTTACACAGAGCGACGACACGGCAGAGTGCGTGTGAGAGGTGCAGGATTCAGTTAATTAAAAAGAGCCCCCATGATTCCGCCAAATAATCCGCCGATGGCCGCGAGGACACCATGGAAGGCCCCACCCATAGCTATGCTTTGAAGAGTTGCGAAAAGGCTACCCGCTGCGACGTTGCCGATTGCAGCTTGGGTGCCGGCTGCGATAGAACCTGAATATTATATTCGGCGTGTGAGTACGCGGGACTCCATGCGGCGTGAAGTCGTGTGAGGGATCAATGAAACTCACCGGCGACAGGCCCGATAGCGCTGAAGCCAATCAGGCCGAGGACTATTTTGGTGGCGAGTGGCAACAGAAGGAGGCCGGCGAGTGCACCAGCTGCGAGTACAACTGGGTGGGGCAGGATTGAGTAGGAAGTACCACTGCTAGTAGTGTATCACTTACGGGCCATTGCAGAGTTGTATGTTTAGAGAAAGAAGAAGTGTTGGATTGATCCATATCCTCGCTGCATTTAAGAGTGTTTGGGTGGCGGTACCAACATTTTGGGTACTCGTAGTTTTTGGCGTACTAGTGTGTGGCGTACATGAGCAGAAATGGATTAATTACAGTAATAAATATTTTTGCATATGTGGTCTGTCAGAATAAGTTATCCAGTTATCCAGTTGCCTCGAGGAGGGTCACGTCTTGTTTGCTTCTCCGTCTCAGTGCATGTCCACAACTTTTGGAAAGATCTGCGACTGATACAGTACTGATGCTCGAGTTTGACTGCGATTCTATTTTACAAGGCGGAAGAGATTGATATACCTCGTCAAGTAACTTTACACAATTTCAATTTGGACGATCACAGTCTTGATAGCGGGAAAAGCACAGGACGAGAATCGGTTGAACTCAGAGGACCGCCTCACCGCGGCGCATATACCACCGATGGCTGTGCCGACGGCCGTGACGACGCCAGAGAGGGCCCCGCGCATCGTTACACTCTGTGCGGTCGCAAAAAGGCTGCCAGCTGCAACGTTTCCAATTCCAGCTTGGATGCCAGCAGCAATAGAGCCTATATGTGTCCGTGTGAGTAGGTTTTCACCGTGAGAGGTAAACGAGGTGACCGACGACGAGCCCAGCAGCGCTAAATCCGACCGCGCCGAGCGCTGCAGTTGCCGCCAATGGCACCAGAATGCACGCAGCGGTTGCACCAACGGCGGCAGCGCCAATGACCTTGAGCGCGGCTAAGTCTGAGTGGAGCAAGCATTAGGTGCTATATCGTACTGTGCCAGCATCTTTACTCACAGGGGAGTGACATTGTAGAACAGGGAAGTAGGTACTACGTTGCGGACTGGAGAGAGGGATCCGAGTCCATCCCCATCCCTCATCATCTTAAGTATGCGGTGTGAATATGCACTTGAATACCGACGATCGATGGCATCGAGATGAAACCTATTTTTCCTTTGCTCGGCGACGGATAGGAGATGAATTCATTTCATTATTTTGAAGTAGTGGCGCCATGCACTGTCACAATATCTACCTCGACTGCTTTTGAGTTGTATAGTACTTTACGACTCGAAACAGCTACACTTACGGGACGTCGGGTGAAGCGCCACTCAGTAGTGATTCGGAGAATTTAATTACTGTAAAATACAACACGCCTTGAGCCGCGATTAAGCTTAGGTGGGCAAGTTGTACAGTGCTCGACGCTTGGATGTAATCTTGATTAGCTTGATTGTTTGATTGGGCGTTTGGAGTCACGACGCTCTTGCGATTTTGCCTTTAAATCGAAGCACCAATTGCTCCGTCACGCAAGCTATATTCAAGTTCAAACCAAGTAAGAAGTTAGAAACCTGAAACACTGCGAATTTTGTCCAATGCTCGCAATCAATTTACATACTAAATCTCACAGTAGAAAGACACAGCAGGGGAAAGTTACAGGACAGGAATTATGGTAGCATTACTCAGAGGGTGACAGCAGCGGCGGCCCGCCACCCTTCCTTCTCTTTCTTGTTTTTTTCTTCAAAGCGGCGGGTGGCACTCACGTCAGCGACACTTGCGGCGGCAGTACCTATGCCCTTGCCAACGGCAGAGGCTGCACTCGTGCCCATGCCAATCGCGCTCGCACCGACAGACATTACTCTGCGGCACCATCGTCCGCGTTGTCTGCATTGTCCTCATTGTCCTCATTGTCCGCATTCTCCTCATTCTCCGGCGGGTCGTCCGCATCACCCGCACCGGCCCCAATAGCAGCACCCACGCCTGCCCCGATGGCCGTGATGACTGTGGGGATGGATCCGCCCATAGCTACGCTTTGTGCGGTCGCAAAGAGACTGCCGGCGGCAACATTCCCGATTCCGGCTTGTATGGCGGCGGCGGCAGTGCCTATATTATCCATATAAATAGGTGAGGAGTCTAGTGGTGATCAACGAGATTCGACTCACCAGCGATGGGCCCAGCGGCGCCAAATCCGACAATGCCAAGGAACACGGGAGCCACAATTGGGGTCAGAACGACACCCAGGACCGCACCAGCGGCAGCCATGAACAGATTGCGGGGATCTAAGTGGGACGGGTTGGGGGCAGACATTCAGCACGAAGGACTGTCGATGGGCGCTAATGTGGCACCACTCACCTGCAGCCATTGTAAAACGGGAAGAGTGTCTTACGAGAGAAACCCATGCACCGGAGGCGTTTTAAGAGGATGCACGATTGGGTCATGTGAGGACAATAGATATCGAAAACCCCTGACACTGGCGGACGAAGGATTCACCCAGTTTGACGTTGACGCACACTCAATTGCAGTGACCGCCACCGTTGACACTGGTCGACATACACTTGTGTACAGTAACGGGGGCACGTCACGTACGTTCCTATCAATTCTCGGCGAAGGCGTTCAAGTTTTTTAGAACGGGCCCTAACTCCAGAACGGGCGAACGCAAGGTGAGTGCAAGGTGTCGTGTTCAAGGTCGTGTTTTCACTATCGTGTCTTCTATCTTGGCCTTTTCTAGAATGCGAAGCTATCTTCACATGGGCACCCAAGGACTACTACAGGCGCTTAGGATACGTGATTCGTGAAGCGGAAAGGAGGGCATGTTGCACCATGTGGCGTGCCCGATATCCACTCCAATTGTATATCAGGAGAGCATTGCCCATGCTACCGCCTACGTTGTCTAGTCTCTCAGTGGCCCTTAAAGCATCTCAGGCAAACAGTTGGGTCATCCATCGCCCACAGACGGCTTGTCGACTTCCTATCAATCACACCACCGCCTTGTGACCGGCGATCGGCATTCACAGTGGACTACACTCTCTGCTTTCGACCCACGCAAAATCATTGAAAAATTGAAGGGCACATCGCCACACCACTTGCCACGCCAGATCGACCTTTCTCACACGCTACCAAACTTCTCGTCTTCATACAGGAGACCAGAGCCGCCCATAACCCACCTGAATGATCAACCCTGCTTCAACGAGGCCGACGCAGCCTTCATCACCACGAATGATTCCAGGTGCCCTTTACAAAATGACGAGATAAAGAACCCTTTTTAGTTTCTTATCTAATCGTTTCTTATCTAATCCACAATTGTGGAATAGTCTCCACTCTATAATTCCAAGCTTGACTGTCGGAATGTTGAACGCTCTCGCGATTTTACATATGCTATCACGTTTAGTGGTGTTCAAAATGATAGAGATATTCAAAACACATTTTGCGAACACATCCCTATAGCTAGCCTTCCAGAAATATAAGATCGGAAAACAGACACAGTGTGCAAAGTGACCTATAAAAAAAATTGGGGTAAAATACAAAGCAAATGTCTCTCCGCAATGTGTGGCAAAAGTTGCAAAAAACTGTGAAATTTTTTGAATATTGCTACACACGATAGTACTGTAAATCAAAGCACGGATCAAGGCACTCGGTCATTCTGGAGTTCTAAACCAAGTAATAAGAAGTCAAATTTTTTGAAACGCCGCGAATTGTGTCGAGTGCTTTCAGATTCAACTCCAACGCTCAGATTCAGCTCCAACGCCCAGATCTCAGATACGACCCCACTTGATTTACACGCGAGTTTACACGGTAAGAAGGGGTACAGTACAGGACAAGAGTTGCGGTTAGAGGGCGGCAGTGATACCGACAGCGGCAACCTTAGCAGCAACACCTGCAGCAGCAGTACCTATACCTGCACCAACGGCTGAGGCCGCACTCATGCCCACGGAGGCAACGCTCGCACCGACAGCTGTGGCACCGGCAGCAGCACCGCCCACAGCGCCTATGCTTGCTCCGATGGCTGTGACGGCCACAGGGATGGCTCCACCCGCACCCACGCTTTGTGCGGCCGCAAAGAGGCTTCCAGCTACGACATTGCCAATTCCAGCTTGTATGCCGGCGGCCATAGAACCTACATTGTTCGTGTGAGCAAGTGAGGGCTTCAGTGATCAGCGATACTCACCAGCGACGGGCCCAGCGGCGCTAAATCCAACCATGCCAACGGCCGCGGGAGCCACAATTGGGGTCAGAACAACACCCATGGTCGCACCAGCGGCACCCAAAAGTATAGGTATAGGGATGAAAACTAAGGGGACAGACATCGAGCGTGAGGTATTCCCAATGGGCGCTAATGTGGCACCACTTACAAGGCATTGTTAAAGCACAAAGAGAGATTTACGAGAGAAGTCCATGTGTTGGAGGCGTTTTAATAGGATCAATGGCAGGGTCATGTGCGGACAATAGATAAAATGGTAAAATAAATAAAATTCAACGACTGGCGAGAAAGTCATTTGACGTAGACACACGTTCAGTTGCAACCAATATCGATGGTCCCTGGCGTCTGACTCAGTCCCTGGTCAGACTTTTCGGACTCCAACGTTGCCCCAAGGTCCAAGAACGTCCAAACTTCCAAGGTCTGACCACAGTAATCTAGGTGGGACAACCTTGGGGACAACGCGACAATATATTGCTTAACTTCAACGAATCACGCATGTACTAGACGCCCCTGCAAGACCTGGTGCTCGAGCCTCGTCCTGTAGACTCTCCTCATGAAGCCCCCCAAATGGGCCAGTACGGGGCACGTCATGTTCGTTCTGTATTCATTATGAGTAATTTCCTGGTAGTCCAAGCTATTCAAAATTCTACCTCCAGAACGGCGCAAGCTGAAGGGATCGTGTTTTTCACTAACATATCCATATCTTGGCCTCCTCTAGGAATGAGAAGACCTCACATCGGCACCCAAGGACTACAAGCGCTCAGGGCTCAGAGCTCGTGTAGGTCGGAATACTGGCATTCACTGGCAAGGCGTGCTGCAGCAACCCGCTCCATTGCATATCGGAGGAGCATCACCCAGGTCGCTGCCCACGCAACCTGATCTCTCACTTGGCAACAAGGCCCTTGAAGCATCTCAGCATGCAGCTGGTCCATTCATCGTGCATCATCCCGCAGACGGCCGCATTCCCAGCTTGTGGACGGCTTCCCTCGTCATACTCATCACCGCCTTGCGACCGGCGATCAGCCATACATTCGCAGTGGACTACTTCCTCCGCTCTCGACCCTCACAATCTACTAGTGGCCATGCTCATCCATGCGACAACACAGTCATGACCGACTCGCGTCCTCTACCTGACCCCTCTACACAGGTGCCAGAGCTAAACACAAAACCATTGACCAAGGACGCGTCGTTACGCAGATCCTTTTTTCTCACGGAGTAAATGTGTCACTGAACAAAGCCGCCCATGACCTGCCTGGACGATCACCCCTATTATTATACTGTACAACGCCTCGAGGCTTACATCACAGCCACCCCGGAGGACTCCGGGGGCCAGTCCTACTCTTTACTGAATGACAAAAGGTTTTCCAGCTCTTTTGTCCGTAGATATGGAACGACCAGTTACTAGTTCCTCAACGTACTTACGATTTTGCATTCAAATCAATTACTCCGTTTTCTGAGGTATTTAAACCCAGTAAGATGTCAAAAATTGAAACGTCGCGAATGATGTCCAATACTCAATTCAATTTACACACCCACCCACGACGCAATGCGGATACAATAGCAAGAAACAACGGGAGAAAGGGATACAGGACAAGAATTACAGTCCGAGGGCGGCAGCGCCAACGACAGTGGTGGCCTTGCCAGCGACACCTGCAGCAGCAGTACCTATACCCGCAACGGTCGATGCCGCACCCATGCCCATGGAAGCAATGCCTGCACCGACAGACATGGCGCCGACAGTCACGGCGGCACCCATCCCCACGGAAGCTACACTCGCACCGATAGATGTGGCGGCGGCGGCCATAATGCCTACACAGTTCATGTGAGTAGTAGTTGAGGGCTCGGATGATCAACGGGGCTCACCGACGACGACGCACAATTTCGTACCAGCGGAACTCATGACCAGTATGAGGACGACTAAATGGGACAGGCATTGAGCATGAAGTACTCTCAACATGCACTAATGTGGAAGCACTCACAAGGCATTGTAAACCAGGAAGAGGTATATTAAGGATTTGCGAGAGAAGTCCATGCGTTGGAGGCATTTTAAGAGGACGCACGACTGGGTCATGTGAGGACGATAGATATCGATAGTAAAAAGGTGAAATAAAGAAAATTCATCAACTGGCCGTGGCGACTCAGAGGAAGTCATCCACTTTGACATGAACGCACACTCGATTGCACGCCTTGAGGCTTACGCAACCCCCTAACACCCCGATGATTCTGTGGGCCAGTCATGCCCTTTACCAAATGACGAGAAACTTCTATCCGCAAATGTGGAATGGCCGACTACATTCCTTAGACCTAAGCTGGACGTTTGAAGTTATGAACCAAGTTCTTTAGCGATTTTGCATTTAAATCAAAGCGGAGTCCCAAACCGGTAAGAAGTTAAAATCACGAAACACCGCGAATTTTCAGTTCGACTCCACTGAGATGCCAAATACAGCGGGAAAAGGGGGCCACAGAACAAGAATTATGGTCAGATGGGGGCGGCGATAGCAAAAGCGGCGACTTTGCCGGCGACAGCAGCAGCGGCGACCTTGCTGGCAACAGCAACAGTGGCTACCTTGCCAGCGACAGCAGCGGTGGCGACCTTGCCAGCAACAGCAACGGTGGCGACCTTGCCGGCGACAGCAGAGGTGGTGACCTTGCCGGCGACAGCAGCGGTGGTGACCTTGCCGGCAACAGCAGCGGTGGCGACCTTGCTGGCGACAGTGACAGCGGCGACCTTTCCAGCGATGCCTACAGCAGCAGCAGGACCCATGCCCGTGCCGACAATCGTGGCTCCAGCAGCTGCGCCGCTCACGGCACCGACGCCTGCCCCGATGGCTGTGACAACCACGGGGACGGCTCCACCCATAGCCACGCTTTGGGCGGTCGCAAAGAGACTACCTGCTACTACGTTGCCGATTCCAGCTTGCACACCGGCAGCCACAGTGCCTACATCGTTTGCGTCAGCGGGTGACGGCCCTAGTGGTAGTCAAGAGGCTCACCGGCGACGGGTCCAGCGACTCCAAATCCGAACATGCTAAGGACCACGGGAGCCACGAAGGGGGTTAGGAAGATGCCAGCGGTCGCACCGGTGGCCGCGGCACCCATGACAAGAGGGAGGAACACATGGTAGGACAGGAATTAGCATGGGGTATTCTCAACGGGCGCTAATGTGGCACTAACAAGGCATTGTAGACCGGGAAGAGGTATGCGAGAGAAGTGCATGCGTTGAAGGGATGCACGACAAGTCATATATCGGTAATAAGAGGGTAAAATAAATAACTAAATAAAAATCAAGGAGTCTGTTAGTTGTCTACGTTGTGTGTCCCCTCCTCACTCCGTCCCACGCCCGTCACCACAACTGGACCCGTACCTAATGTCGAGCCAGATTCGCCGTGCGCCGTACGCGGGAAACTCTCCCTACTCTCCTGGCTCGTCCTCTTCATCCCCTTACACCACCCGCCGACTGCTTCACCAACCGCCCCGCACGAGCTCCCCACCAGCGTCCACATATTTCTCACCACCCGTTGGAGACGATCAAATGGAAATGCAACCCAACCCCGGTGCACAGGCGCACTTTGCGTATAGCACCACCCTCAGGCGACATAGTGTCCCGCCTACACCCTCTCATGGAGCAGCTTTCCCGGCTCTCGAGAGTATTCGCTACGCCGTGACAGATCACAGTCCAGCTGGCCTCTGGGACAGGTTGCTCAGTATGGTGAAAGGTAAGAGTGGTGGGTCTCCGGAAGAAAATGGGTACATACCCGTTGCTAAGACCGAGCAGACCCCGTCGGCCACCTACTCGAGCTATGATGTAGACGTGCGTTTTTTTTTTTTGCATCTGCGACACCCCTCTTCTCTTCCTGAAAAAAAGCCTCCTTTCCAAGGACGTCGTCTCACAATTCCGGACATCTTCGACCCATGGCTTGACCGCCGCTGTCATTCCATCCCTTCGCCAGACTCATGGCTATAATGAGTTTTCAGTGTCATCTCCCGAACCACTTCTCCTCAAGTTTGCAAAAATGTTCTATGAGAGTCCCCTTATCCTCCTCCTCTGCGGAAGTGCCGTCGTCAGCGCTTTCATGGGCAACGTAGATGACGCGGTCAGCATCAGCATCGCCATCGTCATCGTTCTCACTGGTATGTGACCTTCGCCTGAGACACGTCCGAGTCGATAGAGCTCACCCCTCTCTCAGTCGGCTTCGTACAGGAACGACGTTCCGAAAAGTCACTCGAGGCCCTCAACAAGCTCGTCCCTCACCACTGCCACATCATCCGCGATGGAGATCTGATACACCTCCTCGCAAATGAGGTCGTCCCAGGCGACCTCGTCACCTTCACCACCGGCGACCGCATCCCAGCGGACGTACGCCTACTTACTACTGTCGACCTCGAGATTGACGAGAGCAGTTTGACGGGAGAGACCACAGCGCGCCGAAAGGGTGTCGTGCCGTGTCCCGAGGGCGCAGAGATGGCCGAGCGGACCTGCATAGCCTACATGGGCACGCTGGTACGGAACGGCACGTACTTCCGCGCTCCCTTTCACACGCAACTGATAATATTTCCTAAGGCCGCGGCTCCGGCATCGTCATCGCTACCGGCTCGCAGACCGAGTTTGGCGTGATCTTTAGCATGATGCAGGACGTCGAGGAGCGACGCACCCCGCTACAGCGCAATATGGACGAACTTGCACAAAAGCTCTCCATTATTTCGTTTGGGATCATTGGGATCATCTGTCTTATCGGGGTCGTCCAACACCGCTCATGGCTCGACATGTTCACGATTGGAGGTTCGCCTTCGGTTGGTGGTTCCGGGGGATGGGCTTATCTACTTCGATCGTAGTGTCGTTGGCTGTTGCAGCCATTCCAGAAGGCCTGCCTATCGTGACAACGGTGACGCTTGCCCTCGGCGTGTTACGCATGGCAAAACGCAAAGCGATTGTCAAGAAGCTCCATTCCGTCGAAGCGCTCGGCTCCATTTCCGTGATCTGCTCTGACAAGACAGGTAATATCTCGCGTCTCTCCACCCCCGTTGAGATTGACAGACTTCAGGTACACTCACGCGAAACGAGCAAACTGTCACAGAGTTATACACGGTCGACGAGCATGTGCGCATCGACCCCTCATCGCCCGCTCCTCCTGCTCGTGTCTCCCCCGCCCTGCGCAAGACCCTCGAAGTTGGCGCACTGTGCAACAACGCGAGCGCCACGCGCAAAGAAGACGGCGCCTTCGCAGGACAAGCAACAGATGTTGCCTTACTTAACGCTCTCTTCTTATTCAACCTCCCCGACCCACGTCAGGTAAGGCCAGCTTTCCAACTGCACCACGCCACAGCCCGTGTCGACCCACTCCCCTATAGACCTTCACGCGCGTCTTTGAGCGCCCATTCAGTTCAGAATCGAAGAGCATGGCCGTCTCTGGTACGCACACGACCACAGGCCAGACGAACCTTGGCGCCTCGCAGCTCAACAACGCCGCGCGCGAGGTGTACTATATCAAAGGCAGTGTCGACGCGCTCCTCCCGCGGTGCAAGTTCTACTACGTCGCCGAGGACTCAACGCCCGCGCTTGACACGAATATGCGCTCCGTAATCGCCGGCAAGGCCCAAGCCGCGGCCGCGCGTGGATTACGCGTGCTCGCGATGGCATACGGCTACGGCAGCGTCGAGCCAGCCACCTCCACACAGAACTCCTCCGTCCCGTCCCGCGCACCGTCTCCCTCCGCCGGCGCCCACATGAGCAGCAGTAGCAGTAGCAGCGGCAGCAGCAGCAGCAATGGGCTCGGGTTCGGGGAGAAAGAGAAGGCGCACCTGGTATTCGCGGGGTTCGCCGCGATGCTCGACCCGCCGCGGAAGGGCGTCGCGGATGCCGTGGCGCTCCTGCAGAGTGGGGGCGTGCAGGTCGTGATGATCACCGGCGACGCGGAGGAGACTGCGCTATCGGTCGCTCGCACGCTTGGGCTACGTGGCGCGACAGGCGCCGGAGCGTGTCTGACGGGCGCCGCGCTGGACCGCATGAGCGCGGCGCAACTGCGTGAGCGCGTGGGCAACGTGAGCGTGTTTGCGCGCACGAGCCCGAAGCATAAGATGGCGATCGTGGGGGCGTTCCAGGCTCGCGGTGCCGTCGTGGCGATGACCGGCGACGGAGGTGAGTGCTTTTTTACTTGATTGTTTTATGGTTCTGATACATGCCGTGCTACAGTTAACGACGCGCCGGCGCTGAAGATGGCGGATATTGGGGTGTCGATGGGCAAGAGCGGGACGGACGTCGCGAAGGAAGCCGCGGACGTCATCCTCGTGGACGACAACTTTAGCACTATCCTGCCGGCCGTCGAGGAGGGTATGTCGTGATCGTCGTCGCCTGGCCCCCATTGTGCTGACGTCCGAGACGGTGTCGCAGGAAAGTCAATATTCCACAACATCCAAAACTTCCTGTCCTTCCAGCTCAGCACGGCGGCGGCGGCACTCACGCTCATCACGCTGAGCACGATGTTCGGGCTGAGCAATCCACTCAACGCGATGCAGATCCTGTTCATCAACATCCTCATGGACGGTGAGCGTTCCCTGCCCTTGGTCTGACAATTGGTGCTGACATGACGCGCTGCCGCCCACAGGCCCACCGAGCCAATCGCTAGGCGTCGACCCCATCGACCACGACGTGATGCGCAAGCCGCCGCGGAAGAAGGATGAGCCGATCATCAGCCGCCGCATCCTCTCCCGTGTCGCCTTTTCCGCGTCCATCATCGTCGTCGGCACGCTCTTCGTCTACTACTTTGCGCTGTCAGACGACCAGCGCATGTCGCGGCGCGACCAGACGATGGTGCGTGTTGTTTGTTCGCGCCTATATCCGCCTTGCTCGCTCACTCAACTCCCCCGCCAGACCTTCTCCTGCTTCGTTTTCCTAGACCTCATCTCGGCAATCCAGAACCGCGGGCTCGGCTGCGGCCTGACGCAGAACCGGATGCTCGTCGTCACCGTGGCGATCTCGTTCCTGTCGCAGCTCGGGCTCATATATATACCCTTCATGCAGGCGATCTTCCAGACCTCTGCGCTGCCGCTCGACGACCTGCTCCTGCTCTTCGCGCTCGCGGCGACGTCCTTTATGGTGCATGAGGGCCGGCGGCGGTACGAGCGCGCGCTGAACCAGAGCGAGACGTACGCCGCGGCAACGGAGGAGTTGGCATAATTAGCTAGTCGTGCGTGATCGGGGTCGGATCTACTGCATTTTATATTTTTGATTACCCTGATTTGATCGGAAAGGTGCGAAAGGAGATCAAGTGTTGGTGTACACGAAACAAACATTACTATTTCATGTTATTTTGAGCTCGCACGATACAGTACTACTGTAGAGCTAGGTTCCGGTTGCTCCGAGTCTCTCGTTCCTCACGGCCCTTGCTCACCACTCAGAGCCGTCGCCCTCAACAGAAGGTCTCTCCACTCTCTATCGCGCTCCGCACCACGCTCACCATCCCCCTATTTGAGAAATGCGTCGCTGATGTCTGAAGCTGCGCCCTCTCTGGTTGAACGTAGTGGGCCTTTTTTCTTGAAGTTCCTTTCGCGTTGCGGGGTCCTTACGACTGCCAATCATACCTCGGACGCGTGCCGGGGATGACCCAATCCATACAACAGGCATCCTACCACAAACACTGCTATTTACTAAGCACCGACGTCCGTATGTCCCATTACTTTGCCTCGGCCTGTTTCCTGGGCGGCGCGCTCCTCCATTCGTTTTTCCCCTCGTTCGGCGACCTCTTCTAGCGTAGTTCCACTGAGACGCATTGAAACAAAATTTAGGTCGTCCACGGCATTCGCCGTTGTGTCGCCCCTTGCTCGTGGATGTGTAATGTCGCCGTGATGCGGGAAGGGGCTTTTCCGGGACAGGTGTGTTGGCGTTATTGTCACTTGGTGTGTGGGGGGGTACCGGAATATCTGCGGAATGTCCTTTGTGGTAACTCACCGTCACACGTGGACGTTACTACCCTGCCAGCCCCATTGCTTGTAGGCAGCGATGTCGCAGATGATGGCAGGGGGGAGGGAGTTTACTGTGCCCTGCTCGCATGTGTCCCCAGGCCGGCTTCTTGTCTCATTCTCGTTACTCTTGCCCTGAAAGAGTGCGTCCAGGTTTAACCCTGCGGAGAAGAGGGTAAAAGGGGGCACTGGTGGTGTGTTTGCCATGATCTCAAAATCTGTGGCGCTACGGCCGGTTGATAATCCTCAGGCACCTTCAAATATTGAAGAGTAAAATGATCCGTGCGCGCTTGACCCAAGTCAATCCTAGGTTTGTCGGTGGGTTCCAGTCCATAGTTCGGCGTCTAAAAATGGTTTCAATGGTGTTTAAGGATGAGCTGCGAAACTTCATACCCTTAAAAATGCGACCTCTCCATGAGCGAGCATTGAATGCACAGACTTGGTCAACAGCACCCCAATCAATCCCTGAAATTGGGGGTAGTGGCCTGTGACGATAACAGGACGAGCGATCTTCGAAAACCTTCTGGATGTACTAAAAGAACGAGATCATCACCAAGGGGTCACATAAACTGACTACAGACAATAGTCGCTAACATACCTCGTCACCTTTACTCCAGGGAATCAGGTGTGCTGCGTCACAATGCTTTACAGGAAAGCGTGTGACAATGCAGGCCAATCCATCTCGGGTTATAATCTTATCTCTGAAATTGTTGGGGCAGTCGACAGAAGATGTGGCGGCTTGATCACTTAAATTAGTAAGTCCCCAATAAGTTAGTAAGCTGATTGAAAAAATGTCCGCCGAATGTACTTATATTGCAGCGACGATACACTGACATACTTTGAAGGCTTGTCCGACGCGGGTTGCACACAAGAGACCACGCTGACACATTACTTTGATCATCGCCGGATGGGCGCTTCTTGGGTCACTCTCACGTTGATATTGATAGGATCGCTGAACGCCGCTGAACACTCGAACTGGATCTACTGATTAATGGTGGAGATAACAGATCGTCGCCTATCGAAAACAAGTCACGGGTTCCGCGTGGAACCGTTTGGCAAAGGTGTGCATTGAATCTAACGTTACTACCAAGTAGTAGGGCTTAAATATTATAAACCAGAGCGAAAGCGAAATTAACGAGAACAAAAAAGAGGCGGGTATATGCTATTGAAAACGCTATGGGGTCACAGAAGAGAGCCGAGAATGCCTTGGAGTAGGCTACCGAGACCCAGGCAATCGATAAGAGGATCGAGTCTGAGGCCAAGGACGACCCCTGCACAACCGTTGTTGATGAGGAGAACCAGTAGTTCCGTGACGAGCCCGCCGACGAGCCCAAGGACCACCTGAACAAGTTCCACGACAACGGAACTGTATTCGTCACGAATAATAATATAATCAGAAGTGTTTTCACCAGAAACCGTGCAAGAGATTACTGACACAAGTCCGCCAATAAGAAGCAGTAGACCAGAGTTTGAACCGCATGCAGGGCCAAGCGTCCCAAGGATGATCTGTACCACAAAACGTGAGCGTTAGTGGTAAAACGACAGACGGGGAGGGGAAGAGTACCTGGAGCGTAGTGGAAACGAGCTCGAGGATATCTTGCGAGGTGCAGCCACAGCCGGTGAGGCCAGACCCTTTGAGAGCGCCGACGAGATCAGCGACGATCTCAACAACCTGGTCGAGGACAGGGGTGACATATTCGGACGTTGCGTTGGCCGAGTTAACATGGGCTGTGAGAAGACAGTGAACACGCGACAACGTGATGGGGAACGGGAGGCGAGCAGACGTACCGATGGGGAGCATAGCCTTCCGAAGGAGAACATTAGTGCCAGTGATGAGGGCCTTTGCGTCAGCACGGCGAGGCTCTGGAGCGGGGATGGCGATGGCCAAAGTTGCAAAAGAAATGAAGGCAAAGAGAGCGACCTTGATGGGAGAGAACATGACTGAGAGTCGAAGAAGGAGTGCAAGTGGTAATGACAGTGGAAGATGCGAGAGTTGTGGGCAAGAGAGAGGAATCCCCGCTGTGTTTTATAGGGACACGCAGAGCAAAAGATTATTTTTTGGGCTTTGGTGAACGATATGTGATTAGATTGAACATACTCGAAACGGGTATCTCGTTTGCTGCTTTTGGCCACGGTGCCGAGTTGTGAGCATGTGGTTACACGCTTCTGGCGACAGACGATGACGCAGAAGTCATAGATGGCGCTTATGAATATTCCGGTCCACAGTACCACCGGTCTGGTTCGTTCGACTAGCTGCAGGATGGAACGCAATGGCGCCCAACTCGATTTTTCTGTCCAAAGCGGAGCACCAAAAAGGGATCACACCAAACGGCTCGGCATGGAATTTGAAGCCGTGGCGTTCTTCCCTTCGGTATTTGTGCTGAAAACCCCGTCGCGGCGACGCCATGTTGCCAGATTGACCTGTCAGTCAGCTTGGCAGAGGAGGTACGTGTCACTTTTTATGGACTGGACGGAAGAGTGAGCCCTCAGTTCGCTGGGCTATCTGAGGAGAGATCGGCGGAGACGGTGTTTGTACGTTCCGCCGGTTGTCAGAGACTGGTGGCGTTTGCATCAAAACTCGGGGAGCACGGGAACGAGACGTGTGTGACGCGTGCTATGAGGACGAGCTTCTGGAAGACGCGTCAGCAATTTTTGGCCATGGGTATGTCCATCCAGGAATTCATAGTCCATTGCAATGGCGTCGAAGTGGATGGGAAGTGAACGTAGTGAACCCGGGATCGCGTGGTACCCGACATACCCGAGAGAATGCCATACACACGCCGCCTGCAAGCCTGATTTGGAAATATGGTTACCGTAAATAGGGCGCAGATGGCCACGTTTGTCCGAGCTGCCCAGAACGTCCTCCAGAGGGACGGTTCACATCCAGACGAGGTTCTTGTGACGATCAAAGATATGGGTCACCCTTTCCAGTAAAAGTATAAGCACCACCTTGGATGGTTTCGTGTTTCGGCTAGCCCCGGTGGTGTAACAGAGAGAGAACGTGTGTGTGTGTGAGATGCACGCGCTGTGTCAGACTGGAGCTTACCGTGAAACAGCCCTGCACTGGGAGAGCGATTGACGAATCGCATACTTACGCAGTTCGCTTCGGAGTTTGTTTGTATCGTGTTCCGAATCGTGATTGGGCAGTGGGCCAGGCGTGCAAAGCGTGGTGTCCTGGGCCCAAGGGACAGCTACTGTGTCACCCCATGCCCATTCAGTACCCCTGCCCGTGGTTATCAGTGCCGCGTCACGAGCCCGTGCTGTGATACCAAACAGCGCCCAGGTCGACCGCTCAACCCGCTCGCATATATTAAGCCGCTTTACCACCGTGTTCGTGTTAGCAAGCCAAGCGAGTGACGCTGCGCTTACGTCCCCTCACGTCCCTCAGCCTTGCTTTCCTTTCCGTCCATTTTTTTTTGTTTCGTTGGCCTTCAAGAGCTGTCAGACAGAGAAGATGTCATCATCAACGGCGAGCGGCGTGCACACTCTCAATATCCGTGTGGGTACCCCCATCGTTCCCCCCTTCTAGACGGGACAGGTCCTGACAGCTTCTCAAGGACACCGCACGGATCGATGTTTGGGATGCTCACACATGTGCTGGAATGATCGGTATTGAGGCAACGTCGTCCTCGTCCTCATCGTCCAAACCCGGCGGCGAATCGCCGTCGGCATCAGGGACGAGGTTGGTCCAGGGTTCAGGCACGGACAGCCCACCGCCATCGCCGACGCTGCCCTCTTCCGCATGTGAGGACGACGACTCGGGGGGAGCAGCCCAGCGCGATCTGCGCATTTCGTCGCCCCCGCAGCTGCAGTCCATCTACGGACTCTGGTCGACGTGTGCGTGTGACGTGCAAGACTCCCGGATCCCTCTGCCGCTCGTGCGGTCCCTCGATGGGGACATTTTTGGCGTCGGGAAACGGCCGGTACAGCACGAGATCGAAACGGACGGCTGTGTCCGGCTGGTGTTCGTCGAAGAGCCCGTCGACTGAGGTGTGGAGAGAGCATATTATTACGAGCACGTGCGGCGTATGGAAGGGGACGAGTCGTGAACATATGTACTGTACGAGCTAGCTGATGTGTCTTGTTTTTTTTTTTCCAATGGTACAAACAAAAATAGATAACGGAGGACCTCGGCATCGAGACCCACCGGCAAGTCCCCCTTAGCGCGTTTTCCTACTCTCTTCGATGTCGCCATCCGGGCCGTCCACTATCCCGCTCGTAATCTCGAACCGGTCGCAGGCCTTCATTCGGCGAATGATGTTATCTCCGAGGGCCGTCATGGGCGTCAACACGCCACCTCCTTTTGCGAGCGGCGGGAGCTCGTCCAGGAGCAGCGCGATAGCGGATTCGCCCACCATCGCCGCAGTGAGCAGCGTGCCCGGGTCTCCATGACCCTTGATGACCGATTTGGCATACCGGGGCGACGGTTCGTCCGACGCCGTGATATTGACGAAGGTCAGCCCGCCACGCTCAAGCGTACTGCAAAAGAAATAAACTCAGGGCCAAGAGAGCGGGTCGGAGCAAGGCACTTACTCATCTGCGGGCCCCGATCCGGGCTGAGTCGCGAAACGCTTGACCAGCCACCGGAACTGGCGAGAGGTGAGGTCAACAAGGCAAGGAGGGAGAGGGGGTACGTACTGGCGTGATGAACGTGATCCCTACAACCGCGGCCGCGATCGTGACGCTGACGAGGAACGCGCTAATGGCGCCTCCAGTCTGCATGAACTCGGTGTAAGTGAACGCAGGCCCGTAGCCCGGCGGCGGCTCCTCGGTCGTACGCTTGCGCTCGAGGCGTGCGAGCTCGAGCAGGCCAGCGGTGCGCTGGACGAGCGCGCGATTGATGGCGCCGAAGGGGGCGACGGCACCGCGGCGGCTGCCGAGGCTGTAGACGAGGCGCAGCGGCGGGGAGTCCGCGCCGGGGACGGGGGAGAGGGCCCAGTCGCGCGTGCTGCGCGCGAGTAGGGGCCGCGGGACGTCCTCGGCCGTCGCGATGAAGGTCGCGATGGTCCCGCCCGGCGCACCGCCGCCCATGCGCGAGGCGGTCGTGCTGGCGCCGAGCGGCGCGTGGCCGAGCGTCTGTGAGGCGAGGTACACGCCGGCGTCGGCGGGGATGGAGTCGACAGCGCAGGACGGGATGATAATGGCGTGTGTTTGGGTGGCAAGGTAGTCGAACCTGGATGAGAGAAAGGGCGCGTTCAGAGAAGCTCGCGCAGACAAAGACGAGGCAGACTAAACTTGTTGATTATGTCGAAAATCCACGGCGTCTCTCCAGTGATGTCGACGTAGTGGACGCCGTTCCTTGCGCATGCGCTGTGGGCAGAAAGACATTGGGCAAGTACGGCCAGGGTCGGGTCGGGATTACGCACTGTACGATCGGAGTGCCATAATGCCAGAATGGGCCTATGCAGTTGAGCACGACTTTGGCTTGCTTGACGACGGCTTCGACAGCCTGTTTATCGAGGATGTCAAGTTCGAATATTTGGACAGAGTCGTCAATGGGTAGGCCGATGGAGGCGATTTTGGAGCGTGAGCGGGCAGCAAGCCCGACGGTGTATTTCGAGCGCTCCGGGTGTTCGAGAACGTAGCGCGCGGCGTGGCGGCCACAAAAACCGGTCGCACCAATGACTAGAACGTCGACCATCGTTTAGGTGTGTTATAAGGATGTTAATAGGTAGCAAAGCGTGGGTCAGCTGCGGACCTCCGAGTTGGGCTTGGTGGGGGGGTGATTACATAAACAGTGGAATTGACGAGGCTCGGACGGACATTGACATGGGCCAGGGATACATAGTTTGACTAAATAAATTGAAGGCAAAAGAATTCACAACAATCACGATAATCAACCGTCGACGACTGGGCCATCCATCCGTACACCCATGTTTGCCTTAACATCCATGCCAAGGAGCTTCATCTTGCCAACCTACGGAGTGTTCATTAGCTACAACATCGCTGAGTGGTGAAGTCTGTCGCACCTCGACACGCTCACGCTGTACACGCCGCAACTCCTGTAATTGGTCCTTGTCGAGGTAGCTTTCTGACTCCACCGCAGGTCGCTTGAGGCTGCTCTGGTGCGCTCTCATGTCCGCTTCGGCGTCATACGTCTCATCTGGGGGTGGCACAAATTCACCTGCGCGCATCGCATTCATGCGTCTTTCGTAGGCCTCTATATTGTAGAACTTTTCGTTGGGAAACGTGGCTGTAATGATGGTGTCAATGTTGGAAATCCGGTAAAAAAAAAAAAAAAAAAAAGAGAGAGAGAGAGAACGGCTGAGCGTACCAGTATTGTAGTCCTCGACAAAACGGGCGAATTCCTTTTTATTCTGATCCTTGGAGATCTTCTCTGGGTTCATCTTGCGTTCCTCTACGAGCCAGGTACGGAATTCCGCTTCTTTTGAAAAGATGCTGCAGGGTGAAGTTAAATAGACCATTCCTTGGCGACGATAGAGGAATCGAACATACTCAGATTCGGTAATAATCCCATATTTACCCCACTGGCTGCCCACCGCAATCGATGCCGTCCCATTTTTCCGCCGTTCTCTCTTCTCTCTCTTCAGACGCACGCATGAGATAAAGGGAAGAGGTAGTAGACGGACACATAGCACGTACATTCTTCTTACCACCTCTCTTTCTTCGACGCTTGCGTTCCCGGCTGCGACTTCTGCTACGACTCTTGGTCCGGCTTCGGGTACGAGACCGGTGGGTGCGTTTTCTGTGACTGGCTCTCCTGTCGCGCGACCTCGATCGTGACCGTGACCAGGAGCGAGACCTTGAACGAGAAGGGGAGCGGGAACGGGTGCGCGAGCGGGACCTCGAGTCAGAACGCGCTCGCGCCCGCTCACCAGATCTCGATCTTGTCCGAGACCTTGACTGCCGCCCATGGTGATCTCCGTCTCTCGACCTCGACCTCGAATGGGACCTCGACCTCGATCTCGAGTCCCGGTCTCTCAGCCTCCGTTCTCTGCTTCTGCGAGCCCGATACGCCCTGCGCGAGGCTGCTGGGGTGGGGCGATATGAGTCCATACGGGAGCGACGATTGCGGCGGGGCGAGCGGGAGCGTTGGCGTTTCTGCTCACGGTCGTTTGCGTGGTGATCAGGAGACTTTTTGGAGGGTACATGACCCGCGGCCATGTGGGGCGGGAGGTCGCGGCCCTTGCTCGTCATGGGGGAAGTTGGGGAAAAACAGTCGTGAAAGGTTGTCCGACGCAAGGAGTACTCCTGTCACGTGGCTGCACCGTGTCACTTCCTGCCGGCCTCGGTTCTCTTCTCTCACACTCACACCCGTCTGTTGTCATGTAAAAAAAATTTCGTTCTGTACAGTGTGTAAGTACCCTGAAAACGACGGCAAGGCGAACCGCCAACAAGAACCACTGCTATTAGCGAAAACTCGTCCAACTCGAAGCCTTCCACGTCCACAAGCGACATGTAATTCCGCGTCTGGCACGTCTCGGGACTTGGAACTGAGGCATCGCTGCTAAATTGTTACTAGGGTGATAAATAACCGGCGTGTAGAGAAGCCAGAACCCCATTACGGCTGGTTCGTTTTATTCTATTTGTGGTCGGTTGTTCAGGCAATTGTGCTCACGCTCTATTTTTGTGGTGATTGTATAAGCGAATCACAATGTCCTCGTCGACTCGACTTATTCCTGGACCGTCGACATACCACAAGCTTCTTTTGTCTATGACTGGTCATCAAGGCGACTCGCTTGCTTTTGTCCCCTGTTAGTTCCACAACGACGGCCCATTTGTATAAAAGGCCGATCATGTTCTGCATCCTATCCCACCACTCTGCTTGCTGCACCTTAGGGGACTGGATCCTTGGAATTTTCACTCTTCTCGTCTCATCTGCCACTCTCCTTCTATTAGGTTGATCCTACCCACCTTCATATTCACGATGGTCTCCAAATCTTTCATCGCTTACGCCTTCCTCCTTTGCTTCACGACTTCGGTTAATGCCCATGCTCTCATTAATCCCGCTCTTGGTGTTAAGGGCAACGGGGCACGCAATGACGCGCAAAGACCTTCCACCAACAAGCCCTGTGGGAACGTCAACATTGCCCAATCGATTGACACCTCCACAACCATTGCACTAGCTGCGGATGGGACCTTTTCGCCTTCTATCACCGACTTCAATGCGTGAGTACATTGTCACTCGGACTGCGAACGACCAGGCTAACTCACTCCGAAGTGGCAATGACGGATCCCGATCTATCAAGACCGTGAAAGTTGACGCATCTGGCACCGGACAGAACTTCGTGGCGGCCAAAATGATCATCAACGGTGACGCTGTACGTACCCGTATCGGATACATGTCCCTTTTTGTGCTCACAAGACTCTATCTAGAAACCTACGTCCACTAGCACGCAACAGCTGAAGGTTCAGCTCCCAAGCGGTACAACATGTACTGGTGGCGCCGGAAAGAATCTTTGCCTCGCCTCCTTTGTCACTACAGGCGGTTTCGGCAATTGCGTCGTGCTCTCCCAGGCTCAAGCTGGGAACACCTCTAATTCTACTGACCCAGCCAAGGACGCAGGCACGAACACAGACAATAGTCCGGTCGCCAAAGGCGGGAAAAACAAGCCATCTTCACCAGTGCTGCGGGCTGTTCAACCCGCTGATACCGATGACCAGGCTGAGACTACTGGTAACGATAAAAGGCACCATCGCGCGGCTAGCGGTGGAGCTGCGAAAGTAATCCGTCATAGCGCACGTTTCGGGCGTAATTGTGAGTTCTGTCTGAATCTAGCCCCGTGAGAAAGTGGCTAACAATATATCAACCCGCCCAGGGTCTTCTCGCGAGTGAGATAACCTCTCTTGACTGTAAAGTGACATCCGGTCCGCGGCGGTGGCCTCGATGAAAGTGTTCAGTTGGTCAACAGGCTGTATCGTATTTTATTATTGTTTGTAAGGTGCCTCTCGTCATCATACAGGTTGAGCGTTTATCTCCACTATTGTTTGGCTCCGTCATTGAGGCTATTTTCTGAACCACCTCCGACTAAGTTATCATCACCGGAGTTTCCTGTTGAGCCGAAGTCCGTAGGCTCGTGAGGATTACCTTCATATACAGACGGTCACCGGTCTACGAAGTCCGTAGAAGAATAAGACCTGGTGGTCAGGTTTACACTCACCAGTCCTCTACAGTCTCGTCCCCACATGCCTTGGGACTCATTCTCGGTCCCTCTTGTCGGACCCGACTGTTCTTGATCGATTCTTCTTTCTGTTGCTCTTTCTTCGACGCTTGGGTCTGCGACTGCGACCCCCACTGCGCGGCTATGGTGCAAGACCGGCATGTGCACTTTCTGTGACCGCCTCTCCTGTCGCACGGACCTCGACCTCGGTCGTGACCATGAGCGAGAACGAGAAAGGAACAGGGGACGGAGAACGGGAACGGGAGCAGCGCGAGTCGGAACGCGCCTCACCTCTCGATCGTGCTGATTAGGGTGATACGAGTCTATGCGCCGCGACAATTGCGGCAAAATAGGCGATGCCTTCGGCGATTCTGCTCATGGTCATTTCCCTGGTGATCAGGGGACCTTTTGAAGGGTGAATTACGTGGTAAATGAGGTCGCGGGCCTTCCCCATGGGCAAGTCGCCGAAGCAAGCAATTACATTTGTCACGAGCTACTTAGTTAAAAAGAGCACCATGGTGCCCGACCTTCTGTGCATCACTCTTGGCATCACTGATAATATTTGGAAGCTCCTCCTCGACTTGGCCCCCCGGCAACGTGGAGGACATTTCGTCACTTCTTCGTTTCTATGATTTATTATTCTGCCATTTGCCCCTTCCACGTATTTTTTCAGACCTCAGTGATTGGTTCAGGGCGCGCTGTATAGCAAGTTTCAAGGTAAGCGCAGAAGGTTGGAAGCTTGAATTCGCAAATTTTAATGGCACAATACTTGGCGTAACTCGGTTCAAAAAAAAAAAAAAAATTACTTAGCGAAATATCATTCTTAGTGACCCAGGTAGTAGCTCATTTCACCGCACAGGCTTGCGCAAACGTCAAACTTGTCTCACATAACTGTGACATCGGCTGAAAGCATAATCCTGGGCCAGTACTGGAGCTCGGGTAACAAGGTCTTACTGCTGTGCAAGTCCAGTCAAGGCAAGTATTAATGATATACCGACCCACCCGCCCGCGACGCGTGCTATTAAAGCCAATGGCGTCACCGTCACTCCTCCACCTATTAAAATTGCTATTAATCCGGGTTATGGTTTAGAAGCTCCTCCGCCTCCTCCCAATGTCTTGCAAAGTCGTGCTATCAATGCCCTTTTTGACCGCGCTCTCACCAGGGCTACTATCCAATCGATGCTGAATGAGATAGGCTTGCGAAAAGCCACCGGGCCGATGGCGTCACCATCACTCCTCCACCTGTCAAATTTACTGTTGATATCGACGACGGTTTAGAGCCTCCTCCGCCTCCTCCCGACGCCTTGCAAAGTCGTGCTATCGATGCTCAGCTTCTTGTTGATCGCGCTCTCGCCACCAGCGCAAAGGCTCTTCTCCAGTCGGTCCTGAAAAACGTTAAGTCCGCGAAGAGTCCCCCCGGCAACGGCGTCACAGCTGCGACTCCTCCTGTTCAACCCCGCTGCTCCTCCCGGCAGTGGGGTCTCCAGCTACTCCTCCGCCTGCCCAGGCTGCTGCTGCTCCCGGCAATAACGTTCCACATGCTGCTCCGCCCTCTCAACCTGCTGCTCCCGACGCTTTGCCAGTTCGTCCCTTCAATGTTGAGCTTCTTGCCGATCGCGGCATCGCCAGCAGCGCAAAGTCTATTTTCTAGTCGATCGTGAATGATGTTAAGTCGGTGAAAAGCAGCCCCCTAGTAATGGTGTCACAGCCGCTCCTCCACCTGTTCAACCTGTTGCTCCTCTCAGCAATGGCGTCACGGCCGCTCCTCCGCCTGCTCAACCTGTTGCTCCTCCCAGCAAGAGCGTCACAGACGCTGCTGCTGCTCCACCGACTATTCCCGACGCGCCAGCTCGTGCCATCGATGCCGAGCTTCTTGTCGATCGCGCTCTCGCCAGCAGCGCAAGGTCTGCTTTCCAGTCGATCGTGAATAGTATTAAGAACGCGAAAAGCCCCCTCAGCAATGGTGTCCCAGCCGCTCCTCCACCCCCTCAACCTATTACTCCTCCCAGCAACGGCGTCTTAGCCGCTCCCCCGCCTGCCCAGGCTGCCGCACCTCCCAGCAATAGCGTCACAGACGCTGCTACTCCTCCACCGGTTATTCCCGACGCGCTGCCAGTTCGTACAGTCGGCGCTGGGGCTGCTAACCGTCGTACGGCAAGTTCCAAACGCACTTGTGAGTTCTTCTGGTTGTGCGAGGAAGGCGTGCTAATGATACGTCGACTCAGGGGCTTCTCGTTGGTCTCTTGACTGTAAGGCGATATGTTGCGGGACGGCGGCGTTTGCATCATGGTAGACCATCGACATCGTAGTTTTTTTTTTTGTAAAGAACCCTATCTTCACAAGTGTCTTGTGTTCAAGTGTGTTTTTTGATCCGAGCACAGAAGAAGATCCGCCTTTATGCGTGGGTTTCGGCTCTTGAACATCTTTCCCACTAGTGATCAATAACTTCACACTCATCTATCTTCTACCATCTTCCCCCCACATACGCCTTGATATCATTTTGCGTGATCTACTTGTACTCGATAATGTCTCCACCAGAAGTGCGCGCTGCAGTGTCCAATGGCATTCCTCCTCCCGTTCTAGATCTTCCGGTAAGACTACTGTAATAGATCTAGACTATCGTCCTCAGAATTTACTCGACAATTCGCCAGTACCCCGACGGTGCAGAAGTCATTACCTCCAACATACTCAAGTTGATAGAACTTGCGCCTAACCCGTGCGTATTGTACGATCATATGTGATCCGGTCTTTCTTGAGACCGCAACAGCCGAGTCAAGTTCATCTTCCAAAATCTCGTAACCAAGCTCCATGAGTTCGTCAACGAGACGCGGTACGTAATGATGTGGTGGCCACCAGCCTTATCACCTTTCCTCCTGACCCGAATCGACTCTCCCCCAACTTTTGAAAATATGCCTATCTAACGTTTATTGCACACCGTAGGGTCACACCGGAAGAATGGATGACCGCCATCGAATTTCTGACTCGCACCGGGCAGACGTGCACCCCTCTCCGTCAAGAATTCATCCTGCTCTCGGACGTGCTCGGCGTGTCGGCGCTCGTCGACGCGCTCAACAATCCGCCGGTCGGCGCGGCGACGGAGAGCAGCGTTTTAGGGCCGTTCTTCACCGAGGATGCGCCAGATGGTGCGTCTTATTTATTCCCTTTTCCGCGTCCCCCGCTTCACACGCCATATCTACCAGTTCCTCTCGGCGAGTCGATCGCGTCGGAAGGGAAGGGCGAGTACTTGTACGTCGAGGGACAGGTGCGCACAACCAGCGGCGCGCCTATCCCCGGCGCGGTCATCGAGACGTGGGAGACGGACGACAAGGGTGAGCGAGTTCCGTTCCGCTCCTTTATCCCACCCTGATGCGCTGCGATGTTTGTCAAGGCTTCTACGATACCCAGTACGCGGATCGCGTCGTCGCTGACTGCCGCGGTCGGCTCGTGACCGACAAAGACGGCAAGTATGGGTACCGCGCCATCGTTCCCGTCCCTTATCCCATTCCCGGTGACGTGAGTTTTCCATTTTTTGTTTGCTTTTGGTGTGCTTAACCCCGGTTGGGTACTACAATTAGGGTCCGGTGGGCGACCTCCTTCTGGCACTCAGGCGACACAACATCCGTCCGAACCACCTGCATATGATGATCGACGCTCCCGGATTCCGCAAACTGACGACGGCGTTGTACCCAGAGGGCGACGCCTACCTCCCGAGTGATCCCGTCTTTGGCGTGAAGAAATCGTTGGTGGTGGTAAGCCGCACCCTACCTGCTTTTCTGGCGAACTGATTGATTGACGCTTCCTTCCACAAGAAACTCGTGGAAATCAATGACGAAGCAGAGGCACGGAAGCGCGGATTCTCGAAGGGCACCAAGTTCAAATTACTTACCTTTGACTTTACTCTCCTCAATGACGCCGAAGCTGCAGCGGGACGCGCCGAGCGGGCAAAATAAGCCACAATATAGCAAAGACAAGGCAATTGCGTACTCCGATTAACAGTAGTAGTTCCTCCAAATGTATGAAAACAGTACACGCAAGAATGACGAAACTTTTGGCAACACACAGGATATGCGTCTATGCAACGCGGGTATAAGGACTGCATGAAGGACAAACAACCCGAGTTTACGTTCTCTAACGGGGAAACGCGTTCCCGCCATTAGTCGCAATTTCGAAATCATAACCTAGATTAAACCTGTGAGGAAAACGACCGTATGTAAACGACACTCGATGCAACAAGGCGGGTACGAAGACGTACCAATCCGACCAATCCAATCCAGAAGCGCTCATTGTGCCCTGCCAACACGCGCCCAAAACGCGTCTTCGCGCAGCCGCGTGAGTTCCTTCCACGTACGTTCCTCCCACGTCCCGTCGCCCACATACGGCGTGCCGTCCGGCGCGAACGCAGGCTCTTCGGGTTTGTCGAACTTGCCGGGCGGGTGTGTGCTCTTCTCCGGAGGAAAGGATTGAGCGGACGTCGGTCGCACGGGACGAGGGTGGCGCGGCGGCGGAGGCGGCGGATGATGCGCCTTCTCGGCTGCCCTTTCTTCCGCGGCCTTCCTAAGCATTTCCAGATCCGTTTCGTCAGACGGAGACTGCGGAGTGCTCGTTCGTTCGAGATCGGCGCGGTCTCGATGCGCAGCAGGGGAACGGTCTTCTCCTGGCTGCGGCTGGTGTTTCTCCTCGGTCTCAGATTTATTGCTGTCTGGCTCCGCATCTGCCAAGACTTCCGCTTCCGCTTTCGACGACGTTGATTCCGCTGCTTCAGTCGGCGGTCCAGCCACTTCTATTCTTTCCTCCTTTGGTGGACTATCTGGCTCAGGAGAGTTGGGCGCATTCGCTTTGGTGTCGGGATCAGTACGCGTCTCTGCTTTTACGTGGTCGTTTGGCTCTGCCACTTTAGCCGGGCTCACTTCTGGGGCTGGTGCGGGTGATGCCGTTCGGGCTGCGGGCGGTGGCGGAGGCACGGCCCTTCGAGCAGCACGACGAGGGACAGGTGGTGGAGCAGGTGATCCGGTTCGTGATGGCGGGCCCGGTAACTGAACCGCGCTTGCGGGAGACGGGTCATGGTGCACAACAACGTCCTCAGCATTCGGCGCCTCCTCCTGCACGGGGGCAACCGATGCGGGCTTTGGTTCGGCTGGTGCCTCAGACTGTGCGGCGGCTGATGGCGCGATCTGCGCTTTGTCGGCGTCGTCTGGAAGAGGCGCCGATGTAGTCACAGGAGTGCTATGGGACGATTCCGGAGGAGCCGAGTGTTCCAAGGATGACTCAGAGGAAATGGACGCGATTGTCGCAGGTGCAAGCTCATCGGAGGGTGTAAGGAAACCGTCGTTCAAAGGATCATCCTCTGGTGAGGAAATGAGAAGACTGGAGAGCGTCGGTGATTTCTCAGGTTTTGTTGAGTCAGGGGTTCCCTGGCGGTGCGAGGAAGAGGACCGCGAATCTCTGGACGAAGACGTGGTCCCGGTTGACGCACGACGTCCCGCAGCGTTTTCTTCGACTGCTGGGGTGCGGGGCCTTGATCGGTTTCGGCTTGGCAAGGGAGGCGGAGTGAGCGAAATCGGCTGGGGAGAGGCGACCCGACGCGGGGGCGCCACGAAGCGACGTTTCTCAGTTTCCGGCTCGACCTTTTTGTCTTTGTCACTCTCGGTCCAACCTGGGACACGATCCAGGCCGAAAGACGACGCGACGCCCCAGAAGCCACCGGGTTTTGTTCTTCTCCGTGGTGGAACGGGAGGTTTATCGACGTTGGCACTTGCGACCTCCCTGTGAGGCGGCGGTGCCGGCAGGGGTTGGACTTCCTCTTCCCAAATCTTTTCGAGAACATTGGTACGAAGGAAAGACCACAGGGTACAAGTGGAACGGAGTCGAGCAAGACACCACCCAGAGGTACAAAGAGGAAGTGCCGAAGGGAACCCGGGTGCTGGCTCTGAGAGTCGAAAAATGTATATCTGTGCTGGGAGGGACGACGCATCGTGGTAAGGGGGAGGAGAAGGTGGTGCCGAAGGGGACACTGGTACCGAGACCGAGGATTTTCTGAAGATCGACGATGACCAGGTATTGAAGTTGGTGCCATTAGCTCGTGAGAGATATCCGGTTCGTGTGGGTGTGAGTTGTTCGGTGTGAGGTACAATCCCATGGCCACATAATCCACAAGACAACAAATTAGAGCCATTCGATCCGTGGACAACGTTAACAGCAAGAGGCGGTTGGGGAGATGCCGCAGAGGCTAAGATAATCGGAGTAGAAATTGGTTCAATCGTTAACTGCCCACTTTGGATAGCAGCGATGATTAAACGTCTTGAGAGCCAATTGAGAGCCGAGGCCATGTCGAGGCGGACGGTGGGATCACTGCGAAAGCATAAACAAAGAACGAGGTAACCGCGAACATGGAAACCTACGTGTCCTCCAGCTGCAACCTGGCTACAAACGGCAGGGCTAACAAAGAGTGGATGCTGGGTGGTTGAGGATATGTAGCCCGTAACGCGCGCAGATGGGATATGAAAGACAAAAATTCGTGATATGGTACATGGGACGTGAGCAGAAGATGCTCGTTGGTTTGCGGGGACGGTGTTTGTTCAATCCACTTGCCCTTGCCCATGGCAGCTGTCATGATATCCATACTGCGTTCGGCAGCCTCTTTCTCCCCCTGCAGGGACTGTAACTGCTGTTGCATGAGCCTGACAGCGTCCTCGGCTTCTTGCAAGGAGCGTTCGGCGTCCTCCGCTTTGCGCTCGCTCCGAGCACGCCCCAGACGCGCCTCAGCCACCATCGTGTTGGCTTGGTTGAAAAGTGCTGCGCTAACGTCGTCCAGGTCCTTCTCGATGGCGGCCTGAGCGCTCTCCGCCTGCCCGCGTCTGGCCGCTTCCTCCGTAGCTTTCTCCATAAGCCGCGTCAGTTCGGAAGTGACGTGCGACTTCTCGACCAGGAGACCGGTGTCCAGCGCCGAGAGGTGTTGGGAGCGCTCTAACTCCAGCTGGGATATTTTGACAGAAGAGGCACGGAGCGAGGAAGACGTGACGTGAAGGTCATCTTCCAGGTTTGAAACTCGGTCGTACGACTTGACTAGTTTGTTGTTGAGTTGTGTAACTTGAGAAACGAGGTCTTGAACTTGTGTTCGGAGGGACGAAATCACTAGGTCTTGCGCATCCTTATCGATGCTGCCTTTCCTGGGAGGAGCACGCTTGCTGCGGACTTCCGGGTTCGGGGAAGAAGGGCTATGGTGGTTCGAGTGAGGTTGAGGCTCTGGGCTCTGGGCAGCAGCGCCAGTTGTATTGGACGTGGCGTCGTCCTCGAGTGACGGAGGCATGCGACCGAAACTACAGAAAGCCTACAGTGCTTGATAACCGTAGATTTGAGACCGTCAAAGATAGTGGCCTCGGGTCGGGTGCGTCGGGCGGAAGTCGTTCATCCTAACCGGCCCGAATAGCCGCACGAGCGCGTTCCTTCCTCGCTCTTGTCACGGTATTAACCAACAAGTCTTATTCTTGTCTTGGCTATATGCAGGTCTCGTACACTGTCGCGTATAAATAGGACGAGGAATACCTGTCCGTCAGCCATATTTTCGCCAACTTGTGGGTCAAACAATTCCGCTCGTTGCTGACTTCTGGCGAACTGGCCACCCCTAGATGAGTGGCAAGAACCCCTAGATGACTGGGCTGCACTGCACTGTCGTCGTCGACTACCATCGTCATGGTTAATATCTATCTGAACATTGATAAATCGACACTCCTCTTCCTCTCTATTCCTGACAGTGATGTGCAGAGGTTATCCATCTATCCCTTTAAATGGCTCCGGTATGTTATGTTTAGCATTTGTGGAGCTCGTGGTTGTCTTTCTGCAATACCGGGTGGCCCTGCAATCGATTATGACAGCGCATCGTTGAACGACATTGTAAACTTATACTATGAGCCTTTGGGTAAGGTCTTCTTCTGTCTGTGAGATCGTCTCTCACCACTGTCACCCAGGGAATTGTGTCTTCGTGGAATATCCAAGTTTAAATGACCAGACTTCCCCAACGACTTCAGAGATAGGATCATAGCACGAGATGGATCAGCCTGCATTGTTACACGCCATCCTGGAGAATATTGCGATGCAGCACACCTGCTGGAACAGAGGTGATGAGGTAATTTCCCGAGTCGGTCTATGTGATTCTTTAGTGACGTTCTTCTCTTTTCTAGTATATTCAGAGGGTCGTCAGAGATCGTTCTTCCTGTTATCACCGCGGGTCACTACCCCAAATTTCGGGAATTGATGATGTTCAGAATGGTGTATTGTTGGCCAAGTCTGTGCACTCAATGCTTGCTCAAGGAGCCGTCGCGTTCTTAAGGGTATGAAGTTTGGTGGCTCATATTTAGACATCCATTAAAATGTGACCAACTTCAGACGCCGAACTATGGACTGGACCCCACTGACATACCCAGGGTCGACCTAGGTCAAGCGCGCACGGATCATATTACCCTTCAACAATTGAAGGTGCCTGAGGATTATAGCCCGGCCACAGCTGCAGCTCTAGAGGCCATGGCAAACACAGTGCCAGTGCCTGCTTTTACCTTCTTTGCCGTAGGGTCAAACCTGGACGCGCTCTTTCAGGGCACGAGTAACGAGAGTGGCACAAGCGAGCAGGGCACAGGAAACTCACTACCCCCTCACATTATCCTCGACTACATGTACGGTGTTGCTGCTTACAAGCAATGGGGCAGGCAGGGTGGAACTACGCCAGAATAGTTTGCCAGGCGATGGGGAAAACGAACGGAGGATGAGGAACGGGCGGCCCAGGAAACAGCCGAGGCAAAGTAATGGAGTGGATGAAACATGGAGCTCGGTAAATAGTGGCGGTTGTGGTGATGCCTGTTGTATGGATTGGGTCAACGAACGTATTGGGCTCGTGCTTGAAACTTCCTTTCGCCAATCCCACCCGCAGAAACCAGAGAGGGCGCAGCTTCAGATATCAGCGACGTGTTTCTCAAGTAGAGGGGTGGTGAGCGTGGTACAGAGCGCGATAAGGTCGGGAGAGTGGAGAGACCTTCTGTTGAGGGCGATGACTCGGGGTGGTGAGCAAGGGCAGTGAGGAACGAGAGAGCAACCGGAACCTGGCTCTAGTACTGTATCGTGCGAGCTCAAAATAACACAAAATAGTAGTGTTTGTTTCGTGTACACCAACACTTGATGTACCTTTCCGATCAAATCAGGGTAACCAAAAATATAAAAATGCAGTAGATCCGACCCCGACCTCTTACACAGGGCGGGCAAGACACGAGCAGGAGGAGCAGGCGATGAGGAATCGATGCGCACAAGCTCATCGACCGTATATAACTCTGTGACGGTTTGCTCGTTTCGCGTGAGTGTACCTAAAGCCCAACAATCTCGACGGGAGGGCGGAGACGCGAGTTGTCTTGTCAGAGCAGATCACAGAAATGGAGCCGAGCGCTTCGACGGAATGGAGCTTTTTGACAAGTATTGTCCATTGTAAACCCAGTCCATGCGACTATACAAAAGCGAAAAATGAAATGAAAGAAAAAGTATAGTGGCGCGGTATCAAAGTCCATACAATACAGTAATTTTTTTTTATGACAAAGGCACACCATTTACTCTGTTGTGACCGACTTGGCCCTGCAAGAAAACGTCAGAGAATACTCAAAGGATATATAAAAGGGACGCACAAGTTTCGAGGGAAGTCGACGTCAAAGCCCTTGTTGATAGCGAGGTGGTAGCTGAGCAATTGCAAGGGGATGACATTGACTAAGCCCTGAAGGCAGTCGACGGTTTGCGGCACGCGGATAGTCTGAACATCCTTCGAGATACCCTCATCACCTTCATTGCATATGACGATGGGTTGGGCCTTGCGTGCGGTAATCTGGGAGAACGCAGATTGGACCTTGGGGTAGAGAGAGTCACGTGTCATAACAATGATCACGGGCATGTTCTCGTCGATAAGCGCAAGGGGACCGTGTTTCAACTCCCCAGCAAGGATACCTAACAAACCAAAACGAGGCAATTGTATGTAAGAAACTTTCGAATGGAGACCGCTTACCCTCCGAATGCATGTAGCTGATTTCTTTGATCTTTAGTGCTCCTTCAAGGCAAGTAGCGTACCTAGACAAGGAAATGATTTAGTCCGGTTAGTGGGCCAGATCAATCAAACACGCACTGGTAACCACGGCCCATGAGCAAAAGGCTGGTCGACTTGGCAAGGACACCTTCGGCCATCTCCTTGAGCGCCGTGTCTCCCGCCAACACAGAGCGGATTTGGCCGGGAAGTGCGTGTAAACCGGAGATGATTTGGTTGCGACGCTCGGTAAGCGAGATGCGATCTTCCGAGAGTTGAAGGGCCATCATGAGAAGAGCAATGTACTGCGAAGTGTAAGCCTTCGTAGATGCCACACCGACCTCGGGACCAGCGTTGATGTGGACACCACAGTGCGAATCGCGTGAGATGGTAGAGCCGACGGTGTTGACTACACCAACACACAAGGCGCCACGCTCGAGACAATACCGCATTGCCAGGATGGTATCGGCGGTTTCACCACTCTGAGAAACGAAAACGCAGACATCATCACGGAAGATCGGGGTCTTGCGATCCAGGAAATCAGATGCCAGCTCAACGCTGACGGGGATCTCGGTAAGCTCCTCGAAGATGGCTCGAGTAGCGATGCATGAATGATAGCTGGTGCCACAAGCCGAGAAGACAATGCGGCGGCCGCGTCTGATGATGGGGAGGTATGCGCGTAGTCCACCGAGAGTGATCTTGTTGGTATCGAAATTAACACGACCACGCATTGTGTTGACGACGGATTCCGGCTGCTCGTAGATTTCCTTCTGCATGAAGTGGTTGAACTTGCCCTTCATGATTTCGGCAATCTCAATCTCGAGAGTCTCGAGGCTGCGAGTGGACGGGGTCTGTTGGCCATCCTCACCACGACGGAGGCGGTGGATGTGTAGCTGTCCCTCTGCGATGTGGGCAATATCGTCGTCCTCGAGATAAAGGACACGCTTGGTGTGCTCGACGATAGCCGCGGCATCTGATGCAACGAAGAACTCAATGGGTTGGGGAAGGCCATCTTCGGACATGAACGCCCGAGATTGTGTACGCATGATCTTGGGGTTCACAATCGGCGGCGCAAGAAGCCCGCCTGAGGTGGTGGGAGAAACTGGGGTCTCTGTCAGTGGGCCGATTCACGTCCCAAAGTGCAAACACAGCTCACGGGTCTCGACAATCTTCTGATCAGCCTCCTGCCCGGCGAATTCGACGTCGACAAAGTCGACCTTGAGTTTCTTGTCAGTCTTGACGCCGATCAGGAGAGGCGAACCACGGCGAGCAGTGACCACTTCATCGGGGTAGTGCTTCGACTTGAAGACAAAGGCAAAGGAACCCTCGAGCTCCTTGAGGACGGCCTTGACGAGCTCGGTGAAAGTGATACGCTTGTCCGGTTGGGAGTCATAGACGTATTTCGTGAGAATGGCGACGGCCTCGGTGTCGGTTTCGCTCTCAAATTTAAAGCCACGGTTCTGGAGAACGAGGCGGAGGGCGGCGGCGTTGGTAACAATACCGTTGTGTACGACGAGGAAATCGCTGCTTGGGTCCGAGCGCAGTGGGTGGCAGTTTACAACCGAGGGGGGGCCGTGGGTTGCCCAGCGAGTGTGCGCGATGGAAACTTGTGAGTTGAAGACTTTAGACGTGTCTACCTTTGCGGCCGCGATTTTCTCGCGGAGACCAGCGACTTTACCGACTTCCTTGTAGTAAAAAATCTCCCCAGGAGAGTCTCCATCGATGCCGATTCCAGCAGAGTCGTAACCACGATATTCTTGGCGGGCAAGACCGTTGCAAAGGATGTCACAAACCTCCTTGCGATCCTGGGCGGAGGAAGAGAAATTAGTCGCTTATCGGTGTCATGGAGGGCGTCGCGAGGGTGACGATGCGACGACCGGGGTGGAGAGACATACCTTGGGTCTGAGATAACTGCAGTAGCCGAAGATTCCGCACATGGTGAATGGGTATGAAGAAAAACGGGGGTGATGATCAAGTGATAAGGGTCAACAGAGTGAGGATCGTACCCAACTAGATCAAAATGAGCACTGTTTATATACTCTCTTGTCCTACCCGCGGCCCATTTAGGCTCAGTTCCAAAAAATTGAGAACATCAGAAGATTGCAGCGTAACAGCGCTGAATGTGTTATTCAACGCTGGCTGCACATTTTGCCGTCATCGCAATCGTCCAAGGCACACAGCCTCGCAAGCCGTAATTCATTGATTCTATTTTTACCCCGAGTTGCCCGAAGGGTAGAAGCAATGCACATAACGACGACCGACTACATCATAGAAATACCGTGCATCGTGCATCGCATGCCAGTGTAGAGCAGATTTAGCCGATTCGAGACAAACGAGGGGACAGACCCTGCCCTGCCTGACCATCACCACGCCCACTTGCGCTTCACACTAGTAGCACCGGCATTGCGAAGAATCCGACAAGAGATAACGCAGGACCGCCCAGGCAGCTCTTGCTGAACCCAACGCCCCACCCTCCACGAGCTCAAACCCATCCCCTCGGCCCACGAAGCACACGCAAAACCCCCTCATGCCTCCAGTCCTACTTCCTCGCGATACGATGAATATTATGGGCGCCCGAACGCGGCCACGCCGCCGACGCCGACGCCGCCGGTCATCATGTTCCGGTGCCAATCTAACAATTTGAACCCCATGCGCCAAGAATCAATCATACGTACAAGCAGCAGCTCCTGATCCGGGAGTCGACCATTCTCCGCGGCCTGTCCCATGGAGGGCGCGGACGCCGGTAGCGCGTATGCATCACGTACACCTCAACGAGCGCTGTGACTGCGCTCGTTGCCCTATGTTAGGGCCGGCGATTATGCCTTTGTTCCAACCAACCGACCACCCTCCCCCCCGGAGTTTCCGACTCCGGCTCCGGGTCTAGCCAGCGCGGCTCGTTGATTTCCCAGTCGGCGCTCTTGACGTGATATTAGGCGCGCAAAGAAGAAACGCGTGAAGATCACCTCGACTCTTCATCGCCCCGTGCACATCTGTGTTCGCTTCTCGAGTCGTCGAGAAGGGGCGCGGGGACAAAAGCCCGCCAATCCTTCGCCTATGGTTCGGGACGATCTCTACGAAGCTGGGTATATTTCGGCCGCTTGCGTGAGGTGTAGGATGGATGGGGCGTCCGGCGCTCATCAGCACGACGCGCTCAAACAGATCGAAGTGCACGAGGGCGCAAAACCCTGCAACCGGCGAGCCAATGTCATGATCGACCACGGCATGTACGGAGTTATAGCCCAGGGTATGCGTTAAACATCCGGTATGGAATAGTGCGCTCTTCGAAGCGGGTGAGCCCGTTGTCTGGACCCACCGGAGAGGGTTCGACTGTGGCCCCGCCAGTCTGGAACGACGACGACGTAGCCCGTGGAAAAACGAGTTCGGAATACCCGCCAAGCGAATACGAAAATCATGCGGAAGGATTATCAGCGCTTTATCATATGTAAATTCAGGCCATTGACCCGTAGAGAATATAATGGGAGATTCCAGAGGGCTTTTGTCCTTGTTCGTACGAGTGAGCTTCTGAAAAGGCGATCTCGATCTTGTCCAGGTCGTTCAGGTCAGGCACGATCGGTGAAGATAGCAATCCACTGATGTAAAATTAACATATTTTCCGACTACAGGTCAAGAATCCACGAAGTTTTTATGGAAAGTATTGACATAGAAAGCAAAGTTATTGGGATGCGATGTTATTGTTTTAGCTCGCGCAGTGCGTGTGTTTGAACTCATCGCTGATTTGCTGCGCTTCAGGGTCTAGGTCACCGACTTTGACCACGCGCCCTTCCGCGTCATACGTCGTGGGCTCTGAGAGGGTATTCATCTTGGAAGAGAGTACCACCGTATTAGCAGCTCTTCGTCAAAAACGCGGGAAGAAGCTGACCTGAACATGTACGTTCGTGTATGGCTTCGTAAAAGAAAATCCAGGAGTAACAGTTTGTTGGCCGCTTCGGAATGCAGACGAGCCGTTGGCCGTCGACCTGCAGTTCGGTTAAGTGACGACCAACAATGACGTGCGTTAATGGACCAACGAGAAGGTCTCCACGTTTGCTGCTGAGAAATTGGCTAAGCGGCGAACGACACGAGAGGCCGCGATCTAATAAATAAAGGATCAGTGAGTGATATATGAACGGATGTCGGGTGCCGCATACCGTGGAAGCGATGGCTGCTGGTACATTCGCTATGATCGACATGACCGCATTCAGATCAAGAGTCATAAAGACCTATGCAAGGAACATGTTCAAACTCAGCACGCCGAGTCAAATGAAATTACATACAGTGGCAATCAAGTTGGCGAGGAAACTGTAGGGTGAAACGACATCAACAACCATTTGGGATCAACCAACGCTTCGTGGACATACGCAATGATGAAGTAATACAAGCCATCCGCAAACATCATGTTGACAAGTTGACTCTTGGCACCAGAAGGACGAACAAGTTTGGATGCTGTCAAAAGGAGGACGATCAAGTCGAAGGTCATGCTGTAAATGAATGTGGCAGAGAGGAGCTTGCTATCCGTCGATGTAATAGCACATCCCCCACTGGGAACCCATACCGCGGTCAACAAGATACCGTGAAGTAGCAAAGACCAGTGGCCGAGGCTGATTGCGACGAGCGTGCAGACGATGTACCATTTCTGCCCCCAAACAGCCATTCTGGAAACGAATCTAAGCGAGTGTACGGATTGCAATCGGTTTCACTCTTCGCTTACGTTCGAATTGAGAGATTGACGCTAGCCATGCCGATTGCCATGTTACCCATGCACTAACGCAATGAGCACGCACAAAGGCGGGTATGAGAAAAGCGGGAAAAACCTGATTAAAGGTATACAAGGCCTGGCAATTCAGCTCTCTGTATGCGCATACATGAGTCAAAATAAATGGAGAGTGAACGACATGCTCGTACGATTGGGCGTTAAGCGCGATAATACTAAAACCATTACAGTGAGGGAGCTGAGCGAAATGTCGAAACGATGAGACTCACATGCCAATCAAAGCCGCCAATAAGCTGTAACGGCCGCAGAAATAGAAGAACTGTCGGTACACGTAAGAGGGCAAAGATCGAAGAAGGAGAAGAAAGCAAGAAAACCCCACCAGGGGCCATCGGAATTTACGCTGGCCGGAAATGAAGGAGAGATCGAACTGGAAGGAAACACAAAATTCCCAACTGAATTGAATTGGCAGATGAACACGCGAACGCAGGGAAGGGAGATAGGAGGCGCTCACAGATAAAGTCCAAAGAGAACGTGGATGAGGTGGGCGAAAGCCTCTGTGCCAAGACGATGAACGTCTGCTGTCAGGCAGAAGGGAAACAGACATACGAGCGTCGCGAGCCAGCTGAGCAGGTGCATGCCAGTCAACCATGGTGAGAGAGCAGAGAGACGGGGTCGAGCACCGGGGACTATTGGATAGAAGCTCAGTCGGCCAATTTATAAAACACTTCTCGGATGTTTGTTCGCTGAACAGAACCGATGAGGACTAACTCCAAGAGTTTCCATCAAATGCATCTTTTTGGCACCCATCGCGACGGCATTCAGGAAGTCTAGTTACTGTCTTGCGTATCCTGATTACCCTTTTAAAAGGCATGGTTCTCAGCTATTCAACTCCCTGTCAGTTCCTATCTCTTCCTTCTCTAATACGAAACTGGCACGTGCCTATACTGGGAGCTTGCTTCGGCAGATAAGGTACCCTGCGGCTGTTTTTCGGCTTGCGGGTGACCGATCGTCGTTATCCTTAGGTCATCTGGGTCGCAAGATTGGGATTTTGCGCCGTCGTCACACTAGGAGCGAGTCTGAAAAAAGGGGTTCTCTAGAGTCCGTACTATATGCTGTACTCGTGAGGACACGAAATTACTAGGCACATAGCGCTGTTCGAACTCCACCGCTTCGCCCTATCGCATAAAGATACTGTAAGGGCGTGCGTCAGTCCAGGCTTTCAGACGGAAAAAATGGAAATGTTCACCACCCCATGAACGTCTCCGTTATTTTTGCGCAGCTTGGGATTACCTCTTTCCTTTCTCGCGAGCCCAAATGTGCACTTGGCTGTCATGTTGTGTGTATGCATACACCAGATGACCTAGAAAAAGGAGGCCTCGCAACCATCGCGCACATAAGCGGATTACATAATGCACATTGGGCCGAACTTTCCGTTTCATCTCACCGTCCGAGCAATGCAGTATTAAAGCCCGCAGGCCGCTCAAGCCCACTTGAGAAATACGATGTGTCGTCCACAAATCTACCATGGAAGGTACATTATTCCTGTTAACCGCTACCTTCCACAAAGGTCTCAGGGTCATAGATCATAGTGATACAGACGGGATAGTCCGCCAATAAGGGTGTAGCATGCCTCCAACACTGAAGAAGGCGGACACGGTACTCTTTTCTTGGCCAGCCAGTGTCTACCTTCGGAGATGAAGCCTCTTCAAGAAGCTTTTTCTCCCGGCGTCAGATGGGCCTTGAATGACAGGAAATGCGCCAACGGTAACGTCGGTGTTGCGAGAAGTGAGGACTATGTCAACCCATACTGAGGTTTATCAACCATCATTCGGCTCTCGGCGACCTCTTTAGCCCGCGATTGATCAATGAGGTATGCGAGTGTGGCAGTATTCTCATCGCACCTACAAAATGCAGGCCACGCTAGTTAGACCGACGACCCCAAGGAACCTGTAGTACACGTACAACTTGGCCACAATGCCCTCGAAGGCGCTCACCGCACGTTTGACTTCCCGCAGGACGCTGGCCAGTTCGACATTTCTCTCACGGACCCACCGTCCGTGAGCGTTAAGCACCTCCCGAATCCACCGGAGCCCCCATTCCAATCTGGGCCCCCGCTCTAGCACCTCCGCAGAAACTCCAAGCAGTCGCGGAACATACACAGTCGGCAGTTGCCGTGCGACCAGTCTAATCTCGTTGTAAGGAATTGCTTCGTAGACCTGACTGATAACTGTCTTCTCGTTTAATCGGAAGGCCATCACCAACGCCTCGAGATAGGATTGCTTCTGGAGCGTCGCGAGCACGGATTGGGGTGTCAGCTCGACGGAAAGGTCGAAGGGATCAAATGAAAGGCCGTCGTCGACCGAGTAGATCAGGAGTCCTTCTGTCGACGCCGCTGCCCATGCAAGGCCCGTCGGTGAGAATCGAATACACTTCGTGCGAGCTTCCGGCTTGTACCGCCGCTTGGAAAGGTCTCCTCGTTGCACACCGGGTAAACTGATGTCCATACGATCCTCGAGGTCGCTCTCTTCGCCGCGGTCGTCTATTAAGTCGACATTTCCCGCCTCTGTCACACGCCTACTGTCCAAAAATTCCTCGGTGCCGTCGAGTGACAGGTTTTCGGAAATTTGCCAACGGCGTATGAGCACGCCTTCGCGACTGTCGTACAACGCGATATACTTGCTATTACCGCCCGCGAGAACGCACGATCCATCCGCACTCCAAGCGACGCTTGTGAAGGCTTTGCTCGACGCACTGTTTGACGCGGCCACGCGATCGTCGGCTTTGCGACCCCCTGAGATGTCTTTTCTACCTTCGATTACGTTTGTTTGTTTGGACTGGTTGGTAGAGAAAAACGTGAGCTGCCCATCAAGCGTCGATACGACGAGCTCCTGGCCGTCCGGCCGGAAAGCAAGTGAAAGGATGTCTGCATTGAGCTGGAATGGCTCCACGATGTGCGAACGACCGAAGACATCCCATACTCGCACGGACTTGTCCCAAGATCCGCTGGCGAGAACATTTGTTGTAGGGGAGAAGGCTAGAGAGCTGACGGGACCCTCATGCCCTGCGAGGACGTCTAATAGCTTTCCTGTTTGAACGGACCACAGAAAGACCTCGTAAGAGTCCGTTGAGCCCGCTGTGATAACCTCGCCACTCGGATCAACTGCCAGAGATGAAAACTGTACGGGTGACGGGGAGGTAAAAGTCCGAAAGTTGCGGTACCGGATCAGGTCGAAGGCTCGTACTGTCCCATCGAGCGAGGCTGAGAATAATACCTGGCCCTGCGAAGCGAATTCGACGGCGGATACCGATGCAGTATGCTGGGAGAAGGTGATGATACAGAAACCAGAGCGAGTGTTCCATAACTTGACTTTGCCATCGTCGCCTCCCGTTGCGATATACTGCCCGTCGGGAGAGTATGCGAGCGTATTGACGTCAAAAAAGTGACCTTGTTGTTTAAGAATGTACGATTCTGACTGCCACTCCCATACCAGCAACTGCCCTAGCTTGCGTGCGCCAAAGGCTAGCCACTCGCCGGAAGGATTGATGGCAACGGACGATATTTTTTCTTGGGAGATACTCAGCGTATGCACGTTCGTGAACGCGGGCATCTCCCAGAGCCCAAAAACGCCAGACGAGAAGCCAACAATGAGTAGTCCAGAAGCCCTGTGAAAGGTACTGCAAACGACCTTCGTATTAGGTTGGTTGAAGTAGTGGCGTTGGTGGATCCCCCAACGAATGCGAGCAACCAGAGGATTTTGAGAGGTTGGCGCAACAAGATGTTCGTCTTCATCGTCGGAGGAAGAATTGTCGGAAGGCTTGGCTCTCCAGACGAACACAGCACCATCGCGACTGACAGTGTACACCTGGCGAAGACACAATCAGCGAACGTGTCACGGAATCTAGGATAACACCTTACCGATTCTGAATTAGAGGAGAAATAAGCGCTGAGCACGGCATTTTTATGGCCCGCGAATGTTTTGGGTCGGAAGCCATCCACTGGGTTCAAAGTGTACAGCCGAGCGGTCATATCCTTAGAGGTGGTGATAAAGCATCTAAGAACGGAGAGTTGTTGCGGTAGCAAAGTTAGGATCCAAGTTGCCACGTACTGAGAGTTCGGTGACCATTCTATGCTCAGAACATCGTCATGATGGCCCGTATACGTTCGGTGCAGGACAAACGGTGCAAACTCGCGGATAAGATGGTTCGGTGTCTTCCAAACTTGAACGTGGGAGTCGTGCGTCACAGCAATGAAAGATCCGTTGGGCGAAAACTCGACAGCCTTGACGGACTTTTTGAAGTTAAAATGGTGGAGGACAATGCGCCTGCGGAAGCTGACTAGGAGGGCCCTCCCGTCTGCGAGTCATGAGTGTACAGGACGCGATCTGACGACGCGTCGGCCACACCTTCGTCAACACTGATCAAAATGTTTCCATCAGGGCTAAGAGCGATTGCAGCGACATTTTTACGATTTTGGAAAGGGAAGGTAAAGGATTTGTTGCTGCACAAGAAGACGGTCAGTCGGTTGCGAGGGCGGGTTGTAAGATACTTACTTGACTAAATCAAAGACGGACACTCTATTGCCCACAGGACTGAGCACGGAATTGCCGTCTGGCGTAAATGAAATATTTCCCTGCCGATACACGGTACCGCATAGATTTGAGAACTGGACAGAGGAGATGAGAAGCGCGTCGAATGCATTCAAAGGCGCCTTGCCTTGAAGTTTGCCTTCATTTTTGGGTCCTGTCCCGGTCCGGTCCGGTCCACTTAACCAAAACTTGTGGATTATGTCATATTCTCACGTGGAACGTACCCAGCAAACATCCCTTCTCTGTTAAGGTTGGATCCTCCATGAGGCTCGCAGATCCTGATCGAAATTTTGACAAAAACGTATTTGGTATCCGCGCCCTGAATTTTTCATATATAATCTAGAGCTGCGCCATCCCCCTTTCACAGGCGATCTTGCTGTGGAGATTGACAGCGTTTTAATAGCGATCGAGCCATGCACCACTCACTCCAAGCTTCGAGTCCTCTGTGACTATTTCTAGAACATGCCAAAGTGCACCTCGATCTCGCCGGTACAGAAGCCTCCACTCTTCCTTCTTGGCGGCTGTTTCATAGCTGCCCTACAACTCACGCCGCGCGCTAATAGTGGTCATGAATCAGTGGCAAATGGCTCTAACCTAGACTTTAGTCGGCACTGTTGTCGCCGGTATCTCTACTCGCGGTTCCTGTCAAGCGGCTCCATACCGCCAAAGAAGTTTGCTATCGTCGTCCCGACCTGTGACGCCCCAGGGACGCCATCAAATAGACCACTGTAGCAGTGCCTTGTGGGAGAAGCCGGATGTTTCCTACGACAATTTCATGAACCGCCACTTTGAATGACGATCCTCGCAAACCTGCCGCAGTTTGCCGTTCTTCTCCTTTCAAGTGATGTCGGACGCGGGAGCTGTGACCTGGCGTGAACTCACCACGGAGAACTTCTCTGTAGACTCTGACAGCTCGATGGCGCATCACCAGAGCGTCCTGGGTCGATTGGCACCTCCAGAGTCCTTCCATTGGATTTTGGTGGGAAGCGTGAAAGTGCGTTTGAGCAGAACTACTCGGGGGAGGGTGTTTGGTGGCGTGGAATTTGATGTTTTTTGTTTCAACACTTCCGAACTTACCGCGAGTGCTAGCACGTACCTTTCCTCCGGAACTTCTCCACTTGGAATTCAACCACATCTCGCGCCATGCCCGTGTTCTCGGTCCTCGTGGAATAAAAGACCACTCTCGCTGATCAAACAACTAGAAGATCACATTTCTCTCCTCCACTTGGTGCGAAATCCACAACCCATGCGGTACAATATTGACCCCTTCTGATCCACAGCCGTTGCCTGTCTCTCTTTGGAGAGCCTTGTGCGCTCTTTACTCCCAAATAGAAACCACCACCCCCTACCTCTACACCCTCTCACAGTCACCATGTTATCTGCTTTCCCGGATGTGACCGCAACAGGCCAGAGCGCTGAATTCCCAACCCATAACGAGCGTGCTTCTCTTAATTTTTTGACGGGGAAGTATCATTGGGTCAATCCTCCATCTCCTGCAAATTCTCTCTCGTCTCGTACTGCCTCGCCCACTTCTGTCTCCTGTCCGACCATCTCGTCTCTTGAAACGAGGCGAAGCGCATCCCTGGATCCAGAGCAGTTGCAAACGCCGATCTTCGCGTTCTCCGACCTGGCTAGCGACCCCGCAATCCTCACCACACACTCAAAATCGAGCGCGGGACCTTTAAATCAGCGGTCTCCATACGTTCGAGCGAATGCCGTCGACATATCTTCGTCCCAGCAGCCAACTATTCCCCTCGTTGACGAGAATGAGCTAGACGACCTTCGCTGGTCCACTGGTGTACCTCGCCACATGATGGATGTCTTCCGAGCCAACCCGTTCACTGCAATGGACCTTGTCACGTGCTACTAATACGACCCCCCCTTCCCTCGACAGTTCGATTGCCGCCGATAGTATTCAGTGCACGAAGGGGGGTTTCCTCCGTGCCGCGCCGACTACGAAGCGCAAACTCTCCAAGTCTCCCGGCGAAGCGGCACAACCGAGAAGGAAGGGCCGCACAAAACGTGCCCGCGTTCATTCTCTTCCCGTCATCCCATTTCCCGCCACTGGCCCGGAAGAAATGTATGCGTACGAATTTAGGGTTGACGTTGACCCCCCGTACTGCAACATGGAATCCTCGTGCGTCGAAAACAACTGGCGGAGCAACCGGCCGTCGTTGTCGAGACCATACGGCAACGAGCACTTGCTAACCGCTCGATCTGGGGTGGCCTACCGCTCGGAGGATCCCTGTATGCGCCTGCCTGTGGACCGCATGGATGCAGCCTTGTCTCTCTCTCTCCCGTCTCCCTTCTCGTACCCATACTCTCACGACGCATCAGTTCTCAGGACGGGCGGGTTCTGAACACCACATGTATCCATCTTACCTTCCCTTCCCTTCAGCGCCTCCTCACGCTCGAATGTCACCGTGGTTTGGACCCGTATCGAATTCATCGGCGCCCACTTCTCACGTGGACAACGATGAGTCCTGGACACGGTTCGAAGAATGCGTATGCAGTTCGCTGCCCTCGGCTGTTCCCACGCAGGTCACGATGGAGGATATACAAACCCACACGTCACCACCGAAACTGTTGTATGCATGTCCTCTTTGTCCGAGAGACTTTCGACTTCCGAACGGTCTTGCTTTGCATCTCAAGTGGCACGACCGTGTGTCAGGTTCGACGAGGAACTTGGCCATGTGGCAGGCGCAGCCCCGAAATAGAACCGTCAAGGTTACTCGTGCGGAGTTGGGCCAACCGGAAGGGCGCCACTTGAGCAATATTCAATCGCCTTTCCAGGGAGATGGCCTACAAGGTCCAAGTTCGGTACCGGCTGAAACTGTAAGGGAGCAGCTTAAACGTGAATGCGCACGACTAACAAATTACTGGTTAGGAACAGTACATGAACTTGCTTTCGTTTGAGGATCAGCCCCAAGAATGTGCGCTATTTCACGACGTGCTACAGTTGAATGACCACGCTAGCCCGCCGTTGGAGACCGATACATATCTTGCACCTCTGGATGGATTGTCAGTGCTGCAGCCTCTCCCGTTTGAGCAATACCGTGTCCTGCCCCAGGAGCTTTCATTAATCGGTCCGGATTTTCCACGCCGGATGTAAATACATAAATAATCGTAAATACTCATACTTTTAGGGTGTATGACGAAATTGGAGTGGTGGAGTGAGACGATCGAAAAGCTTGAACCGAAACCCTTGAAATAGAGCGATTCCAACGTATAGGGGCTTTTCACTACGAATACCAACATACCAAGAAACAATGACCACGACACTCCCCTCTTCCATTCACAATCACCATGAATCCCCTTCCACTCCCGGCCTCGAAATTCCCGGTGCCTTCCCTCGGGAGCATACAAGCACTACAAGACAGCGTACATTGTCTGGCCATGCTTCAGACCGCATATCTCTCCCATCCACAGAAAAGGAGGGTACCCACCCAGGCGAGCATTGTGGCGGCGTCGGCTCACTCCCTGGCACCATCAGCGAGACCTCCGTCGCCAAGTTGCCCGACGAGCGGGCGAGCGAGGGAAAGGCTGTCCCCGCACCGCCTTCGAGGTCGAAAGAGCTTGCTATAGACACAGACCATGGAGATGAGGCTGTCGTCCCTACTAGCTCTTCTGTCGCCAAGGTGCCCGATGAGCGGGCGAGCGAGGGCAGGGCTGCCTCTGAGCCCGCTTCGAGACCGAAAGAGCTCGTTGTGGACACCGGAGACGACGTTCGCGAGGACGTCGTCGCCCCAGCCACAGCCCCAGCCAGCTATGCAGCACCGGGTGTAACAGAGCAAGATAGTCCAGTGCGGAGGCCGGACCCGCAGGGTCCTAGTGCTGTCGGCGAGCAAGTCCCGGCGGAACGGGGTGCAGAGACCGAGGTGAGTTCCCCTGGAGTGGGCGTTCGCACCCGTTAACAAAAACCTTTTTGCATATAAAGGGGACCGCAGATTCGAAGTTCAAGGAGGAACTGAGGAAAGAGGGCAAGAGTAGCGGGGCGATCGACGAAGGAACGCGCCAACCGCCGCTGTCCCGTGCCGCGGCAGTGGAAGATCCCGCCCCGCCGAAAGGCGGCGAGGAGGATCCCAACAAGGCAGCGGTGGTGCAGCAGCAGCAGCAACAGCTTGAGACTGCGGGAGGCCCTGCGACGCGGAAGGGGAGGTCGAGCAGCGACTCGGACGCGGGTAACCAGGCGAAGGCGACCATCATGAACCGTGTGAAGGGCGAGATGAAGGTGCTCCTTGGGAAGGCTAGTAAGAATCGGGATAAGGTCGAAGAAGGGGAAAGATTGAAGCACGGCGCGCAGTAGGCGGTGCGCACGTGCAACCACACATCATGGAGGCTATGATCTCTTTTTTCTTTCCCGGGGGTCACTATCGTAGGGCCTCTCTCGATCTAATTCTCGATTCCGCCATTTGTATCAACAGGTGTGGAAGTCGTGGGGTGGAATTGTGAATTACTTGTAGGATAGTACAAACCGTCTCGTAGTTTTGTAGCGATGTAGCGACGGACATTGCGGTGGAGCCTGCCTGCTATGGACATTGTTCAAGTTTGTGTTCGAGAGCCGCGGGTGGCGCAATGGGACATCTGCATCATGGTCGAAATCTATTTACGTCGATGATTCTCGATTCCCTTTCCTCTCCATTCCCCTTGATGATGTCCAGAGGCTATCAATCCGCCCTTTCAAATGGCTGCGATATGTATTATATTCTATTTGTGGAGCCCGTGGTAATCTGTATGCGAGGCTGGGTGACCCTCCAGTCGACTATGACAGCACCGAGTTGGCCGATCACCTTATATACTTCTATGAGCCTTCGGGTAAGGTCTCTTATTGCATGTGAGATCGTAGCTCACTCCCCATTTCTCCAGGGCATTGTATCTTCATCGACCACAAAGGTTTGAATGACAGTGTGACATCTACTGATCAAACACCACGCCGCGCCAATTTCAGAAAGGAAATCCTGGCCCGAGATAAAGCGAATGATTGTCATGCGGCACATCTGATCCCAAGGAGCAAAACCGACAAGGTAATAACGAGTAACAATCGTGATCATTCAATGTGGTTCTCTAATGATGGTCTTTTCTAGTACATTCAGAGGGTTGTCGAAGACCGATCATCCCTTTATGGCGGCACCTATGATTCGTAGTATTGATGCCATCGAGAATGGTGTGTTGTTGGTCGTGGACCTGCATAGGAAGCTTGGCAGAGGAGATGTCGCCTTCTTGAAGGTATGACGCTCTGGCAGTTCCTGTTTACTGTAGGCACGTTTAAACGTTTTAGACGCCAAACTACGGACTGGATCCCACCGACATCCCGAGAGTCGAATCCTCTGACAGACAAGGCCCTGTGCCCGCGGATCACTTTACATTACATCGCTTGAAATTGCCTCCTGGTTATGACCAGACCACGGCTGCAATCTTGGAAAGCACAGGAAAATTGCGCCCTGACATTGCCTTCACGTTAGGTTTAAACGTGGATGCCCTATTCCGGAGCACAGATCTGCTACCTGCTGCGATTATCCTCGATTATGTGTATGGTATTGCTGCTTACGAACAGTGGAACAGCAAGCGTGACGATAAGGCCGTTCACGGTGTGATAGGGAACTACCGCAACGAACATTACGTTGATAATCCAGCAACCTCCCCCAGTCCGCCAACTGACAACTACGAGGACGAAGTTCATGACCCCACCAACGTTGCCGGTAACCTAGTCGATTGTCATGACCCTGACCACGCTCCTACCACATCATCACGTTACACTTCCACAAGGACGGGGGACGAAATGGCGAAAGCGATGGATGACCTAAATGCAGTTTTAATGTTGGTGCGAGGAATTACGCCAGAAGAGGCCGCTAAGAGGAGGGAGAGGCGAATGGAGGAGGACTTGAAGGCTCAGGAGGCTAGCCGAAGCAAGGTGATGGAGTGGATGAGAACTACGGCTGTTGGTAGTTCGTAGGTAGTGGTGGCTTCCATGTATTGTCTCCACGCATTTGTATCCTTATTGCAAGTACTGTAGCTTTTTCCCTTTGCAGAATCCGTGACACTGTCAAGAGAGGGGTTTACTCACAGCTGTAATGTCATGTCATGTATTGGGTCGGCTGTGTAGCTGGGCGTCATCTATGTAAAGCCAGTCAGCCCGAACGTTGAGCGCGTTCACGCTCCAGAGCCATCCGGAACCCTCGCATGACAGCTAGCATGCGTCTTGAGATCGCCATGGCTATTGTAATCGCCTCATATGGATAGCGATCGAGCAGATGCGCACTCTATGGCCTAAGGTTACATGTACACAGATTCGGAATAAAAAAACGAAACACGAACAGCCCGAGACAAAATCGGTAATTTGTTAGTCCATACTGTGTCATCGCAAGGCGTAGCCGTCCGTACACACATCAAAGAAACGAGAAGAAAAAGAGGGGGGAATATGACTAGCGGATAAAGAATGTATGGCAGACCGCCAGAGCGCACGCCGAGCCGACCATCAAGAACCCGATGTAGTAGTTTGACGGATTTCCTTGTACCGACGCAGACCAAACCTGGAAGTCAAGTTAGAAAGCTGCATAAGGAAAGGCGCGAGTGATTGATCGAACATAACCGCCGAGAAGGGGCCCAAACCCTCGCGCAAGAGAAACTATGCTCTGCGCCACACCATTTGCCATGCCTATAACCGGCGGGGGAGACACTGAAAAATAAGCGTTCTTGAGCACCCACAACAAGTAACGAAAATGGCTCAGATGGCGTACTGTAGTTCAGGAGAATCGACACAGACGTGAAAGTGAACGTCGCGCCGCAATACCGAATGGCACTGTACAACGAAGAGGTCCGGATTAACGGGCGATACGGTATGAAGGGACATCGCTCACGTGCTGATTGTCAAGGCTTTGTATGGGGGAGTCTCGTATAAGCAGGATACTTCGGCGAACGTAACGAGAAAAACACCAACGAATCATGAGGAAAAGACTAGCACCACTTTGAGGGCCCGCGAGCACACGATAAAGCGTTACGGTAGTGTATCCCGGAATGAATAACAATGTTCCTAAGCGGAACATGGCCAAGTGCGAAAATCGTCCTCTTGGTGGTCTAGTCCCCGCCGTAGTTAGATATAAGACACCAGGTATGGAACGAAGTAAGGCGCGAATGTTGCGACTCACCCAATATTGCTGCCGAACACATAGAAGGTCAGAGGAGGGTTTCAATTGACTGAAGGGTACATACGGATAGAGATAGAATTGGAAAGCAATCTGTGCGAGACACATCAGTGCAGCTGCGCATCGTCGTCAGCAAACGAGAATACAAGGCAAAAAACCTGGCTCACTGAGCTGCGAGAAATCTCCAGCGGTAAGATTCAGCCCTCCTGCTTCGTACTTTCTGTGAAACCTGTTCGAAACCACGCTGGGAGCATACAAAACCTTCACTCACGATACAACATAAGTCAAAAACACCATGTCGTGAGTGGTCGTATGCAGCGCGAGCAATCCGTACTGCAAGATGATCGCCAACGGTAGTTGACTCATCAAACTCGGCTGTTTTCCTTCGACAATTGGCACGGCGTCGGTACCTTCCTGTGCTCGGGAGGGATCAGGCGCAGTAAGAAGTCTCTGGGCTTCAGCGACGGCAGGAGGCGTCTTTACACCAGGATGAGCAAAGATCGCGTTTGAGAATCGACGCGGCGGTGAGGCCACATCGAATGGTTGTCCGGGGGTGCCATATTGTAAGGAAGGGCGTCGCCGTTGCGGAGACTGGGACGCCAAATGCCGCGGGGATGACGGCCGGCGGAAAGGTGACACATGAGAGCTACGACGTGTACCTGGAACAGATGGGGTGGGTGCAAACCCGCCCGCAATACGCATTCCCCTCTCCGTTATCGCGTCCCCATCACCAGTGGGAAGACTATCAGTTGGTTCATCGGCATCTGGATCAAACACGCTCTCGTATGGGCCTTCCAGTTCCGTGTCGTCCGCTTCGAATACCTCCTCGTTGTCGACATTCATTGCTGCGGCAACCCACAAATCCGCGATGTTTGTAACCGCATTTTCATTCGCCAACACCAGGCGCTGTGCGAAGCTAAGTTCACTGTCTGTCGCAAAGCTTCGCGGCACACCGTCACCAGCGAGAGCAGTCAGATTGCTCGCCCGGTGGCGAAGGTTGCCTTGGCTTCCTCGTCGATACGATGCGCCAGACATATTACTACCCAAGCGCGAGCGGAAACTGAGTGCTCTGCCACCTGCGCCGTAGCCATATGCATGTCCGTCGGCGCGACTGGTTCTGGGGAAGGGCCGACTGGCAGAAGAGGTCTGGGGAAGCGGAACGGGTGGTGATGACGCTGCATCTGGCACGCGGCTGGCAAAGACGCCTGAGAATGTGCGAGATGCTTTGCGGAGACCTTCATACAAGCTCGCCTTGCGCGGAAGTGTAGCCACTGGACTGGACGGGATAGATTCTTCTTCCGGAATGGTTGGATGTATCGTCTCTGTGGTTTTCTCGGGTGGTAAACGGATAGCGCCCTCGCGTGGGCCGCCGTCTGGGCCAAGGAAAAGTGACAGGATGGCACCTTGAGATGATGTGGGTAACATGAATCAGGCCGAAAACAAATAGTGACACACCTGCGAATGTGACAGAGGCGGCGATAGAGGTGGGAAGTAGATAGGGGTACTTTACGAAAAGGGGTAACTTTCCAAAGACATTGGGCCACTTTTGAGCAGGAGATTCGACTATTTGAGTCAGAAGGAGTCAGTTCGTGACATGCGCAGAAAAGTCTAGGAAAAGATTGACTGACAAGCACCGCCAACGATAGCACCAGCGACACCACCAAGACCCCAGCAGAAACCAAGAATAGCATATGCCCTTCCTTCGTTGCTCGGATCAGAAATCACGGTGACACATCCGCGGGCAACGCCCATCGCGCCGGCGAAGACGCCTTGCATCATTCGGATGGCAACCGCCTGCTTTAGGGTGGTGGAAGTACCAAATAAGGCACAGGTAAGGGAACCTCCAAGGAGGGAGAGGAAGAGGACGATGCGTCGACCGTGTTTCTCGGCGACAGTAGCCCAGAGGAGGGAAGTGAGGAATTGGGTGAAGAAAAATGTGGAAACGAGGAGACCGCTGTAGAAACCGACATCAGATCCTTCTCCAAATTCGTCAAAGCCCTCGACCATAAAAATTAAAAAAGGAGTGGAGACATTAGCAGTGAGAAATTCGCCAAGGAGGGTGATGGACAGGACCATCATAGGTATCGTTGGAAGGGGAGTGGCATAAAAGTCGGGTTGTGATAACGCGCTGGGAATAAGTGGCCTTTCCTCCGGTGGTTGAGCTGGGGTCGGGGCGCGTAAAGGTGAAGCATCTTGTGCGCGATGTCTGGACAAGATGCTTGGGTGACGAGTGAGTATACGGCGCAAAGGCGATATGCTAGCCGATCCATTATCATTGTCGGGTTGATCGGGTTGATCACCTGTACCAAAGACCCTGGCTGTATGCTGTCTCGTGGGTGAGTGACTGTGCTCTGCTCTAGAGCCAGAGCGAGACATGGTCTGCTGCGAGATAACGAGCGTTGTCGCAGTCAAGCTATAAATACATAAACAACACCAAATAACACCACTTCATGGTCACATGATCGTCCATATCAGGTCACGTATCCACACGCCACGGTGCGAGATGCTCAACATCCGTGTCATTGACAGACACAACTGGCACCTGGTTGCAAGACGGTATCATCAATCACGAAGATTTGATATCCTTTATTTTGGACGCGACGAATTCTCATGTCGGGTCTTTGAAAAGCTTCACAATGCTCCTGGTCCGCCATCCTGCTTCCTTGACTCCGATATTCAGTTAAATGGTCGTCTCGATAGACGTATGGCAGAACCTGATTATCGCGACTCAACCAGACCAGTTAATTGGTAGAAAAAGAGACGTACTTTCCGTCTGTCAGCCCCTCTTCTCCTTCTCTTTTCGCAGTTCTCTTACCTTCGTGATACTAGCTCCATTGAAGAAGTTAGGCCATAAACTCAACCTCCCTGTGACCACCATACCACACGTCAGATCCGAACTCAAGACATGGAAGGTATGGTCACATCTGATTCCTCTCTCCAACGTAGCTTGCTCAACTACTCAGCCTCCCTCACCATTTTACCCTTTGGCTGATTCACCACCGCCGAACCACCTCCTTCTCACAGCGTCTTTCGGGCGCATCCTCCCATCTGCCCTCCTATCGCTGTTCAAACCGACCCACACCCTCAACGTTCACCCATCTGCCCTTCCAGCCTACCGAGGACCCGCGCCCATCCAGCGGGCAATACTAAACGGCGAACGCGACTCCGCAGTCTGTGTCATCGAGATGAAACGGCGCGGTGGAATCGATGCCGGTGATGTTCTTGGTCGTGTACCCGTCGTACGAATTCCTGCACTTCTCCCCGGGCCAATGTGCTGAAACACAAGCTTCGCAGACCATCCCTTCAGGAACTGCGTTCGGCCCTCTTCGTGACACCCTTGCTCAGGAAGGAGGCGAGCTCCTCGTCTCCGTTCTCCGTTCCATGCTAAGCGGCACCGAAACGCGTACCCCTCAAAGCCCTCTCGCACCCACGACGCCACACGCACCCTTTATCACTCCGGCCGACTCGCAGCCCGACTTTGCGCAAGAAACCGCGGAGCACGTCGTCAGACGCCACCTCGCACTCGCCCATCACAAGCCGCTGACAACATTTCTCCCCTCCGCCATGCGAGCGGTGCAAATCCACGACCCGGCTGTTTTCCCGCCCGGTGCTGGGGACCCCCAAACCGTGGTCGGCAGCCTGCCAGGCTCCGCCAAGTACCACCGAGCACTGCGATCGGTCCTCGTGCGTTGTGCACAGGGGACGGTGCTGCGCGTGCCGATGCTCAAGTCCGAGTTCAGGTCGCTGATGCCAGCGAGCTCGTGGTGGGACGGGGTCCAGCAGCATTGGAAAGACCCCGAGGGGTGCATTACGTTCACGAATCCTCCCCCCGATAATGGAGGGTAAGAGCGAGCAAGGGCTATTGTTCTCTCCTTAGCTTGTCCTTTAAAGCAACCAAATGTGCAACGCATCCTTTTACCCGCATAGTGGAATCTTATATCCTATACTCTATATTAAACATCACCGAGACGGTACATCCAACCATTATGAAATTCTCCGCAAGGCGTCTCGCATATTTCCAGGCGTCTTTGCCAGCCGCGTGCCAGATCTGTCCTTTCCATCTGTTCCTCTTCCCCAGTCCTCTTCTGCCAATCGACCTTCCCCAGAACCAGTCACGCCGATGGATATGGATATGGCGGCGCAGGTGGAAGGGCACTCAGCTTCTGCTTGCTCTTGGGAAGCAATATTCAACGGTCGTATCGGCGAGGAAGTCAAGGCAACCTTCGTCCTTCGTCACCGGGCGAGCAATCCGACTGCCCTTGCTGGTGAAGGTGTGCCGCGAAGCTGTGTGACAGACAGTGAACTCAGCTTCGCGCGGCGCGTAGTGTTGGCGAATGAAAATGCGGTTACAAATATCGTAAATTTGTGGGTCGCCGCAGCAGTGAATGTCAACGAGGAGGTATTCGAGGCGAACGATACGGAGCTGGAAGGCCCGTGTTTGATCTAGATGCCGAAGAATCTTTTCGCTGGTGATGGAGGTACCGTTACTGAGAAGGGAATGCTGGGTTCATCTGTTCCAGGTACACGTCGTAGTTCTCATGCGTTACCTTTCCGTCGGCCGTCATCCCGCGGCATTTGGCATCTCAGTATTCACTGGCAGTCTCCACAACGGCAACGCCCTCCCTTCCCTGCCCCCGGACAACCATTCGATGTGGGTTCATCGCCGCGTCGTTTCTCAAACACGGTCCCAACAATCTTTGCTCGTCCTGGTGTCAAGACGCTTCTTACCGTGGCTGAGGCCCAGAGACTTTTTACTTCCCCTCGGGCACAGTAAGGTACCGACGCCTGGCGGCCCGTGCCAATGGTTGAAAGTAGCCGAGTTTCATGAGTCAATTACTATTGACTTCCAGTGCAGTACGGATGCCAGGCTCGCGCTGCACACGACCACCCACGATATGGTGTTTTGACTTATGTTGTATCGCGAGTGTTTTTTTTTTTTTTTTAAAAAAAAGCACCCAGCGTGGTCTTGAACAGGTTACACAGAAAGTACGAATCAGAGGGTTGAATCTTGTTTTGCTGACGAGCCGCGGCGACGATGTGCAGCTGCATTGATGTGTGTCGCACAGATCGCTTTTCCAATTCTACTTCTATCCGTATGTAAACTTTAGTGGATCGCATTCCTCCTTCTGACCTTCTATATGTTCGACAGCAATACTGGGTGAGTCGCCACTTTCGCGCGCTTATTTCGTTCATACCTGGTATTTAATTTCTAACCACGGCAGAGACCAGACCACTTAGAGGACGATTTTCGCACCTGGCCACGTTCTGCTCAGGAACGTTGTTATTCATTCTGGGATACACTACCGTTACACTTTATCGTGTGTTCGCGGGCCCTCAAAGCGGTGCTAGTCCTCTTCTCATGATCCGTTGGTGATTTTCTCGTTACGTTCGCCGAAGTATCCTGCTTACAGTACGAGACCCTCGCCCACGACAATCAGCACGCAATCAGCACGTGAGTGATGTCAAACCCTCTTCGCATCGTATCTCCCGCTAATTCGGGCCTCTTCGTTGCTCAGTGCTGTTCGGTATTGCGGCACGACGTTCACGTTCACGTCGGTGTCAATTCTCCTGAACTACGGTATGCCATCTGAGCTGTTTTCGTCACTTGTTTTGGGTGCTCAAGACTGCTTATTTTTCAGTGTCTCCCCCGCCAGTTGTACGCATGGCAAATGGTGTGGCTCAGAGCGTAGTCTCGCTTGCGCGTGGGTTATGTTCGATCAGTCACTCGCGCCTTTCCTTATGCAACCTTTTAACTGGATCTTCATGTTTGGTCTGCAGCCGTCTGCCATACCTTCTTTATCCGCTAGTCATTCCCCCTTCGTTTCTTGATGTGTGTGCGGACTGCTAAGCCTTGCGATGACACAGTATATTACTAATTCTTACCTCTGCTGTTCGTGTTTCGTTTCTTTTATTCCGAATCTGACTCTTAGGTCATAGAGTGCTGAGCGCCTGCATCATTTACTTGATCACCATCCGTATGGAGGGGGTGAGGCGATTTCAATGGCCATGATGAAGCGAACAAAGAAGAGTGCGATCTCAAGACGCACGCCAGTTGTCATGCGCGGGTTCGAGATGGTTATGGAGTGTGAACACGCTCAACGGCTGACCGGCCTTAAAAAGATGACGGCCAGCTGCACACAGCTTACACCCTGTCAAGGATTCTGCAAAAGGGAAAAGCTAAAGTACTTGCAATAAAGATACAAATGCGTGGAAACAGTACGCCGAAGCCACTAGACGCTGCTATTTACAAACTACCAACGTCCGTAGTTCTCATCCACTCCATCACCTTGCTTCGGCTAGCCTCCTGAGCCTTCAATTCCTCCTCCTCCATTCGCCTCTCCCTCCTCTTAGCGGCCTCTTCTGGCGTAATTCCTCGCACCAACATTAAAACCGCATTTAGGTCATCCATCGCTTTCGCCATTTCATCCCCCGTCCTCGTGGAAGCGTAACGTGATGATGTGGTGGGAACGTGGTCAGGGTCATGACAATCGACTAGGTTACCGGGAACGTTGGTGGGGTCGTGAACTTCGTCCTCGTAGTTGTCAGTTGACGGACTGGGGGAGGCTGCTGGATTATCAACGTAAAGTTCGTTGCGGTAGTACCCTATCACACCGTGAAAGGCCTTATCGTCACGCTTGCTGTTCCACTGCTTGTAAGCAGCAATACCATACACGTAATCGAGGATGATCGCAGCAGGTAGCAGATCTGTGCTCCGGAATAGGGCATCCACGTTTAAACCTAACGTGAAGGCAATATCATGGTGCAAGCTTCCTGTGCTGGCAATGGCTGCAATTCTGGCCGGGTCATAACCAGGAGGCTTTTTCAAGCGGTGCAATGTAAAGTGATCCGCGGGCACAGGACCTTGTCTGTCAGAGGGTTCGACTCTCGGGATGTCGATGGGATCCAGTCCGTAATTTGGCGTCTAAAATGTTTAAACCTGCCCAAACAGGAACTGCCCAAAACGTCATACCTTCAAGAAGGCGACATCTCCTCTACCAAGCTTCCTATGCAGGTCCACGATCAACAACACACCATTCTCGATGACATCAATACTACGAATCATAGGTGTCGTGCCGCCATAAAGGGACGATCGGTCTTCGACAACCCTCCGAATGTACTAGAACAGACCGTCATTAAAGAACCACATTGAATGATCATGGTCGCTGTTACCTTGTCGGTTTTGCTCCTTGGGATCAGATGTGCCGCATCACAATCATTTGCAGGCTCTCGTGTGACGACGCAGAACTCTTTATCTCGGGCCAGGATTTCCTTTCTGAAATTTTCGCGGCGTGGTGTTTGGTCAGTAGATGTCAATCTGTCGTTTAAACCTTCGTGGTCGATGAAGATACAATGCCCTGGAGAAATGGGTGGTGAGCTACGACCTCACATGCAATAAGAGACCCTACCCGAAGGCTCATAGAAGTATATAAGGTGATCGGCCAACTCGGTGCTGTCATAGTCGACTGGAGGGTCACCCAGCCTCGCATACAGATCGCCGCGGGCCCCACAAATAGAATATAATACATATCGCAGCCATTTGAAAGGGCGGATTGATAGCCTCTGGACATCATCAAGGGGAATGGAGAGGAAAGGGAATCGAGAACCATCGACGTTTAGATAGATTTCGACCATGATGACGGCCTGAGACGGTGATTTCAGCATCTCTTTTGGCAGATCGGACCGGACTGGACCGTGAGATTCGTCACCGATCTCCTCACAGGAGGCTTCACTGGCACGTCTACGTCCCTCAACAGGGATAGACGCGTCGCGACTTTTATACGACCCCCCCATCAATGATATCTATGACGGTCCCCTCCATAGCCTTGGCGTTCTGATGTCTCCTCTGCGTTTTTCTTCACTCAATTCCTCACTTCCCTTCTCTATGCCACCGTTGTCGAGAAACACGGTCGACGTATCGTCCTCTTCCTCTCCCTCCTTGGAGACTCCCTCGCCTTTGCTTTATTGGTGCTTCCACGACCCCAAAGCAGGCCGCTGTCATCCGAATGATGCAAGGCGTCTTTTCCGGCGTAAAGGACGTTGTCCGCGGATGTGTCACTGTGATTTCTGATCCAAGAAACGAACGAAGGGCAATGCTATTCTTGGTTTCTGCTGGGGTCTTGGTGGCCTCGCCGGTGCCATTGTTTGCAGTGCTTGTCAGTCAATATTTACTTCTTTGCACGTCAACTGACTAGTACTGACTGCTTCTGACACAGATAGTCGAATCTCCTGCTCAAAAGTGGCCCAATGTCTTTAGAAGTTACCCCTTTTCGTAAAGTGTCCCTACCTACTTCCCACCTCTACCGCCGCCACTGTCACCTTCGCAAATGTATCACTATTTGTTTTTAATCCGATTCATGTTACCCACATCATCTCAAGGCGCCATCCTGTCACTTTTCCTTGGCCCAGACGGCGGCCCGCGAGAGGGCGCTATCCGTTTACCACCCGAAAACAATCACAGACGACACATCCAATCAGAATCTATCCCGTCCAGTCCAGTGGCTACACTTCCGCGCAAGGCGAGCTTGAAGGTCTCCGCAAAGCATCTCGCACATTCTCAGGCGTCTTTGTCAGCCGCGTGCCAGATCCACTGTCCTCGCCACCCGTCCCTCTTCCCCAGTCCTCTTCCGCCAATCGACCCTTCCCCAGGGCCAGTTGCACGGACGGCTATGCATATGACATAGCGGCGTGGGTGGAAGAGCACTCAGTTTACGCTCGCCGCTTAGGTAGCAATATGTCTGGTGCATCGTATCGACGAGGAAGTCAAGGCAACCTTTGTCACAGGGTGAGAAATCCGACTGCCCTCGCTGGTGACGGTGTGCCGCGAAGCTTTGCGACAGACAGCGAACTTAGCTTCCCACAGCGCCTGGTGTTGGCGGATGAAAATGTGGTTACAAATGTCATTTGTGGGTCGCTGCAGCAAGGCATGTCGACAACGAGGAGGTATTCGAGAGGCGGACGACACGGAACTAGAGGGCCCATACGAGAGCGTGTTTGATCCAGATCGATGAGCCAACCGATAATCTTCCCGCCGGTGATGGGGATGCGGTAACGGAGAGGGGAATGCGTATTGCAGGCGGGTTTGCACCCACCCCGTCTGTTCCAGGTACACGTCGTAGTTCTCATGCGTCACCTTTCCGCCGGCCGTCATCCCCGCGGCATTTGGCGTCCCTTCCCTACAATATGGCACCCCCGGACAACCATTCGATGTGGCTTCACCGCCGCGTCGATTCTCAAGCGCGATCTTTGCTCGTCCTGGTGTAAAGACGCCTCCTGCCGTCGCTGAGGCCTAGAGACTTCTTACTGCGCCTGATCCCTCTCGAGCACAGGAAGGTACCAACGCCGTGCCAATTGTTGAAGGAAAACAGCCGAGTTTGATGAGTCAACTACCATTGGCAATCATCTTGCAGTACGGATGGCTCGCACTGCATACGACCACGCACGACATGGTGTTTTTGACTTATGTTGTATCGTGAGCGAATCTTTTCTATGCACCCGGCGTGGACTTGAACAGCTTCACAGAAAGTATGAAACAGGAGGGTTGAATCTTACCGCTGGAGATTTCTCGCAGCTTAGTGGGCCAGATTATCTGCCTTGGATTCTCGTTTTGCTGACGACGAGCAGCTGCATTGATGTGTCTCGCACAGATTGCTTTCCAATTCTACCTCTATCCGTATGTAAACTTCAGTCGATTGCATCCCTCCTGACCTTATAAATGTTCGACAGCAATATTGGGTGAGTTACAACTTCCGCGCGCTCAGTTTGTTCCATGCCTGGCATCTAATATCTAACTATGGCGGGGACCAGACCACCTAGAGGACGATTTTCGCACCTGGCCATGTTCCGCTTAGGAACGTTGTTATTCATTCCGGGATACACTACCGTAACGCTTTATCGTGTGCTTGCTGGCCCTCAAAGCGGTGCTAGTCTTCTCCTCATGATTCGTTGGTGTTTTTCTCGTTACGTTCGCCGAAGTATCCTGCTTAGACGAGACTCCCCCACACAAAGCATTGACAATCAGCACGTGAGCGATGTTCTCCTCACATCGTATCGCCCGTTAATCCGGACCTCTTCGTTGTACAGTGCCATTCGGTATTGCGGCGCGACGTTCACTTTCACGTCGGTATCGATTCTCCTGAACTACAGTATGCCATCTGAGTTATTTTCGTTACTTTTTGTGGGTGCTCAAGACCGTTTATTTTTCAGTGTCTCCCCCGCCAGTTATAGGAATGGCAAATGGTGTGGCGCAGAGCATAGTCTCTCTTGCGCGAGGGTTTGGGCCCCTTCTCGGCGGTTATGTTCGATCAGTCACTTGCGTATTTCCTTATGCAACTTTCTAACTTAATTTTCAGGTCTGGTCTGCATCGGTACAAGGGGATCCGTCAAACTACTACTTCGGGTTCTTGATAGTCGGCTCGGCGTGCGCGCTTGCGGTCTGCCATACATTCTTTATCCGCTAGTCATTCCCCCTCCCTTTTTTTTCTCGTTTCTTGATGTGTGTACGGACGGCTACGCCTTGCGATGACACAGTATGGACTAACGCATTACCGATTCTTGCCTCGGGCTGTTCGTGTTTCGTTTCTTTATTCCGAATCTGTGTACATTAATCTTAGGTCATAGAGTGCTGAGCGCCTACATCTGCTCGATCATCCATATGAGACGATTACAATGTCCATGACAAAGCGAACAAAGAAGAGTGCGATCTCAAGACGCATGCCAGTTGTCATGCGCGGGTTCGGGATGGCTCTGGGGCGTGAACGTGCTCAACGTTCGGGCTGACTGGCCTTACATAGATGACGCCCAGCTATGCACAGCCAACCAATACATGACATTACGGCTGTGAGTGAACCCCTCTCTTGACAGTGTCACGGATTCCGCGAAGGGGAGAAGCTACAGTACTTGCAATAAGGATACAAATGCGTGGAGACAATACACGGAAGCCACCACAGACGCTGCTATTTACGAACTACCAACATCCGTAGTTCTCATCCACTCCATCACCTTGCTTCGGCTAGCCTCCTGAGCCTTCAATTCCTCCTCCTCCATTCGCCTCTCCCTCCTCTTAGCGGCCTCTTCTGGCGTAATTCCTCGCACCAACATTAAGACCGCATTTAGGTCATCCATCGCTTTCGCCATTTCATCCCCCGGGTCATGACAATCGACTAGGTTATCGGGAACATAGGTGGGGTCGTGAGCATCTGATTCGTCGGAAGGGCCCTCGTCGTTGTCAGTTGGCGGACTGGGAGAGGTTGCTGGGATATCTACGTAATGTTCGTTGCGGTAGGCCCCTATCACACCGTGAACGGCCTTATCGTCACGCTTGCTGTTCCACTGCTTGTAAGTAACAATACCATACACGTAATCGAGGATGATCGCAGCAGGTAGCAGATCTGTGCTCCGGAATAGGGCATCCACGTTTAAACCTAACTTGAAGGCAATGTCAGGGCGCAAATTTCCTGTGCTTTCCAAGATTGCAGCCGTGGTCTGGTCATAACCAGGAGGCTTTTTCAAGCGGTGTAATGTAAAGTGATCCGCGGGCACAGGACCTTGTCTGTCAGAGGGTTCGACTCTCGGGATGTCGATGGGATCCAGTCCGTAATTTGGCGTCTAAAATGTTTAAACCTGCCCAAACAGGAACTGCCCAAAGCGTCATACCTTCAAGAAGGCGACATCTCCTCTGCCAAGCTTCCTATGCAGGTCCACGATCAACAACACACCATTCTCGATGGCATCAATACTACGAATCATAGGTGTCGTGCCGCCATAAAGGGACGATCGGTCTTCGACAACCCTCCGAATGTACTAGAACAGACCGTCATTAAAGAACCACATTGAATGATCATGGTCGCTGTTACCTTGTCGGTTTTGCTCCTTGGGATCAGATGTGCCGCATCACAATCATTTGCAGGCTCTCGTGTGACGACGCAGAACTCTTTATCTCGGGCCAGGATTTCCTTTCTGAAATTTTCGCGGCGTGGTGTTTGGTCAGTAGATGTCAATCTGTCGTTTAAACCTTCGTGGTCGATGAAGATACAATGCCCTGGAGAAATGGGTGGTGAGCTACGACCTCACATGCAATAAGAGACCCTACCCGAAGGCTCATAGAAGTATATAAGGTGATCGGCCAACTCGGTGCTGTCATAGTCGACTGGAGGGTCACCCAGCCTCGCATACAGATCGCCGCGGGCCCCACAAATAGAATATAATACATATCGCAGCCATTTGAAAGGGCGGATTGATAGCCTCTGGACATCATCAAGGGGAATGGAGAGGAAAGAGAATGGAAAACCATCGACGTTTAGATAGATTTCGACCATGATGATGGCCTGAGACGGTCAGTGGACTGGACCGTGACGCGTGACCGCGTGACCTCTGTGACTGGCACGTCTACCACGTCCCTCAGGGACAGGTTGCGACTTTTATGCGACTCCCCTATTAATGATATCTACAGTATGACGGTCCCCTCCATCCCCTTGGCGTTCTGATGTCGGTTTCTGTTTCTGCAGTGGTCTTCTCGTTCTGCGTTTTTCTTCACTCAATTCCTCACTTCCCTCTTCTAGGCCACCGTTGTCGAGAAACACGGTCGACACATCGTCCTCTTCCTCTCCCTTCTTGGAGGCACCCTCCCCTTTGCTTTATTGCTACTTTCACGACCTTAAAGCAGGCCGTTGCCACCCGATGCGGCCAATGATGCAAGGCGTCTTTGCCGGCGCAATGGGCGTTGTCCGCGGATGTGTCACTGTGATTTCTGATCCGAGAAACGAACGAAGGGCATATGCTATTCTTGGTTTCTGCTGGGTCTTGATGGCCTCGCTGGTGCCATTGTTTGCAGTGCTTGTCAGTCAATATTTTCCTAAACTTTGCACGTCAACTGACTGCTTTTGACACAAACAGTCGAATCTCCTGCTCAAAGTGGCTCAATGTCTTTGGAAATTTACCCCATTTCCCTACTTGCCACCTCTATCGCCGCCACTGTCACCTTCGCAGGTGTGTCACTATTCGTCTTCGATCTGATTCATATTACCCACATCATCTCAAGGCGTCATCCTGTCACTTTTCCTTGGCCCAGACGACGGCCCGCGCGAGGGCGCTATCCGTTTACCACCCGAAAACAATCACAGACGACACATCCAATCAGAATCTATCCCGTCCAGTCCAGTGGCTACACTTCCGCGCAAGGCGAGCTTGAAGGTCTCCGCAAAGCATCTCGCACATTCTCAGGCGTCTTTGTCAGCCGCGTGCCAGATCCACTGTCCTCGCCACCCGTCCCTCTTCCCCAGTCCTCTTCCGCCAATCGACCCTTCCCCAGGGCCAGTTGCACGGACGGCTATGCATATGACATAGCGGCGTGGGTGGAAGAGCACTCAGTTTACGCTCGCCGCTTAGGTAGCAATATGTCTGGCGCATCGTATCGACGAGGAAGTCAAGGCAACTTCGTCACAGAGCGAGAAATCTGACTGCCCTCGCTGGTGACGGTGTGCCGCGAAGCTTTGCGACAGACAGCGAACTTAGCTTCCCACAGCGCCTGGTGTTGGCGAATGAAAATGTGGTTACAAATGTCATTTGTGGGTCGCTGTAACAAGGAATGTCGACAACGAGGAGGTATTCGAGAGGCGGACGACACGGAACTAGAGGGCCCATACGAGAGCGTGTTTGACCCTGATGCTGATGAGCCAACCGAGAATCTTCCCACTGGTGATGGGGATGCAGTTACTGAGAGGGGAATGCGTATTGCAGGCGGTTTTGCGCCCTCCCCGTCCGTTCCAGGTACACGTCGTAGTTCTCATGCGTCACCTTTCCGCCGGTCGTCATCTCCGCGACATTGGCGTCCCAGTCTCCACAACGGCGGTGCCCTTCCCTACAATATGGCACCCCCGGACAGCCATTCGATGTGACTTCATCGTCGCATCGTTTCTCAAACGCGATCGCTGCTCATCCTGGTGTGAAGACACCTCTTTCTGTCACTGAGGCCCTTACTGCGCCTGATGCATCTCAAGCACAGGAAGGTGCCGACGCCGTGCCAACTGTTGAAGGGAAATAGCCGAGTGTGATGAGTCAACTACCATTAGCGACCATCTTGCAGTATGGATGGCTCGCGCTTCATACGACTACTCACGACATGGTGTTTTTGGCTTATGTTGTATTGAATTTTTTCTATGCACTCGGCGTGGGCTTGAACGAATTTCACAGGAAGTATGGATCAGAATGGCTGAATCTTACCGTTGGAGATTTCTCGCAGCTCAGTGAGCCAGATTTTTTTGCCTTGGATTCTCGTTTGCTGACGACAATGCGCAGCTGCACTGATGTGTCTCTCACAGATTGCTTTCCAATTCTACCTCTATCCGTATGTGAACTTCAGTCGATTAGAATCCTCTCGTGCGCTCAGTTTGTTCCATACCTGGTATCTAATATTTAACTACGGCAGGAACTAGACCACCCAGAGGAAGATTTTCGCACCTGGCCATGTTCCGCTTAGGAACGTTATTATTCATTCTTCACTCAATTTCCACGTCCTTAAAGCAGGTCATTGCCATCCTGATGATAATGCAAGGTCTCTTTGGTGGCGCAATGGGCGTTTCCCACGAATGTGTCACTGTGATTTCTGATCCGAGGAACCATGTGCTATCCTTGGTTGTTCCTGTGGGGGGGGGGGGGTCTTGGCGGCGTCGCAGGTACTATCCTTGGTGGTGCTTGTCAGTCAATCTTTTTCCTACGCATGCGTGCTGGCGGTCTGCCACACCTCCTTTCTCCGCTAGTCATCGCCCCTTACGGAATAGCGCATTACCGATTCTTGCCTCTCGTTGCCGGTGTTCGTGTTTCGTTTCTTCTTTCCGAATATGTGTACATGTAATAGAGTGCTGAGTGCCTGCCTGCCTGTATCGTCTGCTTGGTCATTATCCACATGGAGCGATAAGCGAACTAAGGAGAGGACGGTCTCAAGATGCGTGCCTCATGCGCAGGTCCGAGATGCCTAAGGGGCGTAAACACGGCTCAACGTTCAGGCTGGCAGCCAGTGGCAAGCCTTACATCGACGGTGGCAAGTTATGCACAGCCAACCTAAACATGACAGCCGTGAGCGATCCCATTGCGTGACAGTGTCAAGGGAAAACTACTAGGAGATTCAAAAAAAAAAAGAAAAAAAAAGGGGAAACAATAATCATATGCCATCACAAAACGTTGCCATTTATGAACTACTGTCGTCCATAGTTCCCATCCATTCCATCACCTTGCTTCGGCTAGCTTCCTGGGCCTTCAGCTCCTCCTCCTCCATTCGCTTCTCTCTCCTTTTAGCTGCCTCTTCCGGCGTAATTCCGTTGACAAACATTAAAAACGCATTCATGTCGTCCATTGCCTTCGCCATTTCATCCCCCTCCCTTAGGGACATGTGCTGTCTCCGCCGTGGTGATGTGGGGGCAGGGCCTGGGTCTTCACGGGGACGGGGGCCGTTTAGTTCATCGGAAGGACCGTCGCTATCGTCGCTGTGTCGCCTGCGGAGGGGTACCGGAATATCTGCATAATATTTTCTGTGGTAGCTCTCCATCACATCGGGAACATCACGCATGCTGCTCCAGCACTTGTAAGCGGCGGCACCATATGCATAATCGAGGATGACGGCCGGGGGTAGCGGGCTTCCCGTTCCCCGGAATAATGCGTCCACGTTTAACCCTGCTGAGAAGAAGACAGCAGCATTCGGGCACCCTGCGTTTATTAAGATTGTGGCTATGTCTGGTTCATAATGATGGGGCTTCGCCAGGTAATGCAATGTAAAGTGGTCCGTGTCCATGTCTGCGGGACGTTGGTCGACTCTTTGTATGTCAGCAGACTCCAGTCCATAATTCGGAGTCTAAGAACAGTTTTTTAAAGGTACCAAATGAACTGCCGAAACTTCGTACCTTTAAGTAGGCGACATCTCCTCTACTAAGCTGCATATGCAGGTCCGTTCTCAACAACACCCCGTTCTCAACAGCATTAACGCTAGAAATTGAAGGTGCCGTGCCACCGTAAAGGGGCAAACGACCTTCAACAACCCTCTTGATGTACTAGAACAGACCATCATCGAAAGAACTACATAGAATGGTCATGGGCGTTACCTCGTCACCTTTATTCCAAGAAATTAGATGTGCCGCATCACAAATGTCACGCTCTTCTGCTGTGATGACGCTGGATTTATCTCGTTGCACGACGTCCTGTGTAAAATCGTAGCGGCCATCTGTTTGACTGGTAGTCGTTAGTTGATCATGTAAATCTTTGTAGTCCACAAAGACACATTCCCCTACACGATCGCGGTGAGTAGCGATCTCACATACAACGGGACACCTTACCTGAAGGCTTGTAGTAGTACATAGCGTCGTTGGCCAACGCGGTGCTGTCGTAGTCGACTGGAGGGCCATCCAGGGTCGCATAAAGATCACCACGGGCCCCGCAAATACAATACATAACATATCTCAACCATTTGAATGGGCGGATTGCCAGCCTCTGAACATCAGCGAGGGGAATAGAAAGGAAGGAGAATTGAGATTCGTGAACACTCAGATAGATCTCGACCATGATGACGGCGCTCCCAAACCTTGTACTCCTAGATGTAAGGCAGCGGGTCACGAAAGTGACACGATTTCGTAAGCATATATATGATTTAGTCCACCTGCCGATGCCAACTTGACGTAGCATGGAAACCATGAGTCGTGGGTTCTTAGGCCGCCAGAAGTCATATGCCCAGAGAAGACGCGATGCACATACACCCTCCAGTAATGACCGAGTCAAGAACAGCTTCTGTGGTTCGAACCACTTATTATCCAGAACGGATGTGTCCGGTTAGGAGGAAAGGAGGGAGTATCGGAACGGCAGGCGCGAGATAGAGCTTAGCCAGGATCATTGGCATTTGGTTGCAATCGTGAATGGCCAAGAACGTTACCCGAGCCCATGCCATTTGCGGTTACAGTGTAATACGTGCCACTCGAGTCACTATACACCATGAGGCGTAGCTTCTCTCCACAGAATGCTGGGCGAAGCCCTGCTCAATGACATTCATGCTGCCTATATAGGCAACCAAAAATATCCTCTATACGTTCTCGGTTAGAACAACGAAATTGCGCTCACTTGGCCATTGGCACAATCGCCGCATCTGCGATGGCCCAGCTAGCGATGGTCATACCATGTCCGTAAAAGTTAGCAGCGTATGGGTTAGTGCATCCTGACTGTCATCCGGCGTGCCAAAAAATGCTTCAGTGCGAGCGCCAATGGACATAACGCATGCTCCATATGTCCGAGCCTTAGCAAATACAGGTTTCACTAGTACTGAAGATTAGATCAAAAAGGAGAGAAAGCAGGTCGAAACACCGCATCAAAACGTAATGTTGGGCCAGAAGCTTCGAAACAATTCAAGAAGAGCCCTTCACGCTCGAAGAATCGGGATTACTTGTCGTTCTTTTCCGTGTGCGAACGACTTTATTACGTAGTGCCTTCTCTTTGAGCTCGCTTTCTCGGCGAGCAAGCTCGTCCGAGTCCTGGCTAACATCGGCGTTCTGTGAGGCGGCATTACACACCCGGAATGAGTAGGCCGGGAGTGATTCACGCACCTCGGTCGTGTCCATCTTGTTTCTCTGCCGCTCGGCCTCGGCCTGTCCCTTGATTCTTATTCCGGGCGTAGGACCATTCGGGGGGCTAAGATCACGTCCTTTGCCCTTACCTTCGTGTCTACGCTGACTCGGGCTCCTCGCCCGGCTTCTGCTCCTGCTAGGCGGCCTTTTTGTGCTTCTCCCGTTCTCTGCACCTCTACTCCTGCTTCTGTTCTGACGTCGGTCCCGCTTCCGACGGGGAGGCGACCGCTCGCTGGACAGCGAGCGACCTTTTCGGCTACGACGTGGGCTTGGACTGCGTCTGCGACGAGCGTGGTCAGGGCTCCGACTGGGAGTGCGCCCACGCGCCGGCGGGCTGATACGTCTTCGCCGGGCCGGTGGGCTACGGCTGTCGCGCCTTCTACTCTTGCGGTCCCGTTCGTGGTCTCGTGGTGAGTAAGATGGCGAGCGGCGGCGGCGGCGACGCGGTGGTGACGAAGAAGAACCTCTAAGGGAGGGAGATCTACGGCGTGGAGGTGGGCTACGCGAACCCGCGCGGATGGGGCTGCGGGAGCGAGAGCGATGTGGAGAGCCACCCGAACGAGATGAGCGATCGCTGGAGGGCGTCCTGCCACGGGGCGGAGGTGAACGAGAACGAGGAGGCGGGGAGCGATATCGTGGACGCTAAAGAAGCTAAGATATTTCTCTGAATGCAAATGATGGAAAGTCCACTCACGGCACCCCCACGGCCGCCCCAGCCATTATCTCTCATCCGATTGTCAGGCCGATCGTCGTTACCGATTCCACCCCTGCCTCTTCTGCCACCACGCCCACGCCCCCTCCCACCACCACGATCAGACCTCTCCGAGCGCTCTCGGTCGCGAATTTCGTCAAGTCGCTGCCTGCGATCGCGCTCGTCTAGCGCTCGGGTATCACCTTGGTTGGCGCGCCGCATTTCTTCTTTCTTCTCTTCCACAAAACTGCGCGGAATTCCTGCCGGGGAAGTCTGTGCTTCAATTAGTAAGTTCCAAAGGGCGGCCATGAATACGGGGGTAGAGTCAGTGAGAAAACCAGTGAGGTTGATCTGCATTTTTTTGGGATCGGGGGTCTGTCCACGAACGATAAGCCACAGGCCAACAGGAAGGAAGAGGGCGTATTCCCACAGGCTGAGACTCGTCTTCGAGAAGACCCATTGCGTACTCTACAACGAGTTCGTCATCCAGACCGAGGAGTTCTACGACTTTTTTAGTGACCCAAGGTCTGATGACCTGCAAGTTGACTTTGCGCATGTCTACCTACGAGAAATAAAACACGATGAGATGTGAATGTGAAGAGAATGAGAGGAACGACGAAGTACCTTTGTGTCGAACTGAGAAGGAAACTTGAGAGTTTTAAGGAGCTTCAGCTCCTTGTCGGAAAAGCGACGATCCTGGTCGGCAGATGTCCCCTTGAAAAAGCCTAAGAAAAGATAAACGAAAGGAACACGACGCAGATAGCGGAGGACTGACCAGCGTCAGCCATGGTGACTTGTTGAGTTGAGTTGAGTTGTCCTTTTTCTCGGAGCGTTTTCTCATCGGCGTGTTTCCAAATGGGGTAAGCACGGGCGGAGATTACCGAATCTAAAACGACAGTGAAGCAGGCCAGACGAGCGTTCACCTTCTCGACTTTAATCTCAAACGATGCCCCGTCTTCCCTTTCAACCATGTCCACTCCTCTGCCCGAACCCTCTATACTCGACTCTCATCATCATAGTCTGCCCCACCCCAGTCGTGCCTCTATCATACTCATCGTTGCCTCCCTCTTCTCTTTTGGCTTCTTCGTCTTCTTAAGTGTCCATAAACGCCCCTCTCGACGCGCACTTGCAATCTCATCACCTTCCATCACGAACAAGCCGTCCGCAAAACATAAGCCCAAGTTATGGGAGGTCCGTCTCGACGAAGACCACCGTGAACTCACACGACTTGACGGCGCGGTGCGCAATTGGCAGGTAAGCCATACACCATGTACCGCAGACGTGGCTCGTGACATCTGCTCCACACTAGCCTCTCACTGCGTGGACGGACTATCGTCTGGGACGGTTACCCCGCAGCCGACAGGCTTCCGCTCCACGCGCGCTCCCTGAACCGGCCATGCACCACCGTGTCGCGGTAGCCCAAGCGTGGTTCCACGACGCCTACCCCCTCAACCCTCGGCGCCCAATTCCACGTCCACCAGCGTCTCCTTCCATACCCGATCATCGTACGCTTAGCGTTGGTGTTCTTGTAGCGATGCCATCGCGACGGCTACCGTCTCAGCCGATGCATGGAATTGCGCCACATTCCCCGATTGGATCACGCTTATCGTACAGCGAAGGTCAGCTTTCAATTGGGATAACCAGTGTGTCCTGTGTTAGTGGGCATCCATTGCCGGAGCACGAGCTTGGGCAGACAACATAGCATCCACGTTTTTCATACAATACCCCGTTTCTTCCATCGATATGGAATCCTAGATACAGTAACTTTTAATTACCCAAGTCATGTACACACTCGCAACACATTTGTAAATCATATTTTTGCAGCGCCCATTACGGACCCACGACGAAAAATTTCCTTGAGAACTAGAAGAGAAGAAAACACCTTCTCTCGCTTCAGGCGGCTTCTATATGAGTGGCAACTTGATGTGCCGCATGCCGTCCTGCCTTGACGCAGTCTGCGACACTGACACCGCCCACGCCAGCACCGACGACCTCCAGCCGGCCACCCCAGCGCTCCCGCAACGCCTTCCTGAGCTCCTTCATCCGCGCGGTGTGTCCGACCAGGTACGTCGGTATGCTCTCCACGTTCCTATGCACGGCGTAGTGCACCGGCGCCGGCAGCGGGTCGCTGCCGCCGAGCTGCGCGGAGATGAGGGGCAGCACTGACGCGAGCAGGGCCGAGTCGGACGAGGACGACGAGGAAGCGTGCGGCCCGCCGAGCATCGCAGTCATCTTGACGAACTCCCCGTCGTCTTGCTCGGGCAGGCTGGCAGTGTCGAACACGACGCCCAGCAGGCCCGGAGCGTGCGTGGCGGAGTACCCCTGCTCGGGGCGGGGGACGAGGTAGCCGAAGCCAGGGCGGGTGCAGCGAGCGCGGTGCGGGCGGCGCGGCGAATACGAGGTTGAGGACCGTGACGGTGGAGTGCGGGTTCGCGAGGAGGTGGGGGAGCGGACTCGTGTTCTCGCTTGTCGCGAGGACGGAGTGGAGAACGGGGAGCGGGAGCGCAGAGATGATATGTGTGGCTTTGAGCGGCTCGTCGGCACCTACGAGGTGGACCTGGCATGGGGACGGATCAGCAGATGGCACGACGGCATGGACAGACAGACCTCGAACACAGAGTGCGCCTCGTCGTCCCGCTCGCGGATCCCGCGCACCGCGGTGTCGCCCCGCAGCGTGACGTTGGGAAACCCGCGGAGGGCCTTGACGAGCGCGCGCACGAGCGTCTCCATGCCCCCGCGGAACGAGAGCACCGCAGCGGCCGCGATGCGCGCGTCCCACTCGCGGTCGCCGTCGGTCTCCCACTCCCCGTCCTCCCCATCGGTGGCCCCAGCTGCGCGGCCGAACCACGCCGGAGGGCCGAGCTCGCCCCACATGACAGAGCCGTTCCCGCGGCGCTCGCTCGCGCGCAGCGTGGGGAAGGCGGCGCGGACGCTGAGCCGCCGCGAGTCTGCGGCGTATATCCCGTGCACGAGCGCGCTTCCGAGCGTGCGCGCAAAGACGTCGCCGAAGCGTCCTTGCGAAGAACGCGTCGACTGACTCGTCGTCGTCGTCGTTTTGAGGTGGGTGGGGCTTGTTGGCGGGGATGAATGGCTCGGAGAGGGCGGATTTGAGGACAAGGCGGCCGAGGGGGAGCGTGAGCGCTGAGAGGAGGCTGGATGGCAGCGCTTGCAGTCCCGGCGCTGGAGGGACGTGTAGAAACCTGTTGCGGCCTGCGGGGGAGGCGCGTGGAGTGAAGAGGACCTCCGACCGCAAGTCCAGCAAATATATCTAATATTAGAAAGAAGAGTGGTGATGAGGAGCTAGTTGCTGAGAACCACGTACTTACCAACTCGAGAATGGACTTGGAGTTGGGCCGGATGGTTCGTGGGCCTGCCTCGAGGAGCACGTTGCCCAGGTTCCCGTCATCATCGCGGACTTCGACACGCTCACTACGTATCCACCCGCCAAAACGGGCGTTCTTCTCGACGAGGGTGATCGACACATTGGGCTGTTTGCACGCAAGGTGGAAAGCAGCTGATAGTCCAGTAATACCGCCACCAAGAATCACGACATGACAGGATGGACGGTCACTCAACATTGGGATGGAGTTGAACATACTGTTGGGAGTATATATGATGGGAATTGACCGTATTCATGTGTTCGCGTGCCGAACAGGCGCCAGTGTGAGTTTCTAGTGTCATCGTGTTTCTCGATCTGAGAGACACCCCGGTCACTTGGTGCAGCCTCCTCATGTGTGGACATAAAAGGTATCGCACTAGGGAAAGCATAGGCACGAGGCAACACTACCCATGATGCCTCATTGCAGAATTACAGCAGATGATGATAATACGCCATTGCACCGCCACTTATTCCCATTCGGGGGCCATTACGCGCCCAACAACCTCTCCGACCCATATCTCGAATCGGTCATGATCGAGTACACCACCCTCGTCGAAGAACGCATTGTATGAACGTGATTCCGTCGCTTCCCCTCGGCTCAGCAGTGACTTTCCCCCATTAGTCGAGCGTCTGTACGACAGGGACAGCGAATAGGCCGGAGGGTTTTCGGGGGTAGATGGCTTGGTGCGAGAGCTAAGGGTTATCCGTTCCGTGACGATCTGTACCCAGTCAACCAAAGTCCGCACAACGACGCCGCGGGGAAAAGTCAAACGCACCCGCTTATCAAAGGTCTTACGTTTCCCGACAAAAATGATGTCGCCCTCGACAAAGTACGCATACAGCGTTTGCAGGAGCGTGAGGATAATGTACCTGAGCCGAGTCAAGTGAGCAGGTATGGCAAGTGTGAGTGCGTGTGAGAAAGACGCACACGATCAGGCCTATCCACATAACGGGCTTCGACTGCTCAAACTCGAGGCGCCAGGAGTAAAATGCGGTTGCGCCGGCGACAAATACGCCCGACCAGCCCAGTGCAAGGCGCACATCGGTGTGGAGATGTATTTGTTTGAAGAGGTCAGGGCGGGAGAGGAACTGGAAATCCCGAAGTCAAGCGATGAGACGCAGCTGGGAAAGAATATTACTGCGCACGCGTTTAATTGCATCGTCTAGAGCGTTCTTGAGCTCTGTCGGGCTCGCATTGTTGACTTTGACGACATCGCGGTCTTTGGAAGGGGTGGGAGCGATAGGGAATATGGAACGTGGCTGGGGGGTAGGGGTAGCGTCGGAGGGAGATTCTGTATTGACTGTTGGGTCGTTCCCATTGACAGCCTTTCTTCCGCGAGCCATTTTATGTGATACTGGAAGGCGGGAGAGGAAAAGAGAGGAAAAGAGGGAGTGGGAGGGAAGGAGTTAAGCTGAGCTGAGTTGAGTTGTAATCGAGAAAGGCAAATAGCGACTCCTCGTTCGAACCAGTTCGGATTTTAGCAAGCAGGGGATCAATCACTTTATTCGTCATACTCCCAAGCATACTCCGGTTTGAGCAATTGACAATAACTCAAGTAGCTCTGACGATCAATTCCACTCCCTGAGGGGCCATTAGTGCATTGACACGTTTGCAGAAGCAGAGAACCGAGGCGCTAGGGTGCTCAGGACCAGGACGTGCGCTGATTGGCTAACGCGACGCGACGCGCCGCCTTTTAGCTGACAAAGTCGAGTCGTACGACTGACCACTGGCCCGTCTTCGACCACGTTTACAACACTCTACTTTCGCTCGCATCGAATTATGACCGACACGACAAAGTCAAGCCCTGTTTCTCAAAGCATTCTCCCCCAAAAGTGACCCATTCACAAAATGGGTTACACGTGCTCTTGTTCTTCTCGTCACCCTTGCGACTTTCAGCTGGCTCGACACGATCAAGGTACGGTTTTTTTTCGCCTAGCATCCCAACCCGCGGACATTGACCCCGGAAATTTTTTGGTTTCTAGGACCGATGGTATGTCTTCGACCCGGTCCACCTTCATGAACTGCAGCTGTCCGCCCTCGCCGCGTCACCCAACGACACGGCGGGCATGATATCGCACATCCTCGCCAATCTCACGGAGACCTACTCGACCGCGAGCGTCTCCATCAACCCAGACAGCTCAGAAGTGGGTGTTCAACAACGCGGGCGGCGCGATGGGCGCGATGTACATCATCCACGCCAGCATCACCGAGTACCTCATCATTTTCGGCACGCCGCTCGGCACCGAGGGCCACTCGGGTTTGCACCCTGCCGACGACTATTTCCACATCCTCGTCGGGGAGCAGTGGGCGTTCCAGCCTGGTGCGCTCGAGATGGAGAGGTATTGCCCCGGCGACGTGCACCTCATGCACCGCGGCGTCGCCAAGCAGTACAAGATGCACGAAGGATGCTGGGCCATGGAATACGCAAGGGGTATGTGTCGACATTTTCTGCTACCGTCACCGCTTGCTCACGGGTATATTTCTTCTGTAGGTTGGATCCCTCTCATGATGCCGTTTGGCCTTGCAGATACCTTCACGTCCACACTTGACATCCCAACGTTATACCGCACCATCCGGATCACAGGAAGAGAAATGTTGAAGAACTTGCTCATGGGGAAGATCTAGTCAGGGTTGGATGGGGTGTTAATTATTCGTATATACTCAGATTCGTATAATCAATTTATACTTCAAATCCTCTGTGAGCCCGTAACCGATGCTGTGTCCTCGAACTATCAAATAGACTCGGTTCCGTGGCTTCCTGAGTAAGGGCCACTTCACCGCGTCCTCCGCTGTGCGACAAATCCATTGATTTGATACGTATGAGTACTACGTGAGCTACACTGACATTTATATATGCTGCCAAGTACGGTACATGGTGCACACAACACTACACAGCGCCATATATTTCAGAGCCCCAGCCATCACGCTAAACATTTTTGTGGATGTTGTTTTCCCAAGTGTTTTCTTCGTGTGACATTAGAGAGAAATTCGGGTCTAACGATATCAGAATAGATTGGGAATGACGGCAGTAACGGAAGATACAAAAGAAAGTTGCCAGTGCAACGCTACTCGTTCAGCAACTCGCCGTCGAACTCCACAACATCTTCCCAGTTGGAAAACATCCTGATGGTTTGAAGGTGCTTATATCCTGATTGAATAAATTCTTTGGAAACCTGTCCGCAGCGCTCGTCAAGGTCGTCGAAAATCCTTTTTGGAGCGTCACTGGTGTCGCTGCCGTCACTAGCCCAAGGAGAGTCTCCTGAAGTTCACTGACATCAGTTACGAGATATCTCGGAGATACGCAACCAGACTTGGATGAGCTCCTTGAAGACCTTGTCCTTCCATTCCCTTGTGAGGGAAATTGCGGCTAGAAAAGGCATGCGCCATGCAGTGGACCATCGATTATCTGTTGGTTATCTTTGCGAGCTCTTTAAAAATGCGGACGAGTGACCAGACCAGGACCCATAGATACGTCTCGAGGTCGTCAATCGCCGTGTGCAGAACCGGTTTTTCCAAGTCCCAGTCATGAAGGAAGCACATGGACATGAAGGGTAGCGTACCCTGTTGTACAGAACATAGATAAGAATCCAAAGAGAGTGCAATGCATCGCAACATACCGATCGCTCAAAGGATGGGGTAATTGCATCCTCGCCACTCAATTGCGCGATCACCCTCAACCAAAAAACCTCAGCATATACCTAGATTTAAGTCTCAGGTCGGACAGGCCGAGCCTGGAAACATATCCAAGTGAGAGAAGAATGTACAGTGAACAAAATCTAATACTTACGCCGTGGAGAGGACAGGGGACCGCTTGATTGGCTCTCGTGGGTGTAGGATATTTCCGCTGCTAACGTCCCTGTGAAGGACACCACCAAGAAACAAATTGTAGATGGGGAGCAGTGTGAGATCGAATAGAGGGGAGTTGAAACCCTCATCGAACGAAGGATTGTTTCCATTAGCCCAACCGGTGTCGGTATCCCGGCCGCTTTGTCTGAAGTACCCAGGAGCGGCAGACCCTCAAGCGCCATCGCGGTGCAACGTAGTTGCTCGGTCTCAGGGGACCTGACCGGACTGTCATCGACGAGTTTCCTAAATTGCGCATTCAAGAAGTGATGTGTTTTTGAACCGAATGATTCCTTCGCGGTGCAAACATGGTATCCAATGATGTCGACGATTCCGAATTGGCCATAGAAACGAGAGTACAAAGCGCCTTCTGAAGGGCATCCGTGGGTCTGATACGACAATTTATACACCATCTCGGGCAGATGAGACACCCCAACGAGCGTCAGCTCCCGAATTTTCAGTGCAAGCTAGCTAGGATATCTTGGGTGCCTGTGGTCCGTACTGGATGAACATCGTGTAAGTCGAGTGTGTACACGCCAAAACGGTAATTCCGCACATTTTAGACTATACACAACTGTCGCATGCCCGCGAATGCAGTCGCGAATGCTGGATCGTACGCACAATATCATAGTCATGGCCATGGAGACGATACATATCCTTGACGCGTGTCACGTCTAGGCCAAATTCTGCTTCGTCTCGAATGGACAGGATTCCGACCATATGCTCGACGACGCTTCGGAATTCATCCTCTTCCTTGAGCATTAGTAGTTCAGAGGCAGATACGCCAGAGCGGTGGAAACAGATAAAGCGCAACGTCAGCGCTTTGTGGTCAAATGCAATGGTAATGGAAAATGAGTCTTCGATTAAGTGAGAGGTGGTTACAAGCGTATGCCTAAAGATGTCAACTGACTTGAGTCTTGAACTGAGAGATTCTTGACTACAACGATCCTGGCGACGTCTTCCCAGAAACTCTTGCGCCAATCTAGAGTGCGCGGATGAAGCAGCCCGAGTCTAATACGTCACCCATTTCGACATCATGAACCTCGAAGCGGAGATCTTTGAGGTAGCGCGAACGAGTGAGGCAAGTATTGGCAGCGTAGACGACGATATTAAGGAAGTGTATGAGGGGGCACGTATGACTTTCTCTCCTCCATAAAACCACTGGATGGGAGCCGCGGGGCCTCCGCGGGCGACTCCGAGTCACCGAATAAAGCTTAATAAAGACTTGTAGGTGAGGCTGCAACGATTCTGAACAATGAACATCGTCCTGGCCTGGTTGGCCTGCAAGGGACCACCCTCAGCAGTTAATCCGACGGTGAATGTAGCGCTCTCGATTTCTTCAAAGATCATTTCCTTTGTTACAGCCTGGCTAGTGACTATGGGGATGGCAGTGACCGGGCGTAGTGCTACTAAATCGATGGTAATGTACTTTTTTTTTTTTTTTTGTTAAAATCTTGTTTTACGAAGTTCGCAAGAAGGCTCTCTATCACACTTGCCAACCAACGCCGTATCAGGGTTCAGTCTAGTGGCTGACTACTTTCTGAACGTAGTCTTCACGCTTCACACACCTTCGGGGACACCATCTTCTCCAGCGTGGTCATGAGGCCCGCGGCACGAGAGGCAGCATGCAGTTGGCCCTGGCCCAACTTCGTGAATCTTATTGTAGACGCACCTTGTGAACAACTTACAACAAGCGCAAGCACATCGCAAATTTTTAGAGGGTCCAACGCAAATCAGGAAGAAATGGATAAAATAGCAGTATACAGTAATATAATACACAAAAACAGAGACAAGAGTCTATTTACTTGGCACCTGCGCTGGAGAACTGTAACAACGCATAAATAAATAAATAAAATAAGGCCTGATGACGTTACATACCTTGGTAACAGACTTGGTACCCTCAGAAATGGCGTGCTTCGAAAGTTCACCAGGGAGAATCAGACGAACAGCGGTCTGGATTTCCCTTGACGAGATAGTGGATTTTTTGGAGTAGGCAGCCAATTCTACGATCACACTATTGGAAACAATGCAGTCGACAAAGGATAAGAGACTCACTAGAGGCCTCGGTGGCAATGCGTTCGAAAATGTCGTTGACAAAGGAGTTCAGGATGGCCATGGCCTTGTTGGAAATACCAGTGTCAGGGTGCACCTGTTTGAGCACTGACTCACTCGGGTGAGCGCATATTTTTTTTTTACAACTTCAGTTCAGACAACTCACCCTTGTAGATGTACGAGGAATAAGTCTCCTTGCGGAGCTTGCGACGCTTCTTCTTTTCCTCACCGCCCTCACCAGCCGGCTTGGAAGAAGTCTTCTTGGCTGCCTTGGAACCCTCAGTCGATTTGGCAGGAGCCTTGGAAGCGGTGGAGGCGGGGGCCTTGCCAGCGGTGGAAGCGGGTTTAGGAGCCATTGGAATATGTGCGAGTGGGAGTGATAGTTGTTGAGGTAAGAAAGTGTGTGCAAGTGCAGCGAGGATACGGTGACGAAGAGAAGTATAACGGAACGATGAAAGACAGTTAACTGGGTTTTTATGGGGCGCGACTCACACTTTGGGGATGTTTGGCCACCGACGCGTCGACGCGACTTTTGTTGATCGCAAACTTTATTTTGTGGTCATTCCACGTGACACACACTCGCCTAATTTATAAGGACTTGGTTCTACTTCCTCCACACCCCATTCTTCTCTTCTGCACATTTGCGAAGTTCTCCTCGACTCTACACGATCATCATCTATCCATAAACGACAATGTCTGGAAAATCAAGTGGAAAGGCCAAGTCTGGTGGCAAGGCATCGGCTGAGACAGGAAAGGGCCAGTCGCGCTCGGCCAAAGCTGGTCTCCAGTTCCCTGTCGGTCGTGTGCACCGTCTTCTCAAGCGCGGTAATTACGCTCAACGTGTTGGTGCTGGTGCACCTGGTACGTCATCCACTTTTGTTCAATCAAGTTTTCTTGTGATTGAACGACCTGTCAGTATACCTCGCCGCTGTTCTCGAGTATCTTGCTGCTGAGATCCTGGAATTGGCTGGTAACGCAGCCCGCGACAATAAAAAGCAACGTATCGTGCCTCGGCACTTACAGCTCGCCATCCGGAATGATGAGGAGTGAGTCTGTCTCTAATCATCGTCGCTTCAAATACTTATGTGTATGGGAAGGTTGAACAAGCTTCTCGGTGACGTTGTTATCTCTCAGGGTGGTGTTGTACCGCACATCAACCCCGAGGTGAGTATTCCCCCGTTGAACAGTAATTGGACATCAATAACGTGTTGTTTTCTAGTTGCTGCCAAGCAAGACTCAGAAAGGGAAGAAAGAGAGTCAGGAAGTGTAAACTCAGGATTCTTTTATTCTTTCCCTTACTGTATGATCTGTACTATTGTCTGTTATAACATTATTTTTCTTGATTCCGTCTTGGTCTGACCACAGTCGTCTCCAAAGGTGGCTTTACAGTCTGGGTTTTACAGTAGATGTTCCTCAGATTTCGGTCGTCTTTGGAATTGTGCCTTACGACTACACAGCGGTTACTGTCCGGGAGGAAGTTTCTACGTGCATATTTGTATCTGTTGAATCAAGGAATATCTCAGTCGGAATATGATCCCCGTATAAGTAAGCAACTAGCTGCGATTTCCAAACTACTGTACGGTATGGGCAGGTGGAGAGCGCGACCGACGAGACGTACTGACGCTGGTGAGCCTCGCGGGTGATTAACAGATAACTGATCTAATTGTCCAACGCTGCCGTGTCGCCGCATCACGGCACCCAGTCCGATAGGCTTTGCATACAGTACACGCTTCCAATGTTGTGGACACTGAGATGAGACCCAGATACGTGTGTGCGCACTTCGCTCCCATGGAATTGTCTCAGAAATGATCGTGCGCGACGGAGGGCACGTGGAATTTGTCTTATCTAGAAGAGTACTGTAGTGCCGTTATAGCCCGACACGCGTGCACATTAACTCCCCAATCACTGACGATTCAAGTAAGATCCGTCTATTTACATACGACTTGCGGAATCAAGGCGGCAAAAGTATGGAAACTGCCCTATCCGATGGTTGTTACTGAATGAGAGGCGACCGGTGACCGACGGGTGGACAATTGAATTAGGACTCGAAGGCACTCATAGCGTTGGAAGAGCGGACGGACCTCTGAAGTGACGGGTAGGCAACAGCCATCGATGAGGCCTACGAACGATGAACCCGAACGATGAACGTTCGATGAACGACGACCTGGCATAGACCCGGTGGCTGACGCAGTAATGGATGTTCCAAGAGTGCATGCGATGCCCACTTCATTTGCGCGTTCGCCGTAGTCTAATTCTTAAACCAGGTTTGCTGCCCCAACCGTTTAACCTAACCTGAAAAAAATTCTCTGATACACACACGTTGCGGGGCTAATGAGTACTCCAGGTCAACTCCAAGTTTTCCCCTCCGGATGGTAAGGCGTTTGGACCACAGTCAGATTCTCGTGGCATCACGGGCAGCGCGAAAAGTACGGTATCACTACACTAGATCCTACAAAGTCTCAAACAAACTGTTCCGACCACCAGCATAACACACACTGTGCCTAGTTTATTGTGCGGCGATTTCTCACGTGCCTTCTCTCCCTCCCCCAATTCTTGACTCGGGGTCGAACGACACCCGGGTGTCGAATTTCCAACGCAACAGCCTCTTCTTCGACCTAGCAAGGGTACGGTGATGCGCATGGGGCATCGACAATCCCCCTTATGAACAAAGGCAGATCTGCGACCGGACGCTCGCATCATCCAAGAACGGAATACACTCTACCAGATATGGTCCCACTCACGTTTCCGTACCAGTACTGGTACCTAGCGCAACATGGAACTTGCGGTTCGCAGTACGAACCCCTGAAGACGCATGGTCGCGCTGCATCGACGATGGGATCCAGGGCTGCAAGAGCAATGCGCTGATGACTTGTGCGTGTGTTGCCGCTTCCTGCGTCAATTTCGGGGCCCTTGCCGCTACCTGTTGGCATGGATGCGGAGACTGCGAGAGCGAGGGCAAGAGGGAAAGCAAGCGGGTTCAAGTGCATCTTCATGGCTGGTGTAGTATTTTCGCCATCCAACCCATTCTCCACTTCTTATGTTTTTTTTTGAGTTCGACATAAATGCAATACCTTGAAGCGATCTCAGCAAACTTTATCCTTTTATGGAAGCAAACATTATTATGACCGGAGAAGTCTTAGGTCCTACTGGACTGGATAGGCAGATTGTGTGGGGTCCAGACCGGAAGAAGCAAAGCCGACGTGGCCGTCAGACGGGATTTTACGGAAACGCCCCGGAAGGAGAGGCTAAAGCGAAACCAGCAAAACACCGTTACAGTATTACACTGTACTGCCTAACAGCTATCAATTGAACAGAACCTGGAGTCGTGTCATACTCCCACCACTGCACCCCGAGCCGAGCCTCGCGCGTGAAGACATCCTCATCCGGGCTCGCCCGCTGTCAGGCGTATCTAACAAGGTTTCGATTTCGCCGCCTCCTCTTGCACCTCTACGTCACAACCGCAATGGCGCATTGCGCTGATGTGGCGCCGATCAAAGGGTTACCATGTTTGGCACGACATAGTGATCGCGATGGCATATGCCTGGCTATCATGTAGACATATTGGCATCGGTTCGCAATACAGTAAAGGTCATTCACCCATGTACTAATATTTTCGTTACTGCAATAGGCAGTACAGGAAGGAGTGACAACAATGGCGTGTGTGACTCGTTCAGCCCGGCCTCACTGGCAGGCTGTTCAGGGCCAGTGACAAGCGTGTGGTGTGCATATCTGGCGGTCCCCATATAGCACACTGACTCTGACGTAGTTGAAAAGGGAGATGCGTGCCCGTCACCCTTCCTTGCGATAGAAAAAAGAATGAGGCAAGCGCAATAGATGAACCACCTGTTCATCACATACCACGAGCCTAGACCATCAGAAAGGCAATTGCAAGCCTGTGTGCAGTGGGCTTCCTCAGGCTAGCAAATTGTGCAGTACCCATACTGTATGGACCACCCAGGTGATCCATCTGATTAGCCCATGTCGGGTATGCACAGGTCCGTGCCAATATTGACAAACTGTGGGTTGACGGTTGACTACGTTGACTAGCGCTGACTAGCGCGCTCGGTGAATTTTTGTCTTCCGGTGCTCATTCAGCTCCCTGGGAGAATTCCCAGGAGTTCCGGTTTTAGATACCGTCCTAATCATCTGTGCCTCACCTCCTTCTACGAGTTTGCGCCTACAGTATCGACAAAACACCACATACCGCCACTAGACGGTCGTTACACCCCAGCCTAGGTATCAAATGCCAGCTGCTGGGCTGCGGCTTAGACGTAGCTCTTGTTGCGGAATAATGTGTTGAGATTATCAGCGCGTTTATGCGCGACGTTACTCGGTTCTGTTTCCCGCCCGACTACTTGAGTTCACTCTAATATACAGTAGTACATTCTTTCTGTCCAGTCAACTTTAGCATACGCGCTAGCGAGACAGTGATACGTTTCCGACTTTCCGCTCCGTAGTTGAATACCCTCGCTCGCTCATACCTAAGTTAGCACCTCAGACATCGCTCGTACACGCGCGATCCTGAGATTTCCGTGTTCTATCTAGTTCGCCTCACGCGCTGTTTCCGAGCTCCCGAAACCATCCACCAACACTATATTACACTGATCAGTCCGGCTACAGTACTGTGTCGAACAGCATAAAACCCGAGTTACAGCTATGGCACGTAATGAAATAAAGAGACGTCCTGATATGAGATCTAGCATTAGCTGTCTGTGTGGGGTCTAGTGTTTACAGTATGAGAGAGAAACTCCGCTTCATTGTCATCTAGCCAAAAAGACATCTGGCTGGTCAAACGAAAAATATCGCTCTCGGGTATTAGTACGCCCTGCCTGGGTATACCTTTAGTGTTTGAGAAACCACATGCTCCACGCGACGAACACGACCGGCACCACGCTCACAACCTCGCCCAGGCCTGCATATTCCGGCGCGATCCGGACGTCCACAAACGCGCCTGCCGCAAGGAGCACCGCAAAGAGGTTGTAGACGCACGCCCACGCGAAATTGATGTAGACCCGCCGCACGGCCCCGCGCGACAGACGCAGGAGCACACCCAGCGCCCGCTCCAGGTCAGGCGTGAGGAATACGATGTCCGCCGCATCCCGCGCTACGTCCGTCCCACCCCCCATCGCGACGCTGACGTCCGCCGCGGCTAGCGCCGGAGTGTCATTTGTCCCGTCCCCGATGAACATCACCCGGCCCCCGGCCGCTTGCAGCTCTTGCACGTGCGCGACTTTCTCCGTGGGCAGGCATCCTCCGTGTGCGAACTCGGGTGGGATGCCGAGCTGCGACGCGAGCGCGTGGACGACCGGCACCGCGTCACCAGAGACGATGTGCACTTGGATGCCCTGCGCCTGAAGGTGCTGGACGGCCGCGTGGGCGCTCGGGCGAGGAAGGTCGGCCAGCCCGAAAAATGCAACCAGTTCGCCGTCAAACGTTACAGCGAACATCGACAGGGCCTTCGCCATCGTCACGGAGTACAGTGGATCCGCCTGTAAGCCGAGCCAGCTCGGGCTACCGCCGCGGATGAGCACGCCGTCCGGCGCCGTCGCTTCGAGGCCTTTGCCGATGATCGACTGGACTTTGTCCAGAGACGGGCCTGTAGACGCATGTGGGTGAGTTGCGTGTAGGTATTTGGCTATGGACTGAGCGACGGGATGCGAGCTTTCAACGACAAGCGACAGCATCGTCTCAATGGCATCTTGACGTGTGATATGTGCCTCAACGACTGTCATTTCGCCCAGCGTGAGAGTACCTGTCTTGTCAAACACCACGACAGTCGTGTCCTTGGCATATTGGGCCGCAACTGCTGTCTACGCGCTCATCAGCATTGCACAGGACCAGCTATGTATAGTTGGCCGCAACACACCTTGAACAACACGCCCTCTCTAGCGGCGACAGCACCAGTGATCACGATCACCATCGGCACGCATAGCACAATAGCACATGGGCACGACACAACCAGAACCGCGATTGTATAACGTAGCGCTCCCAACCCCGCGTGGTTAAAGTTCTCGTTGCGAACGCGCAATCCTACTATGATCCAAACCACGAACACGATTACCGCCACAGCCAGAATCACAGGGGCAAGCCAGCTAGCAGCGCGATCCGCCAGATCTTGGATGGGAAGGTGCTCCTCCTGCAGACGTGTCACGAGCGCGCTAATGTCAGCGATTGTGTTCTCTGCAGGCACCCGTACAACTTTCATGTCGACAGAAGATGTCACATTCCGAGTCCCGGCTGTCAGGGGAGCACCAAGACCCTTGTCTACGGGAAGGCTCTCCCCCGTCAGAGCAGACTCATCAACTTGAGTCATACCTCTGATGACAATACCGTCAGTGGGAACGAGCGTGTTCGCCGAAACCCGAAGTATGTCATTGGATTGGGTGAGGTCCGCGTGGATGACAGTGACAGAACCATCCGAGGAGACCAATTGGACATAGTCTGGTTGTAGGGTGCCTAAACTATCGAGTGCTGATGTCGCCCGTCGGCGTGCATACGCCGAAATGAGCTTGCCGAGGAAGATGAGGGTCAATAAGAGTGTCGGTGTCTCAAAGAATGGAGTGCTGAATTCATGGCCCGTGGCTTGTATCACATAGGCGATGAAAGAGAATAGATATGCGATTGTGGAGGAGAGTATGACGAGGGCATCGGTGTCGAGTGTGTGCTGTAGGAACAGGGAGCGGAATGCCGTAGAATACAGAGGACCGCCGGCACATATCTGGATGCATGTCGCGAGGAACAGAGAAATAGCGCCATATACGATCGGATGAGGCTCGATTGGCGCCCAAGCAAAGACGAGCACCGGAATGCAGAAGATAAAGGAGACGACGGTCCGGAGAAAAAGACTGTATATGTCCTTGGTAACTTGCAAGCTGGCGACAGATCTTGACGGCGGGAGGAATAACCCACCAACGGCAGCGAAGGAGCCCACGACAGTACGGGGTGCTACCATAGTGGGGTCGTATTGGACATCAAAAACCGTGCCTGAGGTAGTGTTTGATGTGTTAAGAATCTCCACGCCAAAAGGAAGTTTGGGGACCTCGTCAGATGATTCGGCAAGTGTGGGCAAAGCAATGCGAAGTATTCTGCGATTTCCTTCGAGCTGAGCTGAGTCAACTACGCAAGCATATCCTGTAAGTTCTGTTGTCCGTTTTGCTATTTTCCCAGGTTCGATGATACCCTCTTTGTATGTCAACGACGCTTGACCAGTAAAAGTGTTGACTTTGACGTCCTGGACTGAGTGAATGGATTGAAGCGCGGTTGTGACCTTGTGCGCGCAGGATGAGCAATCCATTCCCTGAATGGATAGTAGTAACGTCCGGTTCTGACCACCACCCAGTTCAACAGTCTTCTCGGAGCCCACAAAGCGAGTATCCTTCCCACATTTCGAATGTGTATGGCCTGGATGTCGATGCGAAGGCTTCTTGCTCTTGCACTTTATTGTCCCCACAGACCCGGGATGCGTATGACGGTGTCGATGTTGCTGTGCGAGTGGTCCCGGACGGCAGTCAATCTCGTGACACGTAACTTCAAAGAAGCACCCAACGGCACATTCCGCATGACACTTTGAGTTTTGGATCTTACCGCAGCTGGGAAGGGTGTGAATCACGTGAGTGGGGCTGCAGGTGCTCGGATGTTGTGCCGCCGCCAGGCTTTCGCCGTGACCTTTACAACAATCTTTACTGTCGCCGCCTACTCCACGTCGCGATTACAATTAGCGACGGATGCCCAAAAGGCGCCAACATAGTGCACGCACGGGGAACTCCGCTGGTATTGCCTGTAATGTCGCAAGCTGACCCGGTATTATTAGGGCACGTTTGCTCGGCCCCCGAAACATGTTTTAGGGCACGGCAACAATCACCTGCCGCGGCTGGACCCAGGGACGATAACATGAGCCCTACAATTGTTCTAATACTGCCGCTCTGGACGGCGCCTACCTGGATGGGATTGTGTACCCGGAGAATCAAGAGCGCACGACACATCAGCTGCTGAACAGTTACCGTCTCGGCAGTTGACATCGATGTCGCCTGAACATGAAGAGGCTTGAACTAAACGAGGGAGCAAGGGATGGTCATCGGAAGTCTCGAAGAGCAAGCTGTGTCCTAGATAGCGCACCTTGTCCAAAATGGAAAGTAGGGCCGTGAAAGCTGGCAGGCGACTCCGTGGGTCTCTGGCACCCGCCTTGACCGTCTGGAGTATGACCGCCGGGTATCGTATCCTGCTCGACCTCGTGCTCGCGCGTCATCTGATGATGGTGGTCCGCATGACACTGTATCTCGTCGCGTTGTGGTGCAGTAACGGATGGAGAAGCTACGTGGGGAGTGGGGTTTGGGGCAGCTTCATGGGCATGGGTGTGTTCTGACATGGGGGGGGTTGGTGGGGATATGTGATCGCTCACAGGTTCACGTGTCGAGGATCTGGTATGACGGTGTGCAAAGGGTCGCAGAGTAGTGGTTCACAAGTTAGAACTAGGACCTTGGACTCTAGTTCAAAGTAAAGGAAGAGTGGAGTATATTGTATTCGCCCGGGGGAGTACAACCTGAAGCGATCGAGCTAAATAATATTCTCCCCCCATGGCCCTTATGTACTACAGCATGAGAAAAGTGCCAGGATGGCATGTGACGTTTCGATATCCCACTACTAGAAATGCCTCATGCCCAACAAGTAGGCGCTGGTGAGATCAAGAAGAGAGAAGTAGAACAGAAAGGCAATGATAGGGATCGTGCCGCACTTGTGTTCAGTAGGCGCAGCCTGGAGGGGTTAGAGCAATTTGGGAAGGGAGGCTAGGCAGAACTGGGCCGTGTGACAGATAGAATAGAATCCTCGGGAGAAATGAAGCTCTAGACGGACAAATAGACCGGACCACTCGACTGTCTGTGAGTCAGAGAGGGCTCTAGCGTGCATAGATCGTCTTCTGTTCAAAATTTGACATAACCGGTTACCTGGCCTGCACTTCTGGCAACAAATCTACACGATGAGCTCTTTCAAGTTCCAGAGCGAATTTTCTCAGTAGTTCCTGAATATGTGGCTTGAAGATTATTTGAATGTTTATCACATTGCTCTATCAACTAGTTGTCTCGTATTATAGTACCGACTCGGGATATGGAAAAGGTACTATATGGGGTCTGGGATATCAGAGTGTTGACTGTACTGGACACGTCCGAGTCGGTCACCGAGTCGGATTTGAGGCTTCGACGCCACCCTCGTGGGAAACTTGCTCAATCAAATCAATCAAACTCCGACCACTGCGTTGGGAACATTGGTTGGGAATGAGAATGGGAAGCATGACTGCAAGCAAGACAACTTGAAAGTTAAGCCAGTTTTGCGACATGATAGGATTTTATCTAGAAAGCTGGAATAAAAAGTTGCAGCAAGAAATGATACTGATATTAGACTGTATACCCAAGTTTATATAAGGAACTAGTAGCATTGAAGGGACAGCTTCAGACTGTCCTTTAGAGTGCAACAGATTTTCATGCACATGAAAGGATTGTGAACAACATTTTTTGGGTTAAGTAGTGTACATGAGTCAGCACATATAGTAAGTACAGTGTGTGACTGAAACAGATGGCAAACATATTCTCAAGCATATTCTCCAAAATCAATCATGGAAAGAACTGTGTGGAAGTGATTTTCAGATGAAAAAAGAGTGCTCTAAACAATCATGTCTTGAAAGCCTGAGTAGTATAACACCAGACAGGAGAAAACATTTGTACAATGCAAGAATGGTCAGAGATGAAGAGCACAAAATAAGGACTGCTGTAGAAGGAGACACATTGCATCTATCTACAGACAGCCAAACAACTTTCAGAAGTCTGGTGCCCACCATGTGAGAGAACATCTATGAGAAGGGACAGCCACCATTTTTAAAACAGGCAGTAAAGGGCAGACCCTTGGGTAGACCAGCCAAGATTTATATATTGTATTGATATCCGAACATGGGGTGTGGGGGGTTATAGAAGATGCAGTTTTCTGTGTAAAGGCTCAATTTCGAAACTGCTAGTATGTGCATCTGGACATCCCCCGACATCGTGTATCCACTTTCAAGAGAGAAAATGTCGTCCACCGACCCGAGATCCAGCTCCAAAGCTCAGAGCGAACGAGAAAACAGCCACGTATGGGCACGCCCTGGTTGGGCATTCCAAGGCAACCTTCAATATTGGAGAAACCACATGCTCCACGCGATAACCACGACCGGCACCACGCTCACCATCTCTCCGAAGCCCGCGTACTCCGGCGCGATCCGAACGTGTACAAACGCGCCCGCCGCGAGGAGAATCCGCAAACAAGTTGTAGACGCACGCCCACACACAATTGATGTAGACCCGCCGCACGGCCCCGCGCGAAAGATGCAGGAGAACCCTCAACGCTCGCTCCTAGGTCTGGCGCGAGGAAGACGATGTCCGCCGTGTCCCGCGCAACGTCCATCCCGCCGCCGCCAGCGCTGACGTGTCGTTCGTCCCGTCACCGACGAACATCATCCGGCCCCCGGACGCTAGCCGCTCTTGCACGTGCGCGACGTTCTCCGCAGGCAGGCACCCGCCGTACGCGAACTCAGGCGGGACGCCGAGCTGCGACGCGAGCGCGTGGACGACCGGTGCCGCGTCTCCGGACACGATGTGCACCCTGGATTCCGTGCGCACTGAAGGAGCTGGACAGCTGCACCGGCGCTCGCGCGAGGAAGGTTGGTTAGTCCGAAAAACCCAACCAATTCGCCGTCGAACCTGACAGCGAACATCGAAAGAGCCTTCGCCATCATTGTCGAGCTACAGTGTATCCGCCTGTAACCCAAGCCAGTTTGGGCTACCGCCGCGGAATGAGCACTCCGTCGGACCTTCGTCACTTCGAGACCTTTGCCGAGGATCGGCTGCACTTTGTCTATAGATAGATCTTCACAGTGTGGGTAGGTTCGCATGTAGGTATTTTGTAATGGATTGAGCAACGGGATGCGAGCTCTTGGAGACAAGCGACAGTATCGTCTCGACTGCACCTTGACTGGGTGATATGTACCTCAACGACCGCCATCTCGCCCAGCGTGAGAGTACCTGTCTTGTCGAACACAGCGACAGTCGTGTCCTTGACACATTGAGTCGCAATTGCCGTCTGCGCGCTCATCAGCATCAGCACTGCACGTGACTACCTAGTTGATTCATACCTTGAACAAACGCCCTCTCTGGCCGCGACGGCGCCAGTGATCACGATCACCATCGGCACGCATAGCACATTAGCACATGGGCACGATACAACCAGCACCGCGATCATATACTGTAGAGCTCCCAACCACGGCGTGGTCAAGGTTTCGTCGCGCACCCGCAACCCAACTATAATCCAAACCGCGAACACGATTATCGCCACAACCAGAATTACTGGGCCAAGCCAGCTGGCAGCGCGATCTGCCAGATCTTGGATGGAAACCCGAGCCTCCCGTAAACGTGCCACGAGTGCACTGATTTCAGCGATTGTGTTCTCTCCAGGCACCCGAACAACTTTCATATCGACAGAAGATGTCACGTTCCGAGTCCCGGCTGTCAGGGGCGCACCGGACTTTTGTCGAGCAGAAGGCTCTCCCCCTGTCAGAGCAGACCCATCAACTTGAGTCATACCTCTGATGACAATACCGTCGGTAGGAACGAGCGTGTTCACCGAAACCAGAAGTATGTCATTGGATTGGGTGAGGTCCGCGTGGATGACAGTGACAGAACCATCCGAGGAGACCAACTGGACATAGTCTGGTTGTAGGGTCCCAAACTATCCAGTGTTGATGTCGCCCGTCGGCGCGCATAATGAGCTTGCCGATGGAGATGAGGGTCAATAAAAGTGCTGGCGTCTCAAAGAATAGTGTGTTGAATTCGTGACCTGTACCACATAGGCGATGAAGAAGAAAAGAGATGCGATCGTAGGTGAGAGCATTACGAGGGCATCGGTGTCGAGTGTGTGTTGCAGGAACAGGGAGCAGAATGCCGTAGAATACAGAGGCACCGGCACATATCTGGATGCATGTCGCGAGGAACAGAGAGATAGCGCCATATACGATCGGATGAGACTGAAGACGAGCACCGGAATGCAGAGGATAAAGGAGATCAGGGTCCGAACAGAAAGATTGTATATTTCTTTGGAAGCTTGCAGGCTGGCGATGGACTTTGACGGCGGGAGGAACGACCTGCCAACGGCAGTGAAGGAGTCCACGACGTGTGGGGTGCTACCATAGTGGGGTCTTATTCAAGAACCGGGCCGGAGGCAGTGTTGAGAATTGCCACGCCAAGAGGAAGTTCTAAGACCTCGGTAGATGATCTGGAAACTATGGGGTTGCCAATGCGAAGTATTCTGCGACTTCCTTCGAGCTGAGCGGAGTCTGCAAGCATATCCTGTAAGTTCTGTTGTCCTTCTCGCTATATTCACAGGATTGTTGATACCCTCCTTATAAGTCAATGAGGCTTGACCAGTAACGTCCGATTCTGACCACCACCCAGTTCAGTAGCCTTCTCGGAGATCGCGAAGCTATCTTCATCGAGCTCGTCGTCTGCTCCGCGTCGTGAATACGATTGGTGACCTACGCACAAAAGGCAGTCGGCTATAGTACACGCACGGGAAGCTCCGCAGGTAATTGTATTGAACGCATTGTCGGAGGGACCGGTGTTAAAATAATACATTTGCCCAGGCTCTGAAACATGTCTGAGGGTGTTGCCGGAGCAACAGTCACTTCCTGCGGATGGATCTAGGGAAGGAAATATGAGCGCCTTAATCACTCCAATAGCTATAGATGCGGTAACGAGACCATTGCCTACTTGGATTGGATGGTATGCTCAAACACGATACATCAGCTTCTGAACAGTTACTGTCCCGGCAGCTGACACCGATGTCCGCTTGAATATGAAGTAGCTGAAGCTAGACGAAGGAGTAAGAGATGATAACAGGAGGCCCCGAAGAGCAAGCTCACAGACATGGGCGCGTTCCAACATGGGTAGGTTTGGGGGATATGTGATCACGGGAAATGAGTAGAGGCGTGGTTCACAAGGGATCATAGCAGCGGAACTATTATTCGCGTGGGGAGTACGCTGATCAAGTCCGAAGGCTCTGTTAGCGGTCTGTACTACGTGCATCATGATTGAACTGTGCGACGTTGCGGACGACTACCCGAAGCTAGTGTCGGGCAACTAGAGTCGTGCCGCATTTGTTTTAGTTAGCGCACTCTAGACAAGCGTGGGAAGAGAAGCCAATAAGTATCGAAGCAATACGAGACTGTGGAGTCCTCTCACTGGAGATAGGAAAAAATAGGGCTTCTAAAGGCATGACCGAGGGAAGGGAAAGGGGGAAAAGGATCAGGTACTATAACAAACCAGCTTGAAGGTTAAGACGGGGCGATGGACGGAGGAGGACGAAAGAGCTGGAGAGACAATCAGGGACGGGACAAGGAAAGGATTGCGGATCGGATGAGAGAGATGGGAGGAAGCCGAATAGAGGGTGATGACGTCAAGATTATGGACCCAAAAGATCGGGGTTGTTCACTCAAAGTGGAGTCGAGTGGATACTGGACCAGTGCAACCCCCTCCAGTCCGTCCGTCCGCCGGGTAAGTGTGCCTCAACGAGAAGACCCAATGGATGTCTGCCGTCCGCGGCATTCCTCTCCCTGCGTGAGTAACGATCCCTCCTACCCTCAGTCCCTGTCCTCCTCATGCAAGTTCATTCCCCTCCTGTGAGTCTCTCTGCCCTCCTCTTGTCATCTTATTCATCCTCGTCCCCCAAGCATATCCCTCAATCCAGTTCCCCCACGCCCTCCTTCCCCGACTGCGCTCCCGCCACAGCCAGTCAACCGTCCCCCATCCCCACCCGCTTCATCCTCCTACTAACGAAGAGATAGATGCTGTCATTCAACAGGCCACCTCTTCCATATCCTCTGATGGTCGTCACGTCCCACTCAAGGACACTCGCACCCAACTTTTCGTTGGAAACGTACGTTTATTCTTTATCCCTTCGCTTTCTTGGCCACCTCGTCTCCGTGTACCGCGAGTTTGTTTCTATTTCTCCTGCTCGGTGCATCACTCTTCTCACTGTTCGTGTTCTGCGCTCCGTTCCCTTCCGTAGGCGATTGGCAACGAGCGCTGGTGTTGGCGTTGCCTTCCCATCTCAACCCTGACGTTTCACATTTCACACTTCCCACCCATTTTACTCTTTCTCTACCAAAACTAGTCACTGATTCTTGCCACAGCTTCCATACCGTGTCCGCTGGCAGGACTTGAAAGACCTATTCCGGAAGGCTGGCACGGTTCTTCGCGCAGACGTCTCCTTAGGCCCCGACAATCGTTCTCGCGGGTATGGTACCGTCCTTCTCGCCACCGCAGAGGACGCTGGACGCGCCGTCGACATGTTTAATGGCTACTCCTGGCAATCTCGTGTTCTTGAAGTTCGCTTAGACCGCCTGCCCTGCGATTTTGACAACCTTTCCAATCCTACTTCGGGCTATCACACGCCCGTTCTAATTAACGGCCATGCCCAAATTATTCCTGGCTTAAGACCACCATTTACCTTCACAGCCCCACTTTCACCATCCTTTAACCCCCTATCATCTTTCGTTTCCCATATTCCACTAAGGAATACTCTAGATGAGCCCCACGCAGACAATGCCATTCCGCCTCTCGGCCATGATCGGCCCATGACTGCGGGCGGTATTAGCCGTAACTTATTCGTCGGCAACGTGGGTCTCCCTATGGTCGTGATCTACTCCGATTTTCTCAAGGATGTCTAGTTACCTTTTCATTGTCAATGGCAAGATCTCAAGGACTTATTTCGTCAAGCCGGTACCATCCTCCGTGCGGATGTGGCTCTTGGCCAAGACGGCCGTTCTCGGGGATTCGGCACTGTAGTTTTCGCCACAGAGTTTGACGCCGAACGCGCAGTCAACATGTTCAATGGGTAAAACATCCCGTTGCATAATTTCTCATTCCGTTCGCTTGACCCTTGTTTTCAGTTACGAGTACAACGGCCGACCCCTCAAAGTACATTATGACAAGTTTATGCCCTCAATGGGACAGTCTATGACAGCGCCATCCTCCCCTCTACTCACCTCGCCGTTCCCAAGTGTCAGCGCGGCAGCACTCGCCTCGATAGCAAACGTCACTGTCAGGCCGACATCCTCCCGTGGCACCCCGCTACCCACTGCACAGCCGCTCGAATATAACGCGTATGGCATGCATCATGTCAATATGAGCACCTCCCCCCCGCCAATGAGTACACTTTCTTCCCTTCCTCAGGCTCAAGCCCAGGCTGTTTTGCCACGTTTGAGCGCCGCTTCAGAGCAACAACTGCTCGCGCGTTTTTCCTCCAGCCTTTCGGTCGACAACATCAATCTAGCAAACCACGAGTCTCCCCCCGCCGATAACCGAGACCTGCCCACTCCACCATCGTCTAGTGCCGGTGCACAGTCTATGAAGGGATCACGAGTATCATCGCCCCCACTCCAGCTCCCTCAGCCCATACATTCGTTCTCACAACCTTCACTGAAACAAGCACCGCCACCGCCACCACTATCACAACCCCATGCTAAGAGTGCCCCCCCTCCATTGACGTTGTCTAGCCCCCCAGCTCCAGTACAGCCCGAATCACATTATTCTACACAGGCGTCCGTTTCGTCTTCGCAGAGAGAGGCCCCGCCACTTCCTGATCAAACTTCTCCGTCATCGTGGCAGCGGGCGCAGCCACACCCGGCCCATCCCGGTCCTATTTCCCTGCCTCCGCCCTCTGCCTTTGTCATTCCGGCTCCTCACAATTTTTCGCCAGTATCTCCGATGTTTGCCCCTCCAGGCATCCACGTTTCGCCCTTGCATCACCCAGGTGTGCCACCCCTTACTGCGTCGCACGTGCCGGCGCATTCTCCTTTAACTCATCCAATGCATGCGCGATCGCCACTTCACCATCCCGTGCATGGGCACCCGTTCAACATGACGCCAATTGGCTTGCCTCCCATTACGCCTAGCATGCCTTCTTTTCAATTCGTGCCCGGTCCACCGCCTCCAACCCACCCGAGCCATCCTCCAGCGGTATTCTCGCCCGCATCGACTATGTCACCGGGGGCGTTCTGGGGACGGCCAGGAGGTAACACGCTGACCAATGCCGCGGTGGGCGCTCCCGTGACGATGGGCAAAAGTGAGGAAGAAATTGACTATTTCGCCAGTGCGAGCAGTGCGGGCGAAGGCTACTTTCCTCCACTGCCACAAGCCGGGAGTGGCCTCGCTCACGAAATCTTACGCGATGAGTCCGAGAGTGCCAGCGGGAGTGGCGAAAGACAAGCTGCTTCGGGCCCCACAACCGAGAATGGACCTGATCGAGAGGAGACGAGCACAAGCAGTGGTGGCTCAAGTGGCCGGAGTAGCGCGGGTGAACGCATTGGCGGCGCAGGTATAGACGGTGTGCACAGCGGCGTGTACACCTCGCTACCTCGGCCTGGGGGAATTCCGCGGTCAGAAGAACAGCTACACGCACGTGGTCAGGGTGAATTATCGTCGCCTCCGCTCCGGCCGCCACCAATGCGCCGCAAGATATTCGACCCCATGATGCAGGAACAAGGAAAACGCAATCACAATTCAAGTTTCGCTGAACTCGTGCAGGACGCGGGCGCTCAGAGCAGCTGGAGCATGTGAAAACCCGGGTTGCACTCGCATAACTATGATGGATGGATCCAAAAAAAAAAAGATTTGAAATTTTTCTTCTGCTTCTCTTTTAACTTACTACCCTTGGCTTCCCTCATCTCTTTGGAGTTTTGTCTGGATGCTATTGCCGATGTTTTTCCCCTTGGTCAGATATCACTGTATCGAGTTCCCCATACGCATTTTTTGATCTTTTGTAGTCCTGGTATTTCGAGGTGACTCGCTTGTCGTTCATACACTGGTGTGATACTCCGCTCTGTTTAACTACCCACACATCATCGCACGTGCTATCTGTCTTATATAAGCCTGCCAAGCTATGTTGGAGCTCCAGCCCCAGATACGTCTCAGTCTCTCATGCATCTCATGATGGAGGGACTCAGGGGAGAAAGCCCTCGATCAACACTAGACTTCGATCTAGTGCGTCGCACGAAGAAAAAAAAACTTTTAGACTGTATTTTGCTGTACAACCCGAGCATGCACGTCCACGCAAGGCTCGCCACATAGGCTCAAACCTAGCAAAGCGAAGGTGGGTTCGCTTAGTGGAGATTTTTATTTCACATTTTGAGTGGGACACAGTGGGTGTTCCCACGGGCCACGGCATACTGTATCGAAATGTGTAAACGGAGAGTTATTTCCCACAAAAATCTCGTCATCACATGACAGGCAGGAACATACTTTCAAGCATACCATTGGAAGAGAGTACTGTACTCGTATGGCGTCGAGGTGCTGTACGTACGGAACGGAGCATGTCAACCGGGGGCACCCTCTACCCGATGCCCAGTGATGGTAAGTGTGGCACCGCCGCGGTAGGACAGCTGGTGGGACTAGAAGCAATCCGTGGAGTATCCTTGTGGAGTACTGTAGGCCTCGCATAGAAGCCGCCTGTTTCTTCGGACATACGACCGCATCGGCCCGAGATCGCCAGCGAGCCAAAGAAGAGACTGGATCTATCGTAAGAGAGGCGGATCAGGATCGGTGGGCACGTTACAGTATGCCGTAGGGACAGCATGTGTGGATGTCATCAATTGTCTAGAAGTTGATCAGAGGGTTTATAACGTTAGAGAGGGCCTTATCTTGTGCGCTTCTCTCTTCGTCTGGCCGCGAGAAATACGTGCTTGGCTCTTCACGATGGCGTCTGTGGCCAAAGCACATGCCGCGCTGAACTGGCGGGAATGCGAGGGGCAGACGCGACACGTGGATCTCGGCGTGAGATATCGCGGCGACAGATGGCCATGGCAGGTGATGCAAGAGATTACTGTGTTTCCAACCCCTGGGCGCAAAAGGGCCACAAAGTCGAATTGGAAGCAAGCGCTGCATGATTAATGATAGACACTTAAGCCTATTTGGGGATTTATGTGATGTGGACCAACACTCTCACACTGCATGACCGTCTACTTGAGACGGAGGTTGTATACTTGGTCATCACGCCACTGATCAGAGGATCCCGTTCAGGTGTGAGACGGGGCAGGCACCGGCAGGATATGGATGTAGTCGAATAGCGCGGGATGGTGCCGATAAGGGGGTCTAAACGAAGAGGAAATAAGCCATTTCGGGAGACAAAGGGGACGGGGAAATGGGCAGAGACGATGCATGGTTAGGGTCGTGCCTGAAGACCTGGATATATGCGGTATCTAGACGAATGTGGGAGAAACGATATTATAATCTTTTTGGCCGAAGCCTCTCCCCGCTCCTTTTCCTCGTTCTCCAACAACCACGGCCCTCCTCTTCCCGCATCTTTGATTCGACGGGTTTATGAGGCCCGTTCATCCTTCCGCCTGGTTTCAGAGAAGCAACAAAAAGGCAAGAACACCAGAACCTGACCAATCCCACACGCAACCGCCTAATCCCTACTTGTCGTCGTCGTCCTCCCGCCCAGCCACAGCGCCTTCCATATTCACCTCCCTCCATCTCCACGCCCGTAACAAGGAAGACCCGCGACCCTCTTCGGCTACTTCTCTTCGTTCCGCTTATTCGGTCGCTTCGGGATCTCATCACTCTACACTTCATCCCCATACCCATACCCAAGACCTCTACTCTCATCCCTTCGCTTCCATGGTCCACGCCCCACTCCCTGTGGTATCGAGCCACGACTCCTCAGAAGAAGAGGAGGAATGTCCTGTCTGTCTCGAACCCCTCTCCTTCAGCTTTCGTCTTCCTGGAGAGAAGCCACATATCGTGCCTGAGTGTGGCCATTCCCTCCACGAGGTGAGCGAATTTCACTTTTCGTTGCTATTGCCCGTATATAGACGTTTGCGTTTACGCGTCATATGGGCTCTCGACATGTGTGTCACACGTCGTTGGTGAGATGGGCGGGTATCATCGTCCTCTTCCCAAGCCTCTATTCTCGTCGTTGATGGGAATTCTGGGCGTTGCCTTCCCTCCAACCTTACTCGATTGCTCAATTTCGGGCCTAGTCGTCCCGAGTTTAGTTTCTGTACCCGAGCCACCTCACTAAATTTGGGTGTCCCTCAACCGATCTTATTTGCAATTTTTCCTAATCAATCCAACGTTGACTACTCTCGTTCAGGCTTGCTTTACCGCTGTTTATGGACCTGTTCCGGGGCCGGGCCGTTCCACTGCAATTTTGCGCAAATCGAACCTAGGTGTATGTGGGGTATGTCGACGACCAATGAAAGTTGGAGACGGCGATGGTGGCAAATTAAACAGTACGCCAGCCTTTTTTTACTCGGTAGTTTCCCTTTCTGTACATTACTCACCCGTGATTTAGAACTTGCCGCTCTTACTGGAATGGCTGATCGGAATACACCCATGATATTTCCCGGACGTGAGACTCCAACTGTCGTGGGTCGCGGAGCCAATCGTCATGCACACTCCCGTGATCCTACAGAAGATGACCCAATAGAGCCAGTCGCTTCGTCCCTCAAGTCAGGTTCGCACAACGACCACTCCGCATTCGTTGTGACACCATCCATTCAAGTGCTTCCCGAATTCTCCTCCCTGACACGCAATACTGAGCCCACTCAAGCGCTCACCTGTATTGTAGTGGTCGAGTTGCCGGGAAAGCGCGGCTCCGGACATGTTCCTGGACCAGTGATCGATCCCTATACCACACATAGTGTGCCCGAGCTTGCAACTGTGCGGCGGCGCCAGCCTTCACCTGGCCCTGGTAGCACCATGTCCCCCACAGATCCATTCCACGAGAATCAGACTGCTCGTGATATGCCGTATCCAATGTCGCTGCAGTCTCAGGAGGATTCACCATTTGTGGCGATCACTGAGGATCTTAGAAACCGTATCATCGACTGGAAAGGCCATCCGCTCTCGGGACTTGGCCCTTTGCAGATGTATGACCTGCTGTCGGTGCGACGCGATGCCCTTGTGCGCGAATTCTATGTCTATCTCTTCAAAGAGGCAATTATATGTGTCGCGGAGGAGAAGAAGCGTACTCTTGGACGATTCCTCTCAAGCGCATCGGGTGCGGCATCAGCACTTGCCGATGGTGCTTCTGTAACCAGCGGGGGACCACCTCAATCCAAGAGCGTATTACGGCTCAAAGGGCGCATCTACATCAAGCACATTCGCCAGGTCACAGACACATCCGTCCAGGGAGAGCTCAGTCTCACCATAGATATGGAAGACGAGAGGCTCGATTCATTCATTCTTATCTTCAAAGATCGTTCTTCACTCGAAACATGGAGGGTTAATGTCCAATCACTCGTTGCGCTTGTACAACGGCCAAGACCGGAGCCCGATCGTGCCCCGCTTGACATGGAGGAGTTTGGCGGTAGTGCCAAGGCTGCGCGGATGCTCAGTGGCAGCACGGGAACAAGTGCAAGCACGGCAGAAAGCAGTTTACTACACAGTTCGGGGCGGTCGACGCTCTCGAGCTACACGTCGCATGGTGGCTCTGTCATGAACCACGGATATCACAGCGGTGCGACAGGCAAACTCACTCCACTCCAAGAAGACGAGACACCATCACATTACTCTTCTGGTCCCTTATACGCACCGCATATGTCCGCCGGCCCTTCCAACTCACTCACCCCTCTCCCTCACCCACCGTTGGATCTCATCCTTGTAATATCCCTCCCAACCGTCCATGCATTACCAAGCACAGCTGCACTCAAGCTTCGTGTCATCAAGACGTCTCTTGACTTCATTCTTGCGTCGCTCGGGCCACGTGATCGCTTGTCATTTGTTACTTTCGAGGTCGGCGCCGGCGGTGCCGTGCGCAAGACCCCCTTTCTGTCACCCGGACGCACGCAGAGCCGTGCACGACTCGGAAAATTCATTGACGAGATTGGATTTCGTCCGGAAGAGGGCCAGACTTTTGAGGACGAATTTGTTGTCCGAGGAAGCAAGGAAGAGAAGACAGACGTTGTCACGGCTGTCAATCATGGTATGGGCATCTTTGGGTGATATTGAGCTGCTGATTTATGACGCTTTGACAGGACTTGATGTCGTGCTCCAACGCAAGTCACGGAATCCTGTGGCAGGAATGGTTCTTGTCAGCGATGCGGCTGATAGCACACGGCGCGCACAGATGGACCTCGTTCTTGCTCGGGCAGAAGCGGCCAACGTGCCAATCCATTCCTTTGGTTATGGGCGCTCACACGACCCTGCGTCTCTCTGGCTTATGTCAAACCACACTGGCGGGACGTACACGTTCGTAAGTGACTGGTACGACCTCCGAAGTTGCTTGGCTGGTTGCATCGGTGGAATGCTGTCCATCGGGTCCATGAACATGAAGCTGCACATGAAAATCGTGGACGGAAACCGTTTCCGCGTTCGCAAGGTGTCCGGAGGCCCGTCTTCCATTGTTTCGTCAGACGGGCGTAACGTTGACGTCGAATTGGGCGAACTGCGTTACGGCGAGCGCAAGGAAATGCTCGTCGAACTCGAGCTCGATAATTCCGACGCTGTGCGAAATGGCAACTCCCGTGGCGCACACCGGGGGATGAGCGCGACGGAACGGTTCAATCAAAGCCTGGGGCTCGATGCCCTTGGAATCGATGACGTAGCCGACCTCACAGACGGTATGATGGATCGCATGATCGATGAAGTTCCTGTTATCGAGGTCGACGGAGCATTCTACGATCCCGCGGCGGGAAAGCACGTCTCTCGCCTCGCACATCCCGTTCTCCTTACGGTCACGCTACTCCCCGCTGGGGGCAACAGTAGCCCCGCCCGGCAGCCCGCGGGCCGCTCTGATACGGTCATCGTACGGCGGCGCATGGAGCTACTCGCATCGGATATGATCACACGCGCCCTGGTGCTTGTGTCACGCAAAAATTACCCGGCCGCTCAGAAAATCATGAACGAGACCAAGCGCATCGTGCACACGGTGCTGCAGCAAATATCGCAGTCTCTTCCGCCACCCACGTCAACGGGCGGTGTGGCGCGGAATCGCAAAGAGCAGCTCACGCTCGCCTCTGTCCGGGTGCTACAGGCGATCCTGCAAGACATGCAATTTTTGTCCGATGCTCTCGAAGAGAACGTGGACCTATTTGCGCACGACCAGCGAAATTTTGGCGCGCAACAAGTGAGTCGTTCCTCGAGATTACGTTATGTCCCGTGGTCCTTATCGATTGTCTCCTAGGCAATGATTTTACGCGACCAGAAGAGTTGGACCGGACGCAGCGCTACTGAACGTGTCTTCTGGACGACTGACAATTCAATAGAACTCGTCTCCCGCAGCAACGACTGGCTCGCTCGCGAATAACATTCATACCCCTTTGTTAGGCTCAGCTCGCTAATATCTTCGCGACACACCTCACTCTTTTGAACCTTCAAGCTTCACGTAACAAGTTATGGCATTTTTTCCCCATTTTTTCTGCATCCCCTCTTTTACTGTATCCCGGTGTGATTATCGCGCCGGTAATTTATCGTACAAAAAGAACATGACACAATCTTTATTTGCGACCCTTGGATCATGAGGCGGCGCAGCGCCCGTTTATTACTGAATCGTTCCTGCCCCACATGAATAACTTGTGAGAGAGCAGAGAAGTTGGGGTGTTCGTCCTGGAATTTGCACTGGCAGTCCTATCTTCCGTGGAAATCCCGAGGAATTCGCCCTTTCAAACCTACGGAACGGGCGCTAGCCGCTGCAACGTGCCACGTACTTGTAGAGAGCGTTGCGACCTTTATTGCGATCAACGCGGCGGCGGCGGCAAGTTCATATTTGTCACTGATACGCCGATACCTGGGGGTATCACTCTGTTAACGTTTCCAAGCGCACCCAAATACGCCCAACTGGGCTAGAATCCGAACGAACGGTGCCAAAAGGCAGATAAATTTATTCCTCCTGATCGCGGCGTGAGGCGCGACCCGGATACAGTCTAAGTATGTCCACGTGGTCTGTTCGCAATTATTTACCCGCGCCGACTCACCGTTACCCTCTCACTTTCGGATCTGAGGAATCATTGCTGTTGCGGAATCCCTACTGTAATTTAGTCGAGGGCCGAGCTCACCGTGTGACTGACGACGCGACGGTTCGCGTTTATCGGTACAGCTAAGTTGCGATCAGCCATGGGCGACGATGCAGGAGGTTCCGCGGCGGCAAATGCTCCAGAGACGGAGCGCGTTGACTAAAAACACAGGCGCGGTGGCGGCGGCGGCGGCGGCTTCCATGAACGCGATATGAACAACTGGCAGAACTGGGAAGCGAGGAATCACCACCACACCGCCCGCCCGAGGACGGCCTCTTTCGGGTCTCTCTTCTGGTTCACTGTAGTTATGTGTAATCGAACCCCCGCGGTGCCAGTGCCCCGCACAACGTTTCTGAAGGGGCGCGGGCGCGCGGAGGGGCGGCTGTGATTGAACCGGGTTAGGCGCGGCGTCAACGAAGCAGCAGGTATCAGTCTGTGGAAGCTGGACGTTAATTGTGTTTGTACGGGGCACACTACCAAGCAATCGGTGCTCCACGGGTTACAGTAGTGCTTCGCGCCGAGACTGGCCCATTGCCAGCCAGCATGCCCTTCCGACTTTAATTTCAGGACTTCTCAGTTCCCATGACAGTGATGTTTCCTACAGCGTATCTTACTAGAACCGACATGTGTGAACTACGAGTGTCGTCTCCGTCCCGGCGATTGACATGGGAAAACTCAGATGTCGTCGTCGTCGTCGTCGTCATCGTCATCAAATAATATGAATCTCTTTCCGGGAACAGCAGGCGGCTGTGCACAAAGATGGGACCTACATACCTCTATATGGATGAAACAACTCACCCTTGAGGGGATGAAGGAAATCGGATTGCCCATGGCGCGCATAGAGTGGCGAAACACTGTGGTCGGTGGGGGCATGCCCTTTCCACCAACGGTCTTGATTAGCGGCGGTTTCGTCACGATGGCTGATAATCTGGTTGCCAGCGTGGCATCGCCAGATTCTGGATGGACGTTCTCTGGATAGCTGCCGCCGCCGCCGCCATCGCCGCTTGGAGTTTGGACGGCCGCCCTTCGATCTTGGACAGGATTTTCAGTTTCTATGGTTCTTTCCACAGGCCCGTGGGGTGTTTGATGCCTCGTGGTTTCTATATATTGGTCCAGGTCCAGATGTCCCCAAACAGCTGGCGCATGTGGGCCAGAATGCGGAGAATCTAAACTTATTCTTCGCCTTTTCTTCGATACCGAGAACTGCTCCGCGTTTCGCTTCGATGGTGGAGGAGGTGTGGAGCTAGAACACGGTTTGGTGCACTGGCAACCCTCGGGGATCTTCCCCATGATAGCATTGCGCGCGAGGTCTATATGGAGCGGAACGGACTGGAGAATAGGATGGAGCGGCGCAAGGAGTTCGACAATTCGGTTCTGCTGGCTTTGTAAGCACGAAAACTGTTCTTGAAGGGACTGCGATGTTCGGCCTTGCGTCTGGAGGAGCTACATACGAACTGATCTTTTGATTGTGATTCTCGCTATAGTGTCAAGGATTCACTGTACCGCAGTCAATGAATCAAGTTTGCCGTTGATCTTGTCATCAAGGGTGTTCAGGCGCTCCAAGGCCAGTGTGAGATTAGCTTGTATTGAGGCGGCTTCGCGTGCTTGCACTGGGTCACCAATTGCTTTCTGGAGAAAGTACTGACACCGATTGACTAACGAGGCCACGCGTGAGTATGCGATAACAGGCATATATGCGCGAAAACAAACGCACCCAATTGAACAATCGCCTCCAACTCCTTTTCGCGTGCGCCTTCGACCTCCTCTCTGACACGGACCATCTCTCTCCTGGAGGCTTCAACCTCGGAAAAGATAGTGTTTGCGCGCTCTGAAAATTTCTCTAGCCGCGCGTGTGTGTCATGTAGGAGGATCCGGGTTGATGTGCTAGCCTTGTCTTGCGGTGTGAGCTGAGCAAAAGCAGGAATTTGAGCACCTCTGGACGGCCCGCGCTGATCTTGGAGCAGATGCGCCCATAACGTTGACGCAGTTGATGGAAGAGGGGAGGAAGGGTTTGATGGCCCAGCTGTCGTCGCCATCGCCGTGACAACAAACAAGTGATAAAAAGTGTCTCGCGTGACGAGTTCGACGCGAAGGCGATGTAGATCATGTGATGCGACCTACCTTATCACGTGGTTGCCAACGACCCCCAGCCAGAACGAGCAAAGTCATCTCGCGTCGAATTTTGTCGCCTGTGCCGAATCAACATATGTTGCTTACATTCAGAGTCATCTACGACGAGACAATATAGGGGTAACCGAGACAATCGAGGCGGGAGGAGCAAACACTATAGTGCGCACGCGCTTCGTCTGCCAGTGTTAGAACTTCCCCCAGAACTCTCGTACGAAGGTGCGCGTGAGTAAGGCGGGGGAGGCGACAAATGTCTAGCCATGGGGATCGGCTGTTCACCCATCTCGGCATCAGGGGACTCCGCCGTATTGGTGGTGGTGCTTTGGGTGTCGGTGGGCGTACAGGATCGGGCACGCCTTCGCCAGGAAGAGAATGCGGCGGTGAGCTGTAGGAGACACCCGACGAACGCACAGAATACGACGGTCGAGCAGATGGCAATAGCTGCAATGGCCTGAGTGGAAATGTGAGAGCTGTGTCTTCGATGCACGATGAGAGTGGTGGCGTGGCCGGTTGAGGCATCGCGGTGTGGTGAAAGCACAGAATGGTCGCGTTCTATCAATTGTGGGGCTAGGACCCTGTCCGGCAGGGCAGTAGTTATTCTTCGCACGGCCAGATCAGTGATGTATTGTTCGGAGAGCAGGCATAGGGCGCACAACACAAGAGGTGACAATGCGAGCGTGGAGCAAAGGACAATTTGACCAAAAGAAAATATGACGCCTTGCAGTTGTCGCAGGGACATAGGGCACAGCGAGTCAAAAGGCGAAGATGTAATAGGATTACAAGATCGTTGTTAAGACTGGAGAAGGGGTTGGAATTGGGCCATGCCGATGATTTCTGGATGCCAGACAGAGAGAGGGACTAGTCTAGTCCGCAGTCACGATGCAGACTGCGACAGTCAAGATTGAACTTGCTTCAGAAAACGAAGAACTAGATGGATATACCATAGTGACCTTACGTTGTTGACACTTAGAGAGGAGACACAGGTGTGACCAAGCAAGTTCAAGTTCGCAGCCAGACAAATACACGTGCAAACATATTCCTTTACACTGCGCTAGTTTGGGACATCGGAACTTGGCGCCATGGTATGCATGATATTGAGACGTCGGGGGTCAGTAAGGAAAGTAAATAATTAAGTCCGTCAGGGAGCGACAGGTAGCGGGTGAGGATGGTGGTGATATAGGAAGACGATGCTGTCCATGCATGCGCGTTCGATACTTTTATGCGTCCATCTCCCGCCGCCTCCAGTTCCGCGCCGCCCCACGCATTATAGTCATGGTCCAAGCGACCGCCATCCAAAAACCATGGGCCAGATCTGGTCCGAACATCTTCCGCAGCCCTTACTAGCACTGCAGCCCGATTCTCCGCCAATATTACCGCCGGGATAATCGTCTAACACCTAATCGCAACATCGAACAGCAAAAACATAAAGAGATGGAAGGGATGGAATGGAATGGGAAAAGGCGGTACAAATGAGGCAAGGAAAGGGCAAAGGATGGTACCCTTGCCGGAGCAATGCTGCTCCGCCTCTGCTGAGGCGTTCTTAACCCATCTTGCCGTCCTTCTTCTTTTGCTTGCGAGGCGGTGTTACTGGTCGACCCATGTTCATCCCACCATAGGGGTACTTTGCTTTCTTCTCCGCTGGCTTTAAGATCTACACAGGTAAAACCGGTTAGGTAGCACCAATATAATTAGGCACAACAAACCTGGAAAGAACATAACAATGTCTCATCTACGCTCATCATCGCACCAGCATTGTCGAATTCTCCACAGTAATTTGGCGCCGAAAAAAGTGTTACAAGCTGACGCTTTGCGAAAAATTCATAGCCGTCCTCGACGACCTGGACGAAAAGTCAGCCATCAGTACCTGCTTTCACACGACGGAACAAGTGAAAATCTTTGCAAAAAGTATAGTGAGGGAAGCGCACGAATAGCTACGATCATGTGCAAGTTCCATCCGCGCACATACGCCGGACACAGCTGCGGGGGAACGACGGCCATCTGGAGACACACCTGATGTGCCCGACAAATTAGATCCATGTCGTGCTTCTGTAAGAAACGCGACACGACATCTGGCCCGAAGGTAAACGATACGCCTCGATCGTTCTCTGACCAGCCGGTGATGTCCTTGTCCGGATCTGACCATAATAGATCGCAAAGCAGACCTGAAACCCATTCCCATGTGAGTAGAAGGGAGGACTGGAGGACATAGTGCGCACCTGTATCGGGAACGTCGGTCGGTCGCATGACTCGTCTAATTTGTTCCATGGACTGAAGATCGGGACTAAGGCCACCATGCATAGTGAAAATCTTTTCATCGATGATAGCAGCAATAGGTAGGCAGTTGAAGCAATCTGTAAATGTCTTCCAGAGCTTGATGTTGTAACGTCGCTTGCCTGTATGCATTTTAGCTCAGCATGTGACCAAGTCAGAGTATGACAAGAGCGAACATTCGTCGTAAAAGCCATAAATGCGATTTATACTAGCGCACTCATGGTTACCACGGAGAATAAAGAAATTCTCAGGATATTTGATCTTGTATGCCAGTAAGAGGCAAATTGTTTCTAGGGATTGCTTGCCGCGGTCGACATAATCACCAAGGAAAAGGTAGTTCGCTTCCGGTGGAAAACCGCCGTACTCAAAGAGTCGCAGTAGATCATAGTATTGCCCGTGGATGTCCCCTGATCCCAGTGGTAAACAAGGTTCGCTTGAGAAACAAAACAGAAAACATACCACAAATCTTTATGGGAGCTTCCAACTCCAACAGGATGGGCTGATTGATGAAAATTTCACGGGCTTTGGTACAAAGGTATTTAATTTCGTACTCTTGAAGCTGAACGGGTTTCCCAGGTCGATTTCCTCGTACTACGCAAGGGGGTTGTGAGCATCATACGACCATCAAAGACGATGATCCGGACAAAGAGAGAACGACAAGCCGCCGGATGACTGCAATGATGAGGCGACGAGAGCGGGGTATACCTGGACAGGGAGCACAAGGACACCCTGCCTTTTCGGCGTTCTTTCAGGGTAGCCACATAGGTGATGTCACCTTGTGGTACGTGGGGCTCTCGAGGAAGGGATGCCACCAGCAATAATGATCAATCGATGTGTCACGGAACCCGCAAACCATGGCCTTACTGGAAAAGAGGAAAGACGTACCTTCGAGCAAACGGTCAATGACCGAGTCCAGATCGATTTCAGTTGAGTTATCCCCCATGGAAAAGGCGACCAGATATCGTGAGAGTTCGGCGAAATATGCGGTTGACGGACGTCCGGGGTGGGTTGGGTCTCAGGTGTTGCCGATAAGATGGTGGGGAGAGTAAGGAGAGTTGGGTGATGCTTCGAAAGCGGAAAAGTGGGGGTGTGGGAACAGGACCAGTAATTTTTTTTGGAATAATTTTTTTTGGGAGAAAGGATATGAGTTATTTATGCGAGGGGAGGAAAGTGAGGAGAAGAGAAAAGAAACTTGGGCTTAGTTGAGAGAGCTCTTTCGTGAGGCTTGGTTGATCGTGCAACGTTGTCGGCGGTCGGATGCGTCGGAACAGTCGCGCATCGCCTCGCATCACCGTGGGAAATTCATATCACAACAAATAACGTGATCACCTTGCGTCTCATGTCATAAAATTTGATACATCACTAGCACAAGCCGTCGACAAAGTCGACACCTGGTCTATTAGACCTCCCCATATAGGATGTCGCTGTAGGATTCGTCCAGCCTTGCCCCGCCCTCAAGGAAAACTCGTTCCAAGAGAGTATTGAATCTCTCTACATGTTGCATACTCACAACATGCCCCGTGTCCTTCCACACTACGAACTCTGCTTCGGGCATGTGCTTACTCAAATACGCCGAATTTGATGGCCGCACCAGATGATCCTGATCTCCGGTCAGGATCAATACCTTGGGGATGGCCTTGGATACTTGTGCGAGACGCTTGACCCCCACGTGGTGCGTGAACCCCGCCCACATCTGCGAAACAGCCCCAAGGGGCTTTTGGATGCGTGTTACGGCTGCGCGTTCATCACATAGCTTGTAAGGCATCAACACGATGGTCGACCTCACTTAACTAGGCACGCACCACGACCTGAACTTCACGGTTTGTCCTGCCCTCGGGGTCATTCTCGGCTCTCGCATCCAACCATGAAGAGTTGAAACACATATCCACAACGAAGGGACTACGCTCGTTTGGGTCCTTGACGAATTGAAGCCTAGGGTTTCATTTTTAGACGTCCGTTATGTACGCCACCTCGTTCAAGTTGTACTATACCTTATGAGAGTCTTCAATCCGAACCACTACTCACGACTCCAGGTCAATCTCCCTCAAAATAAGTCTCAATTCGACGCACCGGAGGAATATTGAATATCGGGAGACCTCCGGCTGTCGTCACCACAAGACTTAGAGAAATAAATCTCTCGGGAATGCGATAGGCTAGCTCTGTGAACGCCAACAATGTCAGAACTAAGACAGATTTGGGCCACTGACGCACCTTGCGCGATCATACCGCCCAGCGATAGTCCAACAACATGGACACTACGGCTCTCGGTCCAACCAATAAAATCGAGCAGTACAATGGCATCTTCCGCCATGGCACTTGTCCTGAAGTTGGAATGTACGAGGAAGCAAATTGTTAGCCTCGGTCGAATGGAGCAGCCGATGAAAGTACAGACGAGTATGGCCCCATTGGAGTGTCGCTGTTCCCTGCGCCTCTATTATCGAAGACGAGAATGGAGTATTGCGGGAGCCGACTAAAGTATTTCACTTGTGCGGCCCATGAGTTTGAGGTAACATTTAGTCTATGGGGGCATCGTTTTAATCGCGAGAAGAAAGACGAAGCAGACATAATGCTCGCCCTGTGATGAAGACTACTTTAACAGGTCCTGTGCCGTGTTGTTCGAAATACAGAGAATGACTTTCCAGGAATGGATCCTGGGCCCTCAATTTCGTCACAGGACAGAGACCCCTGCGAGTGCAGGTAGCTGGGTCATGAATACTCAGCCAATGCCGTTGGCAGTTCTGGCCAGTCACGCCCCCAGTAGTAGTCGTCATGAGTGTTTGCGAGTAACTTAATGGAGTGAGTCCACGTGACCGTGAGTAAACATATATTAGGATCCATCTGGCCTTGCCTGGCCCTCGAGGAAAAGCGTATTGAATCTCTCTACACGCTGCATATACGTCCCGTTTCCTTCCACACGTACTCTGCCTCAGGCATGTACTACTTAGATATGCCGAATTTGATGGCCGCACCAAATGATCCTGATCTCTAGTCAAGATCAATACCTTGGGGATGGTTTTCGATATTTGCGCGAGACGCTTGGCTCCCACATGGTGTGTCAACCCCGCCCACGTCTGCGAGTCCATTATGATGCTTGCGAGGTATCAACACGATGGTCAACCTTACTGAGCACGCACCATGATTTGAACTTCACGGTTTGTCCTGCCCTCGGGATCATTTTCGGATTTCGCATCCAACCACGGAGAGTTGTAACAGCTCTCCACAATGAGGGGACTACGCCTCTTTGGGTCCTTGATGAATGGTAACCTAGTTTCATTTTCAGATGTCCGTGTACACCACCTCGTTGCATGATATTCTTCAATCCGAACCACTACTCACAATTCCAGTTCAGTCTCTCTCTTAAAATAAGTCTCAATTCGACACACCGGAGGAATATTGAATATATGGAGACCTTCGGCTGTCGTCACCTTCAAGCTCAGAGAAATAAATCTTTCTGGAATACGATAGGCTAGCTCTGTGAACGATCCAACAATGTCGGAACAGACAGATTTGGGCCACTAACGCACCCTGCGCAATTTTACCGCCCAGCGATAGTCCAACAACATGGACACTGCGGCTCTCGGTATAACCGATTAAATCGAGTGGTGCAATGACATCTCCCGCCATTGAACTTGTCCTGAAGTTTTTTTGGCATATTACGAGGAAGTAGGTTATCTCAGTCGAATGGGGGCAGCTACTGTAATGAAGGTACAGACGAGTATGGCCCCATTGGAGTGCCGCTTTTCCCTGTGCCTCTATGATTGAAGACGAGAATGGTGTATTGCGGGAGGCGACTAAAGTGTTTCACTTCTGCAGCCCATGAGTTAAAGGTAGCATTTGGTCTGTACAGCCATCGTATTAATTGTGATAAGAAGGATCGTTTAGACATGACACTCGCACTGTGATGAAGACTACTTTGAGAGCCCTGGCCTCTCGAATTCGCGACAGGGCAGAGACCTTTGCGCGTGCAAGTAGCCGGGTCGTGAATAGTAAGCCATTGCTGCTGTGGTGCACCATGGCCAGTAGTCATGACAGTTTGTGAGTGGGTGAGTACTGAGTGAATCCATGTTACAGTATCGATGTGGTTGCACGAAGTACTGTAAGCCGGTCCACTGCCGGACCTGGTGATGCTTTGTTGCTTTGATGTTTTCTGGGTCATTCCAACCTGCGATCGTATCGTTGTTTTCTTCCGCAGGCAGCGAGCCGCTCTGTCTTTGGTCATTGAAGAGAGACCCGTCCCTTCCTGCCGACTCGTTTGCGTGTTTCCTCAACGACTCGGAGTCTACTCCAGCGCCACCCGATCCAGCCGTGCTCATCTCCCCCCACCCCGTCGCGGCGGACAGCGGCGATGGACAGGCTAACAATTCTCAGGGAATGGGATATACACTCACTCAGACCGTCTTACATCTGCAGTCGCCTTCCCTAGTGACGACTTACCTGCGATGTCCTCCACACAGTGGAGGTCGTGTCCTCATGGGTCGTGAAGGTGACCTGGGCCTGAAACACCCCTGGGTACACGTTCAAGTGCGGAACATAGGTCGACCGTGGTCCTTTGAGTTAGGCCTAGTCGACTTGGCGGGGAAGGAGGGTGTTGTACGATGTTCGACGTTCCAGGTAGATCCCGTCTTTCCACCGTATATCAGAAGTCTCTATCGCAGCAGAAGTACCGGAGACAAGAATACTGACAACTCGCGCTCAGGGGAGCGTTTTCAGATGAATTGAGCTTTTTTCATCCTTATCTCTCCGGCAATGTATTCGGTTCCCACTGACGGATTTCCGCTTGTAGAACGAACCCGTACTCAAGTTGACCTCTCCTCCGTTACTTCACCTCCCGCTGTCATTCCCCTCGGCTTCTACGACTCCTTTAACTTCGTGGTCTACCCTATCGCTAAATCTCCCTACACTCCTTTCTCATTTCTCTTCGCGCGCACTAATACAGAATTCACATGACGAGGAAGATGCAAGGCTCCACGAAATTGAGCTTCCCAACGCGAGGTTCTCCCACACATCCTATGTCAAGGTCTACGCGACGTGCCGACTAAAGAGGAATATGGTTTAGTGAAGAAGATTCGTCCCAGAGGCTACCATGGGAGTTTGAACTGTATGCGGAGAAATAAATTTGCGCCCTGTTTTCCTAGATCTAATCATTCCTCATGTAAACCTACCGACTGTCCATTTCTACCACCCCGTCCATAGAATCGTGTAATGGGCATACTCTACATCACCCCTACTTCCAGTCGCGCTGTCTGGCCCTGCCTCGCATGTGATACTTTCTTTCTGCGTGGATACACAATGTAGGTTCCACCTGGTGCATGTCTTCCACACGAGGGAAAAGACGCTCGATCGCTGCCGACTCGCGTGCGAACCACGAATTGGTATCACTAGATGAAAGCGACCGGCCAAACGAACAAGTCGCCTCAGACATGCACTGATCCATGCGGCATGCTCGAGCTCATGAACGACATCCGCACCAAACACTTCATCAAACGGGACATCAAAGGGTGCTTCGAGTGCGTTTGCAGGGTCTGCAGCCTCTTGCCAGTCCGGAAAATGTGCAGATACCAGCGGTAGACCGTGGAAGTCAGAGCAGAAATTGTTGTTCTCGATGTTCGGTCTGAGAATCCCCAGCGCGAGCGGGTGAATGTCAGACGCGACGATCTCCGCACGATCGCAGCGGTAGGATTTTGCGTGAGGCCGACAAGCCCCGCACCAGCACCGGGCTCGAGCACGCGCACTGCGCCACCGAACCCGAACCACGCAGGCTCCTCCGTGATCATCTTCGCTAGTACGCACACGCCTCCCCTCGTCTATGCCATGACGCTCCCAAAGTCGTCGCTCCGCAGCGCGACACCGGTAAGCTACACGCGCACGCATGTACGCGCGTGCTTGCCTGCAGAAGCGGCGCACGCGCAGATGGCCAGGAGCGCCGCTGCGGACTGGATGGGCGTCTCTACGGCGTCCGCGTGGGTGGTGGCTTGCGCGATGAGCGCGGTCAGCCACCGTATTGCGTACGCGTGCTCGAACGCATCGGCGCGGACCGCATTCCCAAGACAGGGTCGTGTCGCACGGCCCAGTGTCGGTGTTGTAGGCGGGTCCCCGTCCTTTTCGACACGCCCCGCGCGTGATGCACCGGGAGCCGTGGATTTCGGGATTGTAGATGGCCTGGAGATATTGGATAGCCTCGTGCCATAGGGTACCGTGCCGAGAGCCTTGATGGGGGAAAGCCGCGAGGTTGGAGGAAAAACGACGACTGCCGTCATTTCGATTCGTCCACGAGGTTGCCACTGGCAGTAGCACAGTGGTTGCCGGTGCTAGGAAAGAACTAGAAACGAGACACCGTGTACGGTCACTGGCCCGGGTGATTTGTCGCGTGGGTCTGTTCCGAGTCCGTTTCTGCACCATTACCATCATCATCGCAAGTAAATAACGACCTCAGGCCGCACTCAACTTGGACTTCAGCTACGCAGCGCCGATGGTAAGCCGATCGGACCCCATTTCGCGCTCTCATCCACCGGCATGGGGAAACGCCAATGTATATCTCAGACTGGCTCTACTTCTTCGGATCCTGACTACCTCGCGTTCCACCGCCTGAAGCTCCACCGCCCGAAGAAACTAACATCATCGTAGGAATTATATTGTGATCTATTAGGCCTATGTTAGGATCTAGACACTTGCCCGGCCCTCAAGGAAAACTCGTTCCAAGAGCGAATTAAATCTCTCTGCGTGTTGCAAATGTACAGCATGTCCCGTTTCTTTCCATACCACGTACTCTGCCTCGGGCATGTGCTTACTTAAATATGCCGAATTTGATGACCTCACTAAATGATCTTGATCTCCGGTCAAGATCAATACCTTTGGGATGGATTTGGATATCTGTGCGAGACGCTCGGCTTCCACATGGTGCGTCAACCCCGCCGACATCTGTGAGACAAGCCCGAGGGGCTTTGGGGCGCGTGTCATGGCTGCGCGTTCATCATATTGCTTGCAAGGCATCAACACGACAATCGACCTCACTTTACTGGCCACGCACCACGATTTGAACTTCACGGTTTGTCCTGCCCTCAGGATCGTTCTCGGCTCTCGCATCCAACCATGAAGAACTGAAACTCATCTCCACACTGATGGGAGTACGCCTCTCTTGGTCCTTGATGAATGGCAACCTAGTTCATCTTTAGATGTCTGTCATGTACGCTTCCACGTTGCATTATACCTTAGGATAGTCTTCAATCCGAACCACTACCCACAATTATAGTTCAGTCTCCCTTGAAATAAGCTTCAATTCGACACACCGGAGGAAGATTGAATATAGGGAGACCTCCGGCCGTTGTCGCCGCAAGGCTCAGAGAAATAAATCTCTCAGGAATACGATAGGCTAGCTCTGTGAACGATCCAATGATGTTGGAACTAAGACGTGTTGGGTCACTAACGCACCCTGGGCAATCATACCACCGAGCGATAGCCCAACAACATGGACACTACGGCTCTCGGTCCAACCGATGAAATCGAGCAGTACAATGGCATCTTCCGCCATGGCACTCGTCCTGAAATTTTTGATAAATTACACAACGAGGAAGCAGGTCGTCAGGCTCGATCGAATGGGGCAGACGATAAAAGGACAGACGAGTACAACCCCTTTGGAGTGTCGCTGTTCCCTGTGCCTCTATTATCGAAGACGAGAATGGAGTATTGCGGGAGTCGACCGAAGTGTTTCACTTGTCCAACCCATGAGTTTAAGCCATCATTTATTCTGTAGAGCCATCGTATTAATTATGATAAGAATGATCTGGACATGATGCTCGCCCTATGATGAAGACTACTTTGACAGGCCCGGTGCCATGCTGTTCAAAGTACAGAGAGTAAGCTTCCAGAGGTGGGCCCTGGCCTGTCGATTTCGCCACAGGGAACAGACCCTTGCGGGTGCAGGTGGCTGGGTCGTGAATAGTAAGCCATTGCTGCTGAGGTGCGTCCTGGCCGACAGTCATGACGGTTTGTGGATGAGTGAGTACCGAGTGAATCCATGTGATTGTGAATGGACACGAACGAAGCCGGGCCACTGTTACTGCTGGACCGAGTGGTGTTCGGGTTAGCCTGACTCGAGGACAGAGGTCCGGGTCAATGAGGTCATTGGTCAGACCATTTTCATCGTATGCTTAGTCATTAATGTACCCCACCGTCCAAAGGCAGAGTCTTGGGCAGTGTGGTTCGCTTCCCATGGAAGAGAACAGCGATACAATCACAGATCAAGGGTCTGTTCGGTGCAGAGAATGCACTACCCCAGTCAAGGGAATGAGCTACGCCAAGCGGCCTCTTTACCCTCGGCGCAACGTGAACTTGAATAGCAACGACTTTACCCCCTAGTGCATGTGTCCCTTCCACTCGCTCGGACTTGTTTGCGACTCCAGCGCCACTATATCCAGACGTGCTCATCTCCCCTCACCCCGTCGCGGCGGACAGCGGCGATGGGCTGGCAAACAATTCTCAGGGAATGGACATACGCTCACTCAGACCGTTTTACATCTGCAGTCGCCTTCCCTAGCGACGCCGTACCTGCGATATCTCCCCCACAGTGAGGGTCGTGCCCACATAGGTCATGAAGGTGAAACACGTGCGGAACATAGGTCGACCGTAGTCATTTTAAGTTAGGCCTAATCGACCGAGGGTATTGTACAATGTTCAACGTTCCAGGTAGATCTCCTTGTGGATCTCGTCTTTCCACAGTATATCTTCTCTCGACTGCAGCAGAGGCATTGGAGATGAGAAAACAAGAATACTGAACTGGCGCTTATGGGAGCATTTTCAGTCAGATGATCACTTGAGCCTTTTTATCTTTGTCTTTCAGGCAAATATTTTGGTTCTCACAGGTGTCTGCCTGAACCCGTGCTCAAGCTGACCTCTCCTCCGTTACGTTCACTTCCCCGCTGTCATTTCCCCCGGATTCTACGAACCCTTTAACTTCGTGGTCTATCCTATCGTGCCAGTGATATACACTCCTTCCTCGGCTCTCTTCGCGCGCGTTAGTATAGAATTTACACGGTTTCCTAGACCTGATCATTCCTCATGTAAACCTGTCGGCTGTCCATATCTACCGTCTGTCCATTGTATCGTGTAATGAGCATATTCTACACCACCCCTACTTCCGGCTGCGCCATCGGGCTCTGCCTCGCATATGATGCTTTCTTTCTGCGTGATACATAAAGTAGGCTCCACCCGGTGCATGTCTTCCACACGAGGGAAAAGACGCTCGATCGCAGTCGATTCGCGGGCGAACCCCTCACGAATTGGTATCACTAGATGAAAGCGACCGGTCATACGCACAAGTCGCCTGAGACATGCACTGATCCATGCGGCATGCTCGACTTCATAAATGACATCCGCACCAAACACTTCATCAAATGGGACATCAAAGGGTGCCTCGAGTGCGTTTGCAGGGTCTGCAGCCTCCTGCCAGTCCAGAAAATGAGCAGATACCAGCGGTAGACCGCAGGAGTCGTGACAGGGGTTATTGTTCTCGATGTTCAGTCTGAGGTTCTCCAGCGCAAGCGGGTGAAAGTCCGATGCGACGATCTCCGCACGACCGCAGCGGTCGAGGATTTTTCCAATCGTGAGGCTGACAAGCCCCGTCCCAGCACCGAGCTCGAGCACGCGCACCATTGCCGGCGCCGCGTCGGGTGGACCGCCGCCCAACCCGAACCGCGCAGGCTCCTCCACGATCATCTCCGCCAGCACGCATGCGCTCCCCCACGTCTGTGCGCCGACGCTCTCAAAGTCATCGTTACGCAGCGCGACGTCTGTGAGCTGCACGCGCACGCTGCCGCTGAACGCATACGTGCGCGTGCGCGTGCCTGCGGAGGCGGCGCCCGCGCAGATGGCAAGGAGCGCCGCTGCGGACTGGACGAGCGTCTCTACGGCGTCCGCATCCGCGTGGGTGGTGGCTTGTGCGATGAGCGCGGTCAGCCACCGTATTGCGTGCGCGTGCTCGAACGCATCGGCGCGGACCGCTTCCCAAGACAGGGTCGTGTCGCACAGCCCAGTGTCGGTGTTGTGGGTGGGCCGTTCTTTTCGACACGCCCCGCGCGAGACGCGCCGGGAACCGCAGATTTCGGGGTTGTAGATGGCCTGGAGATATTGGATGGCCTCGTGCAACAGTCCGACGGGTATCGTCCCGAGAGCCTTGATAGAGGGAAGCCGTGAGGTTGGAGGAAGAACAACGACTGCCGTCATTCCGATAACTCGACGAGGTCGACCGTAGCACGGTGATTACTGGTGCTAGGGGGAAGTCAGAGACGAGATCAATGTGACATCGTGCACGCCGGTCACTGGCCCGGATGACCCGAATATTTGCATTTGTTCATCCGCCCACTGGCTTTCGCGAGTACTATAGCCTCACTCAACTTGGACCTCAGTTACATCGCAGCGCCGATGGTAAACTAATCGCCCCGTTTCATGCTCTCGTCCACCGGCACGGGGCAACGCTAACGTACACAGAAATGTTCAAACCGGCTTATCTTCTTTCGGATCCTGACTACCTCGCGTTCCACAGTTCCAAGTTCCACTGAACAGCGCATATCACTGTGGGAATTTCAAATCACAACAAAGAACGTGATCTATATAAGGATTTACCTACCTTTGCCTGGCCCTCAAGGAAAACTCGTTCCAAGAGCGAATTGAATCTCTCTGCGTGTTGCAATTGCACAGCATGTCCCGTTTCCTTCCATACCACGTACTCTGCCTCGGGCATGTGCTCACTTAAATATGCCGAATTTGATGGCCTTACTGCATGATCCTGATCTCCAGTCAGGATCAATACCTTCGGGATGGATTTGGATATCTGTGCGAGACGCTCGGCTTCCACATGATGCGTCAACCCCGCCCACAGCTGTGAGACAAGCCCGAGGGGCTTCTGGGTGCGTGTTACGACTGCGCGTTCATTATGATGCTTGCAGGACATCAACACAATGATCGACCTCACTTGACTGAGCACGTACCATGATTTGAACTTCACGGTTTGTCCTGCCCTCAGGATCATTTTCGGCTCTCGCATCCAACCACGCAGAGCTGAAACAGCTCTCTACAATGAAGGGAGTGCGCCCCTTTGGGTCTTTGATGAATGGCAACCTAGTTCATCTTTAGATGTCCGTCATGTACGCTCCCTCGTTGCACAGGTTATACCTTAGAATAGTCTTCAATCCGAACCACTACTCACAATTATAGTTCAGTCTCCTTTAAAATAAGCTTCAATTCGACACACCGGAGGAATATTGAATATAGGAAGACCTCCGGCCGTCGTCACCGCAAGGCTCATAGAAATAAATCTCTCGGGAATACGATAGGCTAGCTCTGTGAACGATCCAATGATGTTGGAACTAAGACGTGTTGTGTCACTAACGCACCCTGGGCAATCATACCACCGAGCGATAGCCCAACAACATGGACACTACGGCTCTCGGTCCAACCGATGAAATCGAGCAGTACAATGGCATCTTCCGCCATGGCACTCGTCCTAAAGTGTTTGATAAGTTACGCAATGAGGAGGTCGTCAGTCTCGGTCGAATGGGGCAGACGATAAAAGGACAGACGAGTACAACCCCTTTGGAGTGTCGCTGTTCCCAGTGCCTCTATTATCGAAGACGAGAATGGAGTATTGTGGGAGTCGACTAAAGTGTTTCACTTGTTCAGCCACTGAGTTTAAGCTATCATTTAACCTGAAGAGCCATCGCATTCATTGTGATAAGAAAATATCTGGACATGATGCTCGCCCTGTGATGAAGACTACGTTGATAGGCCCCGTGCCATGCTGTTCATAGTACAGAGAGTGACTTTCCAGAGGCGGGCTCTGGCCCGTCGATGTTGCCACAGGGCAGAGACCTGTGCGGATGCAGGTGGCTGGGTCGTGAATAGTAAGCCATTGCTGCTGAGGTGCGTCCTGGCCGGTAGTCATGACGGTTTGTGGATGAGTGAGTACTGAGTGAATTCATGTGATTGCGAATGGACATAAACGAAGCCGCTCCACTGCTGGGCTGGACCCAGTGTTGTACGGGTCTGTCTCGAGGTCAAAGGGGTCCTGGTCCATGGGTCAATGAGGTCATTGACCGTATCCAGGCGTTTCTCGTTTCTCGCCCCCGTGTAGATAAGTTGCGCCCCCCACTTGGGGAGCAGTGTGCAGCCGCCGTGATGGTGGGCCATCCGATGAGACCCGCGCGGCAAGAGTCTCCGGGGCTGTGTGGCGCAGTTTACCCCTACCATGCTGGGGTGATGGGTGTGTAACTACCAGTTGGAAGTCACCCTGGCGCGGGGCGGAGTATTTTTGATTCCACTGGCAGGCTTGTGCCTGCAGAACGAACCCGTGCTCAAACAACGTGACGTCTGTGGGCTGCACGCGCACGCCGCCGTCGAACGCGTATGAGCGCGTGCGCGTGCTTGCAGGAGGCGGCGCCCGCGCTGATGACCAGGAGCGCGGCTGCGGATTATGTGAGTGTCTCTACGGCGTCTGCGTCTGAGTGGTCAGTGGTGGTGGTTTGCGCATGAGCGCGGTCAGCCACCGTCACGGTATTGCGCCGGTGGCTGAGAACGGTGGCTGAGAAAGATATGTGCGGCCCGGTTGACCGGCGCGTGAATCTGTTCCGTTTCGCCATCCACCATTACCGTCGTTGCAGGCAAATGGCGACATCACTCAACTTGGACCTCAGTTACATCGCAGCGCCGATGGTAAACCAATCGGACACACCGTTTCGGGCTCTCGTTAACCGGCACGGGGCAACGTTAACGTACACCGAAATGCTCAGACCGGCTCGTCTTCTTTCGGATCCTGACTACCTCGCGTTCCACCGCCGTGCTCTGGAACTGGGTCGACCTTCCGCCGGACCGGTTGTAGTTCAAGTGTGTGGTAACGATCAGGATGAGATTGTTCGCGGTGCGAAGACAGTCGTGGATCTCTGTGATGGCATCGGTCCGTTGGCTTGGGCAATCTATGTCTTTGTATCACTCTGAAGAAAGTATGTGTGAAGCGACGTAGATCTGAACCTCGGATGTCCGCAAGACATTGCTCGAGAGGAACACTTCGGAGCGTACTTGTTAGCAAAGAAAGACTGGCCCCTTGTTCAGGGCATTGGTAAGCCCTGCCCACAACTCGTTCCCAGCGCCGCTGAACACACCACAAGTCTCGTCTCTATCGCGTTCACTGAGCGTCCCTGTCTCTGCCAAGCTACGACTCTGCAGCCCTGTGTCATCGACGCTCGCACTCGCGAGTAATCTCGAAGCATCAGGCGCGGCATTTCTCGCGTTACACGCACGTCACCCATCGGCACGCCGGCGCAGACAAGGAGCGGCTGATCTGACGGTGGTGAAAGCCCTCGTCGAGGGTATCGGCGTCCCGGTCGTCAGTAATGGCAATGTTCGTACCTGGGACGACCTGTCACAAAATGTGGAATTTACTGGCGCAAGTGGTATCATGGTGGGTGAGACTCTGCTAGGCAATCCCTTGTGAGTGGACGTCCGATCAATATACATGTACCGTTGACACTTGAAGCAGCCTCTTCGAGGGTACACTTCCTGATCCTGTCTCTGCATCCCTAGAGTATCTGGAGCTGTGCAGAACGTACCCTGGCACTGCCACATTAAAGACCGTACAGACTCATATAAGACACTTCATGGAGCACCAATGGTGGGTATTAGCGATATCAATCTAGCACCATGAGTGATATTCTGCAGTCGGCGACGCACGTGGTTTCCCCAGTTTCGCACAAGACTCGGACAATGCACAAGCACGGAGGAAATCGAGACACTCTTGAAAGGGAAAGTAAGACGATGGCACAAATTAAAGGATTGCTCCGTATCACGGGGTGGGGGTGAGGCAATGGACGAGGATGTGGACATAGAGACTGAGGGTCGTATATTGACGGAAGTTTTACATGGTGGGCTGTTTGATGACCACGACGCGCTGATGTTAGAAATGTAAACATTTCAGCCGAAGCAGAAAAGTCATGAGCAGCCGTGTTCACGATATATAAAAGGGTACAGCAGAAACGAAGGTACTCGCATGCCCGCTAGTCGATCAAGTACTTACGCTTGAAGAACGAGCGCAGGTGCATTATCTGCCATGCGCCGAGTGCAAGCAGTGCCACGATTGTGAACCATGCAAAATTTTGCACACGAAGATTCGTCGATACTGAAATGTCTGTCAGGCGGACCGCTATATGTAGAACACGCTGGGGAGAACACACCGTTCGTGCCCTGAAATCGCTCTTCTCGTTTCTTAAGGTAGTCCATCTCATCCACAATCTCCTTGACAATCCCCTCGAGCTTACGCATTTCCGTCTCGAGCCCGGACAAAGATTCTTGGTTCGCAATGGCGCTGTTAAGAAATCTCATGTCAGGACACGCAACACTATGCGCGCCGGGAAAAGGCGCACTTATAGTCCACAGCGTCAGCACCAATGTCAACGTCCAAATCAATGATGCGCGCTTTTGCCTTAGCTTCATGTGCCGGCACGTCTGTGCATACCCTCGCATTAGTCAACGTCGAACGAAATATACGCCCGACGCACCGTGATCCAGATAATTCTTGAAGCACACGCCAACCTCGCCCTCCGAGTGGGAGGTAATTGCTAATCTTGTTTCACTCTTGATATCTTTCTTATGCAGATACACGTTCTTTTGAGGACTCGAGTCAATGATTTCGATGTCTACACGTTGGCCGGTACCAGGACCGACGTTCGCGGTGACGATTACGAGTGCGTTCGTGTGAGCTGCGTTCCAAATGCATTTTGGTGGTGGGTAGCGGCTTGCCGGAAGGGAAAACTTGATAGCTCTTGTCGGATGCGAGAGAATTAACACGCTTAGTAGAGTAAGAAACAGAAGTGTTGGTTGTGACGAGAGCATCGCTACAGTGAGAACGTGTCACGGCGCCGCAAACCGAGGCAGCCTTCGAGTCCCGTGACAACTTTCTTAATTTGGCAGGTGCTACACTGACTACCTCAAGAGACACCCGCCATTCTTTTCAGCACCGCAAATTCGCTTCTACCCGTGGCTTTGCAGAGAGAGTAGAACTTGGAATCGGGGTTGGAGAGTAAGACGGTCGGGCTGCCGAATTCTACTATACATCCTTCTTCAAGGAGCATTACCTTGTTATGTTATTGTAGTTAGTTTAGGACCAACTGGTAACATCGAAACGCACCCTGTTGTAATCAATCACAGTGCGAAGGCGGTGTGCTATAGTAAGGATGGTGCTGTCGGCAAACTCACTGGCGAAAGTGTGAGCGGTGAGAAACATCAAGTGCAGTGGACCTGCTTACTGTCTAATGGTCTGACTGATGAGTTCGTCAGTAGCATAGTCAACACTGTTGCGCCGCGTTAGTTAAGATCTTTGTGATGGACGTCAGGATTCACCTAGCAGTTGCCTGATACAAGCGTGTCAGTTACTCGGGCGGCGGAAGAACAGATGTAAACTTGCGAACCTCGTCCATGACAAGCACTTTTGAGCGCTTCAAGATGGCTCTGGCCATACAGAGTAGCTGTTTCTCGCTGAAGGGTATTAGAACATGTTGCAAAGCCGCAAGGATGACTCGTTTACCCAGTCGAGAAGTTCTCGCCACCTTCTGATACAGGCGAGTCAAGGTCGCGGAACACGTTGACGTTCACACTGTCTTCTTGTGGCTCATCGTCCCCAGATGGAATCAAATGAACGCGTTTTAGAGCTTCATACTAAGTATGACAAGTGAGTCGTGACAAAAAGCGGGGCAGCATCAGATGAGACTTACAATCTCGGCATCTTGATATTCTTCGAAGACGTCCAGGGTAGAGCGCAGTGTTCCACTCAGGATAGTCGGGTCCTCTAAGAATCATAAAAGTTTTAGTTTGAGTACGTTGTGACAGTGGCATCGCGTACGAGGTATGATCGTCAGCTTGCTCCGGAGATCAGTCAATCCAATTTTGGATATATCGATGCCGTCGATTACAATCCGCCCCTCGGTTGCTTCAACGAAGCGGAAGAAGGACAATGCCAAAGTACTCTTTCCCGAACCGGTACGACCCAAGATCCCAACCTACGAAAATAGTCAGATCAGGACTATCGCGTTGATCGACTATATTGACCTTTTCGCCAGGTTTGACGGAAAAATTCAAGTTATGCAGGACATCCGGGAGCTCAGGCTGGTAACAGATGGTGAGGCGGAAGTAATGTCAGGATGTCGTCACTACTTACTGCGTATCTAATCACAAGATTTTCGCATTCAATTTCTCCGTTGGATGGCCACGATTCTGGTGGGCGCGGCTCTACGAATTCGGGGGGCTCTACTTCGAGGTCTGAGTATTCTTTCACCCGCTCAAGTGCAACCTATTTATGGGATCAATTCCACTGGGTGGACTGACAGCGGGAGGTGTCGCACCATAGACTGCTCAAGGCTGACAAACCGTCGAACCTGTTATGTATCGTCGATACCTGAGCACACTAGATCATGAACGTGTCATACCATGAACAAAATCTATGTATAAGATCAGTATTTTGCCTGATATCAGACAGCGATACTCACATCGTTCGTGACGGTGGATGCAAAAGCGAGAATAAAGCCCGCGAGGGCGGCATCAATAGTCGGTGTGAGAATGGATACAAAGGCTGCCAGGCCAACGATGACAGCCGAAAGAAGGTTGAATCGAATGGAGAGCCACCTGTTCACTGTACGAAATATCATGAGGCGTAGAAACATGCTATTACACGCATTATATGCTCACCTCCCCACATCCAATAGTACGGATTAGTGTTCTGTGATTCATCGTCAGACTGTTTTCAGGGTACTGTCGTGGGTGCACCAACCGTATCGACACATTTCAGCATGTCGCGCAGGAACTTCGAAGACGCTCCAAAAGCACGTATGATTGTGACGCCGGATATCGTTTCGCCATAAATTGAATACAGAGGCGACCGCGTGACCGAATCTGATGGTGTTAACCCAACGTTGACAAAGAGGATTTTGGGATAGAGACCTACCCAATCGTCGCATGTCCCGAGAGGTTTGGCCATAAATCTATTTCTAGATGAGTTGTAAACTATATGTGCGTACGGCTGCAACCCACTTTCGATACTGTTAAAGGGAGAACTTCAGGACCTTTGCGGTGGTGTGGTCAAAATTTACTTACCGTTCCAGTACAGCGAGCCGATAACGAGTATGACCAAGAAGAATCGAGGACCTCCGACGATGCTGAGAGTGATAAACGTCGTCATGACAGAAAGGCCGTTCACTGTGCTACGACCGAAATTATCGGAAAGACTGCTATCAATGCCTGCCTCAAAGTAAGATGGCAGTCGTTGTAATATGAACGAGAGGCGTGACCTTCGAAGTCTTTCCCAAAGCGGTTGAGAAGTCTTCCACGAGAAACAGTGTCGTGGAACCGGATATTCGCAAACAAGACGGTTTCCAGGAGCTCTGCGGTCGAATAAGCATTACACAAAATACCACGAACGGAGGATACGACATACTTTTATACAACACGGTGGATGCGTGGATTGAGCCCGTGTCTAGCATGCGGTAAGTCAAAGTACGTGTCGAGAGACTAGTCACCACACGAACAAAGGATATACCAGCGAATAGTCGTGAGAATAAGGCCTATTCATCTCAGGAGTTAATGATCGTGTGGTCATTTATGATATTTGAACGAACCAACGCCAGTTATCTGTGGACAGATAAACGATATATAAAAACTCGGGAATCAGGGATGCTCACCGCTGCGTAGACTCCTATATAAAACATCGGATCCCGTGGCACACGATCACCCTGAGAGGCCCCTGACCAGTAACTGCGAAACGTTTTTAATCTGATACCGCAGCGTCGGTCGATGGGCATACCTCAACCAGCCGTTTTCTGCGACTGGGCTAGCAGCTGCGAACAAAAATGAAACAGCGAACATAAGCCAGTAAGGGTTTCGCCCGCAGGCTTTGAAGTAGGTCTCCCACACCGAGCGGCCAATTCTGCCTACCGCCCTCGTTTCCTCTTCGACCAACTTGCGAGGTCCTTTCTTCTGAGGGCTCGGCTCTGCGTCGGCAACGGGGGTCTCAGCACCGGACGAGCTGTCTTCTGATCGCATTTTGAAACTCAAGGGGCCGTCCTCCTTGCTGTCGTCCTTTTCAGTTTGCAGGGGCATATCTTTAATGGCCTGCTCTGCCCTAGCTTCTGCTTCGTCCTTTACCAAAGAGTCACTTGCTCCGGACTGTGAAAGGCGGTCTATTACCCCAGACGACTGGAAACCTTGGCGATCGCCTTTGTATAATACGCGACCGTTTTCCAAAGCCACGATATAACTAGCGCCAGGAACGCACAGTTGCACATGGTGGGAGACGAGAATAACGGTCCGTCCGCGCATCAGATCGCCTTTGAGACATTCAAAGTAGAGGTGATGAGCGGTGTGTGCATCAACTGGCCGCTGAGGAATTAACTGTGCTCAACATTGGGGAGGATCACATGGCACTCACCGGCTGAAAGGACGTCATCAAGGAAGAGAGTGGATGCACGAGAATAAACGGCTCGAGCAAGTGAGACTATGCAGAAACTGCGTTGAGGAACGTCGAACGGATCTGTTGTACGTAAAAAAGCTCACTGCGCGCTTTTTGTCCACCAGACAGATTGACCTATAAAACGTGTCAATGTCATCTCGCAGGCAAGAGAGAGAGTACGTACTCCGCGTTCTCCAATTTCTGATTCATCGCTGTCCTCGAGAATCTTGAGATCGTTTACGAGCGCGCACACCTCGAGAGTTCTCTGGTAGCGCTCCTCGACGTAGGGAAGGTTGAACAAGATATTTTCTACGAAATTGGCCGTTAGCATGCTCAGAGGAAAGGTTGGTACTAGTGTGTCACCCTTGATCGAAGCATTGCGCAACCACGCACTCTGAGACGATTCGAGGGATGAGTATATAATCATCGTCTCAGTGAGTAAAAACTAATGCCGACCTGAGGAACATAAGCGCAGACCCCGTCGATTGCCCATTCATCCGGTGAAGGAACGACACCGACGAAGGAGGCTATCGCGTCGGGTGGTGTTTGGGGGCATAACATCTGGCCAGTGAGAAGATCCGCCTCGCCGAGAAGTGCTGTGTCCCATCAGTGGAAGCAACCACGGTAAATCACCACATCCGCACGTACCAAGGAGTAGGAGAGTTTTACCACTGCCCAGTTTGCCACAGACGAGACTCAATTCGCCTTTAGGAAAGACGATGTTAAGGTCCATTAACATAAACTTTGTCTTCGGTGTTGACGATGCGCTAGACACTGTACTCGTAGTGGCAGTGCCAGAACGTGCACGGTCCCGTGGCCATGTCACCGTAGCGCCCTGGAAAGCTGATTGGACAAGGGTTTCCACCGAGCGGTGGAACCGGAGCAACCTCAACCGCATGAAGATACTTTTCAATGCGTCGGAGAGAAACGAAGGACTGCAAGATAGAATGAGGCAATGCGACAGCACGATGCCACTGACAAAAGCACCTGAAGCATGTTTATTAAAGTCTCAGGAAGCGCATTCAGAGCGAACTTCATCTCAGAGAAGACTGGAGAGACCCAATTGAAACCAAAAAAATTCGACATCACGAGAAACACTTACCAGCAACCTACAGTTATGGCAAAATTTTCATCAGTAAGCGATTTTTACCTATTCAAGGTTACTCTTACGGAAGTAAACGCCACTGAGGGTGTAAGGGTCTGGTTCTTAATCACGGCGAAATGAAAGAAAGCTACCAGGGTAACGATCATGGGAGAAGCATTCCTGGCATACCAGGTCGGAAGGAGCCAGCAAGGAGCGATCCTTTGCTCACCATATTGCATTCCAGAGAACCTTTTCAAAGTACTTAATCGACCGAGAGCTAATAACATCATATGAGACCGCACCTCGATGATATAATTGAGCTTCTGGAATTTCAGCTCTTTTTCCCTGATCTTCAATACGCGTTTCTCAAAATTACGTTCCCACGCCATGAACTGAGATCATCAGTTTATAAGCCGAGTAGAAGGGATGGCCGGTACCTTCAACATCCGAATAGCACCTAGAACCTCATTCATTAGAGCGACGCGCTCGTCCCTCGCCTTCATAAGATTCTCTTGTGCACCGACGACAACCTTGCCAGCAAAGTGATTCAACGGTAAGAATAGGCAAGTTACCGCGAGTCCCACAAAAGCAGATGAACCAAGCAAGCTATACAAAAAAATTGTGCCAATTATGATCTCGATAGGGGAATCTTTGACGCAAGTTGAGAAGGCGGATACAGTGCCGCAAGCAGTTACGACGCACCGACAAGTGTGAAGATATGCCAGCTAAATTCGCTGACCCTATCCACGTCTGTTGTCATAAGTGTCATAATTTGTGCCTTGCTGGAAAAATCCCCTTCGTCATCCTTCTCAGAGCTTTCTGACGCTGTGTCGGTAATGTTCTTGTCCTTGTCCTTATTATCAGACGGGCCCGAGGACGAAGCGACATCTTTTCTGACTAGCGTCTTGGCAAAGAGAATCGAGTTTAGCTGTACACGTATGCCAACTTGCAGCGTCGTAGTTGAAAGAGACCACATCTGACCATTAACTAACGCGCTTTATGGTCAGTTCCGCGGTGAAGAAAGACAGAGAGAATACATACTCAGATAGATGGACGCGGTTCCAACGAACATGCCGAAAGAATAAAACCACCCCCAGCTCCTGTCGTGCCTTTCGGGATCCGTTTCGAGGTATTTGACCAACTGCTGCAAGAAGAACGGAGGGGCATAGTAAAGCACCGCCCCTATGGAAGCTAAGGTCATCTGTACTATAAAGCCTGTTCTGTTCACACGCGCAAGTCTGTATGCAAGCTCCCAGCCACTGCCAGGGCGAATATCCCAGAGAAGGAATTGTCTCAGGCGCGTAGTTGAAAGCGTAGAGCGCATGGAACGGAAGAGATAGGTGGCACGCATGGTTCCCGGGACAATTGGCAGATCGCCAATATCTAGCGATTCAGCAGTGTTACCGAGCATCACGACTTTGGTGGTATACGAGAAAAGAAGTTGGTCCCAGACCGACGCGCCTGTGCCCACGGTCATTTATCGTGATAATGATAAAATGGGAGAGAAACACGAACCTGTGACACCGGAAACGTTGTCCATGGCTTGATTCGTAATTGCGGCCACGGTTTTCTCAGAGTAAATGCGTGAAACGGGAAAATGGAGAGCAGGGCCGAGCGGTGTGGTAACCGCGATGAAGGTGGAGGACGCGTACAGACCGAGCACGACATACCAAACAACTTGCATAAAGCGGGGTTGAGAACCATCGCCGAGTATAGAAGTGGACACTCGGTTACTGGGGAACAAAGCCGTGAACCCTAGTAACACAAAAGCGAGAGCTGAGAGTGCGGAAAGGTGAATGGTTCTTCTCGTGTGCGAATGAATTGTGCTTTTGCCGATGGACTGGGCAGCAAGGACAGAGAGGTAGACGGAAAATGACACATGAAGTAGATGAGTGGCAATAATAGCTGAGGACGAGAACGAGATTGAATAGCCCAGTGATACAGTTTGGAGGGATACGATGACAGCAAAAGCAATGACAAGCAATGCCCCTCGGAGCTTTGCCTAAGAAGAAATAGGTAAAGGGATGCACATTCTGACGACTGAACTTACGTTTGCCCAGAAACCAGCCTCGTCTATGGGTTCTCCGTCAACGATGTCTTCCGGCGAAGTGACGTCGAAGGGGTCAGGTCGAGACTCCAATGGAGCATCCGAAGCTATGGGAAGAGCGATTTTGCCTTGCTCCGAAGCGGATAATCCTCGGAAAACAAGACTAAGAAGGCCAGTGCCCGCAAGGGTGGCGGCCACTGGAAGTTGGAAGTTCAATGGCATGCTGGCGGCCAAAAGGGTGCCTTTCCGTGCAGACCCCGCGTGATACTGTAGTCACAATAAGACGCGTTGACGTTGATGCGTCCGAGCGAACGAATCAAACTATACTCGGGTCGCCGGGTTCGGGTCAGTCAGGTCACGGCCCCGAGGCTGTTCTCTCACACTCACTATGACAGGCCAACAAAATGATGGGATTGTGATCGATTCATATCACTAACAAAAAAAAAACCAGTGCTCTCATTTCAAGCTTAAGACTGGCATCGACGCATTTCCTCCATAGAAAAGGTAATAACCTCAACGCTGATGCGCTGATGCATCATGATACGGCGAATCGCCGTCACGGTTTCACCCGCATACAATGATATTTTTAACACCTTCACCCCCTGGTATTTAGGTCTCAGTTGTTCCTGGCATCAAACGGTCACTGAAGTGCACTTTCTACGCGTTCTCATTGGTCACAGCGGCAGTAACCAACCTGAACACTGCATCTGTCTCCAGCGGCAGCGCATCTCCATGCGCGTTCTCGCGCTAACTCGAATAGTGTCAGATCTGTTTTTCCTCCGGCGGCCACCAAGACATATAAAAGTTTATGGACCTACTCACCGTTACTGGCAGTCTCCCGCTTTCTACTTTCAACTTTTCCCTTTCATTCCTGATTTTTACTTCTTTGACTGTGTCTTGATGACCGTCATTCTGACCCCCTACTGGTCTGGTGGTGTGCAAAAGCTAAAACTAGAGCCCCAACGTACGTCACGGCCTCCTGTGTGACTCAAGTTCGTATTGACTGTCCTGTTGCTGCAGCACCTCCGCCACCACCTCGTGGTCACTTACCTCCTGCATTCAACGACTCGCTGCACGCTGCACGTTGTCTCGCCCAACTTCGTTCAAAAGACAAACCTATTGAAAAGTATATTTATCTTGCACAACTCAAACACGCAAACGAGGGGTTGTTCTATCGATTGTGTCTGGCTAACTTATCTGTGCGTAAAATCTGATGTTTGACATCCCCGGATAGTCGGTATTGAACCGGAGATAGGAATTTACGCCTACCATATACACCCCTACCGTTGGAGATGCGTGCATCCAGCATTCACACATTTTTCGTCACCCCGAAGGCCTGGTACGTCGCGTGGTGTGTGATCGTGCGCGTGTATCAACAATTTGTTCCAGTATATTTCTATCAAAGACAAAGGTAGAATTGGAGACATCCTGAGGAGCTGGCCGCATCAGGATGACGCAAGGATCTCTGTAGTCACGGACGGTGAGACCCGTTTCCTTCTTTTGTCGTCTAAAGACTAATAGTGTGTGTCAGGCTCACGCATCCTTGGCCTCGGAGATCTTGGGGTCAATGGGATGCCTATCTCCATTGGTAAACTGTCTCTTTATATTGCTGGAGCAGGGTATGTACTTGCACGTGTTTTTAAACACCCGAAAATCATCAACATGAGCAATTTAGGATCCGTCCCTCATCTACAATCCCGATCTGTCTCGATCTCGGAACCAACAATCAAAAGCTCTTGGACGATCCGTTGTATCTTGGTCTTCGACAAAGGCGGGTCTCAGATGAAGACATGACTGAGTTTATGGAGGAGTTCATGCTCGAAATGTCTCGCGCATTCCCCAAACTCCTAGTACAATTCGAGGTCCGGGAACCCAATTTTTCTTAGATTGTGTCTTACTGATGCACTTCAGCTTAGGATTTCTCCACCGAACACGCCTTTCACTACCTAGACTCCTTCCGGAATCGTTACCCACTCTTCAACGATGATGTACAAGGCACCGGCGCTGTAGTTCTGTCCGGTTTTTTGAACGCCGCCAAGCTCTCCTCGGCTGCCTCCGGTCAGCCTCTGACATCCCACCGAGTCCTCTTCCTAGGTGCGGGGTCAGCCGGGGTAGGTGTGGCCATGCAACTTCTTAGTTTCTTCAAGTTGCAAGGCCTCTCTCAAGAGGAGGCGAAGAGCCGTATCTACTTGGTTGACTCCCGAGGCCTCATTTTTGATTCTCGAGGACCTATGGCAGAGCACAAGAAGTGTAAGGGCACCTCGGCTTTCTGGACACCTGTTTTCTTTTGTCTTATGACTCCTTGTGACGTAGACTTCTCTCGGAGCGACTACAGTGGTCCGCCTTTAACAAATTTAACCGACATCATTGAATATGTCAAACCGACGGCTTTGCTCGGTCTTTCCACCATAAAGGTCATTATCCCCAATGGTCTTATCTGGATTCGCTTCTGACACTGACATGTTTTCAGGGCGCTTTTAATCAAGAAGTCATCGAGGCGATGGCTGCGATCAATGCGCGCCCTATAATATTCCCCCTCTCCAATCCTGTCCGCCTCTCTGAGTGCGAGTTCCACGAAGCCCTCAGGTTCACGCAAGGTCGTGTTATCTTCGCTTCGGGGTCACCGTTTCCTGATACCGTATGGGATGGCCGGGTCCGCTACCCTGGTCAAGGCAATAACATGTATATATTCCCAGGTCCGTGTCAATTTGGCTCATGCCGTACACTTCTTCCTGATAACTTTGTTTGATATAGGCCTGGGCTTGGGAGCAATCCTATCTCGTGCGGGCGTTGTTACGGACGCCATGGTTGAGGCTTCTTCCTTGGGCCTCGCTGATTCCCTCACCCAAGAGGAACGTGATTCTGATCTTCTCTATCCCCGTCTGGAACGCATTCGCGAGATAAGCGCCTTCATAGCCACCCGCGTTATCCGCAAGGCCCAAGAAGAGGTAAGCAGCCAATTTTCGCATGCGAGCGGCCGAACTTACCGCCGGATTCTTTAGGATGTGGACAGAAATAGCGATTTGCGCTCGCTCAATGATACACAACTCCTAACGTATGTAACAAGCAAGATGTGGGACCCGTGATCGGTCCTCCTTTTCTATGACTTGTATTTCTGCGATAGTTCAAAAAATGGTCTAGATATGCACCTTACGTTTAGAGTTCGAAACAGCAAACAGACCGTCTGCGGAATCGCAAGCGCCCGTAAAAGTGGTTGTTTACCGCTTGTTGCGAGCAAGGCGTTTCGCCAGCATGACCTCGTTCCCGTGTATCCGTGTATAACCTTGCGGGGACCTGAACCTTCAGTTACAAATCATCCATCGCTCCCGATCATCGGAAACCGATGTCTAACCACCAGGTTGGCTATTTCTGCTGCTTCGAGAATTCGTGAGCGCACAGAACGACAGCACTGAGCCCCTTCATAATCGCAATAGGACTTTGCGGTGGGGCTGGATCCCTGCGACCTTTGATGTCATTGCTTATCGTGGGTAAGTCATGCATGACACAGATTCCTCATGGTGCTCGTCACCCTTTATTTAGATGGGCCATAGGGCCGCCCTTGGGTAGGGTGCGAACACCCAATCTTCGTTGCGCGGGGCTGAGCCATCCAGAAAGATATCCGAACGAGTACTTTTTTTCACTTGCGTGTCACAGACGTAAAACATTTTCTCCTTTTGAGTGGTCACTGGCCACGAGAATTTGTCGAAAAGTCGGTCGACTGATTGCGCTGAATAGTCACGACAACGCGAGCGGCGGCGATTCCAAGCCCAGCTGTGTGTGCCAAAAAGCAACTAGACGACAGAGACGGTAAGCGAGCATCGAGAACCGGCTGCTGGGGGCTGTTGCACTGTACTCATTTTCCCTCGGGTGGGGGAACTGCGTCCTTAGTTGGGTCGACGTCCCTGCCGCCTTCTCTCTTCTGAGGCCCACACCAAGCTCCGATGTTTTGCAGGGAGTACGGGCCAAAGGTCCCTCTAGACCCAAAAAAGGAAATGAAATATATGCACTTGGTCATCGGTCATTTGCAGATGATCTTTCCTTACCCGTAACGCGTAATGGGTGTACAAACTCGTCGATCGCACGTCATCATGTGCACGTCTAGGCACTGACAGAGGTCCATGAGGCCTCTATGGAAATGTCGCCCTCCATGTAGGTAATCTGCGCACTAACGTCCCACAGCGCCGTCAGACACACTCGGTCGGGGGCCCGGCGTTTTGGACAACAGTCTTGTCGGCGGTCTCCCCAGACGTCCGATTCTGAGGTGCTGTAGCATATCGCGTTCGCTAGACGCCGTCCGCTCGGCGAACCGCTGACCCTTGTACTGAGACAAACTGATAGGCGATGGGCTACCGGATATATTCCAACACAGACTCACGCCGCATGCCACAGGGATGAGATCTTACGTCCATGCTTCATCACTGTAACTTGTGGGGCAGGTCCTTTGTCCCATACGGACCGTCGTCTCGACCCTCTTTGCCCATCCCTGGCTGTCCGAGCGGCTTCTATAGACTGGTCAGGACCCTGCAAAAGTTGTTCTTCTATGACTTGTGGCGGGGATCAGATTTTCGACACGCCACTTCTACTTTACCCCACGGTCCGGCCAGCGCACAGAGTCAGCTGGATGAGCGGCTGGTCCTTTCGGCAAGAACTATTCGCGTTATCGCCCTGGCTGCCCCACGACTGTGGTTGTCCCCAAAAACGATAAAATCACCACGCCCAGGCGCGTTAATCACCGCGTGAGTGATTAATCTGGGGAAGCTCTGGGAGAACTACAGTACAAAAGGGATATTTGGGTTGTTGAGCAGTACAGATCGAATCTAACACGACAACCTACCTCGACGTTGCGCGTCCTATCATACCACGTCTGGCTATCGGGACAATTTTGCCCCCCACCCCACCCCACCTCACCCATCATCCTGCGTGAGTTCAAGGTCACAGTAAATCCAATTCCTTTTTTTTCTTTATGTATTCGGTTGGTGATGTGCTCGAATGGTCAGGCAGCAGGCAGCTCTTCGATGCGCATGCGGAGCGGCAAATCCCCCTTCTGACTCATTTTTGTCTCGCGCACACGGCGCTACGGCGTCCCCACCACACCCCGATCCGCTTCGGTGCTTTCTGTAGTCCGTTCGAACCGGATCGACAGCCAGCCAGCCCACCCTGCCCCGTCCCCGCCGCAGCACACCATAACCAACCCAATTTTCCCCAATTTCGCGGCTGAGAGAACGCGAGACGTGAGGGAAGTGTTCCAGCCATGACTCCCATGAGCGATTCTTTTACGAGTTTCGCATCTTCAATTTATTTTTATTTTTATTTCTTTCTTTCCCTTCCTTCCCGTTCCAACCATCGTCGCACCAGACACTTTACCTCCGCTTCTTCGATACACGTTACACCAGGCACTGAGGAAGCTCCGGACACGTAGGGTTACCTCGCGGTGCGCTAGCCAGTTAAACGACAAGCTTGATCGGTCCAATAAGATCGGCGTTTATTGGTCACACCGCGAGTTGCCCTTCTGGCGCAGTAGCGGAATGCGAGGAGTTGGGGTCCTTACCTCTCCTTTGGAGGAGCACAAATGGGGGGGGAGGGGACAACCTCGAACGTGTCGCAGTCACGATCCAAGAGCTCGGCCCTTGCCCCTCTCCTCTGCATTCCCCGTTTGACCGGGCCGATCAGCCAATCAAACGAGGAGAAAGAAAGAAGGAAGGAAAGAGAAACAGAGAGAGAAGTTGGTTAGATAATGAACGTCGCCGCGTGCCCAGAAGCACTTTGTCACTTGTCAAGTCAAATCTAGGCAGCCATACACCATAGCCGGATAGCCGGGAACCTGGGGCGGTAATATAATTGGCGGTGGGCGGCCCGAATACGATGCTCAGCTCAGGGCCCAGCCATGCCCCTTCCTCGGACCGAGCAGTCGATTTGTTCCCTTTTATGCTCCCTGGCTGGCTTTGAAGCAAAAGTCGGTGGGTGCCCCCTTCGTGGAACTCCCTTGCCCTGTGCATCTGTTGTCGTCACAATCTTGTGTCCCTGTCAACGCCAGTCTCGGTGCAGCTCTCAGATCCTCCTTACCACATGACAAGAAGTCCGATACAGTACATTTTATTCCCTCGGAATCAGCCGCTAGATCCGATCACCCGCGGCCTGCTTGCTCTCTCCTTGCAGCAAGCGTCGGTGAGTGCGTACGGCTCATCCATCATCTGCCCCAATCGCGTGTATACATGTCTTCCGTTTCGTTGTCTTCGTCGGCATGGACCACGTTGTGCAACCAATGTACTTCGTCAAATATGAATTTTGTTTCAGGACCCCACCTGAGCAGACCGGTCACTGTGCTCTGCTTGTCGTATAGTAGAGGCTGCGGAAATAGAGGGCGTCACAGAGGTCAAACAAGCGAAGTGCAGGGAACCCATCCATAACCATATGTATTCTTTGCTCAACGCAATCAGATAGAAGGCCAAAGAGTAAGCAAGCGCTCGCGTCAAATGCGGGGTAATTCGACAAGCGAGTCAACACATGGCGCGTTTTACCATAGACCCCCGTATTTCCGTGATGCGCCAGAACCTGGACCCCCTTTTTTCCGCTCTGTTTTTGTCTTCGATGCGCGCCAACCCGCCTACCTGCCCATCCACCCCTAACGGAGTGGATGGAAATTGAAATGCATATCGTTATTAACGGAAGGTGTTTATGAGAGATATGCCTTACCCCGTCGACGACGAGGAGTTCGCCGCAAATGTACTGGCTAGCTCGGCTAGCAAGGAACACAATTGGACCCGCAAAGTCTTTGGGATCTCCCCAGCGCCCGGCTGGAATGCGCTCAGATATCTGCCGGAGGCGGGCTGGATCTGCTAATAACTTCTCATTCCTGGGAAAGGAAGAGAGGTAATGTCAGTGCGCCCTTCTCTGGTCATATGAGGCAGTAAAGTTCGAGAAAATGAAGGGGCGTTCCCAAGAAAGCGCCTCGTTTGAAAAGATAAGATTACGGGCCGCTAGCGGGCCGGAGAAGTTCGCGGACTTTATAGATCCGGCAATCGTGTTCAAGGTGGTGCGCATTGGTACGTTGCTGAAGAGAAGGGGGGTAGATTGGGGATGGTTACCGCCACACTCACATGTCTGTGGCGATATAACCGGGACATATGCCGTTAACCTGGACATTGTGCTGACTCCACTCGTTGCTTAAGGCTTTCGTGAGCTGTCCTAAGGCACCCTTAGCAGCGGCGTATGCGGGGACAGTGATACCCCCCTGGAAAGTGAGGAGGGAACAAAAGTTGATGATCTTTCCATGACGCCTTGGAACCATGTGGCGACCAGCAGCCTGCGACAGGAGCCAGACGGACTTGAGATTGACGTCTAAAACCTGTGAAGAAAAGTAAGGAGAAAGAGAGTGAACAAATAAAGAATGTGCAGGGAAACAGAGGTCACGCATGGGAAAGACGGAATTGTACCATAATGAGAAAAACACAGAACATATGTGGAGCAAAACGTACGTCGTCCCAATCAGTTTCTGAGAAGTCGAGACTCGGTGATCTCCGTTGGATGCCAGCACAATTTACCAGGACATCGATGCGGCCTCCCATGGCATCGAGAGCCTTCTGAAAGACGCCCTTTACGGAATCAAGGTTGTCCAAGTCACAGTGAACAAAGTGTGCGGCAGCACCGAGGTCGTGAATTGCATCGATGGTGGCAAGGTTTGGTGGCGCTTCGTCCTTGGGCTCACGAAGGACAAGACAGATAGCGGCGCCGGCCTCAGCAAGTGCGATCGCACAGGCAGCGCCAATACCTAAGTTGAGATTCATATAAGCCCATCTTGACGAAAGAGAGCGGGAATAAACAGGCACAAGTGGGGAAATCAAATAATGAAGGGAAAGAGAAGTGTGAAACTGACCCCTGGAGGCACCTGTAATGAGGACATTCTGACCGGACAAGTCAAAGAGAGAAGGAGAGGGTACGGATGGAGAAGGTTCCATGGGTGGACGGGATGAGGTGGTCTCCTGAAGACGGTGTTGAGAGATTAAATTGGCCGGACCGGGAGATCGTGCCGAGGAACTGAGATCAAGTTTATCGATGGAATCGGCGATTGAAGTGATGAGGATAGAGATCGGTGCATAGGGGTGGTAGGGGGAAAAAGGCCGGGAGGGAGATGGGGCGGTGGGGCAGGCGGGGAGGGGATGAGCGGTCGGAGAAGACGGTGAACGGAACTTGAGCTTGAGATCTTAGATGAGCTGAGCAGGGGCTCGTGGACGCAACACATGTGTCAAGCCCAAGCTGGGTCAGATGCGGCGGAGAGTCGGCCCGGTTTGTAAAAGAAGGCAGAGGAACCCTTACAGAACTACCGACTCAAGCTCATCTCGCACCGCCCTCTCACTTATTCTAATCGAATCCTTTACAGTAACCATAGTTTTTTTTTTTTTTTCCACCCACGAGACGCTTTTCCCTTTCTGCATAAATATCAATGCTTATCCCCCTTCCCTTCTCTCTACTCACCTCCCTCACCCATTCCCCATCATCCTTCTCGTCTCTCTCATGTCTCCCACCGTTCTACCTAATCACCAAGCCGCCGTTCTCTACGGCCCAAAGGACCTTAGGGTCGATGACCGTACCCTCTGGCCCCCTCAACATGGTCAAGCCCAGGTCGCCATCGTAGCCACCGGCCTTTGCGGGAGTGATTGTAAGTCCTCGTCTATGCCCCTGTCCCTTCTTCCATGCCCCTCCCCCCCTTCATCTATTTTCTCACCCCCTTGGCCCAGTGCACTACTATCTCCATGGCCGTAACGGTGACTTTGCCTTGCAAGCCCCCTTAGTCCTCGGTCATGAAGCCGCCGGCATCGTGACCGCTGTTGGTCCTGGCGTTAAGAACCTGGTACCTGGTCAACGGGTCGCCGTTGAGGCCTGGTGTTATGTGTAACAACTGTGACTACTGTTCCAAAGGCCGCTACAACCTATGCAAGAACCTCCGTTTTGCTAGCAGCGCGAAAACGTTCCCACATCTTGATGGAACACTCCAAGAACGCATGAACCACCCCGCCCACGTCCTCCATCCGTAAGCGCCACCATCACCCATTCTTCCCGCCCTAATTCCCACACCTTTTATCTTAGCCTCCCTGATAATGTCTCCTTCGAAGAGGGTGCCCTGGCAGAACCCCTTTCCGTTCTCCTCCATGCCTCCCGTCGGGCTGCCCTTTCACCAGGCCAGACCGTCCTAGTTTACGGCGTTGGTACCATTGGCCTCCTGGCTTGTGCCCTCGCAAAATCTTACGGCAGTTCACGTGTTGTTGCTGTGGACATCAATCAAGCTCGCCTCGCCTTCGCCAAATCACACGGTTTTGCCGACGATGTGTTTTGCCTTCCGGCGACTCCAAGGGCAAAATCGCCAGAAGACCAACTCCGAAAAGCAAAGGAGAATGCCGACCTCCTCCTTGAAGTCTTTGGTGAGGAGAACGGGTTTGATGTGGTGTTCGAGTGCACTGGCGCCGAGCCATGCATACAAATGGCAATTCATGTACGGTTTCTTCCCGCGTTCCTGTCCATTGGCTCAACTGACGTCGTCCTCGGTACTTTTTTCCATATAGACGGCGATCACTGGTGGGCGTGTGATGCTTATCGGAATGGGAACTCGCAGTACTTCCCTCCCACTTTCGGCTGCAGCGTTGCGAGAAGTGGATATCCAGGGCTCCTTCCGATACGCAAATACGTATCCTGATGCACTCGACCTCCTTGCTTCCCGCAAGTTACAGAACCTTGATAAACTTGTCACCCATCACTTTGACCTCTCCGACACCGCACACGCTTTCGATCTTCTCACTCGTGGCGTGGACGAGCAGGGAGATATGGTCCTCAAAATCATGATTGGGTCTGGTACACCCCCGTCACACCGGTAGTTGTCGTTCGTCAGTTAAATTAAGCAGTATACCCGTTGCTTATGAGATACACACACCCTTCCCTCATGGCTGATGATGTCCCTGTCAAGGTCCCTGCGTTTTATTATTCGGTTCTTTCGTTACTACTATATCCATCCCAGATTGTTGTCCTATGTCACTTGTTAAGTATTATATCCTAGAATCAGATCATTTGTATTGCTTCTGCGAGTCGACCTAATCTCTTGTCCAGCGATGGACCCCCGATAAACCCCTTAGATTACCTCGGTCAGCCCCTGTGAAGTGTGCTTCCTCTCAACTTTAAACTTCACGCCACCCAAAGACCGGTTGGACGTATAACCATCTCAATTCCCTCTCAATTTTGCATGCCACTTTGACGTGTACACCTCGCAATTGTCAATCAGTGCCGCCCTTCAAAGAATGTCATTCTTGCTGACGTAATGCAAACCATTCCACTCGACCCGTTGGCGTACTAGGACTGTATCGGTGTGTCCATTCTATTCTCTTGGCAGGTGTTGGAGGGTTGAAACACATTACATTCCCCAAGGAGGAGAGTTCCACACACACCACCACAATGATGTAACTGAACATGCGCCCCCGCGTGAATTCCGTCCGCATGCACCTTTTGCGTACGCGGGCAGAAGCAAGTGACGTCGTCGTCTAACGGCCCGCCTTGCCGGCTCTCATTTCGGCGTGACCGATCGATCGAGTCAATGATTCCAGAACGGCCAAAAAAAAAAAAAAAAAAAAGAATCGCACTATTGCCACCGCCGCTGCCGCCGCTACCTCTTTGCCCACTTGGGGGTGAGTGAGTGGCGGTGGTCAGTGAAGGGATTCTCATATCCATCCTTTTGTCCGTCCGTCTAGCGCGCTAATAGTAATATGAGTTAGTGGCGATCAGAAGAAGAAAAAAGCGCCAGAGTGCTGCATTTCTAGTTGAAACCCCGCATTTCTCGGGCGTTCGTACCGGTCCTCCGACTCATTACACAGCGACGTCGCACTGCGGGCGCGGCGAATGCAGGGGTAGGGATACGTCGAAGTGGAGAGAAGACACGGCGCGGGTAATACAGGTACTGATGTAGTGAATTGGCGCCCCTTACTGTAGCACTACGAAGAGTTTGGGCGACAACGTGTGGACTCACTGTGGAGTGGATTCGAAAGAAGAAAGGACATCTCGGGCACCCGCCGCCTCATATCGCTTATGGCCCGGTTGACCGGAAGGGGGAGGGGAAGGGGAATTCCAGGGACGATCCTGCTCTTCTCGGGTTAGACGAGGAAGAGTTGCCACGTCACGCGGCGCACAGGAAGTGATGGTCGAGGATGGAAGCCCACCACCGCAGGCCGAGAACGAGGGTCAGCTGGGGCGAGCAGATCTCGGTACCTTGCTGGCCACGTTGGCCACTTTCTCTTTCTTTTACAGTACCAGTGTTCTTTTTCTTATTTTTAACGCGAGCTTTTTGTTCATGATCAGCTGCTCGTTCCACCATCATGCTGTAAAATTCAAGCTGTGCCACGTAGTGTGCTCTCAGCAGGGGTGCGCTGCGCCACGGCCCCAGGCAAGCCAGCAGTCAGACAGCGTCGATCGATCGATACAGTGTTAGGGTGCGGCATCCGTCCCGGTACAAATGCGACGATCACCATTTCGCAGCCTAATTAACCCCCAGTGGTGTCCACCCGCGAGATCTGCATCTCTCAAACGGCATTGCGGATGCAGATTCATCAAAAGCCAGGATCGGGTTGTGCCTCCCGGAGCGAGGGCAACTCTGAACGCTCGCCGCTAGACAGAACGGAACCGCACGTAGCGCGTCGGCCATGTCGCCGGGGGACCGAGTTCCCAGAGGAATGATCTTCTTTCACAGCTCGAGTGTTGTGGCACCCTAGGCCACTCGGATCCGGACCCGGGTTAGCCAGTGGCGTGCGGAATCGGTTAGCCCTCGGGGAACCGTCTTAGCATGGACACGATCGCACCGTGGTCCTAAACTTAAAGGATGACAATCGAGCCAATGGTAGCAAGTCGTCGGGCAATAATAACGCAAAGCAATGCAGCAGATGGGTCTCGAGGGGATTCGGAACATAATGCCTGACCCGAGCGCTATTGCATCTAGACACAGCAAGACATCGGCTCACTCCCGGAGAGACGTACCAGAAACATGAGGCCTGAGGAGCCATCGCTAGAGAACACGCAAAAAAAAAAACAAGCGAGATCGTCCCTTCTGTGTTCTGTAGTAAGAAAGACAAAAGAATATATGTCAAGATGTTCCATTCACCAATTTTTTTCTTCTTTTTGTCAAAACGAAACGGCATTGGTCTGAGGTCCCTTTCATAGCGGCCACTTGTGACAAAGCCGGGGCGAAGATCAAATCTTCTGCGAGCTCTGCCACATGCCCTAAACAGAGCGGGACAGATTCTAAACCGTAATCTGTCCACCTTTCTTCTGTTAGTTAATCTCGTGAACTGCTAGACGCCGTACGGCAGAATAACAAATCGTTGACAGCTAGGCTGGTCAGCGATTAGAATGAAGGGCCGTCGCTATCTCGGTGGACACCACCACCTCTTCTAATACGTTTTTTCCAGGCAATACGGGTGCTGTTGAGATTGCTTCAACAGAAGATTCCGAGCGCAAGTGAAAATGTCTGTACGTGTATATGTGGGGTTAGTGACGGCATGGATGCGAAACGATGGACTAGAGGGGGGGCAACTACGGAGATTCGTTGCGAGGGCCCGATCAGCAGAGAGGGCGCAGTGGTGCTATCCGTCTCCTGTTCGAGCTGTCAGTACTGTCAGTGGGTACCGGACCTGAGAGTCGCAGAGAAACAACGTTGCATACAAGAGCCGCATCAGGTCGTTCGGGACGTCGGGACGAGCTCCGAAGAGTTGTCACAACTGCGCGTCTGTCACGCGTGACAACTCGCGTCTTGCGACCCTACCACCGACCGTTTCCCAGAAGTTTTTCATTCAGTCCGTGCCGCACACCCGACAGCCCGAGGTACACACGAATCCCAAATGCCTTCCGCCGAGACAGAGCCACCAACTCCGGAGCTCATGCTCGTCTTCTATCGCCGTCTCTACCCCTTCAAGTCGATATTCAAGTGGCTGAACCACGAGCACACCCCCGGCCGGCTTTTCACCCACCGCGAGATCGCGTTCACTCTCCAAAACGACGTGTATTTACGGTACAACTCGTTCACGACGGCGGACGAGTTTAAGAAACAGACGTGCACGCTGAACCCGACCCGATTCGAGATCGGGCCCGTGTACACCGCTCGAGTACGTGTGTTATTGATTGCCTTCCTTCCTTCTCGTGCGGCATCTATTTCCGTCGCCCTCGATGCCTGATGCGAGCAATACTGATCGGCTTCCGAAGCCTCGTGACAGGAAGACCATACGACCGGGCGCATTTACTCCCGCTCAAAGAGAGCTCGTTTTTGATGTTGACATGACGGACTACGACAGCATCCGAACTTGCTGTTCTGGAGCGGACATCTGTAAACGCTGCTGGGGCTTCATCGGCGCTGCGGTCCGTGTTCTCGATACTGCCGTAAGACAGCAGTTTGGCTACAGGCATCTGCTCTGGGTGTACTCGGGTCGTCGCGGAATTCATTTGTGGGTGTCGGACCGGGAGGCGATGGGACTAACGGACGACCAAAGGAGAGCCCTCGTCGACTTCTTGACAGTCGTACAAGGTGGCAAAGATATGAATAAGAAGGTCAACGTACGTCCTGTAGTCAAGGGCCAGGGTCGGGCAGGAGATCTCCCTCCATCGATCCAGTAAGCAAAATTTCAATTTCTGACACTCCAGGGGCGACGCACTGAGTCTCGGCGCTAGACAAGCAGTCGACCAACTCGCGGATCCTTTCGGAGATCTCATTTTGCAGGAGCAGGACTGTTTCAGGGGAGAAGCGGGATGGAAGGAGCTTCTTCAGCTGATACCCGATTCGAAGATCGTTGAGAGACTCGAACAGAAGTGGACGCGGTCGGAGGACCGCTCTTCGTACGACAAATGGACTGATCTCAAAGAAGAGATCAAAGCGCTTTACAAAACCTCTCAAGCGCGCGTCAGTCCCTATCTAACTTGTCGTTCGCACCTTTTCGCCAACTAAACTAAAGCCGGTTGCGTATCTTCGCAGCAACCGATGAAACAGGCAATGCAGGACATAATCCTTCAGTTTACATACCCCCGGCTCGATGCCGAAGTCTCGAAGCACAGAAACCACTTGCTCAAAGCCCCGTTTTGTGTACATCCCAAGACAGGTCGGATATGTGTCCCGATAGACCCTGAGAAGATAGACGAATTCGACCCCGATCTCGTCCCCACGGTCGGCCAACTTCTACGAGAACTAGATGCGGTCGCATCTGAGCCGTCTGGAGAAGAACACTCAGGTTTGTCATTTTCTATTACAACAACTAAATGACCCCAATATCTCTATTTCAGACTGGGAAAAAACGTCGTTAAAGCCATATGTTGATATGTTAGAGAAATACGCCCTGGGTCTCATGAGTGAGGTTCGGAAGGATAGATTAGCGAATGGTGAGTCATTTCGACTCTCCCAATGGCTCGTCGTTGAGTTTTCTCGATAGACATGACATGGTAGTACGATGGCTGTATAGATCACGTGACTGTATTTGCATGATTTCCTGTCCTGATTCCAGCTCGCGAGGGAATGACAGACCCAAACGCACTCATGCGCCATGATTGTTCTGTTTACTTTTGGAGCAGGACAACAAGGAAATGAATAGCTGTGCGGAGCTCGGTCCTTCATCATCGTGCTGCATACCGCCAGCGCCACTCAATATAATCGAATTTTCAATCTTTTTTATCCGAATTATGGATGTAGCCCGAGCAATAGTACTAGTTGGGGTGTCCTGACATGACCACAAGCTGCTCTTTAGCAGTTTTATCAATATGTCGGCGTGCCATTTTGTAAGGGAGATGCGCAGACTCGCTAGGCTCGGCCACTGCTCGGCCCGTTATTTGCCCTGCTCCATTCCCTCGCCAGCTGTCAGGTTAGGGACAATCCAACTTCATAACAACAATCCCGTCCCGCGGCGGATGCGGTTCTGTGGGCATTTCCCCCCTAGTGCTGAGTTCTGGTAACTCTACTGTCGATTTTTGTCCGGTCGCCTCCTCTTCTCGTGGAACCCCCGTTCATCGACATTTTCCTCGCCATGTCGTCCACATCGTTTCTTTCCAGTGCCAGCATGACGATCATCACCGGCATCCCTACCTTTACTTCCACCGGTGATTCTGGAAAGAGACCTGCGTCTATGACGCTGCTGTTCGGCTCTCTCGTCATATTTTCATCTCTCTTTGCGTCCTTCCTGCTCGTTTGTTTCTTCTGGCAGTGTCGCTGCGCACTACGCAGGGGGCTCGTGCTCGAATACGAGGACACGATGGGGACACACAGGGGCGTTCCAGAGATGTGGGAGGTGTGGACCCAGGGCGAGCCCAGCGGAAGTCAAAGGGACTGGAAAGGCATCAGGGTGAGTCGTTTGCGAACCTTTTCTTTTGTGCAGCGCTTTTAAAAAGCGGGGCCAGCCGTTATCTGCAGACGTCGGGCGTGCACCACCCGTCAATCCCGAGCCCACTACGACATCACCCCCGCACCGCTCGTTCCCTAGTCGCCCCGCGCCACCCCCTGAAGCGCCGCCTCCCGACGAGGCGGCGGCGTCTTCTGCTCCCATGAGCAGTCTCCGTACGACCTTCATCGTCGCGATGCCTTGCGCGGACCCGCCAAACCGCCGCCAGTCCGTGCTCTCCCAAGGACTAAGTGTGAATGGGGACTGGGGGCTTCGAGAGTACGCCATTGGAATTTATCACGCCCCTTTTCGGGAGGAGAGCCCACTTTCACCCTGATCTTTATTGCACATTTAACGTCCGTGATGTTTGCTTGCACGTACTATTTAACGAGAGTAGGTTGTATCGCCTTGTTTTACGATCATCAATTGGTTTTTTTTCTATCGCGCCTCAGCAAAAGTCTCTCGTCAAATTACTGGTGATGTCAGAAATACAAAGTACAACACGTATAAAGGAGATAAATAATCAGTAGAGTATGAGAAGGGGGTTAGGACGCGTTTCTCTTAATCGAATGACGGTCCTCCCGTGGCACTTTAATGAGCCCGATAGCCAACTCACCCCGCAAAGAGCTTCTTCCGTCATGAGACCGTCGGGCGTGGAGTGGCGAAGGCATGGCAACCAACACGGCTACCTGTAGGCCGAGGTTTCCCTCACTGTTCCCTCGATGCTTGCCCGCCTTCCCCTTCCGCAGCGCGGCATCGGACGCACGACCAGACTCGACGATCGTTACGGAGAAGGGCTACGAAAACGCGATTTCAGACGGTGTCCCTCCACAGCCCGAGGGCAACTTGGTCGCTCACCATAGAATTTTCCCATTCCAGGCCGTCCGAGACACGCTCTCCCGTCCAGGCGTCGAACATCTCCGGCCGGCCGTTCGCGACACCGCCGTCGTTCTGCGGCCGTCCGAGTCGCGCGTGTGGGTCGTGCTGGGCCGGGGCGAACGGGTGGTTCCGGCCGATGAGCTTCCGCCACACGCAGAGGGATATCAAACAGAGAGTGAGGATGCCGACGCCGACGAAGCCGACGAAGATGGGAGGGGATGTGCCCGGAGACGAGGATGAGGAGGTGGCCGCGGGTGCAGACGCGGTCGTGGAGCTGCTTATTGGAGAGGACGACGTAGAGGACATGGTGACAATTGGGTTTGTGGGTGAAACGGCCCTACTGCACCATGGCTGGGAAACAATCAGAAAAAGGTGTGTGAAGCTATGAGCACCGCGGTCGACTACGGCCGCTTACAGTAATGATAGCCGATTACAGTTACTGTTCAGGCCCCACGGGACCACCGTCAAACTCACACGTCCCTTCAGGGTGAGATATACATACATTCGTAAAATATACGGTACCGTAGTTTGTCACAGAGTAGATGTGATAATATATACAAGCTAATTTGTAGTAGATCGATCCACACAAAGTTACAACCCTACCTACGTGAGACGTCTTTTCAACCCAACGGGGCACTTCAGTGGCTTCCTTAAAAAGCCTTCGCTTATCTCGAGCTATCGGTGGCGTCAGCCACCACTGAACTCTGTGCGAATGATTTGGACAGCTCACCTGCTTATCAGGGTATTCCAGCGCAATGTCAAACCGACGAAATACGGACGAGATGATGATCAATAATTCCAGGGAAGCAAGGTTTCGGCCGACACAAGCCCTGCAGATTAGATATAAATATGCCCCGGATACGGATATTTCTCACGTAGTACGTACCTAGGACCGTATGAGAACGGGTTAAACGTCCTCTGCATGGCTTCACTGTCCCTTTCGAACCACCTTTCCGGCCGGAAGACCGAGGCATCATTGCCCCACACCTCCACATCTCTGTGAATGGTATAGCTTGGCACGCTCAGGACCGTCCCTTGCTCGAAGAAATGGTCCCCGATTTTCATCCCTCCTTCGGGAACAATCCTGGGCAAACCAATTCCGGAAGTAGAGTGTAGGCGAAGCCCTTCGTCAATGACTGCGTTAAGATACGGGAGGTTTTTGACAGCATCGAAGGACGAGGCAGGGTCATCCTCGCCCTGCAGCGCCTCGTCCAGTTCGTTTTGTAATTTCTTCTGGACCTCGGGATTGGAAGCGACATAGTACGTGATCGCGCAAGAAGAGCTAAGCGACCCATCAACAATTGAAATTACATGTCTGAAACGGGGGGACATACTTTGACGTCGTGTCGCTGCCAGCAATGAGTTGGGTGAGCGCCTCAGCGGTCAACTCTTCCCTGCCCATGGGATTGCCGTCTTCATCCTTGCCTTGTTGCAGCTTACTCAGGACATCAGCTCGGTAGGCGGGGGAGGCCAAACGTTTCGCTACGGCGGCTATCGCAAGGCCGGCAAGGTTTTTCACGGCCTCAGATCCCCTGCTGTACCACGGGACGTAGCGTTTGACAAGGGGGCGAACCCAGGGGGGGAGCACGCCCATAGCAGCCGAGTATTCACCGCGATCATTCAAAATCTTGATGGCTGGGATGGCAACGGTCTCGCACTTGCTAGCGTCTTGACCATACATGGAGAGGGCCTGCTCTTGGGACTTTGCGACTGGGGCAGAGTCCTTGGCTGCAGCAATCATGCCGAAAGGGCTTCCGAACGCAAGATCGCCTTACGACGTGGCATTAACAAGGCTCGTCCGTGATGAGCAAGAGCTGGATGCCTCACCAATGATATCAAAGGCAAGGTAGTTGAACCCTGCAAATCTCGGGTCAGAAAAGAGGTAAACTCTAGAGTGAGACAGGAAACTAACAGGGCAAGCAATCCAACCAGATCCGTCCGTCGCGACTGCGCCATCCACCCTCGCCCTCATGGCCGCGCGCGCTCTTGGCGCCTTCGGCGCAGAGCCGGTCCCATTGCTGGAGGAACGATAGCACGTAGTTTCTTACGTGGGGTTCGAACTCGAGCACGCTTTTCTGGGAAAATATGTGCGAGATGATTTTGCGCTTGCGCGTGTGCGCAGTGCGGTCACGCGTATTGAACAAGCCACGGGTGATGGAGACAAACGCGTCGTAGAAGTTGCTTTTGAGTGAACCGTTCCCGTGTGCGTAGACGATCTGCAATGCAGCAGGATCTGCGATGGATAGGTGATTCGGGGCAATGCGAACGAACGTTCCTGACAGACATGTAACATAAAATAAGATAATTAGGTCCAGATTGATCAAGCTCACCGTATTTCTCGTGCAATTCGTGGACGACATGTGAACGTTGGCCTCGACGAGCGACACGACCTAACCACAAGTCTGAGAAGTGGGCCAACCACGGCCCCGGAAACGACCGTAAGCCGTGAGGATCTACAAGCCACGGAACGATATGTCCGAGTATGACGAGTGTGGGGATAAGGAGGAGGACAGAAGTGGGACTGACATTCAGTAGATGTTCTAGGGGCGACATCTTGGGCGAAGGTCCCGAAGAACCGCAACAACGTTTTATATAACCAACAGGAGACAGCCGTAGCGGTCGGATCTTAGGTTAGGTATCACACATACTACAGTAATGCATAATGGTTGACCTGTAGGACGATCTCGAATCTGGACACCATAACGAAGACTATATTCCCTGCAAGATTCCCTGCCACCATAATCCGCAGGCGGTGGAAGTGTAGTAGTGCGGGCCTAAAAACCGCCGCTAAATGGGAGCCTGAGACAGTATATTTGGGGTTGTCGACACGGCAGCGTATGGCGCACGTGTTCCCAAATGTCTCGGGCGGATCCAAATCAAGCTGACCTGGCACTGGCACGGAAGTCAACGTTGATACCGTGGACTAAGTTCGTCTCTTGATACCCACGACTCCGCCGTGCAGTACTGAGGATGTGTACGCACTGGTGCCATCTACTCATGTCGCTCCTTGGACGAATAGGATAAGTTGCACAAGTTACCTAGTGGTTCTGGTTTCCCTGTGCACGAGTAGGCGGGCCCAATAAATAGCCTCGTCGTCCAGGCCCATGTACTGGCAACTGCAAAGCTCAGGGGTGTCCCACCTCTTGCTGTGCACAGCATGGAATGAATTATTAGCGAGTAAAATTCCAGAGAGTATTCAGGGGCGATCACGCTGGCTCGGAGTATCCTTGATCTGGATTATCAGGATAAAGTTGCCATGTTTAGGTAAAGGCAACAATATCACTCTAGCCTCTTTCGGGCCCCATGAGCGCTGTATGATCTGACCTGTCAAATCGCGTAGACGCGAGCTCGAGTTCACAATGCTCCTTGGCCCTTGTTCACCTTGCAGGCTTGCAACTTCGGACGTCGGGGCCCTTCTCTTCTTTTCAGGATAGTGCGCCTCACGCCCAGGTCCTACTTCTTAATTGACGCGCGCCAGCACCAGACAGACAGGTCCATTGATGTGCTTGTTCTTTAAGGTCCCGTCACTTGGTTGGGCCCACAAAGCGCGCGCCCGATCGACATGTGCCAAGCTGTCCCTGCAAGCGGTGACCAAACGGATACTTCAAATACTGTAATATGATCGTCCCACGTCAAGGACGGTTTGACCTTCCCCCTCTTCCTTGTGACGAACCCTGATGTTGTCCGTCGTCCTTCCCCTGTTCTTCCTTGTCGGCGTCCGTGCACAGACGTACTCGGCGACGTACCTCCCCTCCAACGCTCCGAACCACTCGGAGCAAGGACAGGCCGGGACGAACCAGTGTGGGACGGGCTCCAACCAGACGTCGCAATGTCAGAACGCCTACAGTGAGTACCATGCGACTCCCAACGCCATGAAGAGCCACTCTGAGCAAAGTGATGTGACCCTCTCTAGTCAACTCGGTTGATGACTTTTGTGTCTTCGCGCCTCCGGAACCTGGTCCAGCTTCTGTTATCGGCAACACTGAGGTACGCTACGCTGGTTACTTTTTCGGACGAATGCATGATTGACCGCCCATTTCCAGCGCTTTGAAGTGTCGTGGTGTATTAAGGCATGTGAAGCGTCGATTTTGATTGAGAACATAGCTCATTGACGTTTACAGCCGGGATATGGAACACGTCTTATCCCTGATGGTAGCGTCACGGGTGCGCACTTTGTGCAGACACCAGATTACGTCCAAGTTACTGGTATATCCATTCTGCTTTCTCGGGAACATTCTGGTAGCCGACTTCTTTCATTCATCAAGGTGTTGGCGACTTCACCAAAATAAATATCCCGAAGGGAGACGCCGGAGGAGAACTGGACCCACACGGTGCGGATGGTAATGGTATGACACGTTTTGTTAGCAATACCCTCTACGTGCGCTGCTAATACTTCGGATAGGCAATCCCATAGGAGGCCTTGTCTTCTCGAGTGCCTTCACGGGTCAGATCCAACAGGTGCACGAGTGGACAGTACGTACACCGGAGTCATTGTATTCCGCGTGGCTGACAGCTTACTGATCGCATCATTTTCTCCACCACCAGAATTTCATGTCTGATTCTCAGTTTTGCTTCCGCGCCTGCAAGGATGGACCTAAGGCTCCTGGACTCTGCGAGCACATCTACGATGTGATGGGTTGCGAGTGGAACATGCCTGGGAACTATGGCCAGGGGTTCGCTCATTGCGTTGGTGACAGCGGAGAGGTGTGTCTCAGATTCTAAACAAACACCGCACCGCTGAGCACACATCTCCTAGCCCATGGGCGTATATGGCGCTTCAACCTTCCACCAAGGTGACGGGCGCACACCGCCACCTCATCCGGCGCCTGCGACGTCATCCTGCACGACGGTCGCAACTATTGGCAATAGTGTCTCTGTTTCTGGTGCTGCTATTCCTACGAACACGACGTCATCGCCGGTAGGTCCTTTTCCTGTCCTCGCCCCCTTCGGCATCCGCCACCCCAGCTTCATCGCTGATGTCATTCACGATTCCTTCGCAGACGGCACCTCCTACTACCTCGGGCACTTCCGCTACCAGGACATCTAGCGGTTCAAGCTCGACAAGTTCATCAAACGCCGCCTCGGCAATCCATCTTCCGGGCAGTGGAGCTCTTGTCGGTCTCATCACCATCGTAGCGGGCGCGTCTATTTTCTAGGGACATCGATAGAGACTTTATTACGGGACTTCTCTCTCATGTTGGACTTCTCATTAGCCATGGACTTTCTTTCTCTCTTACGCTGACTTTTTTCATGGACCGTTTGCGGGGTTCCAGATGGCATCTAAAATTTTGTCTTCACCCCCTTGGACGAACGATACCCGAGTTTTTCCATACTGCTCCGATCACCTCTTAGCGTAGACCCTCACATTTGCTCCATGCTCGGTTGCGAGCTCGTACTTAGCTCAGGGTTTAATGCAATTCCTTGACGCCTACTTGTGTTGCTACATTTCCCGAACTAGGTCTAACAGGGCCACGATGACGGTGATCGAAGTTCCCAGAACGGACCGAACCGTGTGAACCGTGTGAGTCCAGTCGCGACCGTGGATTATTCATAGCATGGCGCCCCCAGACGGCGATCCGCGGACAGGCTTGAACTGGCCCTCACGAGTATATCAAGACCATAACAACGTTTACAGTGTGTCGAACAAGTCAAGGAATTGAGCTGGTTACAGTAGGGGTCTCGCTAACCCCGTTGAGACCCACCACATCTCCAGAGTCCAGAGTACAAATGGGCAGGTCCGGGTCGAAACTGAACCCATCGAATTGGTCATGTCCTCACTTGGTTTGCGCCCCCTATTTCTGCGTCATCTTTCGCTGTCCGCCCTTGCATATAAAACACCCCAGGCACTGCAGTCCCGGACTAGTATTGGTACTGGTACTTTCTTTCTCTCCCTCCAACGATTGACCACCATGTCCCGTGACGTCTCTCATTTCTCTGACATCGCCAAGTCCAAGACTGAAGCGGATGGCTCGTTCAAGCGGGCCGCATCGTCCTTTCGGAACTTCGTACAGGCCGGTGGCCAGTTCCCCCCAGAGAAAGGTACGTCGTCTCTCGAATTATCCTTTTGATTCACGCCTTGATCGTTGTCGTGAATGTTGCAGATCGCTATCACCTTTATGTATCCTATGCGTGTCGTACGTCCCCTATTGCCCCTATGTATACGATGAGAGTGAACGGTATCTTCAGCGTGGGCCACTCGTACGCTTATCCTGCGCAAGTTGAAAGGACTGGAGGATATCATTCGTGAGCACCAGCTCTTCATGCAACCGTCGTCTGGTCCTTACGGTCGTAGCCTTCTCCGTCGTCTCGCCTCGCATGGGTACAGATGGCTGGCCGTTCGCTTCCGTCGACCAGTTCCCTGGTGCAGACGCCGATCCCCTCTATCAATCTCAGCACGTCAAGGACCTCTACCTCCGCGCCGACCCCAACTTCACCGGCCGCTTCACCGTCCCGGTGCTCTGGGACAAGAAAGAGCACACCATCGTGAACAATGAGTCGTCGGAGATCATCCGCATGTTCAACTCGGACTTCAATAGTCTCCTTCCGGAGGACAAGGCAAAGCTCGATTTCTATCCCGAGGGGCTGCGCAAGGAAATCGACGAATTGAACGAGTGGGTTTACGACCAAATCAATAGTATGTTGCGTTTTCACTCGCGCCAATCTGTGTACGGAAATAACAACCCCCCCCCCGGCAGATGGCGTATATAAGGCCGGTTTCGCAACGACCTCTCAGGCGTATCGTGCTGCGGTCGTTCCTCTCTTTGACGCCCTTGACCGTGTGGAGGGGATACTAAAGGACAAGACCTATCTCATCGGCGACCGCCTGACTGAGGCTGATATCAGGCTCTTCGTGACTATCGTAAGTGCCCATCGGCCAGGCGTGCACACGTACGCTAATCGTTCTTGATATCAGATACGATTCGACCCGGTCTATGTCAGCCATTTCAAGTGCAACCTTCGGACCATTCGCTACGGTTATCCCAACATCCATCTGCAAGTTACTTTTATAACTTGTTGACCCTTTTTTTTGCTCACCTGTTCTCCTAGCTGGCTACGTAGGTTGTATTGGCAGAATGACGCTTTCCAGTCCACCGCCGACTTTGAACACATCAAGACACACTACTTTTGGTCCCACCCGCACGTGCGTCAGAATGTCATGGCAGAGAATATTACGAAACTGACAAGAACGCGTTCCAGATTAATCCTACCCGGATCGTGCCCATCGGGCCAGTTCCTCACATTCTTCCGTTGGAAGCGGATTCGTAAGACTGGAGCGAGTTGCCAAAAATTAAAAGTTCGTGTTCGAGTTCCGAAACCAATTCATGGTGCCGTTGGTCTGTTCTCTCGGCTGTATTCATTATTCTGCGTAATGCGATGCACCTCTGCCTCATGTGAAACAGATATGAACTGCATTGGGGGTCTTCCCATGGCCGGCTTGTCGGTTGCTTCTCGTCAACATTTGCATCCGTGGCTATAGTTCCCGCAAATTGGGGGGACGAGATTATGGTATTGGTGATATATACTTTTGCGGGATGCTCGCACGGTGAACGTTCATGAACCGCAAGGCCGATGGCGTGGATAGAAGCGAGGAGCACCGATGGTAGAGACGCCCAATGACGGCGGGAAGCGCCCAACAGCATTATTTCCGCATGAAGGGTAACGATTGGAATGGTGTATCTATCATTACTGTACATGTCAAGTTCCAGCCATGCCGACAACGCCTACACGATCGCGGATCTTCGCGATCTCGCTCGCGGTCAGCACGCCCTTGCTAGCACCGAGATAATCTTCAAATGCGATCGACGAGTCCGGGTGAGCAGGAAATTGCGATCTGAGGACGGTCAAAAGATACGTTGATACAAGCGCGCAAGGATTCGCGAACCTGAGGAAAGCGAGCAACTTCTCCCAGTATTCCGGTTGAGACACGGTGGTGCGGTACGTGGTCTGCGGGATAGCAACTTCGGTCCCGATCTCTGCGGAGAGTGTGAACCCGTCGGCGTCGATGAGCTGAATGTCCTGAGGCTTTTCCGAGGGCGATGGCGGAGTGGAGAGGACGACGGAGGGAATCCGAGAATGGCCGCGCTTCTTCGTCGAAGCGGCCGGTGTTGACGAAACGTCCACGGACAACAGTGCAGGCCGTTCCGGGGACTTTGTGGGATCCCAGTCGACACCCGGCTTGACCATGAGGTTGATCGTGTCACCGTCCTGAACGTTGTACTCTTGGAGTAGCTTGGCATCTGCTAATGCCTTGCCTTTTAAGAGGAGCCTCTGAGCGTCGGCAGGGGGTGCGTGAGACTGGGCCGCTATTTGGCCTTTAATGGAGGATATGGGATCCGCGGGTGAAACGGGGATGGTGACAGAGAACGGTGGCTTGAGAGACTTGAATGTGATTTGGAGGGCAGCCGGAGCTGAACGTCAATAGTCAGCCTTTCAAGGATCGCTGATTTGCACCAGACCCACCAGACGACTGTGCGGCACCCTTCTTTATCAGCTCTGGGGGAGGAGGGACATCTACCTAGACATTGCGCCCAATTACACATGTTCACCGACGGAAACCGATCTGAACAAACCTGAAGGACGGGAACCTTCTTAAGTGTCTTCTCCGGTCGTTCTTGGAAGTCATTTTCGAACGTGACTGGCTGTGAGGCAAGGATGTTGGAAAACCCTCTGACAAACGCAAGTTCTGCTTGGTCTGACATGTTGAACCGCCGTTAGGGACTCACAGCACGGGTTTTAAGTTATAATGAGCCACGCGGGCTCGGGCCGTCGAGCCGGCTCAAGACTCAGACGGGAATTGCCATACCTTCATAACCGGACTTCGCACTTGAACATCATGGCCGTGAGTGAACCTCGTATATATCAGCTCATTGTAGCTGAGAAATGCGCCCTTCTGCTCTAGTCTGGTTTCGGCTTTAACGGTGGTATGTCGTGCTCGACGAACTTATGTGAATTTACCCGTGTTCACCAAGGCTCTATCCAGGTCGATCACGTTGTTTCGCGTTCTGGCAGGAATTCTCCAAGGTACTTCACCGTTTCCTCAGCGGAGGCTTGCGAGTTCAGCTGTTTCTCTTAGTGTTATGCGGAAACGGACAGCCCGCGAGAGTGCAGACCGCAGGCTGACGATTACTTGGAGTGTCTGCATCACACCAAAGAGGTATGTTTACCACGTTTTCACTATGGTCTCTGATACCAAACGCTTCGCAGATTGCGCGCGCTAAGGCTGTCAAGGAAGAGTTTGTGAAGAAGGTGCAGCACCAAGCCGCAGAAAGCAGAAAGATGGCGGATGTGCTGGCAGACGGGGTGATAACGGGTGTCGGTCTCATCCAACGAGATGCAAAGGCAAAATAGATTGATTTAGACATTGCCTGTTTATTGTCTCTCTCCTCCATAACGAGGGATCGAGTTTTCGATTACGTAATGAAATCCACCTCGAGGAGTGCAGCCCAGCGGTTCGTTCTTCGTCTTGAACAACGATGACTATCAGAGGCATAGGTTCACGAAGCTCGCCAATCGTCATTGACGATGATGATGACATTGGCCAACCGTCGCCCATCACAGTCAATTCAGGTTCGTCGTCGTCTCGCTCAGTGACTCCGCCACAGGGGTCCCTCGGTATGGTCAAAGCGCAGGATCCTGTTCCTGCCAACCCAGAAGAATTCGATCGCTTGAAAAACAGTATAGGCTACTCAATACTAGTTAGAATGGGCTACAAACCTGGACTTGGCCTCGGCATGAACCTCGAAGGTAATCGTCCCCCTTCAGCCAGTCTCTGGGTGGTTGATTTGTATTTCAGGGGTAACAAGTCCCCTCAAGGCTTGCACTAGATCTCAGAAAATCCCTGCTGGGCTTGGTGCAAGTAATGTATGGGACGGGTCCTCCAAGATTGCTCAATGCACCGAAGAAACTGATACTACGGCAACCAAACCACGCACCATTCCCACTACGACCAAACACGTCCACGAAACCAGTTCCTCACTACCCAAAGACAAGACTACACTCGCCCGCGGTTCTTCAAATCATGAGTCTCCAACTGTTTCACTTCCTTCGAGCAACCCTCCCGCTGTTTCATCTAGTGTTGACGTTACCTCCCAAGGGGTTCACGATGACGGCAAGCGCAACGGGGACCCTACAAAGGCACCGTCTTCAAAATCTGCGACCCACCTTTCGGATACCCTCCGTATCCATGATGTCCCCAAGACAGCAACGAAAAGACTTCCACCTTCCATCCTCTTTTCGATACCTTCACCGGTCCCTTTGCGTTTTCCGTTTCTGTCCGATGACTCTCACGCCACTGTGCCGGTCAACCCTCCCTTGAACGTGAACTCCCGCTCGATTCCTCCCGTTTCGCCTCCTAGGCCGTCTTCAACACCCGGTATTCCCTACTCACCCAAGCTGAGGGGAAGGATTGGGATGCTGCCCGATGAGAAGGGTGTCGGGACGCGCGGCTCTTTCCCCAAGCAACTCGAACCACCTCCCAGACCCTCCTGCTCTTTCGTGATGGAGATCCTTCCCCGAAAGTTTCGCACGCAGGCTTTCGTTCTCGAGTGGCTCTCGGAATTCTCTTTCCGGCCTCGTCGGTATGAGCTTTTAGATGGGAGAGTTTTTATCGAGTTCGAGAACGAGCGAGATGCGCGGCTCGCTTGCAACAGCCCTCGGATGGGCGGCAAGGAGGGTTTGCATGGCGTTCGCCTTTTTCGGTATATCCCAACCACACCGCCCACCTCGGAGCAATTGGGCAATGCCAAGGAGGTCAATGCAACAAGAACAATCACGAATCCCACACAACCACAACCTATTTTAAATCCGCCCGGAGACTTGACCTCGAACGGTTATTATGAGGCTCAAGCAGTCCTTCCAGCGCCACATTCTCCTCAATATAAATTGGTTTCGCCGCCCCAACAACCCTCTACCCCAGCACCTAACTTCGAAATCCCAGTCCAAGACCCCGGCTCAGTAGTCACGTCACAAACCAAAGATAAGACTTCAAGATCTGAGACCGAAATGTCGTTCTCTGATCATCTATTTGGAAACTCTTCCTCCTCTTCTTCCATGATGACTGGTCCATGGGTCGGTCCTACGACATCCAGTGACCTTCCCAACGGCCGACTGGTCAACGGCAATCCTACGACCAGAGAAGAGCCCTCTCACGGGGCCGTTGGTTTCGCCCCAGGTGCCTCGGTCTCACCAACCCTCGTTTCCGTTCCGATGTCTCCTGCCTCTTCCTCAACTCTGGCTTCTTCATCCTCAAGTATCTCGCCTTCGTTGGTCCCCTCTCTCACCTCCGACTCGTGGCACACGTCAACAGTCTTGGAGGATAAGGCACTTTCAATGCCCTCTCATGAGGACCTGCTCATGCAGGAATCGCAGCTCATGGAGATATGTGATCCGGAGACGGGAGCCAAGCAGGCCGCGTTCACTCAAGTCGACGGAACACGTCCTTTCGCGAACGGGCCTATGGAGTCCACAGATTCTGTGGCGCTTGCAAAGGAGCTTGCGCTACGCCAGATGGTCCTTCGGAGCAGGAAGAGGAAGGTGGTCACGACTGCCGATAGCCAACAGCCGACGTCAGACTCGTCGGCTGCCGCCGCCAGGAGTGCTTTGGAAGAACTCGCCGTGAATTTCATCTCTGACGCCATCTCCCGCCCACCACCCGCCAAGCGCGTCAAAATCACGCCGTCTCCGTCCGCTTTGGCTACTTGGGGAAAGCGTCTGGAAACACACATTGAGAAGTCCAAGGTCATCATGGCGGAAATCCAAGGAACTCAGTCGAAGGCTGAGAAGGACAGGCTTTGGGCGGTTCTCCGCGAGCACAATCGGTGCGTCATATTCGGCAACAAATGCTGGCTCCCGCGTACTTTGAATGATTAAGCCGATCCCACACTCTCCGACAGCATGATTGACGAAGAGAAAACGGCTCTTTTTTCAATCGCAGTAGCAGAGGTCGCTGTTCCAATGTCGCCATGGCCCGAAGCCCATCCAGATGGAGGAGTCCTGGTGCTCAGCGACACCGACGGTGGCGATGACGATGACGACGACGACGACATGGAATAGATCGAGGTAAGTGTGTCAAGGCGCTACTTATCTTGACGTAGGTTGCACGAGAAGATCATTACAATACGCTATCCTATCAAGGAACCTTCCTTTGGTTGAAGAATACTACTTTGAGTCCAACTACGTGCCCCAGGTACTTCGCTACCCTCTCGATGTCGAGCACTGCTCATTACATGTTTTCGCGTGCGCAAGTCTTTGCATCACGCGTCTTATTGTATTTCTTTAATTAGCTATTCTGCCGCACATCACGTCTTTGTTGCGTACTCAACCATCGCACTCTACATTCCACTAGATATTTCCTGGTGGCATCCTCCCTGGATACACCATCTGTACATACTCGCACAGCAATCTATCTTATTATGTCTGCTAAGATGGTGGTTGACAAGTCTGATGGACTTGAGATGAATACGTCCGGGTCATAGCATGATTGACGACATGTAGTCTGACCTGCTTATACTACTATGGTAGCAAAGTTGAATGACCACATGTCCCACATGGCATTATTGCATTCGAAATGCCGCTTTTGCACTCCCAATGCCACTGATGGCGTGACACCACAATTTGCAGATGCCTACATGCAAACTAAGACGACCGCTGCGCTCTCGAGAAAAAATTAATAAAATAGGGAAAAAGAAATTCACTGGTGTCATCCTATGACCATGTACAGTTTGATGTATTATCGAGGTGCCAAATAGATGACTTTTGCAACAGGCCACTGGCATGCCAAAGCACGGGTCGATCTTGGGGTCAATGCTTGTCGCTTACCATGGCTAGGGCGAACTTTAAAAATCGTGAGGGCCGCACAAGGGAGACCGCACATATCCTACTCCGCATGCCACAATAATATATCAAACCAAATACAAGGCTAGGATTGGATAGATAACGACGTTACAACACGAGGAAAGGGACCACTCTCCACGCATATTACAAGCACCCTTTACCAGAATTTCCCAAACATACTGCCACGGCCCGTAATCGCATTGGTGGCGCTGCCCAGCAGGAGCCCGACGCCCTCCTGGATGGCGTGACTGACGGGCCGCATCGGCGCCGAGTCAAACACGTGCGGGCACGGCTGCGGGAGCGGGTCTGGGTCCAGGCGCGGGCGCTCGAGGTCGCGCTCGTAGATGGACGGCTGACGTGCGGTGGACACCAGGCGGGGGTAGATCGGGGGCTCGAACGTGCGACGCGCCGTGCGCAGACGGTTGAGGACCTGTCGCGGAGCGTTAGGGGGGTTTTGCGGGAAAAAAAAAAAAGAATCGAATATTTATTTTACCTGCTCGTAGAACTCGATTTCGCCGTCGAGGTGCTCCTTGGCGATCGAGGTAAAGTCCTCGACCTTTTGCGCGTGGTACGTCTCCATCTCGGCCATCGTCGTGTTCAAGACGGTCTCGCACCGCGACGCGATTTCTTCGTTCGACTGTGGGGGGCAGTAGTTGTTGGTTAGCAGGCGCGTACGCCATCAACCAGCGGAGGAGTTCGACGTGCCTTTGACCCTTCAGTCGCTTCTGTGTATCGCGACAGCGCGTTTCGATGGGTATCTACGACCGGCTGCAAAGTGTGAGCTGCCGAAAGCAGAGCAAGCACCGAGATGAGTCACCGCATAAAGTTGAGAAGGGTGAGCGACGTTCTTGAGGGCTTCGTGCGTGGCCAGCTGCGTTCTGCGTGCCTACAGGGATTTCGTTTCAGAATCTCAAAACGATGCTGCGGTCAATGTGACATGCGTGGCCATCATACAAGTCCGCGACGTTCTGTAGTGTTTCGCTTGTCTTCTGCAGCGCCTTTGTGAGCTTCAGACAATCTGCGCGGTGACTATAAAGCACGTAAAAACATCTAGGTTTAAGAGCGTACCTTCACAACCTTCGCGCCAACACCACGCTCCTTGCTCGTTCACATAACCATTTACTGTCTTCGCTGGTTTATCCTCTTCGTTAGTAATAATCTCCTCGAGATCTGACTGTGAGTACGTGTCTTCCTCCCGAGTCGTTACGCCAGCGCTGGGTAATGTAGCGATGGGTTTAGTTGTGATAAGTGAGAGCAGAGAGTATGATAGGAGGCGCTCGGCCTTCGACATCTCTGTATTTGAAGCGGATGAGCTTTCTAGATATGGCTATAGGTAACTGCCCCTCACCTACCCGGGCCTGCCGGATCTGTGCGAAGACATTACGAAGACCCTGTACCCCAGTGTCTACAGCCCTCGTATGAACTTCGAACCTATTGACGGTCTCGGCGGCCTCGTCGGGATCGAAGTTGAAGTCGGGGTGGAACACATTAGCAGTAGAACGAAGGGCCAGCGGGCGGGAGGCCCACATAATGTGGGAGTTGACGTTTCCATTCCTTCGGTTCGGGCAGGATCATTAATCGGTCACAGCTACGCCAGGGACGAGGCCACGCTCACCTGCTCGCTCTCGCAGCTCAAGAAGAAGGTCAAAATCTCTGCGTATCGCGCGACGGGATGTCTTACAATCATCGCGAGATATCTTTCCAGGTCACAGCGACGCGCTTCCACAAAGTCGTCATTGAAACGACCCGCGTACTGCTTCTCGGGGAGCGGAGGAAGGGCAATCCCAGGGAGGCGGCGCGTCAAGGCGGTATGCAACACAACAAAATGGGAAAATCGACGATGGACGGTGATGCGCGAGGCATTGGGAGAAGAAGAATTGACAGAATCGGCCGACTCCGTTTCCGAACCTTCGGGTGTCTGCAGACGGAAGATCGAAGAAACAGTGTAGACGGTGTATGCACCCGAGAGCGTCGAAGTGCGCTTCGAAGGTGAATGTACTAGCACCCGGAAGGGCGGAACCTTCTGCCTCCAGGAAGGACCCGCATCAACAAAGTGCTTGTCGGCTTCATTAGAGTGCGTCGCGCCCGCGGCTCCGGCGTGACTGGGATTTGTTTGATCGTCTTCATCGTCACTGCCCTCAAACACATGTTTCATTGAGGGTGGAGGGACATTCGGTGCGCTGGCCCCATTGAGCACGTAAGCTTCTGCACCACTGGTAACGAAGCTGGAGAAACGATTGAGGCTCTTGCCTCCAAGAAGGCCCTGACGAAAGCTGGGGAAAGCGGCCATCATACGCTCGCCAGTGGTTTGTACAATAATTGGTTTTGCGGGAGGAAGGGGAGGCGATGTGTGGGTTGGTGAACCACGTGGGGTTAGCGAGGCAGTAGAAGCATCGCGGCGTCTGCCTTGACTTATGTGACGTGCATGCAACGTGGTGCCCGCCTCTGGAGCGGAAATGAAGTCGACGGTGAACTAGGGAAGGTCAAGGGGTTGTGGGTAGTAAGGGGAGAAATGAATTCACGGTAAAATACGAGCGGGGGAGGAGCCCCACACGACCTTGGCGAGTCTTCACGAGACTCCAACCATCGCCCACTTGCTCGCGAAGGACTGTGACCTCGTCGCCTGCTTTAACATCCAGTTCCCTGAATTCTGGCTTGCCTGTGAACGCGAACAGTACTCGCGCGCCGCGACCGTCGATGTCCCCTTCGAAACCATCGCAAGCCTCGTCTTCGGCCTCCTCGTCAGAGAGAGAACGCGATCGCGAGCTGTCAGAGTCCAAATAGACCGTCCAGGCGTTCGAGGCATTGATACCCGCGTCGAAATCGAGCGGGGGCGAGCTAGAACTTTCGCCCTTGGACTGAGCGGCTTGGCCTTGGGCCCACGCAAAAGAAAGAAAACCTCGAGTCGCGGCGGGCGGTGTGAGAGGAGTTCGAGTTCGAGCCTCTGTGTTTAGTGGCTGTTGCATGGGTGGAAGACAGCAAAGTGTATTCTCTCAAACATACTCGAGCAAGCCTAACAAAGCGCACACACTCGCGGTGCTCTGCACGTGCCAATGTCCACGAGCAACCATCATGGTCAGTTACGATTCTCTTTGGGGTAACTATATCTCTCAACTGCTACAGATTCTCGCCAAAGCGCACTTCGACCGGTCACTTTACCGTCCGGTCAAGTCATGCCAAATGCGCTCGTAAAAGCTGCTATGTATGAACACATGGCATCTCTCTTCGGTGGCTTACCAAACGCAAATCATTTCGCGCTATACTCACTCTGGTCCCAGGGTGGCTGGGGAATGATCATGACAGGAAATGTCCAGGTGTCACAGGACCACCTAACTCTAGGAAGGGATATGGTCGTCCCTAAGACGGTTACCTCAGATGCCTTGCGCTCCTACACAGCGCTCGCTTCAGCGATGCGCCCAGCCTCCGAGCAGGACAACCAAGAAGGCCACGACGTATCGAAGCCTCGTACTCTCGTTATCATGCAACTATCGCATGCAGGACGACAATCTCCCATCATTCTTGGTGGCCGTCTCCCTCTTACACCACCCTTCGCACCGAGTGCTCTTAGAATTGGTCGTAATGAACATTCGTCGGCCCCATTTATCCTGGTTCGCCAGACTCGTTTATAAAATTGGATTCCAAGCACCTCGTGCCATGAGCGTGCAAGATATTGATCATGTTGTGGACCGGTTTGTACTCAGCGCGAAGTTAGCACATGACGCAGGGGTTCGACGGCGTTGAGTTGCACGCATCCCATGGATGTAAGTGCCCTCGGTTTAGCTGCCCACAGCTAGAGGTTAACGGTCGCTTTGCAGACCTGCTTGCTCAGTTTATTTCACCGAAGGTGATGGTCACTTGGATTGCCTCTTCAATTTCTATTCAACTGTACCTCAGAGTAACATTCGAGATGACGCTTATGGAGCCCGGCATGCTCCACTCCATCTGCTCCAGCGGATTGCGTCCTCCATTCGCAAGGTGCTACCTAGGCCCTTCGTGTTGGGGATAAAACTCAGTTCGTCTGATTACGTTGGCGCCGGCTCACTTTACAATGCACAAGCCGAGGAGGAAGCAAAAAACAGAGCACTCGCACATATTGTCGATATCGCCCACTGGGACATGGTAGACTTCATTGAGATTAGCGGAGGTGACTATGAGAATCCTGGTATGACCACCATGCAGCTTTCTTCCCTTGTCACGTATTGAGATGAACGCCTAGAATTCTTGACGAGTCGACAAGCCTTCTTCGCTCGCTTTGCTCGACAAGCACGAGATGCCATTCACGCTCAAGCATCCTCCTCTCCCCGACATCCGTTGGTTCTCCTCACCGGTGGGATGCGATCTCCCGAGGTTTTTGAGGATGCACTTTCCCAAGGACACACCGACCTCGTTGGTATTGGCCGAGCAAGCGTACTTGCGCCAAAACTACCGCTACTTCTGAGAAAGTTATACTCGGGTCGGGCGGCGGGAGACCTGGACGGAGGAAGCGACGAGGTGGCACGAGAATTTTCATTTCAGCAACCGACATTGTCCTACTCGGATACACCCTTGATTCGTGCAGCCGTGTCTATTCTTCGTTGGCTCGGCATACTTCCTCTCCCAACCTTAATAGGAGCTGGCGCTGCAATAGCTTGGTACGTCGTTACGATGTCAAGAACCTCCAGAGGCAGCGGGATCAATTATCAAATGGGAGGCATCCGCGTTATCCTAACAATGTGGATTCCAGAGCTTCGGGCGATAGCGCCCTTGTTCTCATGCTGCCTAGCCATTTGCTTCTATTCGCGATTTCAATGGTGGTAACCCTAAAAACGCTGATATTGATTGGGATCATAATTTACCTTATGTTCATACCTCCCGACGAGCTTATGCAATGTACGACGTTTACTCCCGAGCACTTAGAACTTGACTAGACCAGCCCACTGGCAGTTCTCACCACTCGTCTCAACGAGGGTCAAATGAGTAGTTTGTTTCTTCGCGAACAAGGTATCATACACAAGGCGAAGGCGAAATGACCAAAGCATAGCGCAGAGGTGCGCGTGTGTTTAACAATCCGGGAATCCGAGATTTCCCCATCCTGTCCAGCCGGGAGGACACGCGCGGAAGTGAGAGGTCTTCTCGATCGTTTTCAACTCGGCGATCTCTTCCTCGGTCAAGTCGACAACTTTGAGGTTCGCTGATTGTAAAGATCGTGAGTTCAAGGACTGAGTTGGAAAGGTAGCAAACTTACCGATAATACGCTCGGGTGTGACAGACTTTGGCAGAACTTTTTCGAACAGACACATAGATTTCGACGTTTTGCGTAAATAGCTGGTGGCGGAGTGACGTTTCTCACTCACCGTTGACGTTGGGCGTATTCACCTGGAGCGAGACGAGCACGTTGGCCGGGGCGATGTCGTACTTCTTGGCGATGCGAACGACGATGTCGTTCTCCAAGAGAGGCGACTTGTCCGAACCGAGAGGAGAGTAGGCCGTGACGACGATACCAGCCCTTGTGCATGCATCCAGGACATCGTCTTGGATACAAGATCTAACCGACCGCAGATCATGAACCTTGTCCTACAACGAGCGGTACAACCTACGGATGGCGCTCGACCTGGTTCACAGCAGGAATTACGGTAGCGACTTTAAGTAGGTCCTCGAGAAAGGCGACCGACACGTTTGATATACCTGCACCAATGAGCTGGGAACGACTCCCGGAACGACTAATGGAGGCGCGCACCGATAGCCTTGACTTTCTCGGGGTGGGCGAGATAAACCTTTTCCATCTCCTTCCAAGTATCGATCCAGCTCAGGGATTTATCGGCTTTCCAGTCTGGGGTCATGGGTGCAGGCCAGTGCATCAGATCTGCAACGAATGATAAGTCGACGTCCGATCGAGGTGTTGAAATCACTCACAGAGGTCGACATAGCTAGTCCCCAGCAGCTCGAGAGATTTGTTCAAGGCCCCAGGAACATCCCTGTGGTCGATGTTGTTGAGTTTGGTGGTCAGGAATATCTCCTCACGCGGTACCCCGGATGCCTTGAGGCCGATGCCAACTTCCTTCTCGTTGCCTAACCAGTTCGATCTATTTCAGAGACACGAACATTATGTGTCAGATGTCTGCAGTACGAACTATAGGCTGTGGCCGTGTCGACATGTCTGTAGCCATTTTTAAGTGCTATCTCGACTGCGATCTCGACCTCGCCCGGGTTCGACTTCCACGTCCCTAGGCGGCAGGGGGAAGGAGATCAACCGATGCCTTCGCTCCGGATGACACGTGCAAATATTACCGAGACCAATGAGGGGCATGATGGCCCCGGTGTTTAGCTTTGTCTCTTTCTGAATCGTCATCGTTCGAGTCGTCGCTGTGGTGTACTATGGATGAAAAGGCTTATCGTGGGATCAGGATGATCCGTGATGGATATGGAATCGCTCGTTCCCAGGTACCTGAGTCACGCACAATCATTTAATCATGCCCTGGCTCATTAAACGCATTAACAATAGATCAATAGCACTATGGGACAGAATAGCATTACGCCAGATGAAAAGGCCAAATATTTGCTACTTTCCAGTTCTCCAGTCATGAGCACGTACCCGAAGGCTGCTTATTCGGACGAACTGTGCAGTAGGTACGAGTAAAGTTCTTTATTGAACGCCCTTGTCGATCAGAGCGCTCCTCGCAAGCTGATGCAACTGGTGTCACACGCTTCTGGTGAAGGGTCGGGTCGCAGGCCTCCTCCATTGCAGCTAAGTTAAACACAGCGTAAGTGGGAGCGACCCGCGACATATGCCAGTGACTGGACGCCGAGATCTAAGACGTAGTAACAGAGATATAATCCCATAATGCGAAGCTAGTCTATTTGACCAAAGGTACTCACAGCAGCAGCGGGGGTAACTCGAACTTCGATCAAACCAGACGCGGCACAACATACATATGCCCCCAAGGAGAGCACCATTGGTGATCCCTTGGTGGAGGAACCTACTCGGCGGAAAGCGTGAGCCAGCGTGTTTCATCTCAAGCTGGGTTGGTTGGCCGCCGCCTTCTTCCACTTGGATAGCCTACGCTTCACCGCCGCTGGAAGGTGACTCCGAATACCATCGAGTAGGATACTTCTCTAAGCGCACATCATGAGACATCTCGAGCGTGGATAGGTATGCTGGTGACCATAGCGCAGGTTGAGGAGTTCGGATAGCACCTTATTAACGTTGTCGGACACCTATGATTTCTCTTGTCCGATTCCTACAAAATCAGGCATACACCATCTAATACCACTTTTTAACATGCTCCAGGTGTTTTTAAGACGAAAACCCTATTGTGTCGCAAAGAACGAGAATTGGCTGTTTGGACAGTCGGCAAGCCCGAAACCAGGTGCTGTCCGAACAGTCACAGTCACGTTTGGGTGCTATCACTGACCCTCACGCCTGACCCTCATATGCCTTACTCCAAAATGGCCGACAAACCGATAATCCCAGGTCTGGATATCGATAGTAAATCTGCATGCCCATCTCTTGATCACGACTAGTATGTTATTTATTGGTGGCGTTTTCCCCGAGCAACGCCACCATCTAATTGGTTGAATGACAGCATTCACTCCCTCTTAATTAACCAAATGAGACGTGGGATAGAACCAAGCCCCTTCTGACGTTCACTTCCTCATCGAACACTCTAGTTTCTTCGAAGAAGACGAACAAAGTCCAAAGTACGAAGATCATGCGGGCTGCGAGAGACCAGCTTGAAAAGTTTGCACGTTGCCCCTGGTCAGGTGCCACCTAATGATAGCCCTAAAATATCTCCCGCACAGTTATCAGCGCGCTCCAAGCTGCTGGACAAGGCACAGTGTCAACTGTATGCGGCGTGCTTCCTCAGTCCGCATATATGCGAACTAGTGTAACTGTGACTCTGTCTGGCAGGGCTAGCATCGCGCTGGGCCATTTGACCAGCAATTCAAAAGGTTTAGACGAGCTCCGTGGCTTCTGGATAGCTATGATCCAACGGCGAGAGGCACTAACGGTCTGTTAAGCTATTTGTGGTTGGCACCATTGCCTACGCTATCACCAACCTGGCTTGCCATTTGTGCCTTGCTTCGTTGATACCAACTAGCTATATCCCACAGGAACTCCTTCTAGCCGAAGAGAATGCCGCCATCCAACTGGAGCTCGACCGCGAGAGGGACTCTGTAGCACACTTGTCTCGGGCGAGGGCCGATATTGAAGGTACCATTCATTCTCCTCTCTCTACCTTCTTCCAGCTGGTGAACCGCATAATTGTCTTTCCAAAGAGCAGCATCGGGTCCTGGCGACGCTGGACTAGATCAAGATAGGGTGTCAGTCTCGCAACTCTTGCCTTCTTTCGCCAGGACATTCCAGTGGCTACATCTACCGTACTTCTAGTCTGCTTCTTACTCCGACATCTTGTTCGAGACACTCTCCCACTACTCTCTGTTCGCCCTTCTCCAACTGAATTATTTTTTGCTTCCTCCGTGACCTCGAAGCTTTTGAGAAAAGTATTCATAAACTGGCGGAAGCGACAGTTGTCAATGTTTCTGGTTCTGCAATTCTATCTCCTAAATCGCCAGGCTATCAACACCGGCTATTCTATTGGGCGTGCCCATTCATCCTCATCCACGAAGCTCCGGTAGTAAATAACCGCGTCAAACCACTCTTCTCCGCTGCCATCCTCGCGTCGTAATCGCCCCGCACGGGGAATGAGACCCGCACGGACGAAGCCTAATGAATCCCATATCCTAGATGTAGATTCTGTTGTAACACCACACAAGCATCCTACTACACAACTGCGGACGCACCTCATGCTTCCTGTATTATTCGTATATACCAAATTGAACACGCTTGCTTTGTATCCGAGCAAGGGACCATAGTGCAAGAACGATCTTCCCAATGTTTTGCCGTAGCCGCACTGCCGGTGAGGAGGCGGGAATCACAAAGCCCGCGTTACAGATCTGTCCTTTTATCGCATCGCATCAATGTCCAGCGGCACAAAAATTTGGCAACGCACATGCGAAGACCGCCCCGGATAGTTAGGCTTGACGTAGTAGAACCCGACGAGGGCGTCCTCCCAGCTCCGCCCGGCGCGCCCGCCCTCGACATTCGAGTCCGAGTCAGATCCCGACTGGTCGTTGGTGCCGATGGCGACGATCACGTCCGCCGCCCAGAAATACGCCTCGAACGCCGCACGGGTGTGCGGCGCCTCCTGCGGGTACGACCGCCCCGCCTCGACCTCGGCCGCGAACACCCGGTGCGTGTATTCGACGAGGCCGGGCAGCAGCGCCCGCGCGTCGTCCAGCCTCAGATGGTGTAACGCCAGTCGGCGGAACGGCGCGGCGGGTTTGTCGGGCTCAGTGGGTTCTGGCAGCTCCCAGACGGTCGGCGGGAGTAAGTCGGTTGGTCTGCTGGGGGCCGTGAAAGTACCATACGCTGACATTTTGTTCAGTTGAAGGCCATGCGCTCGAATGCGCTATTTAAGCCCATCGTGCAACACGCTATAACTAACTAAGCGCTTCTCGAATTCAGGCGGGTATTCCAGAAACTTCGTGACTCAGAGTCACCAGAGATATTTTATGCAGTGAGCGGGCGAGTGTCTGCGCCCAAAGAACAAACATCTATTACAAGATTGTCCCCCAAGTCGCCTTATTGTAAATAGCAGTACCGTGCGTATGCGTAAATTCAGCAACACTAGCTCGCGGGTAATGAATGCGTAAGGATGAGAGGGGAGAAATAATACGTATACGAGGCTACGTGCATGCACGAATCAGTAACATAGGCCATGACCGCCACGTCAATGGGTAAGCAAATAGCTTCGGGGGGAGGCTATGCGGCGATGGGCGTGCGTTTAGAGTTGTCTTTTTTCGCGGCGGCCTCCTCGGCTTCTTTGACGGCCTGGATCGTACGATTCCTTTCATCTTCGATTTCTTGTGCTTTCGCACCCAGAGTTTTGCCCGTACTGGGTTTGTTGAAGATGACCGTCTTGTGGGGGCTAGGGGCGCCTATTGTCCCTGTCTGTGGCGCAGTAACGCTCACTATTGGTGTGGTCGTTGAGAGTCCACGATGAAAGGTCGAAGGGAGTACCCGGCCTTCTGGGTGCTGGAATGGGCACGTCGCACGAGTGCACCCCGCACCGAATCGACAGGGTGCTGCTTGAGACTGTGGCCGGATGTTTCCAAGCTTAGCACGAGATGCTGGATGTTGGAAAGCACAATCTCGGCGCGTGCAGCCGGCACCATAGCGACAATAGGCATTTCCAAAAGGAGGGGCTGACGCAGGGGCTGCTGTCGGAGTTGTTGCTTGATGCTCGGCTAAACGATATTATATCAGAATCAGACGGACAGAAACCAAAGAACAGGCAAATACCAAGAGCAGGGTTCACGGCCGCAGGGCTAATGTGCCCTTTGATACAGTCCTTGTCCTTGCACTCCCTCCCTTGCTCACACGCTTCATTGCTAAGTACGACACCACTCTCGGGTGTCGCGACGGGGGAAGGATGGGACCATCGACAGTGTGGATTCGTGCACTTCAGGGAAAATTTGCAAAGGGTAGGTGACTGGGGGCGCTCAGGAACTGCAAAGTTCAGCGGCGCGGGTTGGGGCAGAGTGGGTGTGGGAGCTACGATTGGCGTGGGGTTCGGTGCAGGAGCGTCGATTGACTGAGGAGGAGAGGGTTGCTCCTCCTGTGGTACGGATTCTGAGGCAGGTAAATGAGAAGGAGCTCCACCTCGGCCACGCCCGCTGAACCCACCCCGCCCGCCGCCCCGACCTCGGCTCGGTCCGCCTACTATGGGTGGGCCATTGTAACCACCAGGACCACCGTACATTGTCACGTCCTGTGCGCCGGGTTGCATGGGAAACCCACCAAACTGGCCAGGGTTCATCATGCCGAGACTTGAAGCCATTTGGGCCATCATTGCCATCTGATTCATCATCATTTCCTGTAGCAGAAGGGGGTTCGGACCCATCTGTGCCGCGGCCAAGGCATTCATATCCATTCCGTTCATGCCAGGCGGAACAAACCCCGCAGCCATAGCAGTCTGTATGTCCATGTCCCCCGGCACAGGCATATTATTCTGCATATTGTCCCCCCTAGGAAACCCAATACCCGGGGTACGTGGGCCGACTCGCTCCAGGAGGCTGCGCGGTCCGGGGGGACCACTTTGTCTTGCGTCGCGCATGGCACGCGGTCCAGATGGTAGGTCTGTACGCCGACTCTTGTTGGGACTCTGTCCGGATGGAGAGGGCGAACGAGCAGAGGCCGTTCGTTTTTGAGCGGTGGGCGATGGATTAGGAAGAACTTGTGATATGGCTTGCTGGTAAAGTGGTGCATTGCTTCTGGGACCGCTGGGGGGATTCCGGCGGGCGTCGGGAGGGGGTTGGCGCAAAGAGGTAGCGGGTAATGATGGCTGAGATTCGGTGGGTTGCGTCTGAGTTTGAGATCCCAGCTCTGACTCAGGCGCGCCTTTAGCAGCCTCCGTGAAAAGCCAATCTATGAAGCCCCTCTCTGGAAACAACATGAGAAAGAAGACGCCAGCTACGAGCCACACTGCGTACCTACTACAGTTCCAATCACTAAGAAAGAATAAAAATTGAGTGAAGCGCAGCATATAATAGGGAGATATAGAACGCACGATCTTCTAACTCAGAGGATATCTGGTCTGAAGATAATTCGTCAAAAATAAATCATGCATGAGCTGTGTTGAAACGTGCCTCGAGTCTTATTGTTTATGATCATAATTGTGATGTATTCAGCCATCACAGGGTCTGGGGATTCCTAGTCAATACATTTTAAAGCCTGACAGGTAATAGTGAACAGACCTGGTTCGGCACTGTAGCCGCGTTTAATCAGCTCATCTTGGATGGCGCTCTGTAGGGACAAGTGAGCATGTACAGTTCTGATTGCATCCCAGAAATATGCAAATACCTCAAGTGCCTTTGCGCGTTCTGTGCTAATGGCGAGACCAAAGGGCATGGTGGTGGGGGTCAACGGTGAAGACGCTGAGTGTGAGCCACAGCCCAAACGACGGGTGGGTTAGGTCCAACCACTTACATAATCGGCTTACCGAGCCTGAGCTCGGTCACTGTGACTCGGCTCGCTTCCAGTCACCCCTCCCAAGATGTCGCTTTCGGCGATTTCGCGCGGAACCGAGGACAAAACATATAAGGAGCGTTGGAGGGAGTGGTTGGCCTGTAGACGATGTCTATGAAGGTGATTTTCCGGGAAAACAATTGAGAAGGTAAGCATCGACACTTTCTGCTCTGCGTGTTTGAACCCTTGGTTGACACACTGGTGTGGAAGATCGCACCATATAGGGCCACCGTTCCGTTCCGTTGTTGCCTTCGCGCCAGCCATCCTTCTTCTTAGGTCCAGGATCCAGGAATACCACATCCCTTCAACGCTAGCTATCGCGCCACGTCTCCTTCATCAACCACACCATTTACACCCATACCCTTCTTCGTTCAAGGCTCATCCTGTGATATCTTTTGAGAGTTTCGGAGCGATTGCAGACTATGAAGTGTGTTGTAGTTGGTGACGGTGCTGTCGGTAAGGTATGGCTCAAGAATTATTCGATCTGTTGTTGGCTGTGTCAAACTACCCTCTCTCACACCCTCCAGACTTGTCTCCTGATTTCGTACACTACAAATAAGTTCCCCAGCGTGTATGTCCCAACGGTAAGAGCCTTCTCTATCGCCATAGCAGTGGGGCTTGTTTGACTGTCCATCCAGGTGTTTGATACCTACGCCGTCACCGTGACGATCGGCGACGATTCCCAAACATTGGGCCTTTTTGATACCGCGGGTGAGTAGCCGAACTTCCCTTCCGCGGCCCGTAGCGCTGGCCTTTTCATCCGTTGTTCATGCACAATTTAGGTCAGGAGGATTACGACCGCCTGCGTCCACTATCATATCCACAGACAGACGTTTTCCTCATTTGCTTCAGTGTCGCTTCACCCACCTCGTTCGAAAACGTGAGGGAGAAGTGGTTCCCCGAAGTGCGCCACCACTGCCCCGGAATTCCATGCCTTATTGTTGGCACCCAAGTAGATGTACGTGTTGACCCGTACGTGTTGGAGAAACTCCAGCGACAGAAGCAGCAACCGGTCACCCCCGAGCAAGGAGAGCGTCTTGCAAGTGAACTCGGTGCGGTCAAATACGTTGAGTGCTCTGCGCTTACTCAGAAGGGCCTGAAGAATGTTTTCGATGAGGTAGGTGTTCCACTGCCCTCTCGCGCGACCTTTTGCTTGGTTTCTCTGACAACCCACAAAGGCTATCGTGGCTGCCCTCGAGCCTCCTGTCATCAAGAAGAGATCAAGGTGCATTGTTGTCTAAGGTTGGATACAGTTTTCGAGCTCATTCACGTTACCGCTCTTCACGATGATTGTTCCCGAGCCTCTACATCCGACCACCGGCGACTTACATCATCCCTTTCCCTACCTTACTTTGGCCGCTCTCCCGCCCAATGCCTTTACTATAGTTCCCTGTTTCTCGCTGCGATTCCCTCTCGCAGACGCTTATGTGTGCCCTCTTGTAGTTCTTAGTTTAGTGAGGGTACAGTACTGGGGGCCAAATGTGCATGTACGTGCCATGACAAAGCTTGAAGCCCATATCTAGTATTCGCGCGGCCTGTTGAAGCTGTATTTCGACACTTAGACAGGAAACATGGCAAGTGGTGAACAAGAATGTCACAATCATGTCATACAGAGTCCTTGATAGCTATAGCGTCTTGATCTCAGCTACATGCTGTGGTTATACAAATGCAGAAGAAGGAACCACCAACTTACGAAACAGAAAAAAAATACAGGCAAATCTGTTTGGTCGAAAAGAAGAAGACCGTCACGGAACATAACATGGATCACCAAGCGCTAAAACCTTGGTCACCTGTCCCAAATTCTTTGGCCTCGACAACCGGCGCAGCCCCATATGATCCAAATGGACATTGCTCTGTCCCCAAAGCCTGCACGAGGCAACCCTGCATGTCAAAACTGTTGCTCCAGCGTCAAATATCATTGGTCCAGTACAAGACCCGGAACAACTAACTTACTTCTGTCAACTGTACGTGGATCGAGGGGCGCACGTGTCGATAACGGAAATACGACCAACCAATGGAGTGCCAAGAACTGACGCATGCGCTTACTGGAGGCTTGTATCACCGGTGACAAAAATAGTGTATTCGAAGAACTTCGCGAATGAATCACGACGATTCCCCCGCATGAACTTGTTTCACGCGGGGCGGTACCTGGCCGCAAACCGATAAAGCCTGATGATTCTTGCGGCCTATTATCGAACCGTCGCCTCTTCCCTTAGTTCGGTCGTTCAGGTTGCCCCATAGACCCGACTTCTTCTCAGCCATGGTTCCGCTCTCTAAGGTTTCCATGGTCTTTGCGTATGCGCCATTGTTACTGGGTGTCTCCCCCATGTCGTTGACGTCTCTGTGTTTATAGTGCGGGCACTGCCCTCTTCTCTGACGGTTACGCTAACGGTGTTATTGGGAATGGTATGTAGTTTTTATCCCCATCCTGAAATCCGACTAACTCCGCACTGAAGTCAATACCAGTGAGCTTCTCTTTGACAGGCTCTATCGCCAAGGGCTGTAGTATTGACAATTCAAGTCCTAAAAATCTTATATCCTGATGCTGTGAAGCACAATAATTATAGCAAGACATTAACTAGCGTAGCCTTTGCGGGCACTGTCGTCGGCATGCTTATCTTCGGTTGGGTCTCTGACAAGATTGGCCGTAAATTTGGGATGGTGCGCTCCATCCCCAAATACCGCCGATGCATACAGCAAGCTCATCCCCTGTTAGATGGCTGCTACCGGAATTGTTGCCCTGTTTTCCGGGCTTTCAGCTGCGTCGAGTGGCGCTCACCATAGTGCCAATGGTATGCTTGCCATGCTTTGCGCTTGTCGGTGAGACCAATGTCTGTATCACTTCCCCTCATGGCTGATTCGCTTCCGGGGTGTCAGCTTCCTGCTCGGTATCGGTGTTGGCGCAGAGTACCCTTGCGGTTCCGTTGCCGCTTCGGAACAGTCAGAGGAGGAGGGGATCTCGAAGAACGCGAGGCACCGATGGTTTGCCCTGGCTACAAGTGCGAAGCGACTCTATAGTAGCGTTACCATCCCCCGGTACTTACGTGATTTCCTCAGACACCATGATTGACTTGGGTTTTGTTATCTCCTCGTTTGTGCCGCTGGTCCTATTTTGGATGTATGCGCTCACCTCACCGCTCTAACTTGGGAACTTCTAATCTTAATCCGCACAGATTCGGCAACGATCATTTGCGCGCTGTCTGGCGCCTGTCTCTCGGGCTGGGGGTCGTTCCCGCTCTGGCTGTCCTCGTTTGGCGGTTGAATATGCAGAACCCAACACACTATAAAAAGAATTCGATGCGGGACACGCGCATTCCGTATTGGCTTGTGATTAAGCGTTACTGGGTCAGTCTTACGGCGATTTCTTTGACTTGGTTCATATACGACTTCATCACGTGCGTGCATTCGTTATCTCATCAGCAGGTGACAGACGAACTCATTTGGCAACTTCCAGGTATCCCGTGAGATTTTTGACAGGCTTATCGCTGACGTCCGCTGACTTCATTCACTCAGTTCGGCATCTACTCGTCGACGGTTGTGGATACGTATGTCTCAGTATCCTTGGACAGTACGCTCGATCTAATTGTTTCGCAGCATTACTGGCGGTAACACTTCGCTGACCGTTGTTTTCGGTTGGGCAACCGTCATCAAGTAAGCAAGGAAGATCATTCTCTCATACCTCTAGTCATTGAGGTCTCTACAGTTTGTTCTACATGCCCGGAACTATTGGCGGAGCGTTCATCGTCGACTACCTTGGCCCAAAGTACACCATGGTGCGCTTCCCTTCTCCTGTCGAGCGCCCACTTTTGACGTGACGTCCTTTATGTAAAGATCACTGGGTTGCTCCTGCAGGCGATCGTTGGCTTCATCATGAGCGGCCTTTACGTCCAGCTGAAGAAGCACATCGCCGCGTTCGCTGTGATTTACGGTATATTTTTGAGCTTTGGTGAACTCGGTCCTGGCAACTGCCTTGGTCTCCTTGCCGCCAAGTCTGGACCTACCGCTGTGCGTGGTCAGTTCTATGGTGCCGCTGCTGCAATTGGTAAGATCGGCGCGTTCGCGGGCACTTGGGGTATGTCTTACTTTGTCTTGTATGTGCTCTTCCGTGCTGACAAATTGGGTCTGTGTGCAGCCTTCCCTGCGATCATTGATGGTGTGTGACGTCCTCTTCGTTGCGAAGGATATGTCGTTCTTACCCGTCCACACAGATTTCGGCGGCGCGGACTCTAACCGTGGCAACACTGGGCCATTCTGGATCGGTAGCGGCCTTGCGATTCTCAGCGCGTTGATCACCTTTTTCTTCATTCGCCCTCTTACGCACGACGGCTTGGTGGAGGAGGACAGGGCATTCCGCGAGTACCTTGAATCGCATGGTTACGATACCTCAAGGATGGGCTTCGTAGAGGAGGGTGAAGAGTGGTCAGAGGAGTCACTCCACGAAAAGGATGTTGAGCAAAAGGATGTTGAGATTAAGGAACCTGTTGCCGCCTAGGTGAGACATCTGACGAAGCTTACGTATGAGACGAATGACGATACAGTAATGTTTTCTTTGGAACTGAGGGGTTGTATTGTGGGTGTTGCGCTGCCGCTGCTACAATCTACTTGTTGCCTATTGTTGTACAATACTCTTATTGGCGAGAGCACACTCGTGCGCTATTTCCACGCAAGACCAGCAGTGACACCTGACACGTTGTGGCCTTATCTCAACGTAGAGGATGGGACAGGATATTTATTTTGGTACAAAAGGGTAAAGTTATCAAGTTTCAATGTTGCATCGGCACGGCCTCTTTCCCTGTTTTTTGAAGTTCATTTCTATACGGAGAGAAGAATTGAAGGCGTAGTTAGCACGGAGGAAAAGACGATGATTAATTGGCGCCGTGCATACCTCAACTGCACGCTAAAGTCATCCTCGATGTCATCATCGTCCCAATTGTCCTCCCAAAGCTTATCTCCGTCCGGCTTGCCCACTCCCGGAGCAGCGCCTCCAAGATGCGCCAGATCAGTCTGAGAGTCGTCCCAATCTGCGTTCCGAAAGGCGGCAGGCTCAGCAAGGACCAACGCAAGGTAACACCGTAGGTCGGCAGCTCACCCTGTACGGGAAACTCTTCAAACTCGTCGTCTTCCTCTAGCACGCCGAGATGGGGGACAGTATCCTCCTGTTTCGAGGGCTCCGTGGACTTGGCGGGCTCGTCCGGCTTGCTCGTCAGCAGCGGCGGTAGAGGACATGGTCGCGGAGGGATTTGTGAGTGAAGAAGGACGCGTGTGTGGCGTGCGTCTACCCTGACTGCACGTGACACAACTGCTAACTAGCTTCTTATCACTTGGCAACAACTTGAATCAGTTCACCTACGAGACATGGTCCCTAAACACTCTGAGAGTATTATCATAGTTGGTGCTGGCTGCTTTGGTATTTCTACAGCGTATCACCTCCTTCAGAGAGGTTACACGAACGTCACTGTTCTCGACCGATCGGAGAAGTTACCCGCCCCCGATGCGGCAAGTACTGATATCAACAAAAGTAAGCGAAGCACATTCCTCTTCCCTGTCTATCCGTTGTGACGAAAAACAAAAGTCGTACGCACGTCGTACTCCGACGTGTTTTACACGCAGCTCGCTCGCGACGCTATCCAAGAATGGAACAAGTCCGACGAGTGGGGTGATTGCTACAGAGGGTAATACTACGACCTGGCCCTCCCTTGGGGTAAGGGGCTGGCCTCTGACGTTGATTGACGGGTCAGATCTGGCGTCCTTGTCATAGGCGGTGCGGATGACGACGACTCGGAACAGCCCTATTCGTCCAAGGCATATGCCAACGACGTCGCCGCCGGCGTGCGGACGCTCAGGTTCAGCTCCAGGGACGCAGCGGTGCGCGCCGCCGTCTTCCCACCCGACGTGCAGATCGGCCCCTGGCTCGAGCGTGCGTCCGGGTACGTGAATCTCGACTCCGGCTGGGCGCTCGCAGCGCGCGGCGTGGAGAAACTGATGGCCCGCGTGCTCGCGCTGGGCGGCAGGGTCATTGGCGGGAAGGCGGTCACGGGTCTCGTGCGCGAGGACGGAACGACGACGACGACGACGACGACGACGGGCGTGCGGCTCGCGGACGGGTCGTCGATGAGCGCTCGGCTGGTGGTGATCGCGTCGGGATCGTGGACCGCGTCTACGTTCCGTGAACTGGACCTTTGCGGGAACTGCCTCTCGACTGGGTGAGGGCACTCCTGCATGAAATGTACTTGGCTCATCGGTGCGCCAAGCCAGACTGTTGCGACCATCCAGCTTACTCCTGACGAGGCGACCCGATACAAGGACGTCCCCGTCGTGTTAGATTTCTACACCAACTTCTATATATTTCCGGTACGGGGCTCCCCGCCCACATAGAGTTCCTTACTTGATTCGTTCACCGATAGCCCAACGACGACAACGTTGTGAAACTTGCATTACACGGTCCCGGTGTGGCGCACTACACTACCGGGGACACCGACAAGCAGCCCGTGTCTACGCCCCGCACGATTTCATCTCATGGTGAAGACGGGCTTCGAGTACCGCGGTCAGCCGTAAGACGTCTGCGCAGCTCACTTCGCGACGTCTACCCCGAGCTCGCCGAAAAGCCATTTGCCACCACGCGGCTCTGTTGGTGAATGTCGTCTCTACCATACCAGGCTTGGGTCCAGCTAAGGAGGTTGTTTGCAGGTACACGGACTCCCCTGATAGTGACTGGACGATAGGGTATTACCCGCCGGACTCTGGTCTACTCTTAGCGACCTCAGGAAGCGGTCATGCCTACAAGGCAAGAAAGATATTGGGTGTCGCATTTGACGTTCTTCCACTTAACGCAATGTAGTTTCTTCCCGTAATTGGGCGTATCGTCGCCGACGCCATCGAAGGGACGCTGGATCCTGCGATAGCTCAAAAGTTTGCCGTTGATCGCAAGCATACAACTTTGGATCTGTTGCGTGGAACTTTGAAACCAGTAGATCTCGCCACCGAGCAACTCTGCACGCCAGAGGATCTCATTCCTTGACAGTGTGCTGAGATGGTAAATGAAGTTTGGATTGGGATCTACAGTGTGCTTGGATGGATGTATTCGTACAGATTTGCGACAGCAGCAGATAAGGGCACTATCATATGGATAGATTTTGTGGGTAGACGAAGCAGCAGTGCTCTCCTTTTTTTTATTGGCCCGAAGGTATAAATAACCAAAAGCCCTTAGCCGCGAACACCAATAAACTCGCGCCAGGACTTGACCTCAGAGGGAATCCGGCCTTCGCTGTATTTCCGCAGGCCGCCTTGGGGTATTTTTTTGGCGAGGCTGTCGACGAAGAGCTGGGCCGTCCGCGGGTTGTTCAACAACGGCAGCCCAAAATCGACAGCGTTCCTGAGTGAAGTTAGATTCGCCACCTAAAAAAAGAGGAAAAGCAACGGAGTTGAGTACGCACCGTCGTGCGACGTAGTCCTCATCCGTCACGGACTTCCCGCGGTTGCGCGCGAGGTTGATAACGCACTGGATATCAAATTCGTCAAACACCTCACGAAGCTTGCGCTTGTCCTTCGTCGGGAAGAAGATGCGCTTCGCCTGCGACATACGGCAAGTCGTTGAGGAACTCTTCCACTGCCGATGACGAGCAGTACAGCCGGAAGCCCAGGTTGGAGAGTGTGATCGCGATCGTGCGCAGTTCTGGCGTCCTGACATCGCCGCCTAATAGGACACCCGACTTTTCGCGGGGAACCTTGAAGCCAGTTGTACTGAGCAGGGACGCCCAATATGCCTCGTAGACATCAGCGCCAAATGAGGCTACTTCCCCGGTGCTTGCCATCTCTGAAACCTGATTGGACACACTAAAACGCAAATGTTTGTGGTATAGCACGCACCGACGCCCAGGAAGGGGTCCGCACCGCCCAAGCGCGTCCACGAAAACTGCGCTACCTTGACGGATGTGTAATCGCGCGCTTGAGCCATAAGGTCGATCGACTCGGGAACGTTTACGCCTGTGATAGCAGCAGCGGCCGTCTCAATGAAATTGTGACCTAGCACTTTGCTCACGAACGGGAACGAGCGCGACGCGCGCAAGTTGCACTCGATCACCTTCAGCTGAGCTTCTTCGCCCGTGCCGACGGGCTTGCGGATAATCTGCATATTGAACGGACCGGAGATGTCAAAGCCAGCTGCCACCTTCTGCGCGATCTCCTTGAGACGCGCCATGTCGGACTCCGGAAGGGAGAAAGGAGGGAGAACGAGCGTCGCGTCACCGGAGTGTACACCAGCGTTTTCCACATGTTCTGATACCGCGTGCACGAGGAGCCGACCTTGATGTGCAACTGCGTCGACGTCGATCTCCTGGGCGCCGTCAATGAACTTAGTCACAACGACTGGGTGCAGAGGAGAGACGGAGGCAGCAGCAGAAAGGTTGTATTCGAGAGCCGGTTCTTCGTAAACCACGTTCATGGCGGCACCGGAGAGAACGTAAGATGGGCGAATGAGAACGGGATATCTGTGGTGCTAGTTTCAGAACTGAGATGGTCAAAGGAATGTTTGAATGACGTGCCCAACACGTCCGGCAAACGCTTTTGCAGCCTCAACACTCGTCACTTCAGTCCATTCTGGCTGGTCAACGCCAATCTTGTCAAGAACCGAGGAGAACTTATGGCGGTCCTCTGCCATATCGATATTCTCGGGGTCCGTTCCGAGCACCTTGACGCCACTCTCTTTGAGGCGCAATGCGATATTCTGCGGCAGTTGACCTAACCCACTGTCGGTCTTCCTGTATGCCTGGGCGGAAGAATGAAGGGCGCACCTCCAACACTGACAACAACGCCCTGTGCACCCTCCAATTCAAAGATGTCCATCACCCGTTCCCATCCGAGCTCTTCGAAGTAAAGCCGGTCGGCCTCATCAAAGTCCGTGGAAACAGTCTCAGGGTTATAGTTGACCATGATAGTGCGTACGCCCTGGTCACGCAAGCTCCTCGCGCATGTCACTGCACACCAGTCGAACTCGACACTACTGCCTATGCGGTAGACGCCGCTGCCGAGTACCATCGTACCGTGTTCGTCAAACTCGACATCATGTTCCGAGGCATTATACGTGGTATATAGGTAGTTCGTGTAGGCGGGGAACTCTGCGGCAAGTGTGTCGATGCGCTTGACAAAAGGAATGACGCCATGGGATTTGCGGTGCGCGCGGACGGTCGCTTCATCCGAGTTGACCAGAGAGGCGATGTGCGTGTCGGCAAAACCCATCCTTTTAGCACGTGACATTAGCTGTGCGTCAATAGCCTGCACACTGCCGGCGGCCGTCAGGGCACGATGTGTGTCAACAATGTTCTCGAGCTTGTGCAAAAACCACTGTGACTCTGTTCAAGATACCTGTGCAGGTATGAAGATAGGACACCGCTCACCTTGTCAATCTTCGTAAGTTGATGAATGCGGTCAACCGTATAGTTCTCGAGGTACATTGCCTGTGCGATTGCAAATAGCCTCATGTCGGTAGGCTTCTGAAGCGCGCTGTCGAGCTTTTCCCGATCCATTCTTTTGCCGAAGACTTCGAACCCAACCCAACGCGGGTCTACCATGCGCACGGCCTTCATAAGACTCTCCTCGAATGTGCGACCAATAGCCATAACTTCGCCAACAGACTTCATAGACGAGCCGACCTCACGATTGACCTGAGATGAAAACTTGGCTAGGTCCCATTTCGGGATCTTGGTCACAATATAGTCCAGAGAAGGTTCAAAGCATGCAGTCGTGGTCTTCGTGACTGCATTGGGAAGTTCCGGGAGAGTATACCCAAGCGCGAGCTTCGCGGCAGTGTAAGCAAGCGGGTAACCTGTAGCCTTAGACGCAAGTGCACTGGAGCGACTTAACCTGCGAACATATGTAAGAGACGTCCGATGAAGGGTAGATGGGAAACCAACCGGGCATTGACCTCGATCACGCAATACTCCCGTTTATTGGGGTTGAGGGCATATTGGATATTACACTCACCCACGACGCCGAGGTGCCGGATGACCTGTTGCAAGCAGTTAGCGTGGGAGATGGGCGACATTGGCTTCAATCATACTTTGAGAGCGGCGCTCCGCAACATGTGGTATTCATCATCGGTTAGGGTTTGTGAAGGTGCGACAACGATCGAATCTCCTGTGTGCGTGCCAAGTGGGTCGAAGTTCTCCATATTGCAACATATAATTGTGTTCTGGATAGGGGAAGGACACGTCTCGTTAATGAACGCAAAACTGAAATGAAATGGGGCCATGGACGAACATCGGCGCCATCCCGGACGACTTCATACTCGACCTCCTTCCAGCCCTTCATACTACGCTCGACGAGCACCTGCGGGGAAAGCGCAAGGCCACGCGCGGCAAGATCACGGAGTTCTTCAGAGTTGTTCGCAAAGCCAGAGCCGAGTCCTCCAAGAGTGAATGCCGAGCGCATGATGACCGGGTAGCCAATCTTTTCTGCCGCAGCGAGGGCCGCGTTGACAGAAGACACCGCCGTAGACTGCGCTACCGGAATGTCAATCTCTGAGAGGAGGAATTAGCGTACGGAACCCATGCAGCGAAGGGAATGAGTGATTGCCTTTGAGGGCCTGGACGAATAGGTCTCTGTCTTCTGAGACTTCAAGGGTGCGAATGGGGGTTCCGAGGACTCTAACGCCAAGCCGATCCAACAGGCCCATGCGATCAAGCTCGATGCCAACATTCAGCGCACTCTGTCCACCGAAAGTAAGAAGGATGCCGTCCGGACGCTCCTTTTCGAGTACATATGCGACGTAGTCCACGGAGATAGGGAGGAAATAGACTTCGGAGGCTAACTGATGACTGGTCTGCCACGTCGCGATGTTGGGGTTGATGAGGACAGCGTCGATGCCCTCTTCGCGCAAGGCCTTCATCGCCTGAGAGCCAGAATAGTCGAACTCGCCGGCCTGACCAATGGAGAGGCCGCCTGAGCCAACCATGACGACTTTGCGAACATCAGCACGCGGAAGTTTTGGAAGGACCTTTGCCGACAGACGGCGGGCAAGTTCCGATGGCGAGTTGAGGACGCGCTCTCCATCCTGAGGGACAAAATCACCGACGGAGGGGGCGGCAATGGCGCGGGCAACGGTGGTGGGAGCAGGAAAGTGACAAGTCGCGGAGAGGTGAAAGAACCGCGCAGGGCGTTTCTTGAGGGAGTTTACTGCCACACGAAAGGGAGCAAAGAGCCCCATCGTAGGGAAAAGAAAGACAAGTGGTGACTCGACTCGACTCGCGAACGGTAAAAATTCTATCTACAACAACTTTTATTCGATTACGTCAATTGTCAACTTGCGCCGCCCCTTTCCCTTACTAAATTACGGCAACCGGTCAAGTAAACATTCCCGCAACGATCCATTGTAACTGCCCGTCTCGAATAGCCTACGGATATCAGTCTCGTCCCACACAGAACACAACATTCGTTTCTCTTACCTCGTGAATCAAAGACACATTTTCGCCAATTGTTGCTTCTTCAATATCTAGCCCGTCGGGGAATGACTCATGGTTTGTCAGGCCATGCATACCGATGCCCAGGTTTTCCCGTACGAACTCGTAAACGGGCTGCGTCTTTGTCAAGTGGTCCCTCGCAGGCGCAGGTCCACGAGAACCAGCCAGATACGCCCCGCGCAGTGTCATGAGTGAGGTAGTTGCACGTTCAGAGACACTGTCGTTGAAGCCAGACAACCCAGATAACCCGGCGACTCCGCAGCTTTGGGGTCTTGTGAAATGCTTCACGAGTATGCTGTCGCTCGATGATGCCACCTTGGCCATGCGCTCCTTCGCGTCCATTGTGGTTGTCGTGTCCAATGTCGTCAGCATCGTACCGAAGACCTGTTTGAACAGCGGCTCTACTTCCGAAGGCGAGACATGGGAACCAAAGTTGACCACAAGCTCTTCGTGCACAATCTCGTGGAGCTCTTTCTTGAATTCGGCTTGCATCGCACGAATGTCGAGCGCTGCGAACATTCTCTCAGTCAGATGTTTTGCAAGAGTTTACGAAACCCACCTTGACAAAGAAGATAAAGGTACGTTGCTACCAACATAGACAGCACCTCCAGAGAGGTGATCGTGGCACGCGCGGATATGAGCGCCAACGAGCTGGGAGCACAGCGTCTAAACGATAGCAATCGTCACTATATTGATCTTCCACTTACTTGACCGCTTGGTTGTGCATCTCCGCAGACTGGATGTGAGTCGAAACTGGATTCGCCAAGAAGCCCAATTCGCTTGTGTAGGCGGCGACTGCGATATCTAGCCCCTTGCCATGATAATCTAGTGATGGATCACTCGCCGCAAGCGATGGCGGCAGTCCACGATTCATGACCGGGTTCAGTAGCTCGGTCGTCTGTGCAAACATAAGCTTCCCAATGTGATGTAAGGCGAGTCGCGTCTTTTCCATTGCATTCGTCACAGCCATTGCTTGAAAGTTGCCCCCGTGATGTACCTCACCCGTCTCGCCGTTGAAGAGCGGATTGTCAGTAGCTACACGGCGTTCAATATCTGGAAACAGGAAGAACGAACATAACGCACTAGAGTTACACTCGATTGTGACAGAGTTGAGCGCCGAGATGATGTCCTCGATTTGAGGACCAAGGAACTGGGGCGCTGTGCGCAATGTGTACCTGTCCTGCCGAAGTTCTCCTTGATCCTCCGAAATCGTCACGTCCTTCTCGTGTCCAGACGCCAGCTTGCTTCCCCTCAAGAGGTCCCAGATGGTTCGCGCAGCCTCAACCTGAACGAAGTCCATTCACACCGATGCGTATGCACCAGTGCTCTGCAGACGCACCTGTCCCAGGTGAGGGCGCGCGACCTCGTGAATGAAGGGATCGTAATTTCCACGAACGCCATGCAGGGCCTCTGTTGCCATGGCTGTGCACACCTGGGCGAGCAGCGCGAGGTGGACGGCATCGTGAAGTGCAAGCGACGCCACGGACGCCGAGAAGGCCGTCCCGTTCATGATACCTAGACTTTCCTTTTCCACAAGGGGCAGCGGTTCTATGTCGTGCCTCTCGAGCGCCTTCTTGCAAGACACGATCTCGCGTACACCAGCGACACGCGGACCATCGAACACCCTGATGTTGCGAACTCCGGAGATGGTCCCAGCGATATAAGCCAACGGTGTGAGATCTTACGCGCAGATTAAGCGCGAGCAGAAAAGGAAGTCAGGGTCAAACTGCAGACTTACCGCCAGACGCGGAGATGCTCCCCCGCAGTGGGACGCAGGGCGTGATGTTTTCGCGTAGCAGCTCCACCATCTTCTCGAGAAGCTCCCAGCGCACGGCAGAGTGACCGCGGATCAGCGAGTTGGTGCGCACGAGAATCGCACCGCGCACCCAGGCCTCGGGCATGCTCGTCGCGGCAAGCGGGTCCGATAACGGCAGGGCGGGCAGAACGCCCCGACGGGACGCTTCGCTCGGCAGCACGCCGGTGTGGTGGTGCTGCAAGAGGGCGAGTCCAAGCCCGATGGTATTGCTCGTCCGCGTGTCCGCTGTTCCGTGCGCGTCGGAGTACGTGAAAGAAGCAGATGATAGAGTTGAGACCACACGTGACGCGCAACATGTGAACAACGCACCACTTCCGCCGAGACCAGTGCTAATGCCATATACGCTTTTGTTCGATTGCACTTTATCGACGAGCACGCCTGTGCGACTTGGCCATGCGCTCACGGATCTCCGGCGCCTCGTTTAGCGCAACGGATGCACCATAGCGGGCGACTGCGACGACGCCCGCTACGGTGAGCGATTGGCCGTCCAGGACCACGGGTTTCCCGTTTCTGTGAAACGCGTTTTTTTTTTTCTTGCGAATGAACACGCGCAAGACAAACATACTTGTGGCCGCGTAATTCTTGGTGTTGCTTGATGAAGCACGAGAGCAGGTTCATTGGTTGTTCCGAGTTTGCCCGACGGTCGCTGACTGTTGCGAGCGGCACAGATCGCTCGGATGCGATAACGGTCATTTTTGTCGAGAGGATAATGGAAGATGCTGAAAGTGGACAAGCGTAGTGAGTTCCTTGGACCCTGTCGCCCTGTCGCCCTCCCTACGACTTTATGTCGTACGCACGACGCAGGCGCCAGGAATTTGATAAATCTGGTCAGAACCACGACCGACACCACAGTACATTCCTAGACGGAAGCGGGTAGGTTCCTTCCGTATCTTGAGAGATCCGGCCGGGGAACTCTGGGAGTGATCAACTCCATGAAGAACGATCAGCATTCATATAATATTCATAGGCAACAACTAAGCTGACACGTGGGTGCGCAAGAAACAAACAAACATCCTTATTTATTAATAGTTATTGGTGGTGTTGATGTCAGTAGAGAAGATAACAGCACCCCTTCGGGCCTTGACCGCTGCAATTGGTAGCAGGAAGTTGGACGAGTTTAATTTCAGTCTTTTTCCGGAAAACGTTGTCTTGAATCGAGAACAACATGTGTCCGATGATTCGATGATGACTCGGAAGGATCTCGTAGCGGGTGTGACCAATGTAAAATATACCTTGCATTACACGTACTGCGGTCACTGCTGATTGTAAACTCTAGATTTTCCATAGACAAGTTTGTAACGTACAACAGAATTATTCAGAAAGACAAGAAGTACTCTAGATGAATGCAGCATGTTACGATGTGAGAAAAATGATGGATGCAGACGCGGAGCGCTACAGATTGCAATGAAGGATAATCCCTGATGTCATGGTTGAAGTTATGCAAAGAGACCCGCGACAATGGCCTGCATTTTCCCGTCGCGAATTGCCTGTCAAAACGAGAACTATAAGTATTTGTTCACGGTTTCAATGTCTGTGAACATTACCTCGTGAATTAAAGATACGTTCTGGCCGACAGTAACATCCTCGACACCAAGCCCATTGGCAAACGCGCTTTCGTTCTCTGATCCATGCATACGGATGCCAAGGGTCTTGCGAACGAACTCGTAAATAGGTCGTGTCTTGTTCAAGTATTTGCTCGCTGGTGCTGGTCCACGGGCGCCTGACAGGTATTCCTTCCGGAGTGCGACAAGAAGAGATGTCGCACGTGACGCTACAGAGGCACGGAATGCAGGGACCGCGGATAGGGCGGAGGGGTCCGCAGAGGGACCGGTGGTGAAAAAGTCTACAAGGACGGAAACGGAAGCACCAGCCACTTTCGTCATGCGCGGCGCAGCATCCATGGTCGTGGTAGAGTCCAACGTCCGGTACATAGTTTTGAGTATGTCACGAAAGACAGCAGAAGATTCGTGTCGGGACAAACTCCTGCCAAAGTGCGCCGATATTTCCTCCTCGACGATGGAGATCAACTCGCGGTTAAAATCTGCTTGCAAGGCGCGGATGTCGAACGCTTGGCACAGCAAGTAAAGGTAACTTGAAGTTAGCAGAGAAAGTACCTCAAGCGCGTTGATGGTAGCACGAGCAGAAATAAGGGCGAGGGAGCTTGATTCGATGTGAGAAGACGGACATTTACAAGGTGATTCAAATACTCACTTGACTGCTTGATTATGCATCTCCGCGGACTGAATGTGCGTGGACACGGGGCTAGCAAGGTAACCTAGTTCGCCAACATATGCAGCAACAGCAATGTCGACACCCTTCCCATGATAGTTCAAGGACGGGTCACTCGCCGCGAGCGATGGCGGCAGACCACGGTTCATGGCGGGGTTAACCAGTTCAGCTGACTGAGCAAATAACAATTTGCCAATATGATGCAAGGCGAGACGCGTCTTCTCCATTGCATTAGTAACAGCCATGGCTTGGAAATTGCCTCCATGATGGACCTCATTAGTTTCCGCATCCACAAGGGGGTTGTCGGTTGCTAACCACGAAACCCGTCAGCGGGTAACGATGTATACTTGTAAGGGTCAAACGCACTGGAGTTGCACTCAATGGTTATTGTGTTCAAGGAGGCGAGGATATCTTCGATTTGAGGCCCGATAAATTGAGGCGCGGTCCGAAGAGGGTAACGGTCTTGGCGAAGTTCGCCGTCGTCCTCATCTATGGTCACTTCCTTCTCGTCACCGACTGCGAAGTTGCTGTCTTGGAGTAAGCCCCAAATGATGCGAGCAGATTCGATCTACCAGGGCCGTCCATGAATGAGGGTCAGTGTGAGAAGGGCTAAGAAACGCACCTGTCCTGGGTGGGGACGAGCGATTTCATGGATGAAGGGAGCGTAATTTCCACGAACGCCAAGTAAAGCCTCCGTCCCCATTGCTGTGCAGATTTGAGCCAGCAAAGCGAGATGGACGGCTTCGTTGAGTGCCAGAGCAGCAACAGACGCTGAGAATGCGGTGCCGTTGAGGATTCCCAGATGCTCCTTGGCACCAAGAACGATGGGCTCAATGTCGTGCTTGACCAGCGCTTCTCGAGATGAAACGATGCCACGAGCGCCAAATGCAGCTGGCCCGTCAAAGACCCTGATCGACGGATTCCCAATAAGAGTGCCCGCGACATAGGACAGGGGCGACAAATCTGTGAATCGTTTCAGCCGTCAGCGCTCGCTCTTCACAGAAACCAGATCTGGGTACCTCCTGAAGCGGAAATGCTGCCGCGGAGAGGCACCAAGGGGGTAATGTTGGCACGGAGGAGAGCAACCATTTTTTCTATGAGTTCCCATCGAACACCGGAATGACCCCTTATCAAGGAGTTGATGCGAACGAGTATCGCGCCGCGAACCCACGACTCCGGCATGCTGGTAGACGCCACAGGGTCCAGAAGGGGGAGGGACGGGAGTACATCTGTGGACGAAGGGAGGACACCAGCATGCTGGTGTTGCAGCAACGCGCTTCCCAGGGCCAGAGTGTTGGGCGTGCGAGTATCCGCTGGAAACGGCAGAGGCGTTAGTTAGAACCGGAAGGGGGGGACCGAACCGGGCTTACCGCTCCCACCGAAGCCAGTGCTAACGCCGTAAACGCTCTTTGAAGCTTCGACCTTGCCCACGATGACATCACGAGACGTTTGAATACGCGACCTAATTTCGGTAGAACCATTCAAAAAGACTTGTGCGTTGTGCCTGGCAGTGGCGACGAGCGCGGGCACCGAAAGACTGTGGCCATCGACTATGACAGCTTTGCCGTTTCTAAACAAGGTTGTGACAATGAGGCACGGCACGACACAAGAGAGCCAGATCGTCAGTACTTGTAAGACTCGAGTTCATAGAATTGCTCGATGAATTTGGGAAGTAAGTTTGTGGGACTAGGTCGCGGCACAGTCGTCGCGGGGACAGACGAGCCATTCGTGTATGAAGATGAGCTCTTGACAGGTGGTAGGATGGACTACAGTATCGGAGGTTCTGAGGAAAACCATTGACACGAGGTTCTGTTGAAAGAATAGTCATTGTGAAGGGGTGTAGAGTGGATGGATGTGAGGAATGGGAGTAGCGATAGCGGATTCATGAGGAGTTAAATAGAGTGGTGGCCACCGATAGTAGCCAGAACCAGAAACTTGGTGGAGCCATTGGCATGTCAAGCGGGTCAGAGTAGTTTACCGCCGTTCCACGCGGCGCTCGACTTGCCCTAACCAAGGCCCTAAGAGATCCGTCCGATAATCCTATAGATCCGGCCGTGTTATGTCCATCCATCAAAGAACGCATTCACTGGCAACAATCCACTCCATATGCTCCCACCCGCTATTCTCGCAACAGGACATAAAACACGTCCGATTCTTCGTCATATGGAAAGACATTGCCACAAACACCGCCTTTTTTTTTTGGTTAATACGTTCCCACGCTCAATCTTTCGGTAGTCCACCGCTTGATGATTCATTCTAGCGCTGTGCCTCGGCAATGAATTGATGAAACACCCCCTATAAGTCTTGTCGGTGCTTTGTATAATATTAATTGAAACGGAAATTGCAACCTTGCGCTGATACTGCACAGTAGTTGTGACTCTTTAGGTGCAACACGCACCACGCATGATATATGATGAACCCATTTTCGTGTTGGGCCGGACTCGAAAATGCCCCGGCCTGCCGTGTTTTGGGAAGAAAGGCCGTCTAAAAAGAACCGGGCTTTGGCCAATCACTTGTTTCTTATTTCCGTCTCATTCAACGGTTTAAAGTTGATTATCCCTCGGCTGAGTCCTAGCGGCCTGAAGCCACATATGAGATGCTCCCAACTACCCAACCTCCGTCACGCTATGAAGATTGTATAGAACCGGGTAGAAACCAGGGTAGAAAGAAACCCAACCCGACTCGGAGATTTAGTCGTGTCCTCAGAATGGTCCTAACTCCCTTTGGCAACACCCATCCATGAAACGAATGGTCTTTTCAATTCCCCTCACCAATCTCCCGTCCTACGGCGGATCGTGAGAGGTTCCTCTATCGTGAAATTGGTGTCTACCGAAAGTTCTAACCTAAATGGCAAGTGCGTTCCACGTGCTCAGGTCGTTCCTTTCCTCCTTCAGCCTTCAGGCACTGCGATCCGCAAGTCGTACTACGCGCACATATGTCATGGCCGGGGGTAGTCGACTGGGGAATGGAAAGTTCTCCGTCTGCGGGTTGATATAGCCGTCGCCACGTATGACACATGCACGGGACGATCTGTAGCTTTCCCGCGGCCATTCTTGCCAACACATCGAACAACACAGCTTCAGTATGGATTTCAGACTTGGTTACTGGAAATAACCATCCAGACCGCTGATCGTATTATTCAACGGGTCGATGATTGATATGGTGATGTTATTATAGCTTCCGCTCACCGCTCAACGGTCACAGGCACTCCCAAGTTCTGCCCGCATGGATCTCCCGGACGCCAAGGATTTGAGTCATGTTCTAGGAGTAACTCGCCAGGGACCAGGGTTGGGCCGACTGCTTATGGCAATACCGTCCATCTGAACGAAAGAATCGCAGATACTGTACTCGTGCCACACCGTGATAATCGATGATCACTTGTGAGAACCTTCAAGGCCATCCGTAAAACTGGAGCGTGTCAAAGGCTGTCAGGACCGTCCTGACCGGTCCTGACAGCCTTTGACACTCTCTAGTTTCACAGAAGTTCACCCGGTACGGCTGCAAAGTACAATTCCTTACGCCCCACCAGAATTTCGAAGGTGTGGGGTTCGGGAGCAGCAACGCCTCTGCACCCTGTGGGAACTCGCCCTTAATATCCGCGAACTTCGTTGTAAAGTTGTAAGCAAACACCCCAAATCCTGTATGACTGTCAACCTTCTTGCGCGTAGCGTAACAATAATCAGGAAGAAGTGCTCCCCAAATTCGTTGCGAGGTTTAGATCATAGATCGGGGTTCACAAGTGACAAGATATGGGGTGCCAACGCGGTCCGTATCGCTGGCTGTCCGCAAGCTGTTCGGACGGATCTTGCATTTCCTGAAGAGATATCAACGCGCCTAGACTTGCTGGGGCCTCAAATGAGGTCATAGCACACAAGTCATCCTTAATTGGGTCGTCGGCATGCCAATTTGGTCTGCTGACTTAAACCTTCGGAGGCACGATTCAACTGGAAGGGTCTTAGCGTGCCATGTTCCGAAAGGAATGGGCGTATGGCGCAGGCGCAGCGCCACGCCACGATGCACGATAACCAGATTGACAAGTGCCTTCGTCGGATCGCCGAAAGATACAAGGGAGAAAATAGGGTTATCGACTGGAAAGTCTAAGCGCGGAGATATGAGTACGGTTGTGACTTGTCACGGACGACGTTTCGTCTGAAAGCCGCCGAGTCGACGAGCGGGTAATCGTGGGGGCATCTAGTGCGGCCTTCCCACGTCGAGTGCAAGGAGTGGCGGGATATTACTTTCGATTACATGCCGCAGATATCCGCATGATAACAATGAGCTCGCATCTGCGGAGACTTGCTGTCAGGTGTGTGGAAATGATACAAATTATTCGGCGCAATAGCAACGGCTAGTAGTGAATCATCTCAGGCGGGTAGCGCCAAGCCAGGGACAAACGCAAAGCTCGCCACTGAAGAGTGTGTAGGAGAGTATACTGTACCTTCCACATGGGTATTGAAATCGTTGTAACGCCAAGTATCAAGGGTTCTTGCAAGCGGCAAGACCCGACCCTGAGAGCCAAGACTCCGGTGGTACAGTGATTGAACGGTAAAGGTGGAGTAATGTGCAATACATCCTGTACATAGGATATAAGGGGCAACTGTTGATTGAATTATGGGGTGAGCGCTATGTTATCGCGACGTACATGGCCAGAGTTGGGATGGCTTCATGCCGGGGCGCCTTGGTCTGGCAGTCGTTCGATGGCATAACGCCTTCGTGCAATATACATCAATGGAACTCCCGGAATCTTGCGTATCCGGCGGCGGAGCTCGCGATCACAAGTAGCGACAATAAAGCAACGGTTGGCGGTTACTCGTTGTACAAGACAATCATCAGCATAGGTGCCAGTGTGTGAACAAGGAAGGCGCTCAAAGCGGGGGTCGCGGGCCACACTAAGAGAAGGGTGAGCACGGTCGGGAGAAAGTATGCACATACGTTTACGCACCACAGAGCTAAGCGGTAACGCTGTCCAAGCTTTTCAAGCTCGGCTATCACACAATCTGTCACGCACGGAATACCTGCGAGAAAGGAGTGAGCGTGAAGGAAAGGGACGCCTGAAATACCCACACTTAGCATACAAGCAATCCATCATACCGCTGACAAGTTCAAGCTTATTTTGAAGGGAGAAGTTGATGAAATTGGTGTCGATGAGAACCCGGTATGGTGGAACGAGGGCGGTGTTATGGGCGAGGAATAGTGACGAGGCAACTGGAGCTCTGTGCAAGCGGGGGCGAGGAAGCTAATTGAAGAGATGTAAACAATTAGGCGTACACTCGATGGACGGCCCTCTCCTTTTCCTCTTCTTCTTTCTTTTTCTGCTTCAGCTGGTTCTCCTTCCTACCGATAGAACCTGGGGTCAATTATGCACTGATAGGAGTTCAGGACCTACAGTCGGATGTCGTTCGGGTTCAGCATTCGCTTTACCGCAGCAAACTTTCTAGTTTTCTTCGCCTTCCCCTGGAGAAATGAGTTAATCGCGTTTGTTCACAAGCATAAGAAAACGCACCATAGTCTGCTTCTTACAGCCGCTGCAGTGCAAAAGAAAATTCGCATCGTCACATGTCACAAGACGCGTGATCACGTGACTTGTGACGCTCTGGAAGGAATTCCGCTCGGACGAGAACGAGCGGCTCACCCTTCAGACTTGACCGACTTGAACCACAACGCTCACCACTTCACTTCTTGCTATGAAAGAGACTTGGGATATTCTCTCTCACTCGGCCACCATTCACACTACCCCTACGACATCGAATGCCTCTTCCACCAGGTCTTCCACGCGCACTTCTCTCCGGCCTCCAATCTTCAATCCCTACGACAGGTTCACCCAACCAGAGTTCGACGCTTGGATAGGGGACATCACTAGCTCCATAAAGCGTGCTCTTCGTCATGAGGTAGAGCCCGAGGTCGAACTTCCCTCTGGTCGTAGCAGCAGTTGGAAGACGCTTCAAGACCAGGTCGGAGGCAGCTTGACCACTGAGGAGCGGGCTCGATCACCTACCTTCACTGAACCACGCGATGAAGAGAGCATTTTTGAAGATTCTTTTGCTCATATAGCGTCTCGAAGAGCTAAGGGAAAGGCGCGCGATCCTCGCGAGGGCCCTGGACTTGGTCTCAAGGATCAACCCATCGAACTCCTCTCTGACTCGGAGGAAGAAGAGGTTGTTGACAACCTTGAGGAAGAGGCTGTTCTCTCGGAAACCTCGGATGATGGCGCTTGGGAAGGCAGCTTTGAGGAGACTGGTCACACTGGTTCTGGATTGGTCAAAAGCGGGAAGGCAGAACCAAGACGGCCAGGGGCGAGTGTGCTGTCAAGAGAAGACTCTGGTCATGTTCAAGAAGTTGCCGACTATTCTGATGCTGACGCACCCGACACCGGAGAAGAGGATGATCCACGACTCCCCGAAGAGTCGTTCTGCGAGGATGACCTTGACGTTGATTGCAGAACAGAAGGGTTTTCCATGCAGAGGGGCGACTCTGAGGATGGTGCGTTTACATACTATTTGTGGCTAGGAACGGGAACAAACATGTGGACAGATTCTCTTCATTTAAGCCAAAGCGCAGCCCCCATCAACGTAGAACTCGTTGATCCATGGGATGGACCGCGTACTTTCGCTGAGGATTACTATTCCGGGGGTGATCGACTGGCTCCTGGCCTCACACCCGACCACCTCACCCCCGTAGTTCGCAGCCCAGTGCCCATTTCCGCAGCGAACTTTCCGCCCAAATCATCTACAGACGCAAATGCAGACTGTCGTCCTGTTTCCTCCAAGTGTCTCATCCACTTCCAGCTCACCTAAATCACGGGACACGGCGGATGTGGCCGGGGTCAAGGCTGCCTCGTCACAACGCAGTATTGTGCCAGCCACTTTCGTCGACAGCGAGCAAGACGAACTAGAAACTGAGTCGTATTATGATCACCTCGGTCTGTCTGTTCCCTCGTTTGCTATTTCGTCATGTCTAAGAGTTTTACGTAGACGTTACCGTGCATGGCGAAGACACTGAATGCAAAGGGGTTGAGAGTGCAGAAGTTGCCAATTTCATGGAGGCGAGACCCGTCAAGAAAAAAATTCTCATGTCAGGCACACCGGGATCTGACCAGAGGCGCAAAATGGTCTTGGTTCCGTTCTCTGATGATGAGCACACCGACGCTGATGGCGAGGATGACGAAGAGAGATTCTCGGCCATCCCACCTCTTGGGACCAGCGACCTGGACATCGGAGACGATTGGGGAACTACCGGTCGCCATGAGGATGTCAATGACACTTCAGATGGAGATGAGGAGGACGAGATTCAAGAGCTGGTGCCCACTCAGACCACAGACGGTATCGCTAAGACCGCGGCACTAACACTCACCCAGTTCTCTGAAGTTGTCAATACCGACGGCCTCAGTGGTGCGTAGCATTGCTCCAATTCGTGTTGTCGACTCTGCGCCCGCTCATATGTCCCCACTGCCCAGGCCGGAAAGTTGCGATAGCAGATCCGTCTACTCCTACCTTGGCGCAGACTTTCCAGCTACCAGACGCGGAGAGCTTTGGGGATCTTCCGATGTCTTCCCCTCCTTCTGAGTCCCCTTCACCAGCGGCAGACGGCTCAATGGAACAGCTATTTGCGGTCCTCAAGAGGGAAATATTTGAGGGGCGCAGTGAAACACCAAAGCCTTCCACCTTACTCGCTCGAGAATCTGAGGCCGAATCGACAGATATTTGGGCATATCAGGAGCTAGAAAAAATACTCTCGGAGGGGTTATCTGCGACCGAAAATGCAACAGGAGTTGCAGGTCTTGCCCATATGGAGGACATGGCCTCTCAGGAGATTTTCTCTGCGCAACGTTCGGAATACGTGGTAGAGGAAAACGGGCTCGAGACAGGAGTCCTTTCTGTCGATGATTCCGATGACGCATGTTCTATCCCTCTGGATATGCTGGAGGTGGTGGAGACAATTCAGCGCTACGAGGTAGAGGAGCCGGAGACTGATGTCCGTTTGACAGAGGTAGGCGTGATCCGACCATACACATCAGTTGCTGATGGTACTCAGGTGCCGGAAATCGCGATTCAAGACCCCGATAACGAAGACACTTCTATCACAGCACATCAGACCCAACCAGTAGATTCGCCCGTCTTAGAATATCCCGCGTTATCTGTCAGCGCGCCACGAACCGAGGATACCTCACAAGCAGGCCTTTCCTCGGCGGCCGAGATCATCCCTGCACCGATTGTCGCAGATCCTTCAGTCCCTGACCCCGTTCCAGGGGATTCATCGCCAACTTCACCTGTGCCCATATACTCCCCTATCGCACCGCGGCTTTCAATTGTCCCTTCCCTGACAGCTTCTGATCTCGAGCCCTCCCAGATAAGCACAGAGGTTAGCGGATTATTCACTCCGGCACAGAGGAGCGGTGTTGGCACACCAGTGGTATTAGAGGATGAGACTGCAGAAGTGCTGAGAACTCCAGACAACGAGTCAAATAATGGTTCATTGGCTGGGTCGACTCCACCAGCCGACAAGCTTTCAACTGCAGGTGAAGAAGATGAAGATCACACAATGGATAAGGATCTCGTAAGGCCGAACAACCCTATCAAGGTACCGGTACCGTCGTCTCCGAACGCACATCAATTGGACTTGGCAGTTGTGGATGTAGACGGAAAGGACCCCAAACCCGACACAGTCGAGATCGATGATGACATCTCTTCTACACCCCGTGGCGGATCAGTGGAACCAGCTGTCTCTCCTCCTTCGCTCACCGGCAACACATCAGGAGCTTCTCTCAAGCATTCTGACCCCCCTGACGTCTTGGCTTCTGGTGGTGACCCTCATCCGGGCACCGATATCGCCGAAGGTGATGAAGACGCTGACGGGGAGGCAGATCCTGATTACCCTCCAGAAGGAGCGGTTGCGGAGGTTGTGACCGTGGGAACCCGTGTAGCTTCTAACGAAGTAAGCAATGATACCCTGCAACCGTGCGGATATAGTCCCAGTGAGGTGAGCCGGGTCAATATGGCTCGTTAGGTTATAGTTGTTAAGCTGCATGTCTTCCATCGCTTCAGATCTCCGATTCGAACAGAGGAGCCTCAAGCAATCAGGGGAAGTTCTTCCAGTCATACCTCCCCTACATTACAAGACAACTCGTCAGCCCAAGATAATGGGATATTCGATGGCTCGGCAGGATCTGATGTGAAGGCCGCTAATGAAGGGGAAGAACCAACCCGGGCTCTCAAGCGCAAGCGGAGGTATCCTAACCCGGGGTCGACTCGCATAACCCGATCTCAATCTGGTGCCAAAGCAGGAGGTGGAAAGAAAAAGGGCCCATCTTCCCGCAGGAGGGGCGCAAGTAGGAAGTCCAAGTTAGAACAAGTCAATCCCAGCGTTGATTCTGCAGACGAAGACGCCAGCGAGATCGGCTCTGTGAGCTCTGGGGCTAGCGCCGTATATCGTCTACTTCACCCTCCGTCTCGCGCGGGATCTGTCATCTCCTCAGCCTCGGGTGACGCACCGTGGGCTTCTCCTCTGTCGTCCAGAGTGGTGCCTCTCGTACACTCGCATGGCCTCTTGCTTCACCACCACGGCCGGCCAGCACCTCCACCACTCGCATTGCCTGTTCCTCCTACTGGTCCTCTCAAAGACCAGCGATCGGATCAGACGAAGACGAAGTCCCCGGCACCTACCTCGGAACCTTCAACACCAACATTGAGGCGTTCCCAAAGTATCAACTCACCCGTGACGCGCTCAAACTGCCGTTTCCACAAAATAAGCCTGCCTCGAGGAGACAGTGGGCAGCGGGCCCACTTCGTTGTTCCTGGATGCGCTCTCGGCGACGGCGAGCTCATGGAAGGGGAGGACATCAAGGACGAGGGCCTCTCGACTCACGAAGACCACAAACGTATGCTGCCTAATGTTGAGACCCTCGACTTGGATCCGTACCTCGTCGGCGTATTGCGGCAATTAGTGGGCGTCGACCTACTCCGCGAGCAGCAGGAGATTTTCTACCTGCCGAGCGAAAAAGAGAAACTCAGAAAGCGCCGCCAAACGGACGCAGTGGAAATCCTCCGCCAGTTGCGGCGCCAATCTGCATCGAGCGGCGGCCCCCTGGCTAGGGAGCATTCACCTCGGTTATTGGAGGATTGGCAAGTTCGGGCAACACCACCACGATCCGCCTCAGGGTCGGTCAGGAGCGGTTCTGCTCGCGCGCACAGTAGGTCTCACTCCGAGGAAAGGGACAGCGCTCTGAGCGACCTCAGCTCCGACGACGAACCGGAACCCAAGCGGCACAGACGTCTCGCTATGAAGGAGATGGAGTCCCTCTCTCTTGAAAATGCTTCGACTGACGGAACCTCGGGCGATGTACCTCCTACGCTGGAGCATGGCGCACCAGCGGAAAAAGAACAAACACGTGGCGGTCGAACTGCTATCACACGAAGTAAGCGCAAAGCCCTCCATCCAGATGCTGTGGCATATAAGCCGAGCGAAGGGTGACGATGAAGACGAGGCGGTAATCGACACCAGAAGGAGGAAGAGTGGCGCACGGAAGTCAACGAAACGCAGCCGTACCATGGAGGATGCTTCTACTTCTACGCCTAGGTCAAAAAAATCTCGCTTGAGTAAGAGCGTTTCAGTGGCGGACGCGGGAGCAGTGGACTCATAGGACGCACCGCTTCACGTGTTCTGTCTTCTCGACGACACTACTTGGGACCTATTTTTGTTTTGTATTTTTTTATTACATACCCGTATACAGTACATTACTAGTTCTGCCCCTACATTAAGAGCTGCCAGAGCTGCCGACTTGAGGTGAACCATCGACATGAGCCTCAAGCATTACCATCACCATCAGCTTTGGGCGGTGGCGGCCGCCCGTGATACGCACGCTTCCCTAAGACGAAAAAGTGACAGCGCAAGTGATGCATCATGCACCTACGCACCCACTGGTCGGCGAGGGAGTAGTTACTGTAACGGCCCCCGAAGAAACCTCCGATAACCTCGCTATTACCAGTGAGTTGGTATTGATAAACACCGCCGACAATTGAACCCGGAGGCAATGTTGGACTATCATAACAGGATATATAGATAGATAGGTTCAAGACCCGGTGGGAACTATCAAAGATCACGGTACCCTGGATCGGCAAAACGTCGGGAACTGCCAGTGGCTGCTGACGCACTGACGAGTCAGACGCAGCTCCATCTTGATACATACAGCGAAGTCGCATACAGGAGAAGAAGCGGCGTTCTTCCTGAACGCACACTGGCGGTCCAAGTTCCAGGGAACGGCCAAGGCTTCACACCACTGTGTCATAGTCACTGTGACTCGTACACACAGGGGAAGATAGGGCATCATTTCAACAGCACGTCTCAGGCTGTCTCCGCCGTGTTCTCAACAATGGAAGGGAGTCCCGGCATTAGTACCGAGTCGTTTCTTCATGGCGAACGGCGCCCGACAGCAACCCGGGTGATTTATAATAGCGACCAGGTGACAGGACCAGTAGTTTCGATCAAGGGCCTCGATAGTACTGTAGCATCGGCACAAGGGGAAGGCGAACATGCGTAAACAATCCGGGGGTCAAAACCTTGTCAAAAAAACCGTGGAAACCGTGTTGTTTAGGCGTGCTGGCGGCTAATATTAGGACACCCCACCGAATGCGGCAGTTACAACGCAGCCTCAACGCGTTTGCCTGCACGTTTAAGCTGATGTGCTAAGGCACCCACACGCACTCGAGATCCTCATGTAAAATGCGGTGAATCACGCTCTGTCCTTGCTCGAGCTTGCTCCTCTAAGTTGCCAGTGTCTGGGTGGTACAAGATGCAGTGCCTTCCCTGACCTCCAAGGAGCTTTCCACACTAGTAAACTGAATGTATACCGCCAATGCAAAGTCGACCTACAAACCTCAGGTTTTCTCCGAAGCTCCTACCATCGACCTCGTGCTTCCAGGATGGGTGAGCTACCCTGATTACCTCAGTAGTGTATTCGGCCCACCTGAATTTCCTCGCTCAGTCCTTGCGTCATTCTCTGGCACGGGTGCTCTCATACTATCGCGCTTCGTCTATAATCCCTGGTGTGGCCCATGACTTTGAGAAAGGCATTTTTGGCCCTGAGTTGACGGACTTCGGGATATCTGAACAACACGTCACCTTCCATCTCGGCTCCTTGAGTGGAAAAGGGGGCGAACAGTCCACTCCGATAGAGAAAGGCAGGAAAGCTCAGAGTGTAAAGAAGAAGGCATCGTATTGGATTCGGTCTCAGCTATGGTTTAATACTTACAGGTGTGTGTTTCCTTCTCGCTATTGGTAGATATCGTGACCAGTGACCGTCATCAGGAAATTCTTCACCTTCATCGTCTCGTTAAACATTGTCGGCTTAATTCTTGCAATCTCGGGCACGTGGAAATACCCCAGAAAATATGCAGGCGCACTGGTCTTAGGCAATCTTCTTGCAGCGGTTCTCGCGCGCAATGAGCTGTTCGGTCGACTTCTATATCTACTGGCCAATATGTTATTTGCGAAAGTGTGTATAGGGCCGCTCTGACGTTTCTCATGTTCTGAAACCGCGTCGCAGTGGACCCCCCTCTGGTTCCGCCTCGGCTGTACTTCTACCTTTCAACACCTTGGCGGCGTCCATTCGGGTTGCGCCACGTCTGCTTTTGCCTGGCTTATCTTCCGCTTGGTCCTGATATTCAACAATCGCGAGGACAATCCCGATCCGGTGCTGTTCGCAGGAGTTGTGACGAGCATTTTCGTGGCCGTGTGCATTGGGAGTGCGCTCCCTTGGGTCCGCAATACACATCACAAGTACGTTTCGGGCTTGTTCAGACCCCGAGGATTTGAAGCAGAGCGTCCTTTGGTAGTGTTTTTGAACGACACCATCGGTTCGGCGGGTGGCTTGGGCTCTTGTTCAGTGAGTGACGATTACTGTATCTCGTGCGTGTTTAAACGTTGCGACAGCGTGGATTTTCGTAATACTCGGAGACAGCTACGACATCACCACTCATACGTGGAATCAAGACGTCAATGTTATCCTGCACAGGCAAGACCTGTGGTTCTGCCTCGGCATGACCGTTTTGTATGGCGTCATATGTCCGTGAGTGATATAGCTGACGGTTGCGTTGCAGTATTCTCCTACCTTGGTGTACTGTTCGAAAGGTGAAAGTGGACATCGAGGTGGTCAGTACTCTTGACCTATGTTACCATTCGTTTTTGATTTCACGAGCCGGCCGGTAGCCTTCATCAAAAGTAGCCATTATCCGCTTCAAACGTGGTATGCAACAAGGGCTTCTCGCCCGGATATCACGGTCGTCCATCATGGAATACCACGCATTCGGCATCGTGTCGTAAGTTATGCTATCACGGATGTTTGTTCGCTCATCACTCGGGCCGTGCAGAGAAGGAACGCACGCGAGCCATCACTACCTCATTTGCGGAGTGCAAGGCGATTTCACTCGGAAGCTCGTTCACGACCCGCCGACGCACCTCTGGACGCGGCAGCTGAAGGCACGTCGCCCACAGCACGTCACCGTTAGTAACGCTATTAAGAACGCGGATGTAGTTTGCCGGGGTCTCGAACTCTTCGACGCTCTACCGCAGGGGCATCCGCGTATGCACAGGAACCGGGATCGGCGCGGCACTTTCTACGTGCATACAGGTGCGCCAACCCGATGACTGCAAATAACAACTCCGATCTCAGACAGAATCTGGTCGCTTTTGCAGAGCCCAGACTGGTAAGAATCTCGTCGTGTGGCGTCCTCGAGTCGTGCACGTTCTCATTTGTGGTTCGTAGGTATCTGATTTGGATCGGCTCTGAACAAGAGAAAACATTCGGGCCTACAATCTCGGGGTTCATCCATCGGAACATAGGCCCTGAACGCATGATACTTTGGGATTCCAAGGAACAAGGTCGGTGACTCGCGTATTTCTCAGCATACAGAATTACAATGCGCTGCTGTAGGCGGACGCCCCGATGTTATGAGGCTTGTGAGAGAGGTGTACGCGTCTTGGCGGGCAGAGGTAGTATTCATTACGTCAAATCGCCAGGGTAATCAGGAGATCATGGAAGGTTGCAAAGAAGCAGGAATTCCGGCATTCGTGAGTAAAGCACATGGCCTACGCCTTATGACAGCTGATTTGGTACGGGCCTTAGGGAACGCTGTGGGACTTCTGATGAAATGGTGGCTCGTCCCTCACCGCCAAGCGCTATTTACATACTCAACATCGAAGTCATCGGGTCTCGCCAAAAACGCCCTATCTGGGGTGGGTATACCCATGGCGGAGGCAGGTCCGTCGCGGTGCAGGGCCCAGACGCCCTGCAGGCCGAAGAGACGAGTTGCGTTGTTAGTTATCTCTAGAATGTAGGTTAGGAAACCCTGAATTATTAACTAGAGGGGGGAAGATATGTATGGCATGAACAAGCTATGAACGAGGGCGTGCTCGTCTCGTGATGCAGGTAATGAACCAGCTAAGACCGTTTCACGTTCCCATACTCCTCGGGGGTGACAAAAATATTGTCTCGATACCATTTCAACTCTGCCACGAGGGTGAGGAAACTACATATAGGTAGCCAAGAAAAAGGGACCGACCTTCGAGAGACCCGCGAATGTCGTCGAGTGCTCTGGAGAAAGGCAAAGTGTTCAGCGGCCAGGCGTCATATGGAGGCCAGACTCCAGTGCACACACCGATGCTTGCTCTCGCGCCTGAATACAGTATCAGGGAGAGGTCTGCGTGGATACCACCTACGGAACAGCTCCTGCGAGGGCCCCATCAGCCTGGTCTCTCCAACGTCTCCCCAATCTCGCATACCTTAACGGACGAAACATCTTCGGATGTAAGTTCGGCGTCGAAAGGTGAAAAGAAGGCGGTAGAATCGGGCTCACCGACTATGCTGAGAAATATTGATATTGTAAAAAGCGGATGAGATTAGGTCAGTCTGGGAAAGACGAAGAGACGAGCAGCCGAGAGACCGATAGTGTAGCCAATCTAAGATCTTCGGCATGTCCTTTGCCAAGAATACGCGGTCGGCGTGCACGGAGTTTCCAGCGAGAATAGCTACGCGCTGTTGGGGGACCCACTTCTTGATGTAATTCAGTACTTCGTCTTGCACTGATTCGGTCGTGTGCTTTGATTCGAGGCATGCTGCCGTTAAGCCAGACTGTGAATACCATGCTGTGAGCTCGTGAATACTCGTACAGAGAAAGAACGCACGGCCCCGTGTTGGTTTGTACACCACTCGTTCATGCTGTCATCCTCTTAGCATATTTGCACCATACCCTGAGATCTGGAGAAAGCTGTCGAACTTATCCAACACCGATTTCTCAGTACGAATGATGAACTCCAAGCCATCGTCGACGACTTCCAGGTTTCCATTAGTTATGAGTACCTGTGGACAAAGAGAGGTAAGAGCTGGAAGGACAGGGTCGGGCAATTATGATTACGGCAATCTCCAGGATTCTGTCCGTCTTGTAGTCGAGACCGGTCATTTCGCAATCTATCCAAACAAGGGGTCCATCGTAATAGGTCAGACGCCCTTCGAGTGGGTTGGTCGACATATTTCTAAAGGAGCGTGAAGAGATTGCAGCTCGAAATTGAAGACAAGTGAGTGTCATGCCATGTGACCCAAATTGCGACCCTAACCCTAACCCTGCCAAACATTTAGTTGGACGCTTTGTTGTTGTCAATTGTCTGTCCTGTCCTTCCGTCCATGTTGCTTGCTTCCCGTCTAATCCGTGCGAGTCGCGTACTTGGTCATTCCCATTCACGCGCTCTCGCCTCTACCGCGTACGCGAGTAAGTCTGCATTCTTTCACGGTGACACGCGATTGAATTTCTCTAAAGCTGCACATGCACCTGCCGAGCGAAGAGCAACACCCCCCACTCCTGCGAACGCTGCCGCAGTACCAGAACACCTATCCCAGCACCTCGACAAGACCTTCGCGCCTCTCAAGTTCCCACCCGCGGTAGCCCAGCGCATCCTCACCCATCTGAGCCACCGTGAGTCTGTCATAGGCCACAACTCCCGCTTTGCCTTCCTCGGTGCATATATATCTCTCGTCCCTTTCTTTCTTTCCTCTCATAGAAAAATAACAGGGCGGCGCACGCTCGAAGCGTATCTTCTACTATTCCTTCAAGCGCTTCCCGCCGCAGCCGGACACGACCATGCGCGCATCGTCGCCCACGTCCTGAATACACACACCCTCGGCCAGCACGTCGCCCCCCGTTGGAAACTGCAGGAGGTGATGCGCTGGGTCCCACCACGCGCCGGAGACATCGTGCTCGACGGTCGCGAGGCGGGTGTCCATAAGGTCGCCGGCACGACGGTCGAGGCGGTCGTTGGCGGCGTGCTTCATCAGTTCGTGCGTGGAGTCATTGTTTCGCTTCTTTTAGGGCACTAGAGCTGACCGGTGGACTGGACGGACAGGGAGGAAGCGTCGCTCACAGACTTTTCCATACGCGTGTCCTTCCACATATATTACTCCCAGGGTCACCGTTGGGGCTACCGGACGTTCTACATGCCGACGCGCTGAGTGCGGTCGAGCGCTATGGTGGACCGGAGGGTCCACTGCTTCGCAGTTAGACAGTTCTACCACACTATATATGCCAAAAGTACGTTTGGACGATAATATATTTGGTGAGTCTCCCTGGTAGCATTTGTTGGAAACCACTTTGGAGCTCATCCCCATGAATTCAGTTGCTCCGCTGGGAAAGTATAGGAGTTGCGAGATGCATGTTACACCGCGATCTATAAATCGCAAGTACACCTGTGTGCATTGCGTGCGGCTCACTACTCGGGCATTGCCTGAGGATACGATTAGACTAGCACATATACAAACGAATCGCAATACAACCATGTCCCATACCCTCACCGTGGAACGGCCCAGTCATCTCTTGCTGGGTCCCCAGGAGGCGGGAACAAACCGTCGTCCCGCTCCTCGTGTACCTCCCGATGCTGCCTCTGTTCCCGCTCCTCCCGCCGTAGCCGCTCAACCCATCGCCCGCGAATGTAGAGCAACAGCGACACGATGAGGCATAGCACCACGAGCATCATAGTCTCGACGAACTCGTCCGCTTCGTCGTTCCCCCGATGCCCGCCACGCAGAGCTGCGTCGAACATGTCCTCAGGGCCAATGTCGCTGTCCCGGTCGAGCTCTGCGTTGCGGCGATCGCGAGCCCACTGTGTGTATTTTTGATATTTAGTTCTGGTGAAGTGAAGATGCAGACAGGCGTTGCGTACCTGTATGGGGTCCTCGTCGTCACCTGGGGCGGCAGCGTCGCGCATGCGTCGATTAAACTCTTCCCGTGCCTTGCCCATGTACCACGGCCCGTCGTCCTCAACTAAAAGATCTTCGTCTGACTCGCTGGATGTGGGGCCACCGCTGCCGGCTGAGCCTTCATCCAACTCCTTCCGCACAGGGTTCTGATCAGGGAATTCTGTGGGCGACGGATGGGTGTCTCTTCGGCCACAGTCGCTGGGATGTGACGTACCATGATCGGGGTCATCCTTCGACCAGAGGCTGAGTCCGCCCTCTCTTCCAGTTAAAGTGTGCCATAAACTGCGGGCGTGTAAACGGAAGAGAGATAGGGTTACGGGGAGGTATGCTTCGACATTTGTTTCCAGAGCGATGTCGTAATGGCGTTTCGCCAGGTGGAAATCCTACGGCACGTTCGGTCCCACAATCTAACGCCAAAAAAAAAGTGGATAACACTGACCTGTGGGACACCGTATCCGTGTTCGTACATCCATCCGAGATTCCACATGGCGAGCGCGCTAATTTGGGTATCTGCTGCCGACCGATAGTACCCGGCTGCTTTTTCCCAGCGAACGTGTTCAGGTTCATCCGGTACGCCAAGGCCGTGGTAGTAATAGTCTCCGACTTTGACAAGCGCATCAACGTTGTTCTGTGCAGCTGAGCGTGTCCATTGTGTGAGCGCAAGCCTTGCAGTGTCGTTCGACGGCAATAAGTCGGTGCGGTGAAGCATACTTTTGTCTAGATGGTGTCAGTGGCCCTCAGAGTAAATCGGATGGGAGGGAAACATGCCTTGATCGAGAATAAACGCCAAATTGTTTTGACCTATCTCGTATCCACGCTCGGCGGAAATCCACCATTTAAACAGGGCTAGCTGCTTTCCTCCTAGAGTACCTGTTTCCCAAGCATCTTCACCTTCCCGAATGAGGTCTTCATCCCAAGATCCGCGCTCGGCGACAACCTTGTAGAAAGCCGCGGCAATAGAGCACGCGCCAGGCCTCAGGGGTGTGGGCATGTTCTTCATCTGCGTGACTTGTAGGTCCGCAAGGTAGTAGTAAGCCTCGAACGGCGAGCCATGCCTCAATGCTGCCTCGAAGTATGAACTGGCTAGCTTTAGGTCACCACGCTCTGATCGCTGCATATCAGGACGCGACTAGCGATATTAGGTGTTGATGCACTCACGGTAGTGATGCTTTCCCAAGTTAAGCTGTGCCTCGGCGAGGTCCTGCCCAGCTGCGACCGCGAAATTGGTCACAGATTTCTTTGTATCCCTCCTTCCGTCGACTAGACCATCGCGCCACATTATACCCAGCCCGTTATGGCACTCCTTGTCACCATAGGCAGCCCCGCGTTCGAACCACATCTTCGCAAGCTTCAAGTCCACACGTACGCCCTCCCCTCGAAGGAACATTCGGCCCAAATAACCAGCCGCGGGAGCCGCGAGCCCAACTGGACCATTTTCATCCCGTTTTCCCAGATCGCCAGAATCGCTTGGCCATGCTTGCCGCACGATGGTTTCAAAGTAGTATCGTGCGCGCTCGAAGTCCCGCGGCACGCGACCAACTCCCTCGCCACCAGATGCTATACCTCCCGGTGCGTTGTATATACTTCCATGGTAGAATATCTTTCCGAGGCGGAAGGCAAAGTCGGTTTCGCCCCGGTCTGCGTTGAACTAGGTCAAGTTAAGCGGTACTGGTCGCGAACGAGATGAAGCGGATGCCTACAATATAATACTCAAGAATATCTTCCCAGGTCTCGCCTGCGGCGCGGGCGCGGGCAGCTTTTATGGCTGGACGCTGTCCGTTTAATCCCGTCGAAGCCACGCTCGCACCTGGGCCGTAAACGCCACCCGCAAGGTCAGATAGGCGGGTTGGCGTTAACGGGAGCGTACGTCCGCCAGGTGGACCAGATAGGAATTGTGCCATAGCTATTGGCGCATCAGCCAAGAATAAAGTAGAAGCATACGAGGTTTACCTTGTTCCGCCGCAGCGCCATACCATTCAACAGCACGGTCGCAATTTTCCACAACCCCGATTCCTGTCCAATATCGATACCCAAGTGCCATTTGAGCGGCTTTGTCGTCGCCATGCGCAGCAAATGTGTAGTACAATTGGGCTGTCGCTTGGTCGACTGGCACAATATTTTGGTAACCGGTTGCGTAAAAGAACGCAAGGTAACTTTGCGAGGTCGCGTTCCCTGTAATCGCGGCATGTGACTCGAAAGATTTATATGCCAGTACTGGATCTGCGATGAAATGCGGGGTTGGTGGAAGCTAAATACGGTAAGGCCACAGTAACCGGGGGTATCAAAGAAAAAAAACGCACCAAAGATAATTTTCCAAGAACGAAAAGTGCGTCTAAATTGCCTAAATCCGCGGCATGTTGCAGCAGGTCCATGACCTTGATAGCACGGCCCCTCAATTCCTCATCACTTCTTCGACGCCCGCTCTCTTGAGATAATCGTGATGAAATAAAACGAGGAAGCCACGACTGGTGGCGTAATTTGATGGCTATTCGCAATGCGCTGCCCAACGGGCCTTGTCCTTGCGGGTTTGGGAGAAAGGAAGAAAGTACGGGATTTCCGGTGGACCACGAAGATGGGTGGTGTGTCTCGAACGCACGAGACGAGGGTAACGCGGTGAGAGCTGCCAGGGTCGCAAGCGCCTGCTTGTAGGCACGAGTGGCTGGAAAAGACCATCAGCTGGAGGAGAAAGGCAGCCATATAGTTCCGCGCACCCTCATTCGCAGAATCAACTTCCGAAGGAGAGGCCCGGACAGTAAGCCCGCATAGAGAGATGCTGCCAACAAAGACAAGACATAGACATGGGAGGATGTGCCACCTCATTGTAGCCCGGGAAGCGTCACTCGAGAGTAACTTGACGTGTCTGTTTGGCGTTTGTTTGGCTCAGCGATGATGATGTCAGAGTCCAACACTTGGATTTGTCTCCAAAAAAAGTATTCTTGATCTATCTCTAGTGAACAAGACCAACACCTATCAACTTTGTGTACAGTGCAGTGCTCGGTGGGTGCTGAGATCTGAAGGACCTTCTTGGCAAGATTTTAGAAATATGTATAAGGTTCGGCTGCTTGATAAGGCTTTTGGCCCAAAAATGGTCCTACTCATGCAGAGAATTTTGAAGAGACATAACCTAACCCTACATTAAGGCCAGGTCTGCGTAGGGTTAGGTCACGTCCACTGTTGACGGTTCATTTCACGGAGTGCCTGAGACTGAGGTCCAAGCTCAAGCTTCCAAGCACAAGGACTTTCACTTACTTCCTCCTTCAACCGACGGTCCATTTCCTCCGTATTGCCCTACAATCTCCGATAACTCACCTGCTCATTAATCTAATCATTGTGCCCCGTCATGCTAGTAGCCGACCTTGAGCCCCACATCCAAGTTATTCTTTCGGCACCTGGCACGGACCTCAGTACCATCTCAGCCAAGCGCGTTCGCCGTATCTTGCTCGAACAAAACAATGTGCCTCCAGATTTGATTAAAAACAACAAGCAAGACATCGATGCCCTCATTTCCGTCATCTTTGCCAAGGTCTCCGAAGAGAAGGGCTTCGCGCAAGATGGCGACGCAGGTGCAGGCGATGACCGCGAGGAATCTCCCGCACCATCCGCGGCGTCCAAGAAGCGCCGTCGTGCTTCACGCCTAGACGGCGACGACGAGCCGTCGGCGAAGGCCACCAAACCGTCGACCGCGGGCGACGAGGCACTGGCCCGACAACTGTCCGACGAAATCAATGGCCGCTCACGGGCATCTCGTTCTTCCGCGGCTTCCGGCGCGTCTTCAACGCCCGGAACCCGTGGGCGCGGTCGTGGACGGGGTCGCGGACGCGGGCGAGGTGGCAGAGCCAACGGAGCAAGAAGCGCGGACACCATTGACGATTCGGGGAACGAGGGCAGCGATGGTGATGAGTCCAAGAAAAGGAAGGGCGGCGGACTATCCAAAGCTTACAATCTGAGGTCTGTCATCATCCCCCTGTCTGGTCGCATTCGTTCATCGTGATTCCGTAATCCCCTTTATCACAGTGAGCCCCTGGCAGCACTCGTTCAAGAAGAGTCGCTTTCTCGACCGCAAGTCGTGAAAAGACTCTGGGCATATATTAAGTCCAACAAGCTACAGAACCCATCAAATGGACGAGAGATCCTGTGCGACGATGCGCTGAGAGCGGTCTTCAACACAGACAAGATTGACATGTTTAAGATGAACAAGGAACTTGGCAAGTGAGCACCAATATTGGTATTGTTGACCCGATGAACTACGCTGATGTCCGAGCGAAGGCACTTGTCCGAACCTTCGGAGACCACAGCGTAGCGCCTTGTTTTCCCCACCCCATCATCCCATCCCATTCTTTTTTTTTTATTCCTGGACTTCGCTCAAATATCGTTCTGTGCGTTCTCTATTATCAACTTATTTGATATCCTCATTCCTAGTACCGGCTGCGCGATGGGTTCAAGTGCCTGACTCGGGTATTTCCAACGAAAAGCGCATTGCATGTAGCGCACTAATTTTGTACGAACCATCTCTAAATTCACCAGGGTTTCCCCTCTCGCTTGTAGCTCGCACGTCTGCATTCTTCACCAACAGGACACGGTTTCACATCCTTCCTACATATTTACTGAGCCACCTAGCAGCTGTTGTGCGATAAGACTTTTTACATGCGTGTGTACAGTGAAATTGTTTCACCTGCGTGACAATCTTCCCGATCCCCTTGATTTTCCTGCACTCCTCCTGGGCATTGCTCGCATGTGTCGTGTTGAGAACACCTTGATCGGAAAAACGCTTGAGGTACCTTCGCGTACCGTGTCAGAACTACGTCGTCCTCTGGGGGAAGTGAAAAACCTGAGGCAAGTTTCCTCCCTAAAGTCTGAGTGTATCTTGCGATTGTACCTGCGCTATTTTGGCCGATGATCTGCAAAGCTCACGGTCCGGCGAAATACGGGGGCGCTCACTTCGTTCTTCCGTGCCTCTTCTTCATACGTGTGGCTTTGATGGATCAAAAAGTGGTCGCTCAGCACATAAAACGATACCCCCGATAAGTACATCTCGAACAAACACGCCGCCTTGTTTCCGCCATATCCTGTGAATCGTTCATCACACCTGCCACACACGTGCGTGAACCATCTGGCCCAGAGCCCTGACGAGGAAGCGAAACGCACCAGCCGCCGGCGTCCTTTCTGACTACCACGTACGGCTCGTATCCTGCCTGGTACTGTGTCACCTTGTATACCTCTCCGGGCTTGGCGGTATAGAATCGGCGGTAGTCTGTGCTGTTATGGCCCGCAGAAAAGGATGCATGGAACGGGGCGATCCGGTTTGCGTGCACGAGACCCAACAGCGCCTGAGGTAGGTCGATTCAAAAATAGAACCCGCAGGGGAAGGAGACGGCGCGTACCTTCTTATCTTGCGGAAACACTGCTTGGTTTCGTCCTTCTGCCTGCTTCACGTACTCGAACGCGGGAAGAACGAGGGCGGCGATCCCACCTCGAACGCGCTGACCCACGTCGTTCTCCCCGTCGCGCAGGAGGGCGCTCACTGACGCGCGCCAGTCGGTACATATGGCAAAGTCGACATCGAGCAGCAGGATATATATGGTGCGTGCGAGGAGACGTGCGAGGTTGCGCCACGTATTAAAGGCGCGTGGAAACGGAGAGAGCACAAGATGGATGTCCGCGCGCGAGGCAAGGTCAGGCGAGTTCGTGACGAGCGCGTGCAGAGCGAGAAGACTCTTGTGCAGCGTGGATTTGCTATTCGATGTCGGGAGGGGTATGTGGACAGTCACGGAGAGGGGTCCTGTGTTGGGGCATAGCGGTAAGTCCAATTACTAATGGCCACCGTCTGGCATACAAGGGGCGTACCTTCATACCGGGCGGCGAGTTTTCGAAGCACCTCGAACCTATTCGGAGTGACTAGCGTTGTAATCGTGATATCCTCGTCCTCAAATGTTTCCGATGCCTTGTAAAAATACGGGAAGATCCTCATTGGGTGCATAGAGCCAGAAAACGCTTTCGACAAGAACAACAGCTCGGACATGGCGTACCAGTTAGGAGCCCAATTTTGTTCAGTAGAAGAAACACCGTCAAGCATTTGGGCACCCCGTGTAGTTTCGCTTCGGGAGAGAGAGGCCCAGTAGAGTACAGAACCTGTAGAGAGCACTTCGAGGTCTGACAGGAATTCGTCCATATTCCTGTATCTCGCCGCTTTCTGTAGTACCATCATTTGCGTCGTCTCCACTGGAGCATCGTCATGACTCGATGAGGAGCTCGCGAACGCATCGCCAAAAAGTTGCCGAGTCCAGAGAAAACTGGAGTAGAACTTAGAAATATCGAGGGCGAAGGAGGTCGAACAATCTTTGACGAATGGACACAAGAACAAGAACGAGGTGGTGTAGAAGCAAGAGAGAAACGCATATACGAGGAGGCAAGTGGAGCAGAAACGTATGAAGGTCATTGCGGACTCGAAGTACCGGAGACGACTGCAGCTGAGCCTGCCAGTGTGCAACCTCTTATTAAGCGACTCCACACTAACAATCCCTGTATTCATGGAATTCCGTTTATACCACACAGGCCTCAGGCCTCAGGCTCATTTCTTCAAGTTTATTGTGGCAAACAAACAGGACCAAGCATGGAAAAGCAGCAGATAACTATTCAATAACCCTGATTTTGAAAGATAGCTATTCCACAATCCCAATTCCGTAAAATAACCCATTTCCAAATAATTTTTTTCTTCTCTTCTTAGAACCCCGCTCTTACGTTTCGGAACGTCCGTATCGAGTCACTATCGTTATGTATGAAAGCACATTTCTGGTGAAAAGGAGGCAATATGACCATTCTTGGAAATGTATTCACGTCGCCACACCATAGGGCGTATGTTCGGTTTAGGGTCGCCGCCGAAGCTACTGTACTCTTGGACCGTCTATGGGTTCGTTCATAAATACGCCTCTGCTTATAATCCTCGTCTATACATCTGGTCCTTGTCTGGTGGCCTAGTCCAAACATGCTTATTTCTCTTGTCACGGCGATCGACTCCCTCGCCCTCTCTACATTTCTCTATCTCCTCTTCGCCTTTCGTGACCACAGAAGGCGAAGGGGCTCCCCGTATCCCCCAGGACCTCCATCTTGGCCTATCATCGGCAATTTGCTGGATGTCCCAAAGCTCTCTCCCTGGTTCCTGGTTAGCCTACGCGAATATGTCTAAGAAATATGGTAAGATTGACCTCTCCTCGTGCTGTGTTGCTTCTCTGAACCTTGGTTTATGTTGATTAGGCGATGTCATATGCCTTCAGGTCTTCGGCCAAGCAGTAGTTGTCCTGTGCTCGCCTACAGCTATCAAGGATTTACTCGAGAGGCGTGGAGAGTTGTACGCGGATCGAATGCCGTTCCCGATCTTTGAGCCTGAACTGTTCGCCTAATCTTTGTCTTCCCTCGCCATAGGCGCTGATTCCAATAATGACTCAGAATGGGTGTCGAATGGTTTCTCCCACACTCTAGATTGGGAAAATATTGGCGCGAAGGTAGAAAGTTATTAGATCGCAGCTTCCGTCCTAGTGCAATAGCCTTACATCGGGGTCTGATCGAGGAAAAGACACGCGTATTTCTGGGCCAGTTACTTGCCACCCCGAACGCCTTCCGCGAGCACATCGAACTGTTGTACCCACTTCCACATTCACCTGATAACCGTTGACCCGTATTGTAGCCTTCAAGGAAAAATTGTTATGCGCCTCACCTACGGATATGACTTGAAAGATAACGACGATATGTTGGTACCACCAAGGGGGGTTGTTAACATCACGAAACAGTTCATGTTACCCGGAGCAGCATTAGTAAATGATCTCCCATTTCGTGCGGTTCATTCACTTTCTACTACCATTTGAGTGCCTCATGGCTATATTCAGTCCGACACCTCCCTTCGTGGGTTCCTTGGTTCAAGTATGAACCACTGGTCAGTCAATGTCGGGAGCTGGCATGGAGGACGAAGAACGAGCCTTTTGACTTTGTGAGGAACTCTATGGTATGAATTGGGTGACATTCCAGCAATTTGTCTCTACTGATGGATTGCCAGCGCGCAGGCACGGCTGTACCATCTTTAGCAACTGAATACCTCCAAGAGGCAGACCTTCTGAGTGACCTGGACAGTCAACCGAGGATGCAAGACATCAAAGATCTTCTAGGCTCTTTGTTCATAGGTAATTCCCTGTGTCATCTACGAATATATGTAGCGCTTACATCGAGCACCAGCCGGTTCAGACACTGCATGTGTTCCCACTGTTCCCGTAGCTTGCTTCTTGGCTGACACGCGACTCAGACCACTGCTGCTATGTACTCACTTTTCCTTGCGCTTATCCTTTATCCAGAGGTCCAGAAGCGAGCGCAGGCAGAGCTTGACGCGGTGTCCTCAAGAGATAGGTTACCAACGTACGATGACAAGCCGCGCCTTCCATACATAGAAGCGATGAGCAAAGAGTTAATGAGGTGGCAAATGGTGACGCCACTGGGTGACGGTTCCTCACTCTCATCAAATTGCCATGTGCTAACGTCTAAAAGGTCCCCACGCGACAACTGATGACGACTTCTATAGGGGCTATTTTATTCCAAAAGGTTTGTAAGCGTCCTTCAATGTTTACTGAAGTAATTAACATCCTTTGCTCTGTAGGTGCCGCGGTCATAACTAACGGATGGTGCGCGACAATCATATGTCACATTGACTGTCGAGAAGGTTCTGAGATGGATTGACAGGGCTGTGCTACACAACCCGGAGCTATATCCCGACCCAGAGGCATTCAACCCCGATCGATTCCTCAACGAGGATGGTACGTTCCGCGACGATCCGATGATCCCGCTGGCGTTTGGTGCAGGCAGGCGGATATGCCCAGCACGCCACTTCGTCGACACGACACTCTTCATAGTGACGGCGTCGGTATTGTCTGTGTTCAACGTGACGAAGGCCAAGGACAAGGATGGGAACGATATTCCGGTCGCGGTGCCTCCCCTCGAGTCGATCCTACCCGATATAGCCATGTGAGTAAGCTTATAGCCCGGTCCGTTTGTGACTAATCTGATGAAATCCGTTGGAAGTCAGCTGCCGAAGTTTGGGTGTTCTATTACGCCAAGAGACAAGGTTGCAGAGGACTTGATAAGGGCGAGTGCCTTGGCTTGAACGTAATCTGTGCCACGCATGCTGCGCGGGTGCTGCATCCAATATTCTAGCCGGAGTCACTAGTCATTGTCTACGCGTCTGTCAAGGCGTCTGTGTAACTATGCACCAAGATTCTCAGTAGCTAAGTATGAGTACTTAGATTCTCTGCCACACCGCCTGCACCCTCTCCGTCGACTGCTAGGAACGAGGCTACTGCAGCCTATGAATGCTTCCGTACTTGTACCCAACGACCTGTGGTTCGAATGACCATTATGATATAGCCGATTTGGCGTGTGGCCTCGGCATCTTGTTTGGCATCGCAAAACTCCTACGAAAGTCACAATGCAAAGTGACATATTACAGGTATCGTCACAACGACATGCAGTGCTGCGCAGCGATAGCAGAGTGTGGGTCTACCTACCCGGGGTCCCGGACTCCTACACTCATGGGAAGAACGGTTCGGATTTTGTCTATACAGACAAGATTACGTTGATATAGCAAGGAACCCAAGCCACTTGGCCCATAGAAAAGGTCGTAGTAATTGATCTTTGTGTCCTTGTTTGCGTCAAATGTAAAATGTGGCCAGTGACCAGTTACCTACTTAAGAAGAAAGCAGAAACATGGATTACAGTAACGTCCCTTGTGTCGTTGGCCATTTGTTTCCCGTTGTTAGTACAAGTCATGACATGAATCACATTCCAAGCCTGAGCGTGCCAGTGCCTATACGAATAATACCCACAGAAGGGAACGACCATACTATCACGGCGACCCGATGTACCTCTGTGGACGGCACTGGCTTCATTTGCCCACCATGCTCCGTCAACGTGTCAACATCTGCGGCGTACGATCGCGTTCTTTCCCCTTCCCGATGCAACCTAGAATGGGGCCCTTCCTTCCTTGTCCTTGGCATCTGCACTCGCGCCACAGTCGAGCAGCAAGCGCACAATCTCTGCTCTGCGCTCTGTGCAACGGAGTGCATCCACCCTTGTTCTCGGTATTTGCGTTCGCGGCACGGTCAAACAACAGGCGCACGCTCTTAGCGCTCCATGAGGATGACGCCTCGTGCAACGGGATTCTTCGCGGCATCCACGCTCGCGCCACGGTCGAGCAGTAGCCGCACGACCTCTGGTTTGCCTCTGGATGACGCCAGGTGCAGCGGCGTCCGTCCACACTCGTCCCCAGTATTTGAATATGCGCCACGATCAAGCAGCAAGCACACCATTTCGGCTTTCCCCGAGAGTATGACGCTAGGTGCAACGGGGTCCTTGATTCTCTGCGCGGCCGCATGCGCTAGACCGCTGGCCGACAGTTTGCGTTTTTGTCATATCGGAGTCCACGTGCTATCTAGAGATCCTCCTTTCTCGCTCAAATGGTGGCCAGTGCTATCTCTACTGTATATGCCCGCAAGCTGCTGCATCGCGCATCAGTCACGACATAAGCGCCAGCACTTGCCACCAAGGTCATGTGAGTCGGCGTTCTGACGAAGAGCGAGAGGGAAGCCCGCGATCAAATAATTCGCCTATTCCTGGCTCACGAAGTCGCACATGATAATGCGTATGCGCATGTGGCCTCATCTATTAATACGACACACAATCGAATCAGATCGATTCGTGTGAGCGCTGCCCGGTACCGTGCTGCTATAGATACAAAGGCGTATAGGGGTTCACGAGTCCCGTCAGAACTGCCGCCACTGCAGCGCCCGCCAGTGTGCATCTCGCCCTGCGCCTCGAAAGCATGTAGACCAGATCTTGATCTCATCTACAGCACGTAGGGAAATGCCGAGGACAAGGGCGGAATACAGCACGATGCTCCGGCGAGGCGAGCCGCTGGGCGCCGCTTTGACGAACTCCTATTCGAGTTCCTTCCGACGGGACGAAATGGGCGCCAGGTCCACGGGCGCGAGGCGGTGCGTTATGAATGCACAGCGAGCAGAAAGCAGAAAGTGACATAGCCGGTCACGGAGAGCGCGCTGGTGAGTAGACGGAGAGAAAAGACGATTGACGATCGCGCCGGAAAAGTGCACGAACAACAGCTCGAATAAGAGGTACCTCTCTCCAAACATAGTTTAATAGTGCTCACGCCCAAGCAGCTAGCAGTATGCATTAGAAGAATAGGGGAGGAGAGAATGGACCATGATTTGGGACGACGGCGCAGAGCCACTGGGGTTAGCTGCGGCGGGTACGGTGATGTATGAGGGGGAAACTCGTGATAAATGTGCAGATCCATGAGCGAGAGCAGTCGGCACAAACACGAGTGCGCCTTAGTTAGACGGTCTGCAAGGACAGTGACGTCGGAATACTGTGGGAACAGCTGGCCAAATCACATGATGCGATTTCAAACAAAGTACAGTAACAGACCATCGCTGAGGATCACCGTAACAGCAAAACTCCAACTTGAAGTTGAGGTCGTTGAGTCCGAGTCTGAGCTTGAGTCTGAGCCTGAGTTTGTTTTGTTGGGCCGCAGATGTCCGGTAGCGGGCCGAACTGACGGGCGTAGCGCTGGCGCAGGCACGCGCCACTTACAGTAGGAATTGAGACCAGGTTACGACTCTAACTTGTGAACTTGAAGGACACAGCTTTTTGCCTATCACTCCTGCTGATCTCTGCCCTTAATTTTTGGTGCAACGCGGCGCCTTGTTACCACCCTATGACAACTCCTAGATGTTACGGACAGCCTGATCGCCTGAGCGCCTCGTTAACTTTGCATTAACTAAGAGCTTAGCACTATTCACCGAGGCTAGTACAGATGCAGGACTCATGGTCTCACTGGATCGTTACCGGACACAATCAGCCGTCTAATGGCGCTCTATATCATCAATCAAAAATAGAGCGCCCACACTGTCCAGGTGCTGCGTCCTTGGGCATTATGTCCCGATTGTGACCTGAGTCCTTTCAATTACCGACCGCCATATGATCTCGCTAACGTGGACTTGGCCCTCTTCTGGCAATGCTATACTGCCACCCGATACTCTCCGAGCTTGGTGAGACACTCTGTACTGCAATATGCGATGTCAACTCAGGCTAACTCGCCCGACCGCGTGCTTTCATCGGACCTACTGACTCTTTACGGTTTTATTTGGCCGCTCTTGCACAGGGTCTCGAAGAGTGCTTGAAGCATAAAAGCTCAAAGATGAAGCAGAGCAGTCTCATCGCCAACCCACCAGCCAACGCACTTTCTCTAATAACATCCTCACCATGAAGCTCACTTCCACCATCATCTCTCTTGCGGCATTCTTTTCCGTCGCATCTGCGGACAATGTTCGCTTCAACACTTTTTACGATAATCCCCAAACCTCGCTGAACAACGTTGCGTGCTCTAACGGCAACAACGGCTTGGTCACCAAGGGATTCCCCACCTTCGGTTCGCTACCCTCATTCCCCGGAATTGGTGCCGCCAAAGCCGTAGGAGCATGGAACTCCCCACTGTGTGGGTCGTGCTGGGAGCTAACGTTCGGGGGTAACTCGATCTATATCACCGCCATCGACACGGTCGGGGATGGCTTCGACATCTCACTTGCAGCCATGAACATCCTTACGAATGGGCAAGCACAGAAACTTGACGTCGTCAATGCCCAGGCAACGCAAGTTGACAACTCATTCTGCGGGCTGCCGCCATGACCGGCGTGAGCCTTTCAGAAGTATGCGGCCATTTCACTCAGCTTTGGGTTCCAATCTGATTTTTTTGGAGATCCGTATCTTTTCTTGATATGTTTGGACCGTGGGCTTTTCCGGATCATGTAATAGTAGTCAGTTGCTTACGGACAGACAGTTTGCTACTACAGTACAGTACAGCACAGTACAGTAGACTGTCAGTAGTTGAGATAATCCGAAATCTGGTGCCCTCGATAGGAAAACTGCCTATCAAGTGCGTGATGCGTCTTGGTATTTGCACACCTGGCTCTAAGCCTGGCTCGGACTCAGACCGATGGCCTCCTGCGTAAGTATACGAACCCTTGAACAGGGGATTCAAGTTGATATAGCACCTATTTCCCACGTACTTTCCCTTTATATATTTAACTTTTTTTTTTGACCTCCCTTAAGGCTTAAGTTACGTTTGCTACCCGAAATCGGTAAGTCTTGCCAGTGGCGGCCTGCTCGCCCAACGCGATACCATGCCGCCTCGATCTTTTGCCGACATTCTTGCCTCTATTGTCCAGAAGCCTAAGCGTGCCGCTCCTGAAAATACCCCCTCTAGTTTTAAGGAGGAAATTTTATCTTTTGATGCACCTTTGGATCTTTGTTTGGATCCCACATGCGGACTCGGAACCAAGCTCGGAACTGCATCCTTTGGTGTCTATTCGCTTCAGTCTGTTTATTTGGGCCGACAAACTAGACCGGATCAGCTGGATAACTCTCCGCCTCAATGTTGCTTTGCACTGGAAGGGAGTTCTGCTGCTTCTCGCCGGAGGAAAAACTTAAATAGTACTGTACCATGGAATCAAGGATTGGACTTCAAGCTGTCAAATGGAGCCGAACGACAGAAAACTGGGGAAAGAAGAAAGTCCGAAAATAACAGGCCGTCTATAGTATCGGCCAAGAGACAAAAGGCATCGGATGCGCCCGCCACACAAACCCAGGCGAATACGACTAGGTACGCGTCAATATGAATGCTTTCGTCGTACTCACCACATCAGGAATGTATGTATGCATATGCATATGACACGGGAGCCGGCTTCAATGGGGGGGTCAGGGTTCCGCCGCAGGCTTCGACGCGGACTACGGGGCTCTGTCGGACACTGAGAAAGAGGTATGTGGACTACGCTTTGAAAGAATACCACATACCATATAATGTGCCATCAACTCGTACAAGCCGTTCGAGCAGGAGAAGTACAAAAGACGCGATGCTACGGTGTCTTTTCGTGACTATGTGATAACCTAACTAACGAAGCTTTCGTTTCAGAACAAAGTAGAGACAGTGGCGAACAAAGAAAATTGTATGACTTGAATGCATGTTAATCGCAATCGCCGAGCTGATGGTTGTTAGTTCTCTCGAGTTCCTAAATACGCAACACTTTGTCAACCATGGTCCATCCGCGTCCTCAGGTCTCCTCATCCTCGTTAAATAGACATTTTCCTCGTCCGTCACACTCTCGCTACCAACACGGCCATGCTCTCTTCACTGTATTCATGGGTCTTCTCAACGCTCCTGGGTAAGACTCGAGTCAGCGTTCCCGGTACCGATAACATTCGGCCTCAAGTAGATTGTAAACTCCCTGAACCGCAGTGGAGAATTTTCACGAATTTGGAACAAGTGACCCCATCAAGCGTAAAAGAAATTCTCGGCGATTCTAGATTTTGTCTCAAATCGAGTGTGGTCAAAAATCATGTATTACTCCAGCCAGATGTTATTGAGCTCCTGTCAGATCTCAGGGGCCGAGCGCCGAACGGCAGTGGCATCGACCATCAACACCGTCATGCTCTACCTCCCAAAGTACGAACTCGGGTCTTGCCTCTTGAGACATTTCACAGCCCACTGGAACCAGGTGAGGAATAAGAGCGCCATTCCATGAGAACTACAAGAAACGGCTTGCCTATGAAACTCTACAACAACCACAACCAATCACCAAACTACCCCCCATTACTAGCACCCGTGTCAGCTATCAGTTCAAATTCTGCAGCTTTGTCCATTCTTTATCATTAGTATTGAAATCGACGCCTTTCCCTTTCCACCACTCCCTAGCTCGCTCTCCTGCTCCGATGGCGTCCTCCAAAGCCTCTTCGACGTCGCACATGCGGTACTGCACCGGCAGCCCGCTTTTGTCCCACCACTGGAGCACTTCTGGCCGATTGTACCGTGTCGCGCCGATCAATACGTCTTGGTCATAAAATAGCTGCAACCCGCTGTCCAACCACCACTGTAGCACGTCGATGTGGCCGTGGCAGCTCGCGTGATACAGCGCCTGCCGATCGTATGTGAAGTCGACGCCAGAATGAGCCCACCACGCGAGAGCAGCGACGTGGCCCGCTGCACTCGCGGTGTCCATGACGCGGCCTACCTTGAGCGGGAGACGAGTACGCTGCTCGCGCCACCAGTCGAGCACGGCCAGCTGGTTTTTTGCGGAAGCGTGCTCGAGCGCCGCTTCGGTGTATTCGAACGGTAAGCCCGATTTGAGCCACCATTCGAGAGATTTGACTTGGCCGGCACGCGATGCGCCGTCGATAGCGTCTATAATCGCGCGCGAATCGGGAATCGGGAAGTCCTCCGGGTGCATTTCATGCATGGACTGCCACCAATCGAGTACGTCTACGCGTCCATGGTGCGCGGCGGTGATGAGGATTAAGTGATGGCGAAAAATTTCACCAAAGCGCGAACGACAGTGGCGGTGGAGATATGTGAGAATGTGAATATACGAGAAGCGCACGACGAGTCTCGCGCCAACGGAAGTCGGAGGCCGAAGTGCGGGTTCACAGGAGACTAATAGAGGCAAGAAGCCAGTGAGAAGGGCGTGATCCGTTGGGGAAGCACGAGCCCACGAAAGGGGCTGGGGTAAGGATGTGGGAAGGCCAACGGCTTTAGTCAACTCCCAGTCGCCGACTTGGTCCATAATCTCAGCCATAATTTCGACGGGAAGAGGGGAGATGTACGAAGCTCTGGAACAAGGGATACGAATGTCGTGCATAGAGAACTTCGAGTTCACAGGCTCTACCCCATCAGAGGGGTCGGGAGAGGATGGCCCAACTGATTGGGACAATGGAGTCTTCGACCGAGGAGCAACCGAATGGAAATCCGGAGAGGAGAAGGGGCGCGGGTCGGCGGGTCTTGCATCACCGGCATCTGGGTTACAGATTGTAGATGGAAAGGGGTACAAGCGTAGATCATGGTGGGCGAGCCTAGAGGCAAGTTCTAGCTGCGTGCCTGCCGTGGGTAATGACCTCACGGAACAGAAGAGGTACAGTTGTTGGAAGGTTAGTCGTCGATACGCATCGTGAACGAGGTCAGCGGGGGATGGGGTGAGTGGAGTTAAGGGGCCTCCTTGCTTGCGGTCAGCAGAGCACGACTACAGAGAACATCAACCAGTCAGTCGGACAGGCGTCGTGTGGCCTCGGCCGATTCTAGGTGATGTAATTAGACTTACCCCCAGTTCCGAATCTGACGAGTAGCATTCACAAAACCCTATTCCTGAGTCTGCCACGGATGCTGGACGCGTCTGAAGGGACTGAACCATTAACGGCAATATTCGAACAGCCAGAAGAAATGGGGTGAAGTGGAAGTACAGAAAGAGTCAGGGATGACGCGATGACGTCTGGCACAAATCTATTGGAGGGAGCTTGAAAGAGCCTGGTGCGCTGAGCGGCTAAGCAGATGTCAATGGTCTCAATTACTAAGCAGGGGGGTTCCGGCAAGTTGGTCCACTATAACTTCGTAGCTAGGTCTCTCAACTCAGGGACTATATCAATTCCCTTCCCTTTGATCAGGAAGTCCCTGATGTTCGTCAACGCTCGCACTTCCATCTTTTTCTGCGAATCGCGTGTCTCGGTCCCCATGTGCGGGAGAAGTGTGGCATTTGGGAAGTCAAGGAGTCGCGGATTGACCGAAGGCTCGTTGGGATACACATCCAGGCCAACGGCACCAAGCTTTTGAGAGTCGTGAATCATTTCATCGTCATAGAAACCCTCATCGGTCGATCAGGTACTCACGTGTCCAACTTCCAGTGCCCTGATCAGTGCAGCCTCATCGATGACCTTCCCTCTGGCGGTGTTCACGAGGATCGCGCCTTTTTTGAGCTTCCGAATCATCTCTTCGCTGACAAGACCCTCCGTATCCGGTCTCAGCGGAGCGTGCACGCTCAGCACGTCCGCAAGGCCCAGGAACTCATCCAGTCGTTCCTGTCCAAAATACTCACACCAATCTGGCGCACCCTCCACCTTTTTTCGTGAGTGATAAACGATACGCATCGGGAATGCACGTGCCAGCTCGGCAAGACGAAAGCCAATGCCTCCGAGGCCGAGAATGGCCAGCGTCTTCCCGGTAAGATCGTGGGTGAGGGAGGACGAGATATCGCTCTTCCATCGTCCTCCACGTAAGCTGCGCTCACCCTGTGAGAAATGGCGGAAGGCCGATATCATCAGGTACAGTGCAGTTGTCGCCGTTGCGTCGTCGACGGCAACGGGGGTGTTAGAAACGATAATCCCTACAGAAGGTGCACGAGATATCAGCCTCTTTCCCTTCCAGATAGAGCGTGTGCTAAAAATACTGGCGTCAACGTACCTTTCTTTTTGCATGCGTCGACGTCGATTTGGTCATAGCCCGCCCCATTGTGTCCTATCCACCGCACTCCAGGAGGAAGCGCCTCAATAAGAGCGCGATCGAATACCCCGACATGTTCTGCGGACGTGTTGTTGCGATAAATCGCTACCGTGCCTTCGTATTTCCCCCCTTGGTTCAGATTCGCGAAGAAATCTGCACGGTCGAGGGAGTCCATGCGCTGTAGAATCGAAGAAGTGGGGTGTTATGGGTGAACATGCACGAAAGAAAGAGCCTACTAACAACTACATCAGCTAAACCATGGAACAGCTGCTTTGATTCTTCGTGTGCCCATACAAGATCACCTAGAATGACATGCGATCATTTGGATTGAATCCTCCTGGCAGAGACACCAAGCGTACCACAAATTAATACGCGAGGTAGAGTCATGGTTTCCTGGGTGAAAGTAAGAAGATCAAACGAGCGATATGGGCAACTTATTCAACCCCAGCCCCCACCGACGGCGACATGCCCGTGACCGCCATGCGACAGCATCGTGTTTCGGCAGGGCGGTCCGATGGCGGGGGCAGAACGGTAGTAGAACGAACGGTCAGCACGCAGATGATCGCCGTCGGCGAAACGGGGTCTGAGAATATTGTGTTTGTGCGGGCTCGCTCAAGTGAGCAGGTAACCCGTGATTGAATCCTGACCAGCACTCTGGTGACCCCGTTCCACAAGAATGGGATGGGGTTTATATTCGAACAAAAAAGGTAATCAACGAAACAGTTAGCCTGGGTCCATCCTCAGACACCTCTAAGTATGCTGATGCATAAAACACTCTGCCCTACTTTTGGCTTCCACCATAACGTGTCTTGCGGCCCCAGTCGAAGGGAATATAACGGTATTTGATCATGTGCCTGTGTGGAACAGTTAAGGGCGGATCGGAGCAAGAAACGATTTCACTGACTGTAACTGCCTTCTCATGGTTAACACGAATAAGACACAGAAATACATCACAAGAATTGGCCAGTAAACCGGGACATCAAACACGGTCGAAAATGTCATAAAGAAAGAAATCAAGGTTGCACGTGTGGTGGACAGCCTGCACACGATGTAAGGGTCATGGTCAACTGCTGCGGGGACCACGCGTGGTAAAGGGAAATCGCACCAAAATTGCCATTCCGGAAGCCGGCGAACGAATGGACGAAACTCGTCGTCACGGCTACTGGGAAGAGGCGAAGGAATATCGCCTTCGCCTCCCTCCAGCTCGTCTGCCATTAAGTCATCCTGAAGGGATGGGTCGAACTTTGGTTGTAAAAAGGCAAGAAGCAAATTCAAGAGGTAGATTGCATGTGCATCTACGAGTGATAGCAAGCATTTTAGTAGTCCTTCACTCAAGAAAAAGTCAACGCACAGCAGACTAAAAATAATGATGTCAATAATAATGACAAGTCGAAGAAGAGGCCGACATACCAATGTACCACTGAGTACCCAGCAAAAAAAAGAAAGTACTATGGGTAAGTAACAGGCCTCAAGGATGGTACAACGAACACGTACGCCTTGCGCATACACGATACGTAGCTCAAATAAGGCGACTGTTACGGTGGTCCCAATCCACCGGTACAAAACATGCGGTGTAACACGGTCGAGAAGTTGCTGGTATTGTCGTTTTATGCGGGCATACGTCGCTGGGATATTTTGAAGTGAACCTGAAGTTTCTCCAGTTGCCTCTGAAGACGACATCATTTGAGCTCCGGTCTTCGGATAGATGTTTCCCCTTTTTTGAGAATTATACGAAAATTATAATAGCTCGGGAAAGGAGGGGATTGGTACGAGGGAATGGGAATGTACGGGGAGAATTGGGAGTACAGGTGAGAGGTGTCGGTGACGAGCGCAAAAGAACCTGTATCGCCGTGCTTACGTAACAGTGGCGGTATCCCAGTCATTGCCATGACCGTGACCGCAGGTGTCCATCGTTGTTGAGCACGTACTTGTCCATCTTTCGGACCCCTGCCCATCACAATCAAGTTCATCTTCTCCCTTATTTGTTGCCTTACAAGGGCCGCAAGGCTCAGGAAAGACATTTCTCACTGAGCACGTCAAGCGCTCACTCTCTTCTGCGGATGAGCGACATCCCGCCCTCCGCGTAGCTACTCTGTCGATCGACGACCTCTACCTCCCCCACACACAGCTGAAGACCGTCGCTTCTTCAAACCCGGGAAATGCGTTATTACTCGGTCGTGGCCAGCCAGGCACGCACGACATCGCACTTGGTCTCACCCTTCTCCGTTCACTGAAGGATATAAACCGCTCGCCGACGGGTCATTTGCGCATCCCGCGCTTCGACAAGAGTCTCTTTGGTGGTGAAGGAGATCGCCTTCCTGAGTCTGAGTGGACGCCGATCCATGGTCCCTTAGATGTTGTACTGCTCGAAGGCTGGTGTGTGGGATTCTACCCACAATCGCGCCAATACATCGAGCGGCGCATAAATCAGATACCACTCGGACTGGAACAGACGTTTGACGTCTCTGCGTATACCCTGGAACATATACTCGACGTGAACCAGCACCTCGCAGAATACGCAAAGTGGTGGGATCTCTTTGATGTCTTCGTCCAGGTGCGCATACATTCTTCTTGGTCGTCCACCCACGCCTTAGTTACCCCACGTGTCGATGGACTGGGAACAAACAGATCGCTCCTCCAATCGAGAGTCCATACGTGCACATATATAAGTGGCGATTGGAGCAGGAGCACGCGATGAAGGCTACCACAGATGGAATGGGTATGACTGACGAGCAAGTCAAAAAGTAAGCCCGAGTCTTCTTGGACCTCTCTCCGAAACATGGCTTACGATCGCTCGTATAGGTTTGTCGATCGTTATATCCCAGGATACCACTTTTTTGAAGCGGGAGTCGTGACTGGTGGACACGACCCCCAGACGGGATCTCGACTTTCCCCCCCTTGGTTATCGAACGGAGAGACGCAAGATTCATCCCTTAAATTTCTCCGCATCACCATCGATGGGAATCGCGAAGTGGTGGACGTCAGCACGCGTTAGTTGCTGGGTGTATTAACACGAGGGTGTTACATGAATGCCCGAAGCTTGACACCCTCTCTTCCTATCAGACCCAGACCCTAGATCGGCGTAGTGGACCAATACACCGGAGCATTTTTCCGATGCCGTGTTCGTGACTCTTCATTGAAATTTTCATGTACTGCGTTTCACTTACGTTACGTTTGTCTCATTTATCACGAATCCATCTTACCATGTACTCTCACGAGGAATCGCAATGACCCATCTAAAGTGTTTGTGACAATTCTGTCTCATATTCTCCTCTTAAAGGTGATACTATCGTTAGTCCTGTTGCAACACCTATAGATGCACGTCTAGCTCTACATTAATACATCTGAGTACAAGGGAACCCAAGTGAACTACGGGGAAACCCATGCCACGGAGAAAATATGCTGGGGGCAAAAGCCGAAGTCCGCAAACGACGGCGAAATCAAAACGGCCAAGAAAACGGCATGCACTACTGATGAAAAATTCAATGAAATGGCGCCTACGTCTGGCAAAATTGGGGATTCCGCGACAACAACCGCTTCCAGACTATCTTTCTACTGTAGCACGCCAGACTCATGTCTTCGAGTTTGTGATTACAGTTAATACTGTAATATGGTTTGCGATTGTGAGGACTCGGATTGGATGGACTCCGGCCATCCGGGCCGTCGGTGTTCTGAATACAACGACCATCATCGCGGCACGGCACCCAATGCCCAAACGACTACGCCTTAAGAGGACACCAGCCGAGCAAGCGGAACATGACTTGCGCAAGGCGCGTAGAGCTACCAAGAAGGCTACTTCCAAGCAGCGTGGCGTGCGTGGTACCGACCTCGATTCAGCATCGAAGCATTCTGGTGGCCTGGATGCTGAGTTTGACTTTACATCCCCCGATCCTGGCCCGTCTACCTCACACTACGGCGCCGGCGCTACGGCAGAAGATGAGCGCTTCCAGCAGAATGCTGTGGGACGCACTTGACGATGACAATGACCGACTAGACGGTATCGAGGCCCGACTGAACGAATATGCACACGTGCCGCGGCGGTGGAGAGGAGTCGGTCCGCGGGAATACAATCTAGACAGCACGGGTGGACAAGATGACGACCCCAGATTCATGAATGACGACGAGTATGCTGAATGGGTGCGAGTGGGTATTTGGTGGTGAGTCGACTGCTTCTATTGATATCCACACATAGTTCGCGGGCTTAGCCTCGGATACAGGAAGCGAAATGCTGAGGCATATCGCCAGGAGCAGCATCGAAAGGCTGCTCAAGCTGCGGCGTGGATTGAAGCGGCGCGTGTCCTTAAAGCGGAGGATGACGCCCGGAGGCGCAAACGCGAAGATCGCGAACGCAAACGGCAGATGGACGCCCGAGATACCTATGATCGGCGCTGGGTGGAGCTCCTCAACTCAAAATCGGTGGATCTAGGCTTTGGAGACGTACCATGGCCCGTGCGAGGCAAAGTAGAAATTGCACAGCTGACCACAGAGGCCATATCTGCGTTCCTCTTCCCATCTGGCTCGGGTGTTGAAAGGGGTAGGACGCGGAAAGAGGTACTAAGGGAGGCGATGCTGCGTTTTCATCCGGACAAATTTGAGGGGCGGGTGATACCACGTATACGGCCGGAGGATAGAGATCCGGTAAGAGAGGGTGCCAATGCCGTTGCGAGGGCCGTGATGGGACTGATAACGCTTGATTCGGGGATTGTTCCCCCGTAGACCGTTACATAATCACCATTTGTCGACTAGTTTTTTGTGATGTGAAGCGAACAGGGAAACTCTCACACTTTGTTTTTCCCATCTCTTTGCCTTGAACACCTTCCCCTCCTCCTCCGCGACCCCTCCCCTTTGCTGCTGTCAGATTCACATCTCCATCCCTCGCTGCTGTGTAGCGGAGACGGTATACCCTCGAACATACCATGACCAACATCAAAGATGTTTTCAATCAAAATGCTGACTCGCGGTCGCTGGCGCCCGCCGCCGTTGGATCTCAGGTCTTACTGATGACCATTGTCTCTGTACGTCTGTCGGCACCTCTGCAATATAGCATCGGTATTCACCTCATGCTCTAGGTGGTTACTATCGTTTTGTTCAACGTTCTCCGCCCGAATAATAAAGTGAGTGCTTTGTCTGACCAGTTCATTCATCTATATATGTGCTCCCCTTAGATCGTTTACGAGCCCAAGGTCAAGTATCATGTCGGTGAGAAGAAGCCCCCACGCATATCGTCGAGCATTTTTGGCTGGGTTTCCCCACTCCTTCACACCAAGGAACCTGAGCTAGTCGACAAGATTGGCCTAGACGCGGCAACCTACCTACGCTTCCTCCGCATGATGCGAACAACCTTCACCCTAGTGGCCCTGGCTACCTGCGTCGTACTTATTCCCGTCAACGTCTCATATAATCTCAGTCATGTCGACTCGTCGCAACGTGACGTTCTTTCCATGCTCACCATTCGTGATGTTGGCGGTAATTTTCTCTGGGCTCACGTCGGTATGGTGTATGTTATCACGGGGATCGTTATTGTCGTCGTTTGGTTCCACTGGACTGCTATGGTCCGCCTTCGCGCTCAGTTCTTCCGCTCCCCAGAATACGCCCAGTCTTTCTACGCCCGTACTCTAATCGTCACGCGCGTATCAAAGAAACTTCAGTCCGATGAAGGTATTCGGGCTATCTTCGATTCTGTTCAGGTACCTTATCCTACTACCTCTGTGCACATCGGCCGTCGCGTGGGAAACCTTCCCCATTTGATCGAGGTGCATAACAACACCGTTCGGGCGTTTGAACACGTGTTGGTGAGATATCTGAAGGGGGGCAAGATGGGCAAGAAGCGGCCCACCATTCGTATTGGTAGCTTTTTGGGAATAGGTGGCCAGAAGAGAGATGCGATCGATTATTACACGTGTGTGATTTGCGAACTTTTCTGTCCTTAGACTGATCATTTTATGAACAGTGAAAGACTAAAAGTGACAGAACAGGCCGTCGAATCATACCGAACCCAGATCGACAAGCGTAAACCAGAGAACTATGGATTTGCATCTATGGCTGCTGTCCCATACGCACACATTGTTGCCCAATTGTTGGAACGCAAGCACCCAAAAGGTTCAGATATCGGCCTCGCCCCCAACCCTAAGGATCTTGTCAGTGAAGACATGCTAGCTGTGACCGCGATACTGATGATGACCCGCATAGATCTGGGAAAATCTGAGCAAGTCCCAAGCTGAGCTGTTCCGGAAGAAATCGATGGGGTGGTTCTTCCTTACCCTCATTGCCTTCCTCAACACCGTCCCGCTCTTCGTCCTTTCGATTCTTGCCAATTTATCGTCTGTGCGTATCGTACCTATCCATACGGGTTTTCTTCCTCATCGTGTTCTTGAAGATTGCCAGCTTCGTCCCATTCCTTTCAAACTGGCAACAGTCTTCCCCCACTTCCTTCAACATCGTCTCTGGTGTATTGCCCCCGGCCGTGTCTGCCTTTTTTGGTTTCTTCTTGCCCATCATGATGCGCTGGATTTCGCAGTATCAGGGTGCTTTGACACAATCTCGTTTAGATCGCGCAGTTGTGGCACGCTATTTCGCGTTCTTGGTGATCTCACAGCTCATCATATTCACCCTCATTGGCGTCGTCTTTAGTTCGTTCCAAATATCCTGCGTCGAGTTTAAAGTACTGATCATTACGGCAGACTCGGTAACACAAATCATCAAGCAGATTGGGCAACACAAGAGTTTCCACGATATCCTGAATAACATCGACAGTACGACCCCAATTTCATTGTCGCAATCATTCAAGCGCTGATCATATGCATGCATTCCAGAACTCCCTGCGACGATAAATCAGACGTACATCAATCAGGCTTCGTACTGGCTGACGTTCTTCCCGTATGTTCTTCCCTCGCAGTACTGTGCTGAATGGTGCTAAGGTCGGATGCTAGTCTGCGAGGCTTCCTCGTAATTTTTGACCTGGCGCAGATCGTCAACCTCCTGTGGATCTCATTTAAGACGCAGTACGTGTCCCCCGACGTATTCTCCTATGTCTGCTTAAGTGGCATGGATGCGATTAGCGTACTCGGACGCACTCCTCGAGACCATCGAGATTTTACGCAACCACCAGAGTTCCAATATGCAATTTATTAGTGCGTATTCCCTCGATCATAGAATTAGCGGATCCTCTGACTTCTTGCTTATATCAAGCTCTAATATCGTGAGTCATGTATCGCCGCGTCTCCTGCATAATTCTAACATCACTTCGTAGCTATTTATGGGTACTGTTGGTCTTGTTTTCGCTCCCTTGGCACCTCTGGTCGCTGTCGGGGCCGCTATTGTGATGTGGATTAGTTCATGGGTTTACAAGTACCAGTTAATGTTCTGTTTTGTCTCGAGAGTTGAAACTGGCGGTGTAAGTCCCTTCGGCGGTCAATATGCTCCACAACTAACTTTATGTTGTAGCGTCTTTGGAATCCGATTGTCAACCGCCTCCTTGTCTCCGTGATGCTGATGCAGGCACTTATGTTGCTAAGTGGGTCCGGTTCTTGTCACTCTAGCTTGTGTCACTCACGTATATTCAACTAGCAATGGGCCTGCAGTACGGTTGGAGGTCGTTCGCGTGGGTTGCTGGTATCCCACCTTTCATCATCGTGATCCTATTCAAGGTCTACATCGACCGTGTATTCGCTCGTCCGTTCAGGTACTACGTCCCAACCGAGGCCGAGCTCCGTAACGCACAAGTTCATTCGCAGCGCGGTGATATCAAAGGGAACCGCCTTGAGAAGCGCTTTGGTCATCCTGCGTTGCATGCAGAGCTCTTTACTCCTATGCTGCACGCCAACATGATGCCGCTCCTTGCGCAAGTATACAGCGGACGGCTAGACAGCGAACAAGCGAAAATGGGAGAATACGGCGGACAACAGTTGGACGCGCGCATACTGCCAGGTGGCATCAAGATCGCAGGCGTGGATCAGAGTGACCTCGATTATGATCCTATTCTGTACCGACGCGACCGCGGCGAACTCGACTGGGACCAACGGTCAATGGCGACTGCACTAGACTCGACGGTGAATTTCTCCGGTGGGCGGAATTCTCCTGCGCCATCGCTCCCTGGATATGGCCGATATCTTTCTCAAGGACCACCTGGCCGGGAAAGCGAGATCGAGCTTGCGCGATTCGACCCAGACCAACAGCCATTACTTCCTGCGACTCTCATGGCCGGCCATGGTCTAGGGGCGAGTTCACATTCCTTACCCGGTTACTCCTCCCCACACCCACCGTACGCAGACCCGGCAGTAACTCAGTACCCCCCACCACCAGGCATTGCGTACCATGGACGGGTCCCTAGCAACGAAGGATTCCGCGAGGCTCCCACGCACCGGCCGTATCACGACCGGGGATCATCAGGATATTCATATAATTCTGGGCGTGAGTCGCCTAACCCTAACATGGCTGGCCGTGGCACCTTCCGGTGATCGCATACCTTTGTGACCCCACTCTGTTCACACTTACTATTTTGTATTGGCTCCCTCCCGTCGTTAATACTTTCTCTTTACTTGTGCCCTCGCTCCTGTCGCTTGTATTAGCCAGCTTGGTAGCCCACCACTCACGGACACGGACAATCATTTCATTTACGTCCTTCCTTATGCCACATTGCACTCTCTTACTTTGACGAACTCATTCTCTCATGGACTGCGCGTTGCACAGGGGCCTTGCCATGCTTGCAGGTATCGCCCTCATTGGTACTTGTAAGGACCTGCTAGTTATGTGTTGCTATCTATATAAAGATATATTGCCGAATCACTGCGCCATCATCTTCGTTCGCCGTCCGCCGTCCAGAGAACAGGGGAAGATTACATGCATACATTAGAAGCATTGGGTAAGTATAGCATCGATGTGGTGAGTTGTGAGGCCAGGATTCGAGAGTAATTTAGTAGTTGCCGCCAACGAGCCGCCACAATCGCTCGCGGATCGTCCGCTTCTTCCCTTCCTGGTCAGACTCCTCCTCAGACTTTTCCGCTTCGACCGCCGGCTGGGGCTTCTCTGCGAGCTCGGGGAATGGGGTCTGGGAATTTTGACGCGCGAGGTGGAGAATGCGCTCGCGGCGGGACATTTTGGGGCCAACCGGATTTTCTGTGCTAACTGGTTCAGTCGAGGAAGGTGCGAATGTCGGCGCGACGGTGACAGGATCGGGAGTGGCGGGAGTGGCGGCAGCAGTGGCAGCGGCAGCAATGGGTGCGAGGTCGTCGGTCGTATGAATGTCGGCATCGCTTTCGGGGACCGTGGTGGGCCGCGGCGGCGTGAGGGAATGAGATAGCGGGATGATAGGCGTCCACTCGCGGGAGGTCGCGATCGGGGTGACGTTTACATTCGCCCCAGCCTCCAATTCGCTGGCTCGTTCGTCCCCCGACGACGTCGTCTCTGTCGCGTTCGTGTCGGGCGTGGTGGGCCCCGCGAGAGCGCGCCACTTTTCGCGCGCGCGGAACAGGTTCGGTGTGTGTGGGCCACGAGCGGCTTCTGGCGAGAAACCATCAAAGGCGAGCCAGGAGGCGGCAAACTCTGGTATCAGCGCTTTGTCAGGGAGGGACTTGTAAAGTGGAAATCGGCGCTGGAGGACCTCGCCCGGGCCGACCCCTGTGTGTGAGACGAACGTGAGCATATTGTGTAGCGCCACCGCGTACTAAAGACGTACGGGCCCATTCGACGCGGACCTCCACGGTTTTGTAGCCGTCCGCCGCGTCAGCCGCATCTGCGAACCCTTCGTCTTCGGCGGAGGGCTGAGGTTCGGGAGGTTCCCCCTTGCCCGTCGACAGCCCCAATGCGCGTAACATCTCCTCAACCCCGACATGGCCATCTCCCTCTGGCAGGTCCGGGACGTGGACGTGAAGCTTTGCTGACTCCTCTGGATGACGCTTACGCACGTCTGCGTTGTCAAAGACAAGCCAAAAGTACGGTTGAAAGACCGTTACGCAGGCAATGTCCTGTGGAAAAGGCATCTGGTGAGTGAAAGCATGGCGGCTTGAACGCGAGACGAACCCTAGGAAATATGACTTCCCTCGCAGGCCCGTATTTCTCCTGTATAGCGTGGGCTATGGCCAACCCCTCTGCAGAGGAGCGTATCTCATCCCAAGGATAGACAAACATGCACTCTGCGCTTGAGCTCGCAAGCCGGCGTCGCCGTTTTTCCACATTGGTGAGCGGTATGTCGTCGGATTGTTCTGCGCCGGCGTCGGGAGAACTAGCACTGGATGCTATCGTGGAAAGTGCACGCGCATGGCGAGAGATTCCTTTAACTCCTGTAGATCTCGAAAGAGCCAGCATCGATGTGCTGGAAGTGTAGCACGTCGGATGGGGCGGCTACCACAGCTGCCAAACCGTGACCCGCTCTGACCGGCCAAGTTTGGCAATTTTTTCTCATCAGCTTTCCTCCGGCTCTGGACCGGTCCGGCTGCCGAGCCGCGCGACAACCCAAGATTTGCTTCCTTCAGGCATGTGCTTGCCGTGCAGCCATGTCCAATAACCTCGACGCGTTCATCACGCACAAGCTACCCTTACCAGAGCCCCTTGCAACATCTACCGAGATATTAGACCGCCAATCCACCTTTGTGGCATATATTTTCCGGGCGTCTACCCCCGAGATGGCCCGTAGCATACACTCACATGTCCGTCAAGTCCTTCATGCGAAGCGTCCCGCTTCACACGAGATCATGGCTTGGCGCTGTATGGTCTTGAAAGAAGGTCGAACAGGATTAAGAGGGGACGATGATTTCAAGATTGAGGAAGGCAGCGAGGACGATGGCGAGCAGTGGGCTGGCACTCATGTCCTGAAGGTGATGCGCTCAGAAGCAATTGTGGACGCTGTGGTTGTTGTCAGTCGTTGGTAAGATTACATGTCACTCGACTTTGCCATGAGATCGTAATTTGAGCCGCGCCTCCCCTTATTTTTTAAAGGTACGGCGGGACCATGTTGGGACCAATCCGGTTCACCCATATTCAAGACTGCGCGCGCGAAGTGTGTCAGGTTTTCAGGGTAGAAGATGAAATGCAAGATTGCGTCTCGACGCTGAAAAATCTTGACGATATCCTCGCCGATCTACGTGAAGAGCTCGCCAATGTCAAAAAGGCGAATCGCCAATCTCCAGATTCAAAAGCAAAACCCCACACATCAAAGAAGGATTATTCTGCACTTCAAAAGAGTCTGGATATGGTCAAGGCAAGACGGCAGATATCAGCCCGAGAAAAGGCGATTGAGAGCGTCAAGAGGCTTATCAACGAGGAGAGATCCTCTGCCTAGCTGGACGAGTCGATCATCTGGAGCCATGGTCTTTCTATTTACCGAAGTGAGGCGATGGACAACATTCCGCGACTTGGTTGGGGCGCTTTTTATTTATTTTTCTATCAAACTTTACTTCACAGTTTGCTTAAAGGCGCTGTAGGGTAAGTCTAGTCACAGAGCTCTTGCCCACAGCCAGCGATGTCAAACACTGAAAAGTGATCAGCTTACTTAGGCCCAACTATCACTTTTGTCCATCAACTCGTGCTTTCTCGCTATATGATCTTGCTGACATGGCAGAAGATCGGCTTTCGTATTGTACCCGACTTTATGTAGCCTCCTACATTGATCGGTAACTCTTATTCTCTGCCGCCTTGACACAACGGACTGACTTTCTTCTTCTAGTGCTGACATCGAAAGCGGGAGAGCGCTCGGCTTCGTAAGACGTCGAAACAACAGCTACTTGTTTTCTCCTCGAGGTATCAAGGTGGTATATCCCTGTTATCACCGTACGGCCACATCAGCTTCCTCCCATAACATCGTGCCTTTACGCTCGACGTGAGGGCAACGTTGTATGCTATATAGCTCTCTCTATGATATGCGACGGCGCACAGTCACGCATTGCGTTAAAAGTATTTGAAGTGCCATCAGTAAATGAATCGAGCGCTTGACGAATTCCTAGAATATCGTCAAGGGGCTTGACGACGTATACGGCATTCAGGCAGGTACACTAGGCTCTACGGCATCGAAGTGGGACTGCGTGTCAGCCGGGGGATGCGGCTTTGCGTGCGACGGTATTCAAGCGACGGGGTGTCCCTGGTGGTACGGCGACATTGTTGGATTTATAAGTAGAGTACACGATGACTGAATGACGAAATTTCGTAGAGCATGAGTCATACAGCCAGACAGACGCCGACTCTCGAAGGGCCGCGACTGCGACCTCACCGCTCGGCGGAAGTAAACTTACTCGCCCTTGACGTGCACCAAGAACTCAAGCACCCTTTCACGATTTGCCGCAAACATTTCCTCCAGCTCCGTTTGCGTCAAATATTTGTGATCCTCCCAGTGGAACCCTGGGATGACGACTTCCGTGATGAGGCACCCGGTGCGCTCCAAATCGGGGCCCTTCAGGTCTACGTCTAGCAGTCGCGACATCTTCCACACCCCGGTGCCGACAAGTAGCTGACGTTGTTCACCGGCTGATGCATTTGGTCCCATCACAACGCGCTTGATGGCCGGTAAGCCCCCTTTTTCCGGGGATGGCGTGATGAGGGTGTACTCAGCACGGCCAGTGTGGTGCACATGCATTGTCTTCAAAGCGAATGAGAAACCCCCAGGTCCATTGACCGTAAAAAACGACGCACGATTGACTTGTTCATATGGATTTTCCCGCTTGGATTATCCGCAGTCAGGAGATAGAATATAGTCGTTGAAAGTGAGCGTAGCGCTCCGTCTGCATAAGGGCTCGGGGTCTGCACATCCTGTCGATCCGTCTCCACAAAGAATCCTGTAATCGCATTAATGCACCACCCAAGGCAAACAAGTCAAACACCTACCCCCCTCTGGGTGTGGGATAAGCCCAAGGTCCTTAATAAGCTCAGCAGTGCGTGGCGAGGAGGAATAGTCCATTGTCTTGCAAGGGGGTGGACGAGGTGATAGCGCTTTTCAGGTCTATTTAAGGTTCCGTTCGCAAATTTGATTGCGCATTTTGCCATGTGTAGAGAAGACGAGTTGAGCCGACATCGCAATAAAACAAATCAAAATTGAGGCGCTTTCCAGATTCAACATTCATAATGTAGTTCCGTCAGAGATGACCAACCCTTCCACTCAGCTTTTGGCGGAACTCGTGAGGTATGCACAGCTTCGAGTTCGAGTCAAGGGTTCGAGCCTTGTCACCTAGCCGGGTTGTGAAATCGTTCTCCCTTTTTTCGATGACTTCCGGAGACGAGAACCAGTGTTTATAGCACAGAATATGCATAGGTGGCAACCCCAATCCCAGTTATGTAGGCCCTTGTGTAGACCCAGAACGGCCATGGGAGTCGAAGAGAGTCGAAGGGAGAACGGAAGACGGGCCGGGATGGCCTTCGGGACAACATGGCAGCGCATGACACAATGTGGGGAACCTGGACCCGAAGCCACCAACATCAACGGTGAATGGCCCCCAAGCGTGCTGGTGCCCGCTCCCCATCGCCCTCTCTGAGTTCAACTGCGAGTCCGGTCCGGCGTCCTCCGAGACGTGCCAAAACCGCGCCGGGAATCCTCGCCTCCTACCGCTTATTCATTCTCCATACCAAGCTCGCGCACAAAGACATATCCGAGCTCCATGACCTCGCAGAAAAGGCAGATGCTGACCTCGTCAGCTCCCCGGATGAAGCGGATGTCGTTGTCACCGCCATTGGCATGCGCAAGCGCCTAGAGCGCCATATCGACTGGAACCTCGCGGTCAGTGACGGTCTGTCCTTGTTTCGGTCGCACACCCTGATCTGGTGATGACGGCCGCAGAAAACAAAGGCTTTGGTAACGCCTGATTGGCTGCGCGACTCTGTGGAGCAAGGGCACCCCCTGCCGTGCACGGACTACGCCGCTTTGTCGGACCTAAAAGAGGCCACCGAGGAGCACTGTCCGCGTAGCAACTCCCAATCCGCAGTGACTGCGCTTTCTAAGTCCGGGTCTCTGTCCACTTCTTCCCGTCCACCTTCACGAGCGACACATACTCCTCCGGCGTTTCTGCTCCCTCCATCGAAACCCCCTTCACCAGTCGAGCTCGATCATACTGCCCACTTCTGCTGCTCGCGCGCGTCGCCCCTCGTATGCCCGAACCAGGCTTTGTGCGCCGAGTTCGATATTTTGAGACGGAGTCGTGCGCTTGAAAGTAATGAGCGGAGTGCGCTCAGTTACGCCCGGGCCATCGCGGTGAGCGTGACCTCACTTCACTTCAGCCTGAACTTAACCTGCATCTTCGACAGGCTATCAAAGGTACCTGAATACGTGTCCGATGGCCGACGTGCATCCACTTACTGTCTATTTAGCATTCCCGCGAGTGATCACTGAAAGCGAACGCAGAGATGTGCAGAAACTACCTTTCATTGGTACGAAAGTGTTTCAAATGGTGGGCTGCGCGCGATTAGACCAGTATGCATTTGCTTACTCTGGGGCAGATTGACGAGTACCTTTTCACTGGGCACATAGCCGAAGTTGGTATGTTCTCCCGTTTTGCCTTCGACGACGTGCGGCCGGATTGAGGCGCATAGCAGAGGAAATAAGGCAATCAGAACGTTTTGCTTCTTTATCGCTGTTTGCGTCTATCTATGGCATCGGACCGACCACGTCACGCAAACTGTACGACCTTGGTCTGCGCACCCTGCGTGATCTAGAAGCTTATTACGAAGTCGACGCTTCTACGCCAGTGGAGCACAGCGGCAGTGCTGATATGGACGTCCGGATCGCGCTTGGCCTGCGCGATGACTTCCAGCAGACGTGCGAACCACGGCCTATCGCCGAAACCACGTGCTGATACACTCACAGCATCTCGCGCGAAGAAGTTGAGGCCATCCACGCGACAATCATGGACCATCTCAATGCCGTTGAGCCTGGCTGCGTCAGCACCCTTGTTGGCGGGTATGTGTCTTGCTTCCCATTGACTGGGTTTTCTCAGACTTGGCGCCACAGATACCGTCGCGGGAAGCCTAGTAGTAACGACGTTGATATCGTGTTTACGCATCCCAACAAGACGTCGGCCAAAGGTCTCTGCACCAAACTCGTCGAGCGCTTGCGATCTGCGGGTCTAGTAAAGTACGTTTTGCGTACGTATCGCCTTGCCAGCATCTGCTTCGACGTACGTTGACGCACGCAGACCTTTCCTCATTCCACGAGCACGACGCTTTACGTACTGCACAATGGGACTCTCTTGAGAAGGCACTCACGGTGTACCGACCACACAACGGCTTGCACCGAAGGGTCGACCTCATTTGCGCGATCCCCGAGACATACTGGACCAGCTGTTATTGGGTGGACGGGTGGAACTATGTTCGAGAGGGACTTAAGGATGGCCGCGAAATCGATGTGTGTTCACTCTTCTTCTGCCGCCCGGATGAAAGCAGGCTAATCTCGGTCTCTCTGCCAGTGGGCTAAAGTTTGATAGTACGGGGATGTATGTTCATTAGTACCTTGACATTTCTGGAAGATGCTGATGCAGAGTCCCCTTAGCACGCGGCGGCGCGATTCCAAACTCTTTTATCCACGCTCCGAAAAGGAGGTGTTTGACATCATTGGCCTACCATGGGTCGACCCAACCTTACGCAATACGGACGCCTGAGCAGTTAACCGAGCGTGTGTATTCCGTCCCCTGTTCGGCTTGTAAGAGTTTCGCTGTATTGCTATGCTGTTGTATTTATTTTGTGTGCTTTATTGAGTTCGTAATAGTTTTCTCCTTACACTGCGCACTTTATGCGAAGGCTTGGATACCTGTGATTGCTCGACCGAGTATGAGAGTATGGATATCCTGCGCCTAGATTAAGAAATGCAGGGGCTGCATGAAGGTGCTCACTCACAAAGGTGCCTTCATATGTATTGGTGATTTGCAGATTTGCGACATGTCGCCCTATGTGATACCTGGGATGACGACGGCTGTGAGCACGACAAGAAGAGAGCGTGTGAACTGCCACGCTCACTCATCCGAGGCCGCGTTTCCACCAATGATGTCCCACAGGACACGTGCGTGATGAAGGGCCTTCCCACAGTTATTTCGCTTGACGATGCTGACCATCTCGGCCACGAGACGACCCTCGTCCTTCAGCCGACCAACACGCAGGCTCGCCTGTAAACCCAAGGCAATTTCCGTATGCGCATCGGCAAGCTTCTTCTGCACGAGCTGGAAGGACGCGAGCGGTTTCTTGAACTGATGCCGCTCGAGTGCGTACTCTCGGGCCTGCGAAAGACAGGCCTCGAGCGCACCCATCACTCCCCAGGAAATACCGTAGCGCGCATTGTTGAGGCAGGAGAAGGCCGCGCCGAGGCCTACTGCACCGGGCATCAGTGCATCGTGAGGGACCTTGACCCTGTCCATGAATATGGACCCTGTAGTCGAGACGCGCAGCGCGGCCTTGTTCTTGATCTTGGGCGTAGAAAGTCCCTGCACGCCCTGTAATGACGCCGCTGTCAAGAAGCATACGGCCTTGTTTAAGTGGTCCTACCTTTTCGAGGATGAACCCGCGCACTTTACCATCCCACTTGCACCGTGCCCAGATGATGTGTATATCGCTGTAGGATCGAACACTTGGGCAGGAAGTTTAGAAACGATATCGCGACAACTTACGCGATAGGAGAGTTGGAGATCCATGTCTTGCTCCCGTGAAGAACGAACCCCCCGTCTGTTTCCTCGGCAGTAGTCTCCATGCTAGCGGGGTCAGAACCGTGATTGGGTTCAGTGAGTCCCTTGAGATAAATGAATTGTATGCCTCAGCGAACAGAATTAGAATTCAACGGACAAAGCTCCCAATGAGTTCGCCCTTGGCTAAAAGACTGAGTCAGTGCTTGCCCGAGACATGACATATTAGATGTCGGTGGTGCTGACCGAGTGCGGCTAGGTACTTCTCTCTCTGCGCCTCTGTGCCGAATGCATATATGGGGTGCATGACGAGCGAAGACTGCACCGAGGCAGTTGAACGATAGCCTGAATCAATGCTGCTCGCGGCAGTCAGGAGAGTATGGGAGGGCAACAAAAAAAAAAAAAAAGATCATGCCTCTCAATCTCCCGCGAAATGAGCCCATAGGCAACACTACTAACGCCTGCACACCCGTATCCCTGAATGGTCGGTCCTAACAGGCCAACAGCACCCATTGCCGAAATGGTAGACTTGTCGAGTTCTGTGACAACGATATAGCATGCTGGTCCCCATCACACATTCAATAACGCACCCTCGGTTCGGTTGGCCTCGAGAACACGGGGAGCGAGGTATTCCTACTGGCGTTCCTGTTAGCTTCTGCGAAGCTGTGGAAAATGATTGTACATGCTCGACAAAAGTCTCGTGCGGTGTCTCTAGGGTACATTTCTGGTCAAGATCTACTACGGGAGTCAAGCGAGCGCATACCGAATGGCTATTTCGTCCTCAGAAAGTTGGCTCTCGATGTCTAGTGGGTCCTAAAGCAAAGAACGCCATTTGGAATGTCACTACCACCTGCATAGACGAACTGACCTCCCAATGAAATACGGGCTTGTCACCAGTCTTATGGTAGCGTCTCACTTGGACATTCGATAGAGTCAAGATACCTTTACCCTTCATTGCACCGGTACGGGTCCTCAATATCATACGAGCGGGATAGGACATGGTTGTTGTTGGTTCACCAAGACGGAGAACCGGAACTCAGTCTCTTGGGCGCTTGGGCTCTGGCCCTGAGGCACATGACCCGGATCACTCGCAAAGCCCAAAGGTAGATTATTTCTTCTAAGCTCGTGTACTGTAGCACGACAGCAATGCCGACTCGCGCGCAGCCGCTTTTCGAATGATACTGCTTCAATGGTCGTTCCAACATGCCACGCGCTCTACTAGTAGTAACGAGGTTCTAGTCGGCACCTACACCCTAATAAAGTTCGTACCTTTCACAGCAATGGCCTGTATGGAATAACGTTGTGCTGAACAAGTTCTGCTCTTCTGCCGTCATGTGAGGTATGCCAACGGCATAGTGCTTGGTGCATTTTTCCCGTGCAACTTGAAGCTTGAAGGCTACTCATGGCGTGAGTGCATATAGCTACCTGGCTGGGTTAGGTGAGTTCCGTTTGTTGGAGTGAAACTTGCCGTACGGCGGCAACAGGAGCGACACTCGCTCCGTAGACTGCCGGTTACCAGCCCCCTTTCCCACCTTCTCTGGGTCCATTGGCTTAGTTGATTAGGGCTATATCTGAAGTTCGAAAGCCGATGAGTTCAGAAAGGTGACACACTTCTCTGCACACCTCAGTGTTCGAATTCCCCGATCCGTGCACCTTCGCAGCCAGGGTACACCCGAGACGAGGGTACGACTATAATTATGCAGCTTCTTAGCCTTCTTTCACCTAGCTCTACCAATTTTTTCATTTGTTAGGCCACAGTACACTACAGTACACTACAGTACACCACAGCACACCACGAGACACGTCAATCACCCCTCTGGGTCGCATGAACTAGTATAGGCAACGCCCATAGCGCAAGGTAAAAAGGATACGCTCCCACCTCCTCCGACCCTCTTCATTTCACACACTCACACTTCTACGCTATCTCGAGTCGAGCTCGGACCCCAGAAAAACTTCACTTCTTGAAGCTTCCTTCACTCTTTAACCCTTTACATTGCCAAGCTTCGGCGCATTAGATCGTATGAGTCCATCTGCGCGGATGCGTTCGCAAACCCTGCCTATTAATGCTTCCGGTGGCGAGTCAGATAGCTCTGAGAACACAATCGTGTCTTTCGGAAAGGAAGTTCGAAGACCAGTTTAGTATGTAGACGAGGCTTATCTGATCGCAGTTTGCAACCAGCATAGGACGTGCTGAGGACACCCAAACTAAGCTCGTTGCCTGTATTCCCCGCGTTTGACTGTGCCGAGGGCAGTCACGACGGTTCTGTTTCTGTTGTATAGCTGCAGCTGCAGGAAAGCATCCCCCCCGGAGGTGTCTTGGCTATGTCCCCACGCCACCTCCCCGCGGGGGCTCACCGAGTTGAGGTGCAAAATAGGAACGGTCTCGGACAGACAACCTAATCCTAAGATAACGGTACGAGACACGGCCCAGGGAGGAAGGGCCAGAGTTCCCAAACCGCCATGGCAATACTCGAGGTTTCCCCGTCCCGCGGACTAGGTTCCTGGGGGTGCGTATTACGGGGTGCAAGGGAAGGCGTGGTGTGTTAGAAGATCCGAGGTCCATTGTCGTACTTACTCGTAATCAGGTGGTAACTCTATGTTCTCGCCGTGGAGGGATGCGAAACCCCGGACAGTCGGCAGATACAATGAACCCTGGCGAATGTCCGACGCCAATAATTGAAAGCTCCAAAACGTACTAACCCGGGAAACTCGTTGATTGGAAGAGGAAAGGCTATTGGTTGTGGTGTCCAATCGATTGACCCTCATAGGGTAAGATGTCCTTTGGGTAGTTGCCCTCTGGCTTGGCCCAGAGTGTGATCTAATATTGTGGTGGTGAGTATTTCCACGCCACAATCGATCACGAACGCGGTCATAACGCTGAGAAGACCTTACCACATGCCTCCGGTAGTCGCAGTACGATAGGCGTGTTCGCCGTCATGTTCTATGTCAATACGTTGTACTATACTTGAACACCAGCGAACCGTAGTACGTGGAGAGCCCACTAGGAAGGCCTTTGATCTGGTCACTTCCACAGAGGCGTTGCACGACATGTCGTTCAAAAAAAAAAAGACTCGAGTTGGGCGAAGCACGGCCGCTGTTGATCGACGAGACAGATTCCCAATGGTTCTCCCGAGCGTCGTCCCACGAAGATGGTCAGATTCAGATGGGGGCCCTGACTCCCGGGCAGCGGGCCGCGGACCACTTACCGATGGCACGCTTGATGAGGGAGCGTCTTCTGGACCACATGCACACACGGAGGTCGAACAAAGTGCTCAGAGAGATAATTTGGCTAATGTTACAAAATTTATCGTGAGGCGGAGAAGGGCATTGATATCAGGAACCATAAAAGCACCCTATCCCCATGGACATGCAGGCGAAGATCTACCTCGCATGGGGCTTCGTTGACGCCAGTTGTGGAGCTGAATGAGAAGGTGTACGATTGTTTCCGTGGGCAACACACTTCATATGGCGTATATCACACCTATGGTGCTCACGGGGTTGTGCGTAGTGCATCTCTCGAGTAGGACAAGGTGTCCCATGCTCCTGGCTGTGATCAAACGTTGCTGCGTGCCGAATAACCCCCGATTACACTTACACTCGTGTACCGACACGAGCTTATGATTGAATCAATGCGGATGCGGTCGAGAGTTTATAAAGGTAAAAAGTGAAGCAATCGATAAGAGCGTAATGACAACGAGGAAAGGCAGGGAAAGCATGTGCAGAGGACATTGTCTACGAGAAGTGTCATGTGGTCGCAGAGAAAACACATGTATCGCAACACGAGTCACGTTGTAGTACGACAAGGGGAAGAGGGAGAGAGCAAAGGAGGGGAAGTGGAAGAAGCCGAGGAAGAGCCGTAGCGTGGGGAAGAGCGGGAGCAAGCGGTGGGATGAGCGAAATAGGCAAGGGCGGGGGTAATAAGACCAAGTGGAAGAAAGCGGACTAAGTAGAAAAGGAAGAGGGTACAATCGAGCTGAATGTCGTCGGTTTATCGGATTGGAAATGGCGTCGGAAGTGACTGTAGAGCCACTGTCCTTCGATTTCTGAGAACCGCCTAGAGGGTCCAAGGGAGGGTCCAGAGAGCGTTTACCGGGCAAGTTATCCCCAAAAGAGGGAAAGGTTACCAACCACAAGCGGGGCATTGCTTCCGTATCGAGTACCCCAGCCGACAAGCGACCGCAACTTCAGTCTTTTTTCTGCCCCCACCATCACCCGTTCCTTGCCCACCTGCCGCCGCCGCCTCACGTTGCCATTTTCTCCCTTCTTAGACATAGACTCTTACTTATAAATTAGACATAATGTTACTCTCTCCAGAGCGTCGCCTTCTCTCCCTCACCATGTCTCAAATTATCTCTAGCGATTCCCTCACCTCACCCATCTCCGATTCCTCCTGGGATCAACCTCTCTTTTCTCCTACCTCGAATATCGAGACGTTCACTCTTAATTATCCTCACTACTCCCACCCCCCCTCCCCACCCTATTCGGTCGGCTCAGTTGGCAGTACCTCTCCCCAACCCCCCAACCGCGCTCTCGGAATGCGCATGAGCCCGGACTTTACCTCTGAAAAAGATCAGCTCTGCCTCCCCACCCACCAGGTCTTCGAGCTCCCTCTTGCGCCCCACACACCACCGTCCCCCGTCTCGCCAACATCGCCGGACTATTCCCACCTAGCCCTGAGTCCTGGGGCACCCGCGGTCAAGCGTCCTTCAAGTCCGGATCCATCCAACACTTCCGCAAAAAAGCCCCGTGCTTCCGGCGAGCGTGTCAGCACTAAAGACTTCGTGCCTCCGGATGTGACGGGGCTGAGCAAACGCGAGGCACGCCTCGTAAAAAATAGAGCCGCAGCCTTTCTCAGCCGGCAGAGAAAACGCGAAGAGTTTGAGAACATGGAAGTGTGAGTTTCAAAGCGTTTTCTTTGCCATGTTTGATATACTAATCGGATGAATGATACCATGTGCAGTCGTGTTGCCGAGCTTGAACAGGAGAACGCACGCCTGCAAGCACTTGCACAAAAGTCTGTTTCACACCAAGGGAGTTCACGTGGGCTCATGTCAGAGATTGAACAACTTCGTGCGCAACTGGCAGCAGTTGAGCAACGGGAACGTGAACTTAGCTCACAACTTTCCAAGCGCCCGTTGAATGTGAAAACGGAACTATCCGAACCTCGCCTCCCGACCTCTCCCCCGCGGCACCCGGGATTCCCCATTCAGCCCAAGTCTTCAGATAAGACAAGCGCCAGTTTGAGTCTTCTTGTGAGTCTTGCTGTTGATCGAAGCAAAGCGGCGTGTCGACAGATCTCTTATTATGCGCCCCACAGGTCCTGCTTTGTGCCCTTCCTTCCATATTCTCCGTGTCACCTTCCCGGTCCGCAGTACCTATGTCGGGCACATTCCCTCTATCAAACGCAGCAGTCAACTCTGCTGTAGCTTCAAGGATGGATTTCCGCTCCTTCCTTCCGCGTGACTGTGACTGGCGTACCCCAGGTGCCATGGACCTTGACGCAGACCATCGCGTGTCCCACTTTCCTCGACGGAGGCTCGAGTTCGTTGACACCGATGCCCACGCCCTTGGCCTCGGTGGGCTCGACATCACCTTCGATGCTGAGCCGTCCCCTAATGGCAAGATTCGCGTGCGCATTCACAACCCTGCCTCTGTGTCACCATCCCCCACATCCTCGAGTTCAACTCCGTTCTCTCCTTCTCCACCTGCGTTCAGCTTTGACGACATTCCAAGTTGGAGCGTCGCATCTTCTCCAGTATCATCGGCCTCCCCCTCGGCCCCTCTGCTCCCCGCCGCTCAGATTGACACCGATCCCTTTATTGGCATCGGCATGTCAAACCCAGATCTCGGGTTTAGCTTTGACCCAGCTTTGTTGTTCAATGGCGTTCCCATGCAATCCGAGGTGGACACCTCGCGAGGTAGGCGGCGAGTCCGGATAGCTCTCAAAAGCCCGCCGACCATTGACGGCTCTGCTGGCGAATGGGAGGTTGAGCTCTGTTGATTTCGCTTATCCCCACTCATATTTATCTGTTCGCACCACAAAAGTGTGCAGGGCGCACCATATTTTCTAACGTGTCACATACCCGCCCCGCATTGTCCATGTCCTATACGTTGCATTAATCACGGTAAATAAATACCATACATGCATGACACTCTTTTTTTGTCTGTATTCCTATTTCCTTTTCACTTGTTTATAGATCTGGGGCTTTTGGTTGGATAGGTTTCGCTTTGGTAGTAGAAGTTTTCGCTCTCGCTCCCCACTCTGCTACTGCTTCGCGGCGTACAACATACATAGTATGTCGTCTTGTTTTTTGTCGCTTTTCACACCTTTACGCATCGCATTGTATTATTATATCTATTGCTCGATTGGTTGACTAGCAATAGAATGGTATGTTCCTTGCACGATCAATCAAATGTGCATTTGAAGATGGACTAGCATTCTTATATTTTTCCGGTGCGATGCGGGTGTACCCAGTCCCACAGTCTCAATAGAACAGGTGCGATCCGTTTCGGCTCGTGGTTGTAAGATAGCGCGATGGCAATAGATAACTACTTTACCAGAGGTGACAACGCGGTGAGTCAAACCTTTTTGGAAAAAAAACTTTTGTCAATGAAACAGTTTACGTTCCTCCAAGACGACAAGCCGAGGTCGGGTTATTTTTGCCAGTTGGGGTAAATAAGAGAAGGGGGCGTGAAGAGAAGATACGTAAAAATAAAAAGGGGGGGACCGTTGTCCTCTGCAACTTTAACAAGGTTGGTCCAATTTAAAACTTAAACCGAAGTCATGGTGAGGGCGAGAGACAAGGAAAGGCGCCGAAGTGGTTGCGGTTCAGGGCCCCAAATCCCGGGTCTCGTGGATGAAATCAGAGTTTTGCCTTTGTCCGTCCCTCAGTAAATGGGACCCAAGAAGAACATATTTACCACCGACGATAATGAGGAACGACAGGTTCCCCACTGGGGCGATATGATGGTGGACCGTCCGTCTGGCGGTGTTGAGGCGTCGCGCAGACCCGGGACCTTGTGTCGTGTTGTGATGGATAAGTGCGATGGACGGACGCCAGCGGAGCCTCGCCGAGCTGAGTGCAAAACGGAATCACCCTCCGCCTCGTCGTTGATATCGACTTCCACTTTACAGTATTCTGCAACAGAGTACCAGGCGGATGGACGAGCACGGCGATGTAAGTGGTCGGATCTCGATCTGCAGTTCGACGGAATTCCGCATCTGGAAGTGCCCTGACACGAATATCAAAATTGCCTCGAACCATGATTCGGTCATCTCGGACGAACAACAACAGCGACAATTCAACAATTCGAGGACATTACAATGTCGCTTTAACTTTACGGTGTGTCTCTGTTCTTCAAAGAAGCACTCCCACTGCTGATCATGGGCACCGATAAGATTCTCTCATTTGTACATCGCTTACCCCCAAGAAGGCACCGGCGACCTACGATAGAGTATGCATCACCTGTCCGTTTACCGCAAAGCTAAAACGACGCCGCACATAGCATAATACTATCATGACTAGTCGGGTCATCACGTTAATCCCCGACTGGAAGACATCTCCACGGTCTGAAGGTCTTTCGAATTGCTCGGCGAAAACCCTTGGTGACGATAGTTCAATGGTGCTCCTGGTCTATCCCAGGTCCTCGGAATTACTATAGCCCGGGATACAGGAGGAATAACATTATTCATTCTCTTCGGTATCGACACGCTCACTGTTTTACCCTTCTTTCCCCACTGGGAAATGACCATCGTTATCAGCACGGTGATAGCAGATACAGGATCTGTAGTGCTATCGGAGGTAACGTCTAGATGCAGCGAAGGTGGCTGCCGGGGTGGACGCGGGGTCACCTGGCTTGGTGGGCCCACTTCGACCCGCGTGTGTATGTGTGCGTGCTCTCGGAAATCCACCTTCTCGCGCCTCCTTGACAACATTGAATGTTTAGACCATATAGCATTTTGCGCGCGAATTTGGTCTCACCGGCATAATTGACGCTCTCTATCTAGCGAGCTCCTCGTGACCGCCCTTCGAGGCCGAGCCGATCTGGCATTGTATTTCGCCTGATCGCTTCCTGTTACGGTGCCGTCGTAAACAAACACGAGTGGTAGCCCTGGGGCTGTGACAAACAAGCTTCTCAGGAAGCACCGAGGAGAGAAAGGCGTGAGGTACACCTCGCAATTATCCCAGCTATTCCGACGCCCATCCAAGAACCTTCTTCTTATATCACCTCCTGTCTTACACTAATCGATCTAGCGGACTCGGAGAGAAGCCAAAACATGCAGGCGGCAGACGAACACCTCAAAGAAGCGGGAAATATCAACAGAGGTACTCTGCTAACATGAGCAGCAGACCCTGCACGACCTGAAGCAGGTGACACTGGTGGATCCACAGGTGACCGGTGAGTCCGATGATGACCCCAATGACTGTATTGTTCTTTTTTAGTGCCGTACACCATACAAGATGTGCCTCTTAATGGCACCATACAGCGTATTTTCTAGGTGCGAACGGTACGATGCAGTGTGGTTGACAGCCTTCAAATCGCTTATACGGTGATACCGACTATAAAAACCTGTATACTCAGGCTGTAACTCTGTACTAAAATTACAGGTGCAACGCCCTCAGCCAGGGTGGAAGGTTCATCCTTCGAGATTGGAGTCTTACAGGGCTGTCGCAGTTGATCGCCTGACGACTAGGGAGAGTGTGCAATCAAAGGTAGGGGATTTGGAAGATGTATTGGCAAGGCGGTGGAAGTCGACTTTGGATGGAAAAGGGGCAAAAGTATATTTGGGTACAGCTTGACAACGAGTAGACCCGGAGTCTACTCACCCACTGGCATCGTCGTTATAAATAGACATCTATCACGTCCAAGTCTTACTGAGTCTGTTGCGAGTGCTGCTTGCTTGGCGTTGCTGGCGAAATGTGGCGCCGCACTGCCCACCACTGGACCACTGGATACTAGTATCTTCCTGCCCTCGCGGCCACCATCTCCGCGACTCGGTCCCCATCATCCGCCACTGTCCGAGATTTTGTACGAGACCCTATATCTACGGCAATCTTATCAACGGCCTTCGCCCCCGTCAATCCCCTTTACCCATTCCCCGACCTCCTTTCCACACGTGACGGGGCAGAACTTCGACCAGACACGCGCACTTTGCGCGCGCTCTCAAATTTGCCTGAATTCGGTCTCCCGATACCCGTGCCCCCCGAACCTGACTAGGTAAATTGCACACTGAAGTTTCATCCTCTCTCGGCCTCACTCATGACTGTTGCTAACATTATATGCGCATCACAACGCATCCCCATACTTTGTCTCATGACAGCTGTACGCCGTTCCCCAAAAGGGATCGACCTCTATTATTTTCCCGAATGCTTCTGTTTCGTATCTTGCCTCTGACTATGACTCGTCTCCTTCCATACGGCTTCGGGACACCTTCTATAAGGTCTTAATGTGCTTCTTAAATGTAGGCCCATTGGCTACGACCGGTCTGTAACCCTGTTATGTGCCCCGGAATAAACATGGATCCAAAAAAAAAAATTCTAGTAGGGTCAAAATCAGGGTTCTGCTGGGGTAGCTTGAAAAACTCCTCAAACTGCAAACGACGACTCCTAATGACTGGACAAGTTACAGTTGACGAAGTCGACACATTTATCCGAGATTTTTTTACCTTGATTTGGCATATATTTTGTACTCCGATGTTGTTTAGGATAAAGGGGGATCCCCTTGGCTACAGTGGGTGCTATAACACCAGTCGTCCACCACTAGGATCCTGGTGCACAAATTGTAGAGAATAATCCCTCGATTCCAGGCACAATGGTTCAGGATAGATGTAGACTTATGGGAAGTCACCAGTATCTCAACACGAATGCCGAGGCGTCGGTATGATAGTACCGCGGACTCGGAACAGCGTTTTCCTAGCACGACCTCAGCGAGATCGATGGTACTCCTCCGGGAGTTACTTAAACTAGATCCTATTTGGACTTTTTCGCCATACAAACACGTCCCCATCTCTCCGCCGTTTTCTTCCATCTTACTGGTTCGCCCATTCGCAGCACCCGGCCACACACCATGGTCGACTGGAGTGACTCCGCCACCATCGCTGCAGAGAATGGTTTGTTCATTGTTTCGGGTTTAGTGACCTACCCTGACTACGCGACAGTCGCTCTCGCCAAGTTCGTCCACGTCATTGGCGGCATTTACATGTGTGCCATGTCATTTTTACATCTCATGATTCAAAGCGCTATAACCCATTACGCACCAGTTGGGAGATCGTCTCGTGTCTCGGCTTTGAGTATTCTGTCATTTCGAAAAAGCGCAAGTTTACATGGTCGTTCCTGGTGCGTCGTCCGTCTCAACTTGGATACGGTATGGAGAAGACAGTGAAGTCAACGTGGGCGATAGCTGTACCTGGGCTGTCGTTGGTGCCCCCTGTTCGCCATCGCGTTACAATTTCTGGGCTTTGATGTGTCACACAAGATCGATTGCCAGGTACGATAAGTTGAATTGACCACATGAGCAAGAGTACTGAGTGTCCATCTAGGCATGTGTCGTCTTGTCCTTCGTAAGATGCCGCTTGCGATCCGAATGCCATTTTCTTGACCGGTAAGCGACTCCGCAGATGTTCGCATATCTTTCGTTTATGTGCACATCGGCATTGATCATCCTGCGTGTGTAAGCACAGTCTGTTTTATCGCCGTATCTGTATGCCTCCGAATTGAGAATGCCCTCAGCGTCGCACTCTGGGACCACAGCAAAACCATCATTGCATTCACCTGTGCCGTGTGGATTGTCAATACTGCCATCTACGTCTACAGTATGTCTATCTGTCTCCCGGTTTGGTGGTCGTCATAAGTACATGATCTCGATCATTTCTTAGCCCTGACCACTCTCCGCTCAGCCTGGACTGAGCAGCCCGAAGGTTTCTGCGCAATCTCGCATACAGACCACGGCAGGATCAGCGTCTACTCCACCTTCACCACGGATCTTATACTCCTCGCCCTCATGCTGGCCGGTCTCAAGTGCTGGAAAAATGCCCCGCAGTCATGTGGCGTCTGGCGGCTCCTTCGCACGCAGGTGGCCCATTCCCGCCCTCTCCTCATCGATCGCGTTGACGCCGACCATAGGGTTTGATATGGGTTATGATCGTCACGCTTGTTGAACTTCCCGCTGCTGTGCGTCTAATTTGGATTGGAAGTAGGCTTAATAAGTCACTGAAAGTTGGCCCATTTAGGTTTTCATCTTCCTGAATCTAAACGGTGTGTGGTCATCTTCCTTACCAATGCCCTGACTCTATACTCAAGAGGGACTGAATAATTAGATCCTATGAACCTGGTGCGTTTGTTTTACGAAAAGAAAGAGGGATGCAGAACCTGACGTGCTAACACTGAAGATCTCTCAAGCTCTTGCACGTAAGCCCGCCGCCAGTAAACTACGTCCACTTTCCCTGACTGTAATGTTTCGTACTCAAGCGATAATCGCGCCACTTGGTGCCGCACGTTTATACCGCGGACTCATCGACTACCCCACCTCCAATGGTTTGGTGATTAATGTTAATGAGCCCCGCGGCGAACATTCGTCTCCCTTTTCGCGCCAGACGTACCGAACAAAGCAACACAATCCAAGAGGTGGTTCGGTCGTTCTGGATACCCTGCCAGTCAAGACGTCTGACTCGGAAGTTCCCAAGGGAGAGACGTTTGAGGGTGGCAACATCGTCTAATATTATGTATAACGAGCTTCAGCTCCGTGCCTACGCGCCGGTGAAACGAGCGAATTTCTGTATATCAGTTTCCGTATTTTATACCCTACCCTCCTTCCTGACCAGTCGAGAGAAGAGAGTGACTCTGGCTATGAACGTCATTCGTGACGAGGAAGGAGGTACTTATCCCATTTTTGGGCCTTGGCTCGTGCACCGAGACGGTTAGTCATGTGCTCCTACTTTCCCGAAAATTTACCCAAATACCTTCCGAAGGAAACCCGAGGTACTTCAAGGTGAGGCGGTGACGCACAGAATCAAGGGGGAGGGCCTCTATTGACATTCCGTAACGACCTGAAAATCTGGCCAAAGCAGCAGCTTAGGCCTCTTACACGAGGAGCGCAGGGAGCCGAAAGATACTATGGGTTGCCTTTAAAGTACAGAAGTTGTATCGACGACTCCTACAGATCACATAGGCAGCAACATGGCAACTATGTCAGTTGGGTGTACAGTAAGGTATAAATGCCTTAACAAACCGCGTTCGGAAAGACCCAAGGACAAAACGGAATCCCAATAGATGCCTCTATATGTTAGAATATAAAATCGACATCCCCTCCGTCATGCAGCTGATGATGGCGCACTCGAGCCTGCGCGTCTGTAAGGATCGTCTTTGGACCTTTCCTTCTCCTTATCTTTCTTTTCATGGATAGACGCGTCTTCGGTATATAGGTCGTGCTGTTCGATGTACTCGACAACAGGAGCCGGAAGGAGGTAGCGCACGGAAAGTCCACGACGGAGGAACAGGCGAACTTTGGTTGATGACACGTCGTTCTGTATGAGCTGGGGCACAAGGAAAATGTTGTAACGCCAACGAGCAAGGGCCTCCGTCGCCTGATCCATGTCCGAGCCGGCGCGCTCTATGATAAATACGCCGTACTTTCCAAGGATATGATCCAGCTAGAGGCGCACGTGAGGGGGCACCGATACACTCGGACTGCCGACAGACTCACGTCGTTCTCTGTCCATACACCTGGCTCCGACATGGTGCTGATGAGGTCGGAGCCAGCGAGAAGGACTACACGGATTTGCCGCCTCTCACCAGAGGGCATTTGCGCGCCGCCCAAGACTGTATTAATTTCGTAATCGAAGTGGTCGAGCACCACCGCGGTGCGCTGATACGACTGGAAGGCCTCCCAGGGGTCTACCATGAGCCACCGTGACGTCTCTTCGGTCGCAAGGGTACACATGTTTACTCTGGGAATTGGCAGTCAGCCACATCGGGTACTGATGCAACGCAACCACGGAGATAAGAAAGGCCCCAAGGTGCCTCCGCAGGAAAATATGTTACGACACTGCACCGGTGCTCGCCTGGAAGTCATCAAAGAACAGTAGATATCTCCACACCATTACCTCATAGATGCAAGATGTAGGAGATAGATCAGATGGAGTTACCGCGGAGATGATACGGATCCAGCCGTACAAATGACTCGCCATAAGAGACACTGGTGTCGTGAGGGCGACACCTAGCCGACAAGCGTAGTGCCAGATACGGTAACGAATGGAACATGGAACAACCAAAAGGATGGTAGCTCACCGATGAGGAGCGCTGAGCAAACCCGGTTTTTTATACTGGTCCGAAACAGGACTGACGTATCCGCCCATAACTTCGAAATCTGTATTTTGGCGGGCGTAGTCGACTGCCATCTCAAACATGCGGAGGTGGAGGTATGTGACCGGACTGAAAGATCCACATGCGACCAGGACGATGGGTTGCCTCTCTGAATGGCGCTGAAGGAGGTTGAGGCGGTGGTGAGGAAAGGAATAATTCGGAGGTGCAGTGAAACGCCGAGTGGGACTAGAAACGCCCTGTTGAGGCTGAGACTCTGTGGACATGAGGGCTGACGGTACACTGTGGTGATGGTATGAGCACGAGCTGGATAAATGCAATAGTCGAACGGTCAGGCCGAATAAAGTGATTAGTGGGATAGGGGACCCGAGCCCGATGTGTCGTTTACTCATCATATACGAATCAATGACGCCGCAAGCATTTCCCACGTTCGAATCTACTCTTACCCGCCCACCGTAGGCCATCAGGATTGCTACATTTCAGATCACAGGTCCAGCAGTACCTCGTCTAGACCCAAAAAAAAATGTAATGCACAGCACCATGTCATGCACCTCCATTCTCTTATTTGGTGTAGCAGATGCGGCAGAACATGACTCGGAGCAAGACCGTGACTCGGATTCTCGGAGTATTCCCCGCCTTGATCCGGATTAACAGAGCAGAATGCGCGGCTGGCGGATGCGTTTATAGTTAGATGTATACTGTACATGTTCCGTTCATCACAATACTGTACTAGTCCGCCCCAGAGCCGAATACTGTAGCCCCAGACGCCAATCAATGACGATATCAAACTGATTTACAGCGAGGCCGACAGCCACGTGACCGCAGACTCGGCGCAGAGAGAGACTAGCTTACCGTATATGGAAGTCGTCACCATGCCATGTGGACTTGTGACGTCTGATCGAACCGGGACCACATTGAAAGCCAAGTTCACCTTGGAGTTCACAGCGCAGGAGATTTTGCCGTTGAAATTTGATTTCTTTTCTTGATGTTCCTGGTAGGGCAGAAACTGTACTTATTTGAGCAAGTGTTCAAGTCAGCTTTTCACAGCGCCTGTCAAATAGAGTTCTGTGGCGCTTGAGGCAACCCACTTGCCGATGACCATGCCTCGCGCTCCCACAAGTGGCGCGCGAAAGACAGGCGGCGACACGCGTAATTTTCAGTACGTATGACAGATGGGTACTACCAACGTTAACTACTAAGGCACCAAACTCTGCATAAGTTGTACGTTGTGCGCCGTGGGCCGTAGATGCAAGGTACTGAGCAAGGTTCCTTGTGTGCTGCTGCCGGCTAGCCGTCTCAGTCAGGAGTATTTCAAGGCGCCGAACGTTTCCACGAGCAGAAATGGACGACCCTATGACGGCGTCGCTGGGGAGCCCATAGCATCACAGCACGCTATCCGAAACACGATAGACGGGATCTGGTAAAAGTAAACGTATTGTGCAATTAAAGGAGCCGTTGTGCGTGAGAGCAAGAAGTTTGCGCTCGTGCTCCGGCGCAACGAAATAGCGGATTTTAAAAAAGTGGGAAGAGAAGACCACGAACATGAGGGAGGAAAACGCGGGGCTTCGTTGCGTGCCGTCAGCCTTAGATGTTTAGGTGAGCACGAATTACTTTTGCGCCAGAGACCAGAAGGTGGGGGCCTTGGGGGGGACAGAATTACCGTAACTGGCATAGTAAATGGGTGCAGCGAGGGTTTCTTGGCGCCGCCTTCTGCTATGGTGCAGCCCGCTGCACCTTGCTGAGTATTATCTCGTATGGTAGCACTCAAGCTAGAACGCGGAAAACAACCATTCAGGTCTAGTCTGGAGAACAGTGGGGACCTGATCTTTCTGGCGGCGGGTGGGAACTGGACCCGAAGAATTGGGAGGTACGAAAGTTAGCGCAGAAAAGAACAAGAATACGGCCAGCACCCAGCAGCGTTAGAGCAGGGGTGTAGCAATCCGTTTGACAGATATGGCGGAAGTGTGTGAGCAACTGTGTGGCCTTTTTGGCTCGCCACCAGGCACGGGTCTGGGCACGCAAAAAACGAAAGGCCAAGTCAAGTCGGTCATTTGTTGAAAGTTGAAACTCGCAGGCAGAATGTGGTACCAACTCTGTCTATTCCGCGCGGTAGAGGAGGGACCCCAGGTTACATGAGATATGAAGAACGTCCAGAGGCAATGAGATGATCTTTGGGGTCGTACCGCCACTTGTTGAACTGGACACCCACCCTCAAAACCCCGGCCGCAGAGCAAGAATCGATAGCCGTCCGAGTGCCAGCTCAAGCCGCGGCATCGAGCTTCCGTAGCATCACTGAGAGTCGGAATGGGTGCCTGTATCACGGTGAAGTGTCTCGAGCGAGCCGTCGGTGCTATCGGGCCGCCGATGGGAAGTGGTTCAAAAAGGAAGTCGTTGTAACTTGGTCGTCTCGTCGAATAAAGGGACTGCCTTTTATGGGTCCGAAAACCATCCCGAGTTGTGGTTCTCCTCATGGGACACATTACAATTCCTCCGGGCATGGGTTCTCGCCAAGGTTCTTGCTCCCTTTCTACTTTCCAAATTAGGCCGTTAGTATGCTCTCCTGTGAATCCCCCTTCGCTATAAGGGCCATGGTCACTGGAATTTCAAGTGACTCACAAGCCCATACATCCTCAGGCTTTATTTGCCAGATATACGCAAATCCTCTACTCTTAGGGCTTTTCTATACCACGCGGCTCTCTCCAACTCTGCTTTCGTCATGCGTCCTACCACAGTGCTCTCTTTCCTTGCTGCCAGCATGGCCGTGCTCTCTCGTAAGGACAACCGTCTCACCCGAAATGACTTACTTAACTTCTTCATGTAGAATCCCCAGCTGTTTACGCTGCTCCAGTCCCGAGTGAAGTGAATTCGGCGGGAGCTAAGCGCTTTTGTCGATTGACAACATGTAGGGCTACGGAACTGGTGAGTAACTTTCTCCCTGTTTTTGAAAAGTGTGCTCATTTTGAGATAGCCCACAACCACAACCGACGATAGTTCCCAATCCTTGATGTTGAAGCTAGTCAATTCTCTAATCGACACTCTTACATCACTCAAGGAGGATATTTCGTCGATCAATACCACCACCCCTACAATGGATTGGGCCTCTCCGAGTCCTGAGCTCGGGCCAGTCACTGAAATAGACATCGTAGACGTCGTTGAACCTGATGCTCCCGCATAGTAGCCGTCAGCACGCGCGGGCGCCATTGCACCATTCATTCTTTCACACATCGCTATTTTTCCCCTCGAGAAAAGAAAACGCCACTCGCGCCACCTATCACCACCTCGCTCTTTCTCGTCTTTCATTTTTGGTTTTCGTTGTTTTGGACCTTCCTTTTACTGGTTTGGATAACCACTCCTATATCTTTCGCACTTCGTCAGGTTGATGGTCTTACTTTCGCACACATAGTTATGGTGACAGGCGATTTTTTATACCTCTCTATTCCGACAGATCATCTATATTTCTTGGCACTTCCTCGTGCCCACTATTTATACCAGTGTAGAACTATCCGTCTCATCAGTGTATCCCTACTATTTAGACACCCTTTTGGACAAGGTCCAATGGCATCTTCTACTGTAGTCAATTAGAACTTTGCACTTCGCACAACTTTCACTGCTTGGAAATGTATGATCATGTGTACATCTGAGCGTTCTTTGGCAAGGTGTGGCCGCGAGCAAATGGTGCCGAATTGGTGCTTCCATCAGGAATTAAAGAAACACCACAACCCCCAGCCAGTAAGTTACCAGCTATCGGTAAATTCAAGCCCATTTCAGTAGAGATTAGTTAGGCTCGATCAAATCCGGACTAAGTTAGACAATGCACTCCGGGACGTATGTTTCTTATATGCTTGCTTGCATGTTCTCTTGTATGATGTTGCGTATGATACTCGGTATGACTCGGATAACAGAGCTTTCAATTATACCAAATCTTCAAAGCATCACGCTTGGAGCTAAGGCCAGTACCCAGGATATGATGGGTTTTTTTTTTTTGATCCAGGAATCGTCATGTGTGCAGGACCGGCAATGGTTCGATCATGTCCGGTCCGTCCATCCGACGCCCGGCTTTGGCCGTGGGAATTCCGGTATCCACAAATGGTGATCCTTGTCTGCAGGCCAGGCTCGTGTTGGCGCCGTTCGCAACTACCCTTCGAATTGCCTTTAGTGACCACAAATGAAACGAATCTACATTGGGTTGAAGGTAGACTGCCCTGCCGAGGTTCAGCGCTAAATGCTACGTTCCCCCGATTGATAGACGTGCTCCTCAGATCCGTCGTTTCGGTCATTGGTTCCAACATGGCTCCCTCATGACACCTTTTAAGCTTGACCTGATCGCTGGTACTTGTGTACCCCTTTGCTTACAGATTTTCAATGCAATCAGTGGGTCGCCATCTATAAATGTGCCAGTCAAACGGGACTTGGGCAAGTGAGCGTCAGGTACCCCTTGTTTACTTCCAAGGCTCAGACGACTCTTTCACTCTTTTCTGTGGCTTGTTCTCTCCTTACACCACCCCTCTTTATTATGCGCTCCCCGGCATTATCCGTTTTCTTTCTCACCCTCTTCGCTCTCCTTTTCGGTGTGTCGTGTCCTAGAAGTCTGTCCAACGCTTTCGCTGATTATTAAAAGGTGGATGTATGTGCCGCGCCAATTGGATCTCCAAATGTCTCAAGTAAGCGGAGCTGCATCTTGGGCCGTTGCGAGAACGCAGATGTGAGTATGCCGAGGTATCCTACCTCCGGCGTGGTTGTCTGATAGAGGGCGATGTCTTATAGTCTACACAGCCAGAAAACGCTCTCTTTAAATTCCTCGACGTCCGGTCTGCTGTTTTACATTGTAAAGCCTCGCCGGTTCCGCCTGAGCAACCAAAACTAACGACTACGCCATCGCCGTCTCCGTCATCCTCCGTGTCTTCAACTGCATCAATGACAGCGCCCACCGGCGTGCCTCAGCCGTCGCCAACCCCCATCAAGTGGTTCACAGAGATCGCCATTCCTGCCAGTGATGTTTCAGGCAGCGAAGTGTGAAGCAAACTCTCGAAGCCATTTCTTACCCCATCGCTTGAATCTCCTCCGAGTCCGTGCTCGTTACTAGCAATATTCGCCATTCTCGACGCCCTGTGGGTATCCATTCTTTCTACCATCCTGCTGGGTTTCGACAACTCTCTTTGCGTTTTGGTCTGCCGTTACCTGCTTCACTCAACTCCTTATAACTGCGATCGTACGAGTAGTTTTTCGCTTCGATAAGCAATTTCCACGTTTTTCGCGTTAGCTTCGTGCATGTGAAAGTACGTCGCACAGTGCTAGACGCTGTCACGGACTGCTTGTACACGAAGTTCATCTCTTTAGACTATTGCCTTTGGATACCATGGTAGTCGTAGGTATCCTTTTTCTATAAAGCCCAAGTACCGTGGAAATATGACCCGTAGATCGCCCTTCTACTGGGATTATGGCTCTTGGGAGCCCTACCAGACTGCTCAGAACGGCGTGGTGCTTCTTCCTCCGAGGCTAACATTAGGGTTGGCTTCTGATATCATTGCTATTCGCAACCGCTTCTCGAACCAAGGTTTTATCGCCACCATGCAAACACGGAACGATTCCCCATCATCCCCTCTATGAATAAATATAAATAAATCACCGGATGTTGTTCTCTGCCCTCTTGTCTAACCTCCCGCAGATCCTCTAATCTCACATTTCGGTCGTTGGGTTTTAGCCGGCGCTAGTGCTTGTATTTTGTTCTTGGACAAGCCATGTATACGGCCGTGCGGGAGAATACGTAGCCAACCTCACTTGGTTTGGGATGGAGGAAAAAAGGTCACCCAATACCTTTAACGAGATGTGAGCCGCAAGGCCCGAAGGAGAAAGTCGAACTGAGTGAGAAACCCACTGCGCCTCATACCTTGTGGTTTGGTGTGAGATTTGTTCAGGGGATATCCCAACGAAAATGCTTTCGATGTATATTTCGGTCTAAGGACGATGCGAGGGATCGTGCTCAGCTCGCACCCAGAATAAATTAATATATAATTAAATTATTATAAATTTAATGTTTGCTGTTTGCGGGCTATATATCACGGTATCGACCGGTACTGGTAGAAAGGTGTTTCTCCATTTCTAGTGCACCGTCTGTGTCGCTTGCTCGTTTGGCCTGTAGCCGTTAAACGATGGGGTCTCATGTGAAGTCTGATTTACTATTCGACTAGACGCTCTGCAGTCACACTGGCACATGTTGGTCCGCCACGCCCGCTTCTCTAGGCGAGATTCTAATACCTTAGTGGAAAGGTCGCTTTATGGGTTGTGGTTGCTTCCACCTGCCTGCAGCGCTTGGAAAATCAACCCTATATCAATTTTCTAATTGTTCCTACCTGCCTTCGTGATGTCTCTCTCACTCTACGTGCTGGCCGCGTCTCTGCGTCCCAAGAAGTCGTCCGCGGCGATTGTATCCCAGGAGGGTCCTACCAGAAGTAGTTCAAAAGGCACTACCCGTCGTATGAACCGACTGGCGCGTCTCAAGAAATTCTGGGCGTCTGCTACAGGTTGGTGGATGTTGCATGTGTGGAGTACGAGAAGGAGGAACTTACGTATCGCACTGCAGGGGCGACCTTTCGTTCTATTACAGGTCGCCCTCTCGGGCAGCCTGGAGCCTCCGCCACTGCGATGGACCCTGAGCCTGAGCGATCTTTCGCCTTCCTATTTCCCGATCCAGAAAGCGTCCAGCATCCGCCGTTTATTGCATATCATTCTTCCGCCAACCATCCCGCCGTTGAACCGCTCAGTGGTGTGGAAGACTTCACGGTCAATGCGGAACCCTATTTTGTTCCGTCTACTGCCTCGGCCTCGGAGATCCTGACCAATGTCGCTATTCAAGATGTGTTAGCGTTAGCTGCCGACGATCCAGGATTTTTCGATTTGTGCTGCAATCCCAGGAGCACTTCCACTCTTGCTTCTGTCCCAGAATTCTCGGGCTCGTTTGACTTCGTTTACCCATTTGCGAGTAGCGAAAATTCCGATTCAGACTCGGAACTAGTAAATGGATCTCCTCGACGCTCTCGCGAAGCGTCTCCTGAACTATCTCCCGTGGCGTCCCCCGAGAATTCTAGGCAGTCTACGCTCGCCGACTCATCCGACTGGCATGAAGCTCTGAAGTCAGGGTCTTCACGCCCTATGCATATCAAGAGAGCAATGGGGCTCACCTCGTCGTCCGGGCTCGGGGTATCCCTTAGGAATACCTACCCCGACTCACCGCTGGGCGAAGATAACGCTGATGACGACGGAGTGATCGTTATTCCCGTCCTTCCCTACACGTCTTCGTCTTTCCCCCATCCCCACCTTCTCTCCACTATTTCCGAGGAAAATGAAGACGAGGGTGGACATTCCTCTAGTCCGGATACGACATACGAAGATGAGGACGAGACGAGCGACACTGAAACGATACGCTTCATAAGCGTATCGACACGCGCTCGACTGGACACCGCACATGTCTGGGCATCTGATGGTGTTGAGCACCTATGTGAGCCCAGTCCGCGCGTTGCATCTGACCGCAGAACGTCTATTTAGACTCGTTTCGATATCGGGACCCGAACTGCAGGCCAAATCGGTGTTCTTCGTATAGCTGAGCTCGTGGACTCTTTCCCGTTTTCTCGCGCAGAATGCCGCATCACTGTCTTTACTTGTCTTTATAGGTCCCTTTCAGGTTAAGAGATATGTGTTTTCGGACCACGGGATAGGTATGGAGAATAACTGTCTCGCCTTAGTCGTTGGTACTGATGATCGGCTAGGTGCGATGTCCAGGGTGGAGTGCTTGCTGGCGGTCCTTTCGGCCGGGAACGCGGGTGGGCCTTCATCTTGGCAAGTCGCACAGAAGCTGGCGCTTCTAATATCGTACGCCCTAATGAACCCCACCCTTGGCTGTGTCTGACGTGTGCGACCACAGAGACTTATGATCGGGCACGGTCCTCGGTCGGACTCGTTACTGGTTTTCTTGTCGCAGAGCGCTGGCCACCGGTCTGGTCTGCAAGTATCGGTGTGTCATTACCTCAAATAAGATGGTTTTTTGAAGCTAAGCCCTACGTCACAGCGCTCATGTGGGCGTGTCATCGGGGTGGTTTTCGGCCAACCATTCTGGTGATGCGTTCGCACGGGTCCGCGTCCCCTGCGACCATTCATGAACGTGTGAGTGGTGATAGGTCGTGCTACGTCCAAGGCAAAGCTTACGAATCATCTAGCCTAGCCCAGCCTCAGTCTTGCCCGTGTCTGTATTCCCCTCGTTTCGTTCTGTCATGTATTTGTTTGTCTGCATTGCATTGCCATTGCCAAATGGTGTAAACGTCGTGTTCCGAGTTGACCTCCTGAGCTTTCTAAATTGGTTTAGCCGCGTTTCGGTACTCTGAGCTCGATTCTCCGCATCCTTGGGAGGCCATATGGTCAACGATATGAAAAGTAGGGCCGCGTGATCGTTGGTGGCTCCGGGGACGGCGATAAAAAGGCCCGATAAGCTATGGCCACGAGCTGGCGTTGATTGGATGTGCCAGCGCGTCAGTGTTGCACGTTGGTCAAACTTCCGCGAGTAACTTGAAGGTCATGATCATCATGTGCATTGTTGCAATGTGCATTACGAATCTTGTCACTGGCAGCTGTTCAGAGATTGGTGGGCCACGTGGGCCGAACCTCAAGGTTCAAAAACAAGATGTCCGTCAAGGTCTCGTGTCCTAGGAACCATCGAACCCGGGAGGTAGCGAGTCATCCAGCCAGCCCTGTGATGCCGGTACCGCGGACCGTCGTGCCGAAACGGTAGCATTACTCGGACTTGAACTTGAACGTTTGAACCCGGACTTAAACTCGGACTCGGATGAGGTAGCCTTTTGGCTGCAATATTATGACGCTGTCTCCCCCGAATCTTGTTATCTGCCAGCTCAGTGCTCTCTTTCCGCCTCCCACCTTACCACTAGGATGACCTCTCGAAATGGGCTGATATGTTTTACGAACTGCCTACTCCCAATGGAGGACGGCAGTCTAGTCGAAAAGGACCTCTGGATTGACGAGCGGAGAGGTGTCGTGGTTGACTCTCAGGTATGTGAAATAGCACACACGACGTGCACCCAATAATGACCTTGCGTTGTATACAGAAAACGTTTTTCCTAAGAAAGCAGCGGCCTGACAGAGTTATAAATATGGAGGGGAACATCGTCAGCCCCGGATTTATAGACATTCAGATCAACGGCGCTTATGGGTTTGACTTCTCCGTGTATGAAGGTGACCCAGACGCGTATCGCCGCGGATTGAGTACTGTGGCGGAGAAAATGGTGGAAACAGGGGTGACGTCGTATGTATCGTATCGTGATCTGTTCGTTCTTGGTGTGTGCTGAAGCACGCGTCTCGACGTAGACTTGTTCCAACCATCATCGTATGCCTCTTCCCCTTGCGCTATTCCTACTCTTAATAGAAATCCCTCTAGACTCAAGAGAAGTCACTCTATCCAACGTTACTATCCCTTCTTCGCCCCTACGCCCATCCGAATGGCGCCACACTTTTGGGGTGGCACGCCGAAGGCCCCTTCCTACAAGAGGCCAAGCGCGGGGCCCACGCTCCTCTCTACATCCGGTCTGCACCGAATGGGTTTGCTTCGTTTGAAGATATGTACGGAGCGCAGAACCTGGTCGTCAAGGAGGACTGGGTCATGGACGAAAATGTCCCGGTTGGTGTGCGTATTATAACTGCGGCTCCAGAAATATGCGGCGTACTGGATGCCGTACGCGACCTCAGACAGCGCGGAATTGTTTTCTCAATCGGACATAGGTACGTCGAGTCGCCTTGGCGGCTGTTTACTCGCTGAGAGGCGCAAATGGATAGCGTCGCATCAACAAACGTTGCAACGGAAGCAGTGCGCCGTGGCGCAAGTCTTATCACCCACCTTTTCAACGCCATGCCCCAACTTCATCACCGTGACCCGTCAATCATAGGCCTACTTGGTGCCTCACCTCACATCAACGGTCCTTTTTCGCCTATCGCTGGAACGCCACCGGCGCCTATGTCACCGGTCTCTCCAACAACACCCTCCCCTCATGGCTCGCTGCGCGACACGACAAAAGCACAAAGTGAGGCTTTCGACGACCACGAAACACCACCACAGACACCAATGTCCGTTGCGACACGCGCTGCAGGCAAGGTGCCGAGACTCGGGCTGCACCTTGACAAGGGGAAGGTAGCGGACTTGGAGTTCGAGAGGCCATTTTACGAACTCATAGTGGACGGCATCCATTCGCACCCCAACTCCGTTAAAGTACGTCCGCGACCCTTCGGATGTCAGCATATCGTTTAGTCGTTTGTGGCTACAGCTCGCGTACAACGTGTACCCGGAGGGTTGCATTCTCATCACCGACGGTAGGTTCTTAACCGACATAGTTGAGGGTTTCATGATTTCAACGATCACGTCATTGTAGCCATGAAGATCCTGGACCCCCATCTCAAAGATGGGGTGCACGAGTGGCGTGACGGCAAGCGCTTTGTGAAGGAAGGCGTCAAGTTGTATCTCGAGGGCACTGATACACTCGCGGGGAGGTGCGTCCGGCGTCGTCCCCGTATACGCAGTCCGTGTCAAACTAATGACCGACGAAGCGTCGTCACGCTGGACACCTGCGTTCGCAACTTTTCGCTTTTCACGGGCTGTTCTCTTGGTGAGGCGATCAAATGCGCCACGTTCAACCCCGCTCGGTGCCTCGGAATCGAGAATCGGAAAGGCACTCTCCGACCTGGTGCAGATGCGGACCTCGTCGTTCTCGATCGCAGTGGTAATGTCCTCCGCACATGGGTCCGAGGCAAGGAGGTTTGGAATGGGAATTAATAGAATGCCGCTGGAAGTGGGTGCGTATTTGCAATGATTCGTTCATGCTACATAATCCTTCGCCTAGTAGAAGTAGCCTATTGGAAACATTGCGTAGGGCAGAATAGTACGTTTGTATGACCAGTGGTGTGCTCACAAAGTGGCGTTGTTTCGAAATGTAGTAAGGTCTATGATTTAAGTCGATCTGACATCCCCGACGGACAAAGCATCTCAGGAAATCACGCAATTAACGGGAGGAGAGACGACAGCCGAGGCACCACATCGATTACAGAATGCAAGCAAATGAGTAAAGTACGCGGATCAAGACACAAGCGCAGATACAAGACAGCGACATAAGCGTGCACAACACAGAGAACACAGAGCACAGAGCATAAGCTAAGACACTGAGCCAGGAGACTTGACAGACTTGCACCCTGGAGCTTGAAGATCTTTGCAAACGGTGAACATTGTACATTGTACAGCCGAAAGGAGTGACTCACGGGAGCCTCGGACACTGCGAGCGACACGACTATAACACACGCGCCACCAAAACGGCCGGCCGAAGACCGCCTCGATGACGCGAGCGCAACAGCGCTATAACGGTTCAGATCTCAGAGCTAAATATAAGCGATAGAAGAGATGACGTACTGATACTTGCAGAGAAAACCCGCCACGCGTGTCCACCAAGACTTGCCAGTTCCGGATGAGCCCTGCGTTTCACAGTCGTGTGAGCGAGAGCGCCAGTAACTAGGAAGGCGAAGACCCACTGGTACCCAATAAGTCGAATGCTGCGCAACTACGCAGAAGCGAGCTGTCCACAGCTCCCGGCCGAAAGGAACTGCAGACAGCGCCGCCCCTACGCAGTTGCGTCCAATCAACGGCCCGAATTCCGGTGCCAGGCCCAAGGACTGGACTGTGTGTGAGGTTGGTCGAAATTCGTCCCCCGCCGGTGACAGAAATCAAATGACATACCCGAATGTTCTCGGGCAATTCCCCGCCGACGGAGAGCATGATCGCAATCCTGGCCGAAGGACTGCGACCAGCAACTCCGCCGACGGCTAATGATCCCAGAGTCTGACAAATCGGTCCAGTATCGCTGGTGTCCCACGCGAGCTTGATATCCCAGTCCGGCATCACCCGTCTGGTGCCCTTCCCGTGCCAGGTGTCTGTGTCCAAGGACCTAGGAAAGCTCCATGTGTTGCGCCAGCAAATGCAGAGTCCAGTGAAAGCGCTGAGCCTGACGAAACCGCTCACTCACCTTTGCGCAGGGGGGGGCGTCTCCAGCCGCTGCTGCCCCTTCCCGCAGCAGACCCTCCCCTCCACGACGTCGCCTAGTCCCGGCCATCCTCCTTAGCGTCCAGTTGAACAAAGTCTACGCCCTCAAGGAGTTGCCTGTAATCTTCGGCGCTCAGGCCGAGCTCATCCAAAAACTCCGTATCGGCAGCGGCCTCCTTGATCCCTTCGACCATGGCGTTGCTTAATGTGATGGGACTATCTCGAGGTTCCGAAGCGCTGTCACTGGAGGCCGTGACGCTGACTGTGTCGTCGAGTATGTCCAACAAACTCCGTTGTTGTGGTCTAACCGTACTGTCGTGATTGGGGCTCTCGTCGGCCGATGCGACCACTGAATCAGCATAGAAAAGAGCTGCGACGATGTCGGCGGTGGATAGATCAGGTGTCGCTAATGGTTCGTTCATGGGCGGATGGGAGGCGCTGCTCGCACGCCGGAGACACTCGGCTTCTAGGACTGTGTACGGCGGGGGAACACCAGGAGGGGTTGGAAGCGGTCGAGAGGGAGAAATGTCAGCGCTTCCGTCCCCTCGACGTGCGCGTAGGGATGCCTAGGAAGCCCTCCTCCTTGTGGCGGTGGCGGGCTGAGCTCCCAGCTTGGACTAGTTGCTAGCGTGATGTAAACGTCAGGCAACGGCGTGGGAATCCTGGGAGTCCCTGGCGGGGCGACTGGGAAGTCGGGGCGGAGGGGAGTCTCAAATGTGCATATATTTATCGAATTTGACTACATGAAGGTTGTTAGTCAATACGCTTGGCTCGCAGAGACACGGCACTCACGCAGAAAACGCCATCCTGCGCCTCTCAATTTTCCCCAAAGACCAGCTTCGTTTGCCCCACGCAAGCCGCGGCGGAGAGCAACCTGCGAACTCGGTGGGGTTGGATGGAGGCGGAAGGTGCTGATAGTGATAATAGCGAATGGTAGCCGGGATGCTATCGGCCGGGGCCATAGGGATAGAATGGACCATCAGACATCGTGAGAGTGTTCAAGTTGCGTGTGTCTAAGAATTATGTGCGCAGCACGAGTATCAAGGACGCAAGTTTGAGGGGCCACGGAGAAATGTGCCAGCTTATCACCATGCGATTGCAGCCCAGACCACTGGCAGGCCCATATATTCACTCCCTACTTTGGAGGTTGAACACAAGTGCGGGCTAGGCAGTCCCAGCGAGCCCAGGGCCAGGGTGAGGTTCGTGATTCCGAGGCACAAAACTGAGTAAAGTTCACGACAATGGGTACTCAGACAATCGTGTATCGACTCGAATTCATATTCCACTGGAACTGACCCGCAGTTTGAATTTCTTTGGAATTCCAATGCTGCTCGCGTAATCCACTAGACAGATTCAGAACGCGACCGTTTCGGCGGTGAAGTGACGAAGGTGGCGTACATGAGATCCGGGCAAGGCGGAACAGAGCATGCTTATACCGCGCGGAAAACTCCCGTACCAAGCCTTCATGACTCCGAAAGACTTCGAAGGTTGCAATAGCGCGTCCCAAATATTTAGCTAAGATCCCAGACGGCAGCACGTCCTCTTGATATTCATGGAGATCCGGGGCCAACGTGGCGTGAGTAGCTTCCAGGGCAAAAGACAAGGGAGGTGCCCATAGTAGTTGATGTACGACCACGAACAGAGCCAGGTAGAGGGAGCCAGAACCTTGGGCATTAGCGTCTAGTGAAAAAGGAACCTCACCAGCAGTGGCATACAGAGTCAGGCCGAGGGAAGCAGGAGCCGCAGAACTTTGCGCCCGTACCTATGATTCCGGAGAGAAGGGAGTTTGAAAGGCTTCAATGGTGCACAGAGCCACTGGCAGTGACAGGGAAGAGAGCACCAGAACTTTGTACGGCGATAGCGTCTAGAGCACGGCATGGACTCGGAACAGTCCGAAGAGACCACTTCGGCATTACCCGCAGTAAGCCGTGAGCATCATGCATGCAAACAACGCGTCGACAAGTGAGAATGCGCGTGTATGGAAATACAATAGTACTAAAGGAAGGATGGACTGCACACGCGTGTACGAGTGACAATAACCACGCAATTCATGTAAAAAACCTCAATGAGGAGTAAGAATGGTCCAGAAGGTCTAGAAGTCCTGGCAGTGTTCGTACATTTAGATAGTGAAGAGATAGTGAAGACTTGGTCAAAGTATTCTAGACAAATAGGCACGCAATAAACAATGGGACCACTCCAACAGCACCAATCGCGAATGCGCGTTCAGCAGCGGAGCTGCTTTTGGGAACAGAAGACGAAGTAGTGGCAGATGTAGACGTCCGAGAGCTGGTAGTAGTGCCCGAAGTGGTGTCAGAAGAATTCGTGCCGTTAAGGCGGATGGCATTGCGCTGGAAAAAGGCCAAAATGAGTGTTTGTCCTCAAAATGTGAGATAAATGAGTGTGAGAAACCCCAAAAACGCCGCGAGGTTGCGGAGTCAATGCGGCAAGACGTAAAAATACGCACCACGAAGCCGGCGAGCGTTTCTGTTGAGGACTCATTGTTGTTGATAACGCCAACTCCACCCTGGCCACACGTGTTGTAATCGAAAAACCAAAATGTGTGATTTTCGTTCTGCTCGAGTATAGGGACGGTCAGAATGGAACCAGGAGCGCCAGGCGTAGTATTTCGGAAGCCAGAGTTGAAAGCCGTTGATGGTGGCAGTCCGTCTCGTGAGCCGGGATGCAAGGACCACTGAACGTCGATTCAGTTGCAGGTGTGGTTCCCATCCGTGACTGGGATATCAATTAGACCCCGTCGACAAGAACGAAAGAAGAATTTACAGTTGAAAGTGACGATATCGCCACGCTTCGCGACTATTTGTTGAGGAGTAAATGTAGTCGTCCCATCACCAGTGGTGTTGCCTCCAACTGTGACGACGATGGTCTCAGCGACAGTCAGATAAACACTGGCAAGAACCTGAGAGGCGCGTGAGTTCAGTTGCGTCCGGGGGACACGAGCTGAGACGCTAACGAGCAGGATAGACGCATACATCGCTGGAGGACGGAGAAGACACTGGCAAGACGGGAAAGAATAGGGTAGTAGTGAGACTACAAAGTGGGGGGTAAGTGGGTAGGAGGAGCAAGAACAGTAAACGAGGCGCAGAATTAAAGGATTCAGGTAGGTTACTTACGGCAACGGCATGGACATGCACGGGTAATTCATACCAAGAAGAGAGCCAAGTAAGGATAGACATTCACAGTGAGCGCTTCACAGCTTCACTACCCACTACCCACCCCTCACTAGGCCTCACTGGCAACGCACACCTCAGTGCATCGAGAATGCCTAACCCACGTCACTCAGGTGAGCATACCTCAAGGCACATACGACGGCAGGTGGGGAATAGCACCTGCAATGCTTTTTAATCCAATAACGTGACAATCTGGGTACAGAAATACTTACAATATCTGTTACGAGTCGTCGTGGGCTATGGTAGCAACAAGGTCTTGATTATTCAGCAGAAAAATGCGGGAAGCTGATCCAAGTAATTTCAAAATCATAAGGCCCGCGGGCATCACTTTTTCCCCCTCCAACCTTCGTTTGCTCTATTCTTCGCATTTAAGCCCCACGACCTATATCCGCAACCAGTATGTCCATCGTCGCGCATTTCGAACAGTTGACGAAAGTTGCACCTATAGGAATAAGGCCCTCGATGGATCTGCCTCTTGTCAACCCATCGAGCCAAAAACGGCGTCAGTCGAACATCATATTACATGAAGCCCTAGTTCAGTTCATATATTTCTATAGTCACGGAAAAGGAGGAACATACCGCACTAGCCAAGGCTGCTGACATGCACACAATCTCTCGGATAACTCAGATATGGTCCGACCGCTTGCAGTTAATCAGCGTTTATGTGAGTTGCCAAAATTGTTCTGCGACACAAACTCAGCGCATACATCCAGGCCAGCTTCTTCACGTCTATTGATAGCGTTTTATTCTCCCTAGCATCCAACAAGGGCAATGGCAGCACCACTAGCAAGTTGATGCAAGCATCGTTGACTGGGGCCTTGATATTTCATGCCGCGACTGGTAGCAAATCTCAACGATGTCTCTATCTTCACTACTAACGCCTTCGCCCATTTTCCCAGCGATTCTGGCCTATGTCGCGTCTTTTGTCCTCATACGTTACAAATTGAAAGACGCGGAATCAATCCCCGGTGATTCCAATTCCAAGTCTGCCATCGCCAATGTCTACGCCAAATATGGGCAAACCCCCGTCGATGAAAAAGGAAAGCTTTCAGTTTTAGAGTCAGGCCACGTAAGGGCCGAGCATGGCCATCATTTTCATAGCCTCCTGTCTTCCCCTATCACACCGTTTCTCTCGACGCTTTCTACGGCGTTTTCGTCGCTTCTGGACCAGCCACCCCTACTCAACATCGACATCCGGCGCGTGTCGTTGTTCGACTTTAGTGCGGTCGTTCCGTGCGTTGGAGAATCTGTCCACGATGGTGCGGACGCGGAGAAAAATGCGATTGCTTTGGGGCGCCTACTGAACAGGTGCCACAATGTATGCTCCCTTTTCGCGCTCGCGGGTTTCTTGCTGCTCGTCACAGGGATCATTACTTATGTCTGGGCAGTCCTCGAGGATTCTGTCGCCATCTTTGCCAGTGCGTGCGTGGGGGTCTGTATCGCCTTTGGCTTAGCAGCACTGCATTGAACATACCCTTTACCAACAATAGCGTCCGCTTGTTGCTGATTTACTCGCTGTCGACTTACCTTTATACCTTACGCGACTAGAGTCTTGTACATTTTACAGGTGCTATAGGTATCTCGTTGCTCAAAAAAAATTTAGTCGCATGTTAAACCGGGACTATGACCATTCCATATGGTATAAATGGTACTGCCAAACGAAGTCACAAACTATACTTGCGCTTAGACACACGACAGCGTTGGATGCCGAATACTTCTACGCTCAGAAATGGACACGACGGACACGAGAAAGCCCACTGTCTGTCTATACACGCTATCGCGTTATCTTTGAGACTTGTCGACCGTTGCCCTAGTAACTTTCCGTTCGTGCATTCTATCCCGTCATTGTTCCTCTTGTGCTATTCGTCCACAGGATTGAATTCAACCCAGTGAACGTCTGAAAAGGGAAAATGCCCTTTCCTCTAACGGTGAATCTGAGCCTGCTTCAGTTTAAACGGGCCATTCCAAGATCCGAGGTGTTTAATTGGGCGTAGAGAGAAATGCCTTAATTGAATGACGGGCCGTCATTAATGCGTCATTCATGAGAGCTTTCTGGTGCTCGAATCCGTTCCGCACGTGGAGTCTTTCTCTATGACTGTGTTGCAAGCCATTCGAGGAAGCGACTCCGCGGGCTTCGAGTCGCCTGCTGGTCCGTGGTGTTAGTATGAGCCCGGCCTCAATCCCATGTGGCCCCGTCGTCCAAACCGATGCCTTCCTGTCCTCAACGGTACTACCATTGCGTTTTTGAGGAGACAGCAACAAATATCCCCCGACTCCCCACCGTCCTGTCCTTACTCATAATCCTCAGTTTGCTAAGTGTTCGGAAAAAGGTCTGCTTCAGGAGGAGACTTGCTCCTGTTTGAATGTGTTCACCTTACAGTACTACGTACAGATTTTCTCACGAGTTAGATTTGGCCGTCGCCAACGTTTGAATGTTTCGTCCACATCACTTTGCCTCGGCCTGTTTCCCGCTGCTCCTCCATCCGTTTCTCCCTTCAGTTGGCGACATCTTCTGGCGTAGTCCCACTGATACGCATTAATTCAGCTCGTCCATGGTTTCGCCATTGTGCCCCTCCTCGTGAACGTGTAACGTGACACCGGAAAGGGCTTGTCTGGGTCAGGAGGGGGGATGTACTTAATTATCCGCATCCTGTTCTCTGCGGTAACTCACCATCAATGAACGTTACTATCCTTCCTGCCCCATTGCTTGTAAACAGCAACCCCGTACATGTAGTCGAGGATGATGGCATGGGGTAGTGAGTCTACTATGCCCAGCTGGCTTGCGCCCCCAGGCTGGCTACTTGCATCATTCTTGTTACTTGTGCCCTGAAACACTGCGTCCAGGTTTGACCCTAAGGTGAAGAGGATGAAAGGGGACACTGGGAGCGTGTTTGCCATGACCTCTAATTCTGTGGCTGCGGCCAGGGTTATATTCTCTGGGCTCCTTCAAATGTTGAAGGGTAAAGTGATCTTTGCGCACTTGACCTAGGTCAACCCTAGGTATGTCGGTGGGGTCCAGTCCATAGTTCGGCGTCTAAAAATGGTTGCATTTTAATGGTGTCTAAGTACAAGCCGCCAAACTCCATACCTTTAGAAAGGCAACTTCTCCATGAGCGAGCATTGAATGCACAGCCTTGGCCAACAACACTCCGTTATGAGTATCATCAATCCCCGAAATCGCGGGTAGTGACCTGCGGTAATAACAGGAAGAACGATCTTCGACAATCCTCTGGATGTACTAGAAAAGAACCAAGAACATTACCAAAGGACCACATAGACTGACTACAGACATTACCTCATCGCCTTTAGTCCTGGGAATCAAATGCACTGGGTCACAACACTCTGCAGGACAACGCAAGCTGATCCATCTCGTACTGTAATGTTATCTCTGAAGTCATCGGGGTAGTCTGTTGGGACAGTAGACGTGGCTTGATCATTTGAACCCTCATAGTCTACGAAAATATAATTCCCTAGAGAAATGGGGATATTGGTGAGCAACGATCTCACATACAAAAGAAACTTTACCTGAAGGCTCATAGTGTAAGTCTATAACGCCGTTCAACAAGGTACTATTATAATCAATTGCAGGACCATCCGGCATCATAGAAAGATGACCACGAGTTCCGCAAATACTAAACATAACAAAGCGTAACCATTTGAAGGGGCGGGTCGACAACCTCCGCACATCACTGTCAGGAATTGAGAGGAATGTTGATCCATCAACGTTCAGATAGATATTAACCATCCTGATGGTAGTGACGATGACCCTGGTGGTCTTAGGGGTTACATGTTGCGTGATGAGAAAGCCAAATCTGTATCAACACTGCCGTACGAGGCAACCCTCTTACCCAACGGGGCTACAGTAAGCGCCTCCTCGATTTCTTAGACTCACGTGCCGCCTCTAAACAAGTGCCTGCCGGAACCCGACTAGGCGAACCTTTCCTTCTATGTTTCCCTGCTCCAAGAAGATTTGAACCTATATATATAGCGTCCGACGCCTGTGGACCTCCAGCATCAGGATATTATCTACTCAAACGATTTGGCTATGCACTTACTATGCTATTCGCTTTGGGATTACCTTACCATACTCAGTTCCAACGTTTTGTGTTTCATAAATGTAGTCGGTCGCGCTACGACCCGTCTTAGTCTCCGGCTTGTATCCGGGAATATAAAATGGTCGGGAAAAAAAAAAGCCGAAGTGGAAAGGTTTTGCGCCATGACCACCTCGGATCTCAGGGCCTCAGGCTCACCTCCTGCTGAAAACGTGTCCGGTAGTCACAGAACGAGAAGGCCTGGACCTACGTATCATCACACACGTCGCACACATCTGGTCCGACCGCTTACGGCTCACTAGCATTTGTGTCAGCCAACATGATTCCATCCGTATGGGTGAATGCAACGGTCTAACTCTAACTTGGCGCCCCTACACAGGCTAGCTTCTTTACTTCCGTCGACAGTTTGCTATTCAAGCTTGCCTCGAACAAGAGCGACGGAAGTCCTACGAGCAAGCTCGCGCTTTCGTCATTGGCCGGCGCCTTGATCTTCCATGTAGCGGCTGGTGAGAACCATTCTTATTGCTTCGTGGCCCTCATAGACCGGCGGGTGACATTATGCAGCCGTCTTGGCATATCTGGGGTCATTCGTTCTCATCCGCTACGGGCTACGTGATACGCAAGCAGTCACCGGGAGCCTAGGTTCCAATGCTCCCACTGCAATGTCCCCTGCCATATTTGAGGACTCTCAGCCGACTAACAGTAGCTCCCTGCAAATGCCCCCCGCCGCCCAATCTCGGCATGTACGATTCTCGGAGAAGGTTGAATGTAGCGCCACATCGAGTACTTCCCCTTGTCTTTCACCGACTGTTACCCCAAGCATTTCTGCCGGCGCGAGATCTCAGTTGTTTTCGGCATCGTCCACCACTGCAACTGAAGCCCCTACTTCGCTCTTGCACCACCCGTCGTCTTTGCACATCCACATGCAGCGCGAGTTTAGCTATAGAAGGAAGGTGCCGTGCATTGTCACAACCGCTGAAGACGACGGTGATGGCCCCAAGGCTGACGCAGAGAAGGACGCAATAGCTTTAATGCTCTTGTTGAACAAGTGTTACAACGTGTGTACGCGCTTTGTGCTCACTGGATCCATTCTAGCAGTCATGGGGGTTGTTGCTTGTGTCTGGGGACTGCTCGAACGGGCCATTGCCATCTTTGGGAGCGTCTGTGTTGGAGTGTGCCTCGTGTTCGGTTTCGTGGCGCTTCGTTAGGCTCCTGGGGAGTGGCGTGGGTTCATTTTCCCTCACGAATGACGCATGGGTGATGCGAAAGAACGAAAATTGTACGATTACGATAATCATCGCCTCGTGTAGTTCAACTTTTAGGCCGATCGTGCACGATCATTGACGCGATGACACGCTGTGATAACCAAGTTGTGCCCCTCGACCAACCGAGCTCATGAGCCGAGCCTACCCGATCAGGGCATGGCTACCTCAAGGTTCGCGGCGAGGCCTGCGCGTGCTAATGTGACTCGACTCGACGGAGATGGCCTCTTTCACAGAAATGATAAAAAGAAAATGGATCTGCCCAACCGGCTCTATTCCCATCTCATTGCATCACCAACGACAATGGAGACCATGGTTATGACGATGCCCTCTCCCGCCAATATCCACTCACACTCTATGTCCGAGGTAAATAGCGTACATCTATACTCCGATCGATGTTCTGATGATGTGTTATCTGGCCTGGCTAGCTCGACATCGAGCTTGTGGCGTTACTCGACTCGCTCAGCTTGCAGCAACACGAGTTCAGGGTGAGCACGTTCATCCGCCGCCACGCCCGGCGGGCTCACTGGCGCCCCCTAAAAATTTCTGACTTTACTCTGGAGGCAGGCAAGCGAACCGGAACCCGCGCCGCCCACCGTATCCGACATCCAAATGAGCGACGCAGGGAGCTCCCACGTACGTTGTCTACACTTCTCACACCATCACCGTTCGTTGATCCGGTCCACAGTCCGCCGCTACGGCCCCCTCCGTTTCCTCCGACGCGCCCTCCTCGCCGGCTCCCTGCGCGTTCCTGCAGGCCCTCACGCACTGGTACGACCCGGACGCGGAGCAGGTGCAGACCACCTGCGGCGAGTACCTCGAGCTCATCTTCATACACCGCGAGGCGTTCGCCGCCCGCCCGGCGTCGCACACGGGCTGCTCGGCGGCGTTCAGCGCGCTCGCACGCTCCCTGGAGCTCCGCGCATGGCGCGCTGATCGGGACGCCGACACGGAGGCGGTTGCTGCGTTCCGTCATGAGGCCTGGATGGTCGCCGCCTGGATGAGCAGCGGCGGGCCGTGGTGGCGCGGTGGGGAGAAAACGGAGGCTTAGCTTAGGGGTTGGTGGCTGGACGAGGGTACCAAACAACTTGATTGCCAGGGGAACAGCCTATTTATTCTGTGCCTCATGCACTGTAGCATAGCAAGCGTATTGGTATTCAACGTATATTCAACGCTCGATACCCGAATATATATAGTACATGACGGATAACACATTGACATGGTAGCAAAATTGTCGACTGCCTCGACGTCTAGTTGGTGTTAGAGCACAACCGTGCGTTGGGCTTAGAGCTTTATCTTCGCCTTGAGCTCTCTTAGACGTGCAGGCTGCATGCCCTCATCTGGAAGACGAGTCAGATCTTTGCGCGATTGGGAAACATAAAGGCATACAGTTGGTATCGTATAGCTGATCGCTTGGGACGGTGACCAGGTGAGAACGGATGTTGGATGCATCAACCATGTTGGGAACAAGATCCTTGATCGTCTGCGCGCCAAGGAGGCGCAGGTTCATCTCGAATTCATCCTGGACGATATTATTAGTGTCAGGGGCGTGCGACCTCATTTAGGTTCCTCAGAAAACTAACCTGCAGAATCTGAAGAGCATGATCGACCCCTTCAACGCCATATGTCGAGAATGCGTACAAGAACGGCCTTCCTATCCCCACTGGCAAAGGCGCAATCAATGTCCATCGTGCCGCAGCGTACTGCGCTTGAAATGCATACCCGCAGTCGCCCCTAAAGCAATGGCTTTCAAGACGTCCGTCGCGCGTCTGGCACCCCCATCAACGAAGAGCTGGAATCGATCATTCGGGAAGGTGATGCCACGCTTCTCCTTAAACTTCTCCACAACCTCAACGAGGACCTCGATCCCAGAGCGTGCAAAGTCAAGCTGGCGCCCACCATGGTTCGAAAGGACGATACCCGCAAGGTTCTGATCATATGCTTCAAGGGCATCCTCCCATGTTTGTACGCCCTTGAGGATGAGCGGCACTTTTGATCACACCCCAAAGTCCGATCAGATTGGTCAATGAGGTCAAAGCGGAGCGAACTACTTTTTGTGATGCTCTTGAACCAGGATATGTCTGCCCACTTCAGGCCTGGGTCAATGAATCCCTGGGTTCGATGACGGTCAGCCGATATGCTCCGATTGAAAGTGTTACCTACCGTGATCGCCTTTGCGGCGCCTCGAGAGCGATCAACCTGGTCACCGCCAGACTTTCCAATTTCGTGGGGATCGGCCGCATCAAAGGTCATACGCATATCCTATTCTCATGATTCAGTTCGCGCGGCTTCAGCTCAACAGAACACGATCCGACTTTTTCGCGCCGACCGAGTTGGGGTGCGTCAACGGTGATAAAAAGAGCTTTGATTCCACGCCTCTCTGCTTGTTGCATGATGCGCTTTGTCACCGCGCGATCCCTGTTGACGTACCTTGGAGTCTCGTGAGTGAAGCACGAATGAACCTAGACAGATGAACGCATACAGCTGGAAAAACTGCACCTGACCCGGTTGTGCGGCGTCGACTAATTCATCGAAGGAGCACGACGACAAAGTAGGTATCTGGGCCGGATATTATCCCAAGCGTGTAATAGAACGTGCAAGTAGCATACCATTTGGATCACGCCACGTTTTGCTGCCGCCCGAGTCAAATTCAATTCTCCATCTGGATGTCCAAGCTTCCCGAGAGCCGTCGCAGTCTACACACGAGATCAGCAAGTAATAACACAAGGACAGCGGCACGCTGACTATGTATACTGGCATACTTGACGCGTGACCAAGAATTGACGTAGATGTGTCGACGACTGTAACATCACGCATAATGCGGGGCCTAAACCAAATCCTGTGGAGCAGCGACGTTTATTTATGAGGTCCTGAACATTGCCGTCCAGTATCGTACAGACCTGTGGAAAGCGGCGTGATTCTCGCGATTCGTAATTTCGTCGTCCGAGGCCGAGGAGTAATATGCCCAGGCCTTTTCGGGCATCGTAAGTCTAGCAATTGCCTTGAACAACGATTAGAAGGAGAGCGAAGGCAAGGCCAGGGGACCAGGTCCATACTTCAAAGTCATGTAGGTTGAGAATCTCCGCTAATGGCGGCCGCGCTTCGACACGCTGCAAGCGTGCCCTTTCCTCGTCCGTTATCTTGACCTCAATCTTTTCGGCTGTGCCTTCCTCTATGGGTCCTAAACTATTCACGTACGATTAATGCGCACCACTTGTTGGGGAGTGGGTGCGCTCACTGTTTCTCTCGAGGGAGATTATCAATGATGGCGTTTGGGGGGTGTATTGGCTCATATTCATGCCTGCACTAGAATTAACTCGATGGCAGAGCAGCGAATGACGACTCACGTAGCATCCTTTCCGGCGTATTTCAGAATGATCTTACTGCCCCCTGCAGGGCAGCATTAGGGCGTGGGTCAATTGTCTGTGCGGGAGCATCCGAGTCTTACCGGGATGCTCTGGAAGGAAGCCGAGGGGCCGGTCGGGTAAACAGCTGCAGGCAGTGAGAGACAACAACACGTACCGTCCAGGAACTCGGTAACGTCGTACACCTTGCCTGAGAACGGTCGTCAGCATCATGTACGAGCGACTTCAGTGGAGCAGACAAGCACCATGTACAATGATCCAACAACTCTCCCTTGAGTTATGCTGCGCGACGACCTTTCCGGAAATAGGCTTTGCAGAAGGTGCGGACATACTGTTTGTCTGTTGAGGGTTTGCTACACAGAGTCAAGGCGCCCACGGAGTGTTAGGCGGGGGTAGCAGCCTGGGTACTACGGACATGTCACACGGGGCGGCACGCGGGACCGGACATTTTTCGGCGCTAAGAGAAAAGGTATGACGCCACGATGGCTTTGTACTGTATGTATGCCCAAAACGAACTCTGGTTCGCGTAACACAAAAAAATGAAAACAAAACAATGCGTGCTACTCTTGTCTATATGCAAGGTTGATTCTATGCTGTTGATGCCTGCTCATTTTTCCTGGACCATCCAGCAAAACCGAAACTATACAACCTTGAAAGCAGAACCTCCGGCTTCTGCGTCGAGTTGTACAATCTCGTGGAGACCTGTTCTCCAATTAAATGACGAAATCTGCGGAACGGAGATATGTCACGTACCCATGACCTCAAAGAATGCCTTGGGGTCCATTCCCTGTGCGGACGAAAAGTCCGTGCCCGTCTTTTTGAGTGAATGCATCGCTGCGCGAATACCATGCACGGCGGCCACGCAGGATACAAGGGAGAAAACTGTAATTCTTTCAGCATCCCGCTCCCCCAGTGACTAGAAAGAAACGCACTGATGATCTTTGCGCCCATCTCCTCGGCCTCCTTGGAGGTGAAGGACGGGGTAAGACCGCCGGAGATGACGTTGACAAGGACCTGAGCGATCACATGAGAACAGAGAATAAAAATCCGGAAGCTTTAAGCTCACAGGTTTAGGTGCCAGCGCCCGCACTGTCGACTCAAGGAGCTCCTTGGATTTCACGCCTTCAATGAAACACACGTCCGCACCAGCGTCCGCCGCGAGTTTCAATCGGGTGACGGCCTCCTCCATGCCAAGCACCTGCGCGGAGTCAGTGCGGCCGATAATGACAAAGTCCGAGCCCCCGGGGATGGAATCGCGTGCGATGACGGCCGCACGGATGCGCGTCACGAACTCCTCGCGGGAGACGACTTGCTTTCCGAGCAGATGGCCGCAGCGTTTTGTCTGCACTTGGTCCTCGATGTGCAGACCCGCAACGCCAGAACGCGCGTATTGGGTGACGGTGCGCGCGACCATGGCCGGTCCGCCGAAGCCAGTATCTGCATCTGCGATGACTGGGCAGGTCGGGTCGAGGCTGCACACCATCTGGGCGCTCTGCACGAAGTCGTTGAGGGTGGAAATGGCCAGATCGGGCTGACCGAGGCGAGAGGCGGTAGTGGCCGCGCCACTGTAGATAACATGTGTTAGGCACAAGAATAATAAAGACAAAGGGAAATATGAACCTCTGGTAGAGGCAAGTGAAGCCTGCTTCTAGGGCGCATCGCGCGCTGATACCGTCACAAATACCCGGAGCAACCTGGTGAGTAGCGATCCCGAGTAAACTGTGTGTTCTGAACATGGTTCGAGTAATCAGACTCACAACGATACCGGGGCGTGCAAGCATCTGCCTCAGCCGAGTGGCTGGGTTCCAGGATAAGGGACCATCGAGATAGTTTTTGGGGTCGAGACGAGGGTTGTAGTAGACACCGGATGAGGATGATTGCTCTTTCGCTGAGGTCCTGACAGATTCGTAGGTGGTCGGGACCGGAGCCTTGAGAATGGTGACGGTGGAAGGAGAGTAGTCAATTCCTGGGGCCATTGGAGAAGGATGATAAAGAAGACTGGAAGGACACGGAGAAGAAAGCGTTGACTGGAAGGAGACAGAGAAGAGTTTGCGAAGGACGTTTGCAACGAACTGAGTGACAATATGTAGAATGGGTTCACTATTTATATGAATGGCCGTGAACTTCATCCCGCATTACATCCGAGAATAGGTGTCGCGAAAGTGCACAATGCGGCGTACAACTATTGCAGGAGCCACTAGTTACCCGGGACACTTGGACCCAAAACAGCGATTGGGAAACGTTCCGATCGTCCCACAGGTCATGAGAGAATCTTTGTCGTATACATGGAAGCCAAGCCCAGGCAGTGTGCATGTCCACCAGGCCAGCCAAGAGATTTCCCAGTGAGAATCGGAAGTGCACTAGCCTGCAAAGGGTGCTGTAGTATCCGGCTCCGTGGATTTGTCACTAATGCAACTTCCATTTCACCAGAGTGGCAATTCATTGTAGCAAAACGCCAGATTTAGCGTTAACATAAAAAAAGCCATTGGGCCAGGCTGCGACGTTAAAGGATCAATAGTCTCATCACGCTGAATTGTGAATTGTAGGCGCTCTGTCGGAACCAATCAGCTCGCATCATATAATAAAGACGCACCGTCGGTTGATAAGGGTATTCAAAGGCCGGAGTGTCCTCGTAATGGAACGTATGGCGAAGGTCACGGCGGGCTGGGACTGAGAATGCGGCGATAGAGCGGACAGTGGAGCTGGAGGGCGCAGATACCGATTGAAGTCGGGAATAGTGACGTCTCCGCAGCACCAGTGGCGGATTTGCCGGCGTTTTTAGTCGTCAAGCGTCAAGATCTCAAAAAATTCCAAGATCTCTGTGACTTCGCCAAGAAAAACCAAGGCTGCCAGTGTACATAGTCCGCGATCGGGGATAGATTCCTTAGATTGGCTAAAACCATTTTGCGTGGGAGGTGACCTGCATTGGAAAGAAGATAGATAGAGCTGGACAGGTCGTGGAGACACAATTCGAGTTGACGTTCTTGTTGGGTCCTTGTGTTGCGGCGTGGGGGCATAAACACCCCACTCCCACCTCCACCATGGTCATTCGTAAGGCTTGGCACCCCTGGAACGGCGGCACGAGGCCATTCAAGTGACAGCCACAAAGGCAGTGGCTTTGTGTCATGCAATGTGCCGTGAAATGCGTGGTAATTGAGGCCATGCACTGGGAAGAGGCGATACCAAACTAAGAGGGCCAAGTCACAATCTTGCAGGCAAGTTACCGATGCTACCAGCCGAGCCATGACCCAACCGGCCGATCGCAAGCCTGATCGTCCACCAGTCCTCCCCTGCATCCCGCAGATGGGTCGTCATCCTTTTCCACCTCTCTTCGTTCTAATTCCCCTGGCTGCTAGCGTTCATTATTTAATATCTATACAGCACTTTGAAGATGGCCGGGAACGTACTGTACTGCCAGTGGACAACCACGTACCAGGGGTTTGCGGGTCGTACCTATGATTTCGTGGGTGTGGTATCACCGGTCCTACGAGGACGCGGATCTGCTTATACAACAATCGTGATGAAGAACCCGGGAAGCCGTGCAGAGACTAAACTTGCGCAACTGAGAACGTCGCCGCGTGCGTTCTCAAGTGGTAAAATTGGTTCGCACTTCGCCCAAATTTACGAGTGTTCCACTGAGAGATTGAAACCGTTGAGTACAATGATACAGTACAACCGTTTCTTAGTCCCTGGCGCATTGAGCCAAACGAAGACGGAAATTAAAATGCGCTATCATGTGGCGATGGCAATGCCCGGGTCCCAGAATGCGCTTTGTCGACGTCATCTGAAACTGAGCAAGAGTGATCGCCCACGAGTCCAAGTATGAGTGCACCTGCTTTTCGCTCAGCTCAGTAGTGAATATTGGTGAATACGGGGAACTCAAAGGTAGCTCTGTGGGGGTGACGGCGATCGGAGGCCGGTTGTGCCGTTTTGGACCATCACAGGACCCAACAATGACTCCATTTTTTTTTTTGAGCGCCCCAAGAACGTCGAACAGGGTGAAAGCGAAAATATTTGTGACACTAATATGCCATGACTGCTAATGGGGATGGAAGGAACAATGTGAAACCCGTTTCCCCATTCTGGCTTGAAAGTCCCTTCCATTTTAGCACTTCTCGACGTACTCAGCAGTACCGCAGAGAGATTCATGAATTTAGCGGCAGCGCGAGCTTTGAGGGACTTGGGGTCCAACAGACGATCTCTCCAAAGCCTGAAACTCGATGTCCACTCTACGCGATCCATTACTCAAACGTATAGCTTCTCGGGGCATACGTAACTTACTTTTGAAATTGTTGGGAGTATCCCGGCACTAACAAGTATTGGCCTCGAGCTCAACAGCAGCTGACTGCCTCCAAGTCTGAGTGTCCGAAGGCGGCATGCTCCTTCCTCATCGTGTAGATGACATTCGTGGGGGAGTTGATATTCGGCCCTACGAGTGTCCCTAAAGTCGGGACCAGGTATAGTATGTTTTGGTTCTGGACGTAAATATCCCAGGTTCGCGTAGCGTCAGACTACGAAGATGTGTGAGACGCGAGAACGAGGGGACATCACGCACGACCTTTGGGCTACTAATGCTTTGTCGAACTTGTAAGAAGGGGGATAATATGCGCGGCTTCCATTCAATGTTGTCACACACATTGGAAGGACGCGTTGACCCCTTCCCGTTCGAGTTCCTCTGTACGAGCGCTGTCGAATGCCTTTGTGGTCGATAATGTTCTCGGAGAGCGGTCTGAAATTAGCGGAGTAGACCAAAGCGAGAAGACGAAGGCATGATACCCACATTAATTCTGAGTATGCGCCGGTCCTCTCGTGAGGCGGTCTCGATGTGCTGCATTGTTGTGCCGATAGTGGAACTGCTAGGCTCTGTTTGGAGATTGCCAAACCACCAGACGTTAGTAAGTTAGATGTGAAGAGAAAGATAAGCGAACGGACTTGGGAGAAGTAGGTAGCCGTGCTTTCGCAGCATCGACTACCCCGTCTTCACCCTTTCGACGTGCATCGTGGAGTTGAACTGGGACATATCATTGTCCCAAGGAACGCGTGTTTATAAACAGGTCGAAGAGGCGATATCACGAGTCGGCTGCGCGTAGCCTTGCGCCGTTCGGGAGAATGATGTAGCACAGTGCGTCATCAGAAAGAACAGGGTCTATCGTTGTTAGAAGTCCTGGAATCCTCCTCGGAAGTGCATGACGGTGCAAGTCGACTCGACAGAATCTGAACATTGAAGAGACACGATCTAGAAGGAGAAGCAGCAGTTGAAAAAAAGTGATAGGATAGTGATAGGACGAGGTAGGCGCAGGTCAGACCGATCGATTCAGGTACCGTGTTGTTTCGCTTGAGCCACACGACAGAATTTCAGGCTCCCCAAGCCCAAATACCTTAGGTGCGGCCCCTTGTGAGATATCAAATATTTGTGCGGACATAAAGGGATGTCCACGCGCTGAGTGTCTGTCTAGACTCTAGAGGTCTGCCCACGCTTACGGTGGATCATGTGGGACCAGCTTCCGGACGTCAATTCTCGGATCCCCGCTACTGACCTTGCCGATCTAACACCGTACTTTCTTTCTTGGCTACTCTTAGCTGTCGTAGCCTGTACAGGCCGCTTGACGCTGGTTTCCTCCGCTGGGTGTCCGCCGTCTCCGCTGCTATGGTTCAAAAGAGACTTGGATCCTTTGCTAGTTCCCCACACTCCCTGCAGTACATCATACCCGCCGCTCCACTGTTCATATGTCTGTATCATTAAACGAGACTCTCATCTCTGCGGAGACGGTGAAGCAGCACGCTAGCCGCGAGAGCTGCTGGATCATCGTACACGGTTTGTGTTACTTGGTGTATTACCCGCTCCTTAGCCTCAACTGTGGTGAATAACAGGAAAAGTCTATGATGTGACAAACTTTCTGGACGGTAGGCCTTTCGCTTGTTTTTGACCAGAACGCCGTCTTACGAAACGCCATCAGAGCATCCCGGAGGGAGCAAAATCATTCTCAAGTACGCAGGGCGGGATGCTACGTACGTAACGCTAGCTTGTTGGCGCCCTCAGAGTTCTCAAAGTATATGGCAGTGAGGCTTACGAGCCCATTCACCCCCCGGACGCCATTACTACGAATCTTCCCACCAGCAAGCAGTAGGCCGTCTCGAGTGCTCCTTACACGCGGGACTCCAAAACTGATTTTCTGCAGTCTCGGCGCCATCGACCCAGCCACAATCGTTGCAGTGGTGAAAGAAGTCTCAGAGGAGGAGAAAAGACGCCAAGCCTTACTCGCAACCCGACCTCCCCTTGATGAAATCGTCAACCTACATGACTTCGAGGTGGATTCTAAACCCTTGAGGCTTGAACGATGTGAAGCTCACATTATTCTTCGTCTCTCCCTCTCTCTAGGCAGTCGCGAGAGTTGTCCTTCCGGAAAAGGCTTGGGCTTATTATTCCTCTGCGTCCGATGATGAAATCACGATTCGCGAAAACCGTCTCGCCTTCCAGCGGTTCGTATCTTAACTTTAAAGCTGGAGTCCCTCTTAATATAGGTGCTTCTCAGCGTATGGTTCCGCCCCCGCGTTCTTCGCAATGTCGCGCATGTCGACTGGTCGACCACAATCCTTGGTCAGAAGTCTTCTCTCCCAGTTTACATTGTGAGCCGAGTCCGATTTCGTGTTCCTCGTTGTTGATACCGACCTCTCCTATAGTCAGCAACCGCACTCGGCAAGCTTGGTCACCCCGATGGCGAGCTCAACCTCACACGTGCCGCCGGGAAGCACGGTGTTATTCAGATGGTGGGTATTTGCAGGAACAAATGTACGCATTGACGAGAGCTCTTGCGCAGATCGCAACCTTGGCATCCTGTTCCTTCGACGAGATCATTGACGCCGGGGTCCCGGGTCAGCCCTTCTTCGTCCAACTGTGAGTTCGCTGCGGAGCGTGAGGTACTTAACTTACCGTATTCAATAGATACGTCAACCGCGACCGTGAGATCACGAAGCGCTACGTTCAACACGCTGAGAAGCGAGGAGTGAAGGGGCTATTTATCACCGTTGATGCTCCCCAATTGGGTCGGCGCGAGAAAGATATGCGCTTGAAGCTCATTGGGGACACATCGGGCGCCAAGGTCCAAGAAGGTCAAAAGGACGTCCCCAAGGACCAGGGTGTGGCACGCGCAATTAGCGTAAGATTTCTCTAGTCCGTACCCAGCCGGCCCCATCTGACACGCTTTGTTAGGCCTTCATCGACCCAAGCCTCTGTTGGGATGACATCCCGTGGTTCCGGAGCATCACAAAGAGTGTGTAACCTGTCATGGGTTGATCGTCTTCGTGCCTAATTATCTTGGCAGTGCCCATTATCCTCAAGGGCATCTCCACTGCCGAAGATGCCCTACTGGCGTACGAGTCTGGTGTACAGGGGATCGTCCTTTCCAACCACGGTGGCCGCCAACTCGACACGGCGCGTTCTGCTCTCGAAATCCTGGTCGAGGTTACCGAAGCACTGAAGAAGCGAGGGACTACCCGGCCGTTTGACGTCTTTGTGGACGGCGGTGTGCGTCGGGCGAGCGACGTCCTCAAGGCTCTGGCACTTGGCGCGAAGGCCGTCGGCGTCGGTCGCGCGTTCCTCTACGCGTTCTGCGCATATGGCCAGCCGGGTGTCGAGAAGGCGATCCAGATCTTCCGCGTACGTTGCAGCTGTGCTCCTTCCGGTCCGCTTCCGTTGACGTGACGTTGGTGCTGTAGGATGAGCTGGAGATGAACATGCGCCTGCTGGGCGTAAGGACACTGAGCGAGCTTCGGCCCGAGATGGTCGATGCCCGCGCCTTGAATGTGCACACCGGCGCAGTACCGGAGGACAACTTGTTCCGCACCACATGTGAGTTTGGTCCCTCCTGACCCATCTTCTTTCTTTACGCTGATGTGTGTGCAGACCAACCATTAGCACTGGCAAAATTCAGAGATTCCAGGCTCTGATGACGCACCCTCCGAGTCATCAACTCCCGCTACATGTCTTGCTACCAAGTTTTTCACGCGTCTGCATACGATATCCCATATATTTAGCACCCCAAAAGATCTCTGTCCTCATGTGATAGTAAATGAAAGGCCAACGATTGATTATTTATAGCGTTTAGACGGGTCGGAGAAATAGAGTGCATACTCATGTTGCGTTATCGGACGTCTTATCTAACCTGCTTCGGCGACTCCATCTCACCCCCACTCGGGGCAACCATGTACTCTTTCTCAAGTTCGTATCCTTCCTATTTACGATTTGGGGTACCTCCTTAGGTTACGCGTGTCTCATAACTGCATAGTTGCGATTGGTCTGTGTCTCTGGCATGTAACCCAGTAGTAAATATGGATCAAAAAAAAAAAAGATAGAGTGTAGTATAGTATAGGTAAGTATAGGAGGTTGCGCTGGGCTCCTTGAAAGAGTGTACGCTAATCCCACGCTCTAACGCCGTCGTGCCTCATTGTGGCCAACCTCTATCACCGCAATTCGGTGAAAGGCTTATCAACCAAAAGTGAAATCAGTGTCGGCGATATGGAGAAATGTGAAATCACTGACCGGGTATGCGGGCTAGCCGGAAGTCGGGAAGATACATCCCCGACCGGGTGGTAGGAGCTTGTGTAGGACTACCGCTCAACCGCTTGAAATCGCGTATAGTACGACTTGGTACGCGCCTCGACGACCTCCTGCGTAGACTCTGGGAGATCTTCTATGAAGTGGCCTAGGTTCGTGACGGTGAGATTCCATTTTCGTGAGCCCAAGTTTCGAGCAGGGCCTTACCGGGCGAGCCAGAAAAAAGTGTCAGTGCTGGAATGACGGTGTTGGGCGGAATGATAGTGTTATCTGCAATCTTCGCGCAATCCTTGATTATTGTAAATTTCCCCTGAGGTCGTAGAGAGTATGTGTAAGAGACGAGACGGAACGGGTGGAAGTTCCGCACGCACAATTACACAGTTCTTTCCGATCTCCACGTGGTTGCCAACCGTAGCCGCTTCCACGACGGTGTTAGCACCGATGTGAACAAAGTCACCGATCTTCATCGGGTAGTAGTTGAACGTGCCGCGGTAAGTCTTGTAAGGCGGTCTGAACGAACTATGGTACTCAGACGAGGTGCCTCGGGGAGGAGACACACACCTCATAACGCAGCCCTCCCCAACGAGACAGTAACGCCCCAGAGAGATAACTACAGCATGTCCAGGACCAGCGCGTTTTAAGTCCCCTCGGATGATGGCACCGTTCGAGATGATCGTTTTCCCACCCAAGATGATATTTTGAGGTCCAGAGATTGTTGCACGACGCGAGACTTTGTTGCCTGTATCCTTTGAGTATGTGTGAAACAGCGCCCCGATTTTTGTGACTGATTCTACTCACCGTCTCGATAAATTCAGCTTTTGGGTAGTATATAGGTGTCTGCATACTTCCCGTCGAACCTGTTGCCGTAAAACCGTGTTTTCTTTTTGACAGTCTACGGGCCGATACGGACCGAAGACCCGCTTTTGAAAACTACAACAGCGCGCGCTGGACCAGCAGCGGCTTGCTAGACAGATAGACATGTCGCTTCCTCTCGTGGCTCCCGTTTTTCCTGCTGGGAAGGAGCCACTTCCTCCTGGTATGACAGAGGAAGACCGCGCCAACCTCCTGCAGGCCAAAAAATACCAGGGTTACATGACAGCTGCTATGGAGTCGTGTCTCGCAAAAACAACCATTGCTGGTGTCGGAGGTACGTATCCCTCACTCTGCATCTACGCTATCTACATTTCTTTGATCTTCTCAAGGCTTTGCTATTGGTGGATTCTTCTCCATGATGTCTACCTCTTTCGCGTACGAGGATCCCCTTCTCCGGCAAAACTTGGGCACCACACAAAAAACAGTGGAAATATTCAAAGATATGGGTCGCGGTATGTGGAGGAGCGGAAAGGGGTTCGCCAAGGTTGGGGCCTTGTTTGCTGGGATAGAGTGTGTCATAGAATCGGTTCGTGACCATTTTACATAGCGTTCGCTATCGCTGACGCTCTATGTCATGACAGTACCGAGCACGAAATGACATGGTAAACCCTGTCGCTGCTGGGTTTGTCGCTGGGGGAATTCTTGCGCGGAATTCTGGTCCAACGGGAGTGCTGGGCGGTGGTCTAGCTTTTGCTGCTTTTTCCGCGGCCATAGACCTGTTCTTACGACGGGAACCCGCTGAGTAAGTGGTCGGATGTCTCGCGCTAGTGACTAAGGCCGTTACTGACTGATGTGCAGTGACGACTAAGCAGACAAACACTCTCGTCTCGGGTCGATAACTTATTGCTGCACGACAACTTAGTATATGTACTGGCATACCACTCATCACGTCTATAATGGTACTTGCAAGGTTTTCGGATACCACTCCGCCATGCTTGTTTATAGAATAATTCACCTCTCTCAGTTGACGAAGGCAATCCTGGGGCACGCACTCCAAGCATCCGGCTAGAGTCGATGGACTGCGTACCCTGCCGAACGAGACCACTTATCGGCAATATGTCAGAGCATGTCCGGATCTTTCAGGGCATTTTGGAATTCAGATCCCCCTGGATGCCGTGACATTCGGCGACCGAAAACACAAATTCCTGACCACTCTGAAAGTCGAATTGGTTTAATGCAGCTGAACCAACGAGATGGTGACCGTTTACATGGCAGCTCGACAGTGGGAGAGTCTGCGAATGGCCACGTGCGCTGACTCCCATGTCCCCGGGCATAAGACCTTGAAGCTGACCCGAAGCAGGGGGCATCCTGCTCGACAACGTCAAACGTGGGCGGATTCCTTTACATTGCAGGATGTTGTCGACGATTTACTCGCGGGTTCGAAAAGGATGCGAGTCCACTGTACAAATTACTCGAAGACTGCCCTCTCAAAGGCCCCTATTCAATGGAACGAGGAATGTTGTCGCGATGCGCAAACTCAATGTAGAACTTATCACCCCCAATGTCCTTTTCCGCCCTACACCTTGGCACTACCTTCTTGTGGTCGACACGGACGTCTCCGGGAACTGCGTCGGCGCAGTCCTACAACAAAGCAAGGATGTGTTTGCCAGCATAGTGATGGGAGTCATCCGACATGATTCGAACGCGATCGGCCGTAAGTCCTTCCCCTCGTTATACCGGTAAACACCCCATGCATTTGTCGTAGGCCTACACCGACGCAGTTCTCGGGTGTGTCTATCAGTCACAAAATGGTGCCAAAGCGTAGCTCCAAGGACATAGGAGTCAAGGCGTGCGTCCTTTCGTAGGCTCTCCCACTGGAGGCTCTGGATAATCCCATTAAGGTGCTGAGAGGTGACTATAGTGTCCTCTACCGTACCACGCCGAACGAATGTGCACAGCACGGTATGTGGGACGTTAAATGCACCTGGGTGAAGCGCTCCCGGCGGTGTGTAGTGGTCAGTGGTATCAAGTGCGCGAGAGTAGTGGAATATGCAGACAGCCGACCAAAGTATGGGGTCAGAGACCGGCGCTCTTCAAAGTATAAGGCGGCAATGTACATAGCGATTGCCTGACACCTGACGATAGCTTCCTTGCGAGAAAGTGAAACGGGCTCTGTATGACAAAATTCGGTACTGCCAGTGTAAGCCTTACTGTGACCTAATCGGTGCGACCAGCCGAGAAGCCACGTCGTCCCTAATTTCCGGTTCATCGGGACGAGGTCGTAAGTAAATACTGACCTTCGTGTACTGTAGGCAAGCTCACTGACCCACCTACTTTCGCGCATCGCCGCACTCCACAGTATGCAAGGAACAGCTCTCCGGAGAACGTCGGTAATCTCGGCGGGCGCGGCATTTGGACGATATGGCGTGCGCCACGCTATTCCTACCTTGCCTACATCAACGACAACACACGACTCCGTGCAACGTCCCCTCCCAGACGACTCGTCGTTCCATCGCGTCTTCGACCGCGTCTCTCTCCACTGTTCCGACCTCCGAGGCCACGCGCCGTTCGAGCGATGATGATGTCATCTACGTCGGCCCTCTAACGCAGACATTCCGCCGCCTCAAATTATTCTCTCTGTCCTCCCTCGCGCTGGCGGGCTCTCTCTCCCCGTTCATCTTCATCGTCGAATCCTCCCTCCCATCCACCGCACGCGTCGCGCTTGCCGCGACCGCCCTCGCCACGTCAGGCGTGTCCACCGCGCTCGTCGCCTGGTGCGGCAAGCCGTACGTCACGATGCTGCGCCGCCTGTCGTCCAGCCGCGCCCACTGCCCCACAGCAGCAGCACACGACCCACTCGCACAACGAGAACGCGCCCGCAGGGATCGAGCTCACCACGCTGACACTCGCGCTCACGCCGCGCGCGACGCGCGTCTACGACCCGGCGTTCCTGGGCGACGCGACGCGCGCGTTTGCGCGCTGGGAGCTCGCGCGTAGCGTGCAGCTGCCCCCATGAGGACGCCGCCGCCGTGCGGCCGGGAGAAGAGGAGACGGTCGCGGAGACGCTGGACTCCACGGGTAAGGTCATCGGTCGGTGGATCGTTACCTGGGGCGAGAACGGCGAGGGCTCGTGTCGGGCCGAAGGACGCGTCCAGACGTGAGTGCCTCTTCCTTGGGAGCCCATGCGGCGACGGGCGGCTCACGAATTTTCTTTCCGTTGCCCTTAGGCACTTCAATGTCCACTGAGGAACTGTTGGCCACACCCGTTCGGTAGCATTTTCTCCAATTCCGAGTCTTTTTTTGCAAGATTCGATCTCCCCGCGCCAGATGTCCGACAATTAATCCGATTACTACATTGTCCCTTATTCCATACAAGTTATGAGTCGTCAAAAGTAGGAACGAAGTTGAGGCATATGATCATTCCAGCCTCAAGCTCAGTATAACTTAGCATCATCATGGTGTAGGGCTGTAAGCTGGCGGCACAACGCCCGCCTCGCTCTGCTGCCCCGTAATAAGCCGTTCGAAAATCGCGCTGCGCTCGTATTGCGCGTCCACTTCACGTGATGACCCTTCTGGAAAGACGAATGGCTCTAACGGCCCTGCAGTAATCAAACTCTCTGGTGCAAAAGTGTGACGCGAGAGAGGGAGAGAGTGCCGACGACCTCTCCCCCAAGAGGCGCATGGGGCGGGTGGTGGGGACGGTGTGTCCTGTGTCTCGGTGTAGCGTGGGAGTGCAACGTGCTGCGCGCTCGCTAACGACTAGTTCCAGACTGTACCGTAAGTATGCCGTGTTTATTGATCCGGATAAGTGTGGAGGTACAATACCGAGAGAATGTGCACTGGGACCCGCATGATGACGTCGAACCGCTTGCGTTTCCCTGTCTTTGGATCCATCTGTTTATCATCACCTCGCTCGACTCGAGTCACTATTTTAAGTAAGTGGGAGATTTGGATTGGTGCACGCCTGTTTTTGTTGGAAACATGCAGCGTCCTAGACCCGTTCGGCACTTTTAGGTCCACCTGGAGGGTCCATGGGCCAGGACCCATCAAGTTCGCGGCAAGTTCTGAAGGTAGTAAGTCACTGGACCCTAGAAGAGCATATAGAGGAGAATCTGTCACTGTCTGAGGGTGTGGTAAAAGCGGTGAATTTTTGTCCTTAGACTCAAGGGAGAGCAGTTCGAAGCGCCTCCCGGCATCCATGCGGCGGAACATTGACTCGAACGTGAAAAAAATAACCTGCTCTGCTAATGGTCAACGATCGGGATGATATGAAGAAATGGAAAGGTGTGGATCACCTTCGAGATAAACGGAAATCTTGTAGATCTTGACTTTTGCCATAGGCAAGAAGCTCAGTGTGATGGGTATAGAACCGCCAATTGGAAACATCTGCCCAGAGACGGAAAGCGTGTACCGTATCTGGTCACCCCGAGTACGTTCAATTGCGATGCCCGCAGTATCCTCCCGGTCTTCGTTCGGCGACGCAACGAGAATGACCTCGCATGACGCAGAGAGTTTGGGCGTAAATATTCCCGGGCGATGAACATTTGCCTTTAGGTGCCACGTGACTGAGCCGTAGTCGCAAGAAAGGGTAGGGGGCATATAAGAGGGTATGGAAAAAGAGATTGGGAAGGTGTACAACCCTGTAGCTCATTCACTCGGTGGAACGTACCGCATGGTGAAAATCAAATCCATACCCTTTTTGAACTCTTGCCATCCGTCTCCTGCACCCTTGTACTCATCACTATCCAGGACGCCACCTTCGCTTCCTTTTCCAGATGGACGGCCGCTCCGCCTTGACCGGCCGCGTTCTTCGGAAGTGCCACTTAAGCCACGCATTGCCTCTAGTATTGAATTAGAAACACCAGCGAAGCTAAAGCGTGGGCTGTTACGCTCGCGACTATGTGAACGTAGTGACGCGGGGGAGTTTTCTCTCGAGGTACGACGCGAACTTGGTACTGACAACCCATGTTGGTGTGATGAATACAGGTTGGAGGTTGCGGATGGTGAAGGGTGTGAGACGGGAGTAACTGGTCGCGAGGAACGAGGTGAGGAGGGAGGAAGGGATGGTGACTCTACGGCGGCGCAGAATACATTGAGAGGAGTATCGACACCAACTGATCAAGGAACGCACGTGAAAATGATCGACCCTCGTAAGTGAAATCTATCGGAGAACTCGTAGGAGACACAGAGCGCGTCAGCTCTCCAAGTGGAGGTCGCGAGGGCACCTCCCATGCCCGTGTATGCGGGTCATCTCGCAGCGGGTGGGCAGGGAGCATGGAGACATCTTCTTGGGATAGTGCATGTGACTGAGAATTACGTTCATCCACACTATGGCGATTGCGCGCTCGATCTCTGCCCCGAGGGGGATCGAACAAATGAAAAAAGCGGGTGGAATCCGAGCTGCGAATTGGTGACAGCGATGACGCACGACCAACGAATTCGTATTCGCCAGGAGCGGAGATGGCCCGTCGGCTAGCGGTGCTCTGAGGCGCCTGGAAGAAGGTCTGAGTCGCAGAAAATAACTTGTTCTCGTCTCGCATCTCTGTGGGACGAAGAACGGTTCCTTCAATGGTTTAAATAAATATACAGTTCCTCGTTCCAAGTGCATGGTACGAAGAAGTAGATACCTTCCAGCCATGTAGTCATTGACTGGCCGATGAGCTCGACCTGAATGCTCGAGATACGAGTTGGCTTTGTCAAGCAGAGGGTTAGGAGACCACGCAGTATGGATGGCGGCGCATTTTCATGTACTGTCGCGCGCCAACTGGAATGATCTACCCCGCGAAGGAAAACGATGGGGTCGATGAGGTTAATAGAAAGAGAGTTACTGTGTGCTTCGAACCCCAGTGTCATTGAGAAAGCAAGCTACATCCAAGAGTAATTCAAGAAGGCAGGGAATGACGCCGAGTCATCTATGCGATGCCTACAACTGTAAATCGACCCAAGTCACCGGATGGATCATCGAAAACACACATCCATTTCAAGGTGGCAGTGGGAACGTCTGTCTGCCTACGTACCTTACTACTGAAGTAACTGCAGTATACATCCCATAATATAAATTGGTTTTTTTAAAAAAAAAAAAGAGCAAACGCTGCCTAAGGCAGCGTTTTCCTTGGCGTTTTCTCCAGTCCCAATTTTTTCGCAAGACTCGCCGGATTCCCCCCTTCACTGAAGATGTCCGACAATTAATCCAATTACAACATTGTCCCGTCTGCTTCCATACAAGTCAAAAATAGGAACGAAGTAGAGGCATATGGTTACTCCAGCCTCAAGCCCAGTATAATTTAGCATCGTCATTGTGTAGCGCTGTAAGCTGGCGGGACGGCGCCCGCCTCGCTCTGCTGCCCCGTAATAAGCCGTTCGAAAATCGCGCTGCGCTCGAATTGCGTGTCCGCTTCGCGCGATGGCTCTTCTGGAAAGACGAATGGCTCTAGCGGCCCTGCAGTGATCAAGCTTTGCGGTGCAAAAGTGTGACGCGAGAGAGGGAGAGTGTGTCGACGACTCCCCCTAGAGGCGCGTGCCATTGGTACAGGTGGGGAGGACGGAGCGTCTTGTGTCTCGGTGTACCGTGGGAGTTCAATGTGCTGCGCGCTCGCCAACGGCTGGTTCCAGACCGGAATGCACATGCAGCGTAAGTATGCCGTGTTTATTAGTTCGGAGAAAAGTGTGGATTCAGAGGTACAGTACCGAGAGAATGTGCACCGGCATTTGCAGGATGACGTTGGACTGCTTACGTTGTCCTGTCTTTGGATCCATCTGTGTATCATCACCTCGCTCGACTCGGACCACTATTTTAAGCGTATGGGAGATTTGGATTGGTCCACGCTTATTGTTGTTGGACAAGTGTAACGTCCTAGACCCGTTCGGCACTTTCAAGCCCATCTGGAGGGTCCATGGGCCAGGACCCATCAAGTCCGCGGCGAGCTCTGAAGGGAGATCATGTAGGGGAGAATCTGTCACTGTCTGAGAGAGTGGCAAAAGCGGCGAATGTTTGTCCCTAGACTCAAGGAAAAGCGAATTGAAGCACCGCGGGTAATCGGTGCGGCGGACCTTTGGCTCGAACGTGAAAAAAACAACTTGCTCTGCTAATGGTCAATGATCGGAATGATATCGGATAATGGTGACTGGATCACCTTCGAGCAGCACAGAAATCTTGTAGATCCTGACTTTTGCCATTGGCAAGAAGCTCAGCGTGATGGGTATAGTATCGCCGATTGGAAACATCCGCCCAGAGACGGAAAGCGTATACTGCATCTGGTCTTCCCAAATCCGCTCAATAGCGAAACCCTCAGTATCCTCCCCGCGGTCATCGCTCGGCGACGTAACAAGAATGACCTCGCGCGATGCAGAGAGCTTAGGCGTAAATGCCCCCGGACGATGGACATTTGCCTTTAAGCGCCACGTGATTGAGCCGTAGTCGCAGGAAATGGTAGGGGGCATGCAGGAAGGAATGGAAAAGGAGATCGGGAATGTGTACAACCCTGCAGCTCATTCACTCAGCGGAAGGTACCGCAGGGTGAAAATTAATGCCGCACCCTTTTTGAACTCTTGCCATCCGTCCCCTGCACCCTTGTGCTCATCACTTCGTCGGACGACAAGTTCGCTCCCTTTTCCAGATGAATGACCTTTCCCCCTGCTCCCGCCGCTCCGCCTTGATCGGCCGTGTTCCTCGGAAGTGCCATTTAAGCCGCGCATTGCCCCTAGTATTGAGTTTGAAACACCGGCAAAGCTAAAGCGCGCGCTATGACGCTCGCGACTATGCGAACGTGGTGTCGCGGGGGTGTTTTCTTCCGTCCCATCGAAGGAGGTATGAGGCGAATTTGGTGCTGAAAACCCATGCTGGCGTGGTAGATACGGGCAGGAGGTTGTGGACGGCGAAGGATGGGACACGGAAGGCGTGCGAGAACCCGGGCGCGAAGAAGGAAGAGGGGAGGGAGGAACGGATGGTGTCTCTACGGTGGCATAGAATTCATTGAGAGGAGTATCGACACCATTTGATCGAGGAGCGTACGTGAGAATGATCGACCCTCGTAAGGGAAATCTATCGGAGGACTCGTAGGAGATGTCAGTGAAGATTGCGAAGAGGTCCGTTTATGCGGGTCATCTTGCAGTGGGTGGGTCGGAAGTATGGAAACATCCTCTTGGGATGGTACGTGTGACTGAGTATCACGAGCAGTCGGGGAGTGCGGATGCACCTCTTGTGGGTGCGCAGGCTGAACGATGGCTTCGCCCTCACCAAAGTGACTGCGTGCTCGTTCCCTTCCCCGAGGGGGGTCAGAGAAATGAAAAAAATGGGTGGAATCCAAGCTGTGAATTGGCGGAGGTGAGGAAACACGACCATCAAATTCGTCTTCGCCAGGAGCGGAAAAGGCTCGGCGCTGGGGCGCTTGGAAGAAGGTCTGAGATGCAGAAAATAGCTTGTTCTCGTCTCGCATCTCTATGGGGCGAACGGTTCCTTCGATTCGGTGATTAATATTCATTTCCCTGCGTAAGGCGTGATGCAGATACCTTCCGACCAGGTAACCACCGACAGGCCGACGAGGTCGACCTGAATGCTGGAGATACGAGTTGGTTTTGTCAAGCAGAGGGTTAAGAGACCGCGCAGTATGGATGGCGGTGCATTTTCATGTGCTATCGAGCGCCGACTAGAATAATCTACCCCGCGAAGGAAGACGATGGGATCAATGAGGGAAATAGAAAGCGAGTTCTTGTGTGGCTCGAACCGCAGCGTCATTGGGTGAGAAAACAAGCTACAATCAAGCTGGGATTGATACTGATTTATTTACACATCTGCTACTGTACCCGACCGGGGTCACCGGATCATCGAAAACACACATACACCTCGAGGTATTTTTCATAAAATGTGCCTAATATATGAACGTAAACAGAGGTCTATGAGCGGTATATGGGGTCCCTGTGTGTAATAGTGGTGGTTGTGTATGAGGGGTGACAGGGGTCTCTTGGGGCCCTATTTTTCTGCAGTAGGCTAACGGTTCTGCTCTCTTGCACGACGTCCCCAGGACCGACTACTCTGGATTGGACTCCTTCGTCCATCCTTCCCTCCCCTCCCTCTCTTCTCCCATTTTCTTTTTTTGCCTGTCGAATTACTCGCTAGTTAGTTCGCCTGCTGGCAGGTCATTTTTCGAAAAGACCACCCAAGCGCGCACTAGACCCACACCACTCACAAAAAGTCAGATCTCCCCCTCATCCCAACAGGCGATACTCGTCCACATTCGTAAGTACCCACACTTCTCCTTTCAAGTTGACGTGATCTCTATCCGAAGTATGACTCTTTCGTCTACCTACCCACTTTCGTCCGCGGCGGTGTCCCAATCTACCCCTTAAACTTTTGCCGACCCACTCTCTCACTACCTTTGCCTTGCACTGCATTCGATTGGCCATCCTTCCCGCCGTTTTTCTCTATGTTGTTTCATTCGCCTTCCAGTCACTTTCTCTTGCTCCTTCTTAGAGACCCTTCTCGGCTCTGCTGACATCCTCGTCATAGAATGAGCAGATCTGCTACAGTGTCAACATCGAAGAATCCTCCCCAGCTTCCGTCAAAGTCTGCTTGGGCACGGGGCCCTCCGCAAAATAGCGCGACTACTACTCCCTCACGCTCACAATCTCCTGCCCCACCTACCCCCGTTTCCCTCACAAATCCTGCTAGTTTCCATGCAACGCATTCCCGCCGTTCGAGCGCTCTCGGTCAAGGTGTCTCCATAAAGGATGGTGTCAACATCCCCCGAAGCGCAGTGAAGCAAGGTATGTCCGTTTATCTTTGTTCTCGTTCTCTACCCGAACTCGTTTTCTTGCTAGGATCTGCTGTGACCTTTGGCTCGATAGATGATGCCTCGGCTCCTATCTCTTCTTCACCAGCATCTGCACCTGCAGTAAAACCTGCAGATGGTGTTAAATCTTTTGGCTCCGTTGCCGTCCAGAATGGCGTCTCTGACGCAGCAAAGTCTGCGGTTACTAATCGACCGCCACCTCTCTCTTCAGCTGCTTCTACTTCGTCCTCTCACCCTGCGCACCCTTCTGCCTCCACTCCTTCTCCTGTTCCGAAGTTCGACAAGAAGAGCATTGCGAAGCTCTTTCAAGGCCCATCCACCCAGTCCGTACCGACCCCTCCCCATGAGGCTGCCTCCCCCGCATCACGATCCACTTCGTTACCTTCACAACACAATCAGGGTCAGCCTTACCAGCCCAATTTTCCCTCTGGTCCTCTGCGCCAAGGTCAAAATGGCAATCCTTCTGCACCTCCTCGGTCTCCCGTGTATACGCGTCCCATGACAAATGGCCAAAACGGTGGTGTTGGCGTCAGTGGTGGTCGGCCGCAAGCTGGTTCTGGCGGTGCTAGCACTGGTCCCGCACCTGCGGCTATGCCTAGTCCAAGATTGACACCCCACGCGCCTCCTGGCCCACCTAGTGGTCTGCCTCCCCCCCCGACCATGTGGCAAGGTTACTACGTGCGTGCTTTCCCGCTTAGTCTAGTGACGTTAATTCCTTTGACACACCGAACCTTGTAATAGTATCACCCCCAGTTTGTTCCTGGTGTACCTCCAGACCAGTTCTACCCGCCACAATGGTCTGGTCATCTTATCCCCCAACACCAGCCGCCCCCGCAACACCACCCACCGGGTGCAGGTCCACCATCCTCGGCTCTGCCTATGTCACCACGAAATCCGCCCATACCACTACAGCAGGTTCCAAGTACCCCTACGCAATCACATGCCATTCCACCTATTCACCATCCTCCCCACACATCCGCTCCTCATCCACCTCCCTCCGTCACCTCGCCACCGCCCACGCCTTCTACAGCCAATCGTCCAACATCCCTCAGTGCCAATGCTGGCGCGTTTGTCCCTGGAAAAAAAATTTCAATCAAACATCCTTCTGGACAGGAGGTTAATCTTGATACATTGAAGCGCGCGCCTCCTCCAGCCGTTCCAATCGTTCCAGCTGTTCCGCCCTCTCCAGCGTCCGTCAAAAAGGACATCAAGCGACCTATCCGGATTGAGAGCCAGGAACAGAAGGAAAAGCGTCTCGCCGAAGAGAAGGCAAGAGAGGGCGAAAGTGAGGAGAAAAACAAGCCAAGTGAAACTTTTGCCAAGGTCAACGAGGAAGCAGCCCGTTTGGAGCGGGAGCTTCGCAAGGCGGAGGAACGTAGGTTGAAGGAAGAGTCAGAGCGCGCTGAGAAAGAGCGGAAGGAGGCCGAAGAGCGGGCTGCCCGGGAGGAAAGAGAGCGTAAGGAGGCCGCGGAACGTGCTGCTCGGGAAGAAGAGGAGCGCAAAGAAGCTGAAGAACGTGCGGCAAGAGAGGCACGCGAAGCCGAGGAGCGCAAGAAGGAGCTTTTACGTCTGGAGGAGGTGCGCGCTCAGCGTGAAGCAGAAGAGAAAGCACAAAGGGAACTGGCGGAGCAGGAGCGATTACGCAAGCTCAAAGAAGAGGAGGAAGCTAAGGAGGCGGCCGAGCAACGACGCATAGCTGAGGAGGAAGCTTTGAAAGCTGCTGAGGCTGCTGAAGCTATTCGTGCGCTCGCTGATGCGACCTCTGATGCGAAGCCAGATTCTCTTCCAGAGGAAGGCGAGATCGAGGATGAGGTCTCGCAACCCACTGCAACCGAAGAGACCCTCCCAGGCGAAACTGCGTCTGCATCACCCGCACCCATTCCGATGGACTTGTCAGCGAAGTCCTCGGAGAAGGACTCCCTCCGCATCGACACGCAGCGGAAGCGTCCGGGACCGCTCAATCTTCAAACCGCAAATATCGGCCTCATCCCCCCGGCCTTACCTTCTGCACTCGCCACTGCACGACATATTGAAGACATCAACCGCATCACTTACCCTGAAGGCATTAAAAGCCCTAAGGTTGAGCTCAATGTCAACACTCAGAAGGGCAAGTTCCGGTACGTATCTTCCGTAATCGACAATCCAATTGATCTGAACACTTTTCATGGTAGATATGATCGTGACTTTTTGTTACAGTTTATGAATATCTGCAAGGAGAAACCAGATCATCTCCCGCCACTCGACGTGATTGGGCTCGAACCTAGTGATACTGCGCACACGATGTCGCGAGGCGGCTCCGGTCGTAGTCGCGCGTCGAATAGCATGTCTATGCCTGGGAACGTACGGGCGACATCTATTGGCCTCGGATTTTTGCCTAGCTCGATGAACAAGAGTAGTACGGGCACCGGGTTCCAGATGGGCCAATTCTCAACGTCGGCGAGCAAGATGTCAAGCGAGGAACGTTTCCTCGCCAGTGCCGGCCGCTCTACGTCTGTTAGCGGACCACTAGGAGGCCGTCCTCCCGCGATGGTACGCACGATCAGTCAAGGCGGCAATAACTCCCGTGATCGCACACGTAGCAAGCGTGGTGGGACTGATTCTAATCGTGCGAGCGTCGTGAGTAACACAGGCCCCTCCTCGCTAATCTCCCACATGGGCCCTCCAATGGACCCCTTCACTCCACTTGAGGTATCCGCAAACCGCTGGGTGGCTGGGAGCACGCGTCGTGGTGGTTCTGGCCCCGATAGTGAATCACCTGAAGTTGTTGAACGCAAAGTCAAGGCACTGCTGAATAAGCTCACCATGGAGCGCTTCGACTCTATCTCTGATCAGATCATCGCATGGGCGAACAAGTCGGAGAAAGAGAAGGACGGACGGACGCTTATCCAAGTTATCAAGCTCGTTTTCGAGAAGGCGACCGATGAAGCGACATTTTCCGAGATGTATGCGCGGTTATGTCGCAAGATGATGGAGCAAATTAGCCCAAAGGTTCAGGACGACGGCATCAAGAATTCCGAGGGCAAGCCATTCGCAGGCGGTAATTTGTTCAGGAAGTACTTGCTCAATCGCTGCCAGGAGGACTTCGAGCGTGGTTGGGTCGCTAAGGAGGCGACCGCCCTCGCCGCCGCAACCAAGGCAAGTGCGGACAAAGCTGTCAGGGAGGCCAACGACAAAACCAAGGGAAGCGAGGAGTCTGAACTGTACTCGGAAGAGTACTACGCCGCGGCCAAAGCAAAACGTCGCGGATTGGGCCTCATCCGTTTCATCGGCGAGCTCTTCAAGTTGCAGATGCTGACGGAGCGTATCATGCACGAGTGTATCAAGAAACTCCTTGGTAACGTGGAAAACCCCGAGGAAGAAGAAATCGAGAGCTTGTGCAAGCTCCTGATCACAGTTGGTAGTCTGCTTGATACGCCCAAAGCTCGGGCGCACCTCGACGTATACTTTTCGCGCATGCGGGAGTTGACAAAGAACAAAAACGTCAACGCGCGCATGGTGTTTATGCTCCAGGTTTGTGTTCTTTTGCCTTGTGCCCACGATATATATTGATGATACGCCTCTCTAGGACGTTATTGAGCTCCGCGAACGTAAATGGATTCCTCGCAATGCCGTTGCTGCTCCTACGACGATTGCTCAAGTTCATGAAGCCGTAGGTCCTCACCAAGACCATGAGATACTCGTGACTGATGGTTTTTGTATAGGCTGCCAAAGAGAAGCAAGCACAAGAGAAAGACGCCTTCCTGCGGCAGAATAATGCCAGCATGTCGCGTGGTGGTTCTCGTCGCGGTGGCAACCGCGAGGTGGCGGATGTACCACATCCTGATGGATGGTCTGTCGCTGGCGCCGGCGCTGCCCGTGCACAACCCAAGGCGGGAGATCTCTCACAATTCGGAAAAATCAACAAGGTTGCCCCAATGTCCTTTGCTCCAACTAGTGTCTTCAATAACAAGAAGGGCGACCCCAAGAGCCGTGATTCGCCAATGTCACGAACAGCGTCAAGCTCAAACATGTTCTCGATGCTCCAGAGCTCGGACGTTACCGTGGATCCTCCTACGTCGAAGAGTAGCCGTCCTCCTAGCCGCAAACCTAGTGTGGATCTTGGTGTCGGCGGCCCTCCTGAGCCCCCACAGCAGCGACGGAAGCTCCAGTTATTACCGCGAACTAAGCCTGTAGGAGAAGAGTCAAAGCCGTCTTCACCTGCTGCGTCGGAAGCAGACTCGGATGACGAAGCAGCGGGAGAAGGTGACACATCCGCCCCAGCTGCGATCTCGGAAGAGGAGGCCAAGGCAAAGATTGACGAGGATATCAAGGAATTCTTCGGCATCCGCATGCTCGATGAGGCCGAGTCATACTTTTCCGGCCTTCCGACCGAATATCGACATCGACTTGTGGACGCCTTGGTCATGAAATCCATCGAGATGAAGGACCCAGATGTGGAGCTGGTGGGCGACCTCTTTGTTCGCGTCCGGGAGAAGGACCTGTGCAGCCCCGCCATGTTCGAGGAAGGGTTCAACGGTTTAGCGGAAATCCTGGACGATCTCGCGGTTGACATTCCGAAAGCGTGGTCGTATTTCGCTACCTTGTTGAAGGGCTCCGGTTTAGATCAAGACGAGGAGCGATGTGCGCGGATTGCTGAGAAGACGATGGACTCTGATAGACTCAATCAACTGTTGTAACGCGGGTTTGCTTGCATCTTCAGTTTCGTGTCTTGTGTCACTAGCTTACTGTACGACTCGATAACGAATCCTTTACACTATATCCTTTTTTTCCCCTTCACTTTCTTTGGCCCGTTCGTTCGCCATCCCAGCATATTGTTACTTATTTCCCTTCTCGTCTCGCTGCATGGGCTTTTATGTAAATCATCGTTACTACTATGATTCGGTAGCACTTTATGGCGACCCGTAAAAAGTCAATGCTATGCGCTAACACTATGAAGTCATTGCTTACATTTGCCTGACCTAGCCTGACCTGAACCGACCCGCGCCTTTTTTTGATCTTGACTAGTAACCATGGCTGACAATGATGCTCCCATCCGTGCCACTGACAATGACGCCGCCATCGCACGTCTCTCTGCTGTTCAGAAAGGCTATCTCGTTGACCCTTACATCGCCACCCTGGTCCCTCGTGCACACCTCCAACAGCCTCGCCCCCCTTTGATAAACATAGGTACTTACCTCCGCTCACGGGGGATCGATGATCTTTTGGACGCCTGGTTCCGTCTTGCTGGCGGGCGCAAAGTTCAGATAGTAAGCCTGGGCGCGGGTAGCGACACACGCTTCTGGCGCCTCGCAGTGCGTACTATTATTCTCTCAAACGGGCCTTTTCTTCTAGAATCATGACGGTCGTCGTGGATTTTGTTTTGTTAGCTAGAGTGGCACACACGCCGAACAGCTACACAAGTACATTGAACTCGACTTTGCCGAAAATACCTCGCGCAAGGCCATGTCGATCCGGAAGAGTAAGGTGCTGAGCGCCGCGCTGGGCAGCCCGGATGCCGTCTCGGTCGGTCGGTCGTCGTCGTCTTCTTTTTGTAGTCATTCCGCGTTGTGGACCCATGTTTGTGTAGGTGGTGGAGGGACGACGCTGCGTTCGCCAGTGTACAACCTCCTCCCCGTCGATCTGCGAACGCCGCCGGTCGTCTCCTTGGAGCCGCTTTTGGCTTCCGGGGACGAGCCACTGCTCTCCCCCTCGCTGCCGACGCTACTTCTCTTCGAGTGCGTCCTCGCGTACATGGCCCCCTCTGCGTCCAACGCCCTCGTCCAATGGTTCGTCGACTACTTTGGGTCCCCCGGTAGCAGCGGCCTTCTCGGTGCGGTTGTGTACGAGATGTTCAAACTGGGGGACGCGTTCGGACGAGTCATGTTGAACAACCTGAAGGTGCGTGAGCCTTTCCGCTTCGCGTTCGGAGCCGTCTGATCGCCTGCGGCGGCAGTCCCGCGGCGTATCTCTCCCCGGCGCGGAGGCGTACCCCGATATCGCCTCTCTCTCGCGCAGGTTTCTCGATCTGGGCTTCACCGCCGCGCAGGCGTTGACGTTGCGTGAGATCAGGAGTAGGTATGTCGGCCCCCAGGAACTCCGGCGGCTTTCGCGGCTCGAGATGCTCGACGAAGTGGAGGAACTCGAGTTGGTGCTCGACCACTACTGCCATTTCGTGGGGCGTCAGGTTCCCCGAAAACTGGCCGCGTGAAGGAAGCGACGTATGGGGACTGGTCACGAAGGACCAGGTTGGAAGCGGCGATGACGATGGAGACGGTTTCGGGCCGTAGTACAATAGGAAATCAGTGTCATGTTTCATTAGTTCTTGTCAGCTGTTCCGGGCACAGTTCCACGCATGGTTTCTTCCCGCTCACTCGATTGCGATGAGATGCGGGACGCCGCCTCCGTTGCACATGATTGTGCAACTTCGATGATATTTATCAAGACACCGATCAAGTGAATGGACTATTCAAGTTATATTCAACCCCAAGGACATTGTTCCGTATACAATTGGAGGTATCAATCCTGTCCTGAATTCGAACTCAATAAAAGGTCCTGCAGTAACAGCTCCCGAAGGTCCCTGAGTGCTGTGCGCTAAATCGAGAGTAGACATTCGAAATGACTCTAGTGGGCCCAAACGACACACTCCAATTGGCCCAGGCCCCTCAGGTGCCGCCGTACGAGACAGGGAAATGTGCCGCCGAAGTCAGGAATGGTGCCATTACAGTATCACGCATTCACGTGCCCATTGACAGGAGGTAAAAATCGTCCGAGATAAAGGGCCCAGAACTTGACGGCTCGAAGCTCAAATGCCTGCAATATCGCCAAATGGCGCAGACGGATTCAAAGTTGGTGCTAAACAGGTAAATCAGGTTTTGTAAATAAAGTGATACTGATACCTACTGTAATTCACAGAGCCCACGCTAACCTTCGGAACCCGTATCCATCCGGGTCATCATTTATCTGCCCAACTGCACTATCATAACTCCCCCGTCCCGCAGAGGGATGTGAAGTTCCAGTACGCTCCCAGAAGGCATACATTGATCCAACCGTCGAGTGGTGCAGTTAATGTAGCAATATGTCGTGCGGTAAACGTGCACCCTTCGGGATGGATCGAATTGCAACACCCTCTACACCACTCGGACGGCTTAATTCGCATCTCTTGTGGCATCCACTTCTTCCTTAACCTCGGGGGGTGGATTTAGATGGCGGGGTTCTCGCCTGCAGGACCAGAATCCAATGTACAGTACGATCGAGATGTTGGAGGTACCGACCATGTACGCCAGTGATCAAACTGCTTCTGGTTGAGACATTCTCTCCACTCGTCTTTCATAATTTCCGAACGGAATTCTGCGTGTTGAAGAAGCTCTAGGTGATGCAGGGCGTGGGGGTAGCTGAGAACAAGTTTATAATGTGTGAAGGTGGCGTGGGGAAGACACTTACAGAATGAATCTGGCGTAGTCCTTCTCCTTCCAATATTGCAGGTATTTGAGGTAATTGATGAAGGCAGGTTGGTACAGGATGCCTTGCTGTGCCAAAGAATGAAGATAGAACGGATTTGCTAAGGCTTGCACAAACTCGAGCTCAAGTTCGAAGCGATTTCGGTTTTTTGCTCTCTCGTCGTCAGTGCCTTTAGTTACGGACTCGGCCATGGATGTTAACTTAGACCACGAAGGACGTGAAACGATTTTGATGCCGTAATGATGCCTGGTGAGCGCTTCGAATATCATCACCTTGATGCAAACTCACGTGATCAATGGGCCAAGTGCCAAGAACATGTCCTACTCCTGCGTGCTGTCTACATTACACTCGAGAACCAGCGGTCCGTCTGGCTCTGTCGACAAGAGGAATGCCATCTTCTGACGAGCAATCCTCGCCCGAGTCATCCTTCCATAAGGTTTACTCAGTCCTTAGCAACAATCTTAATTTCTATCGTCTACACATTCTTTATCTGTGAGTGGCCATATTCGTGCACTCACTCACAGGGGTCTGATCATCTATTCCCAGTACATTTACCCCACTTATATTTTCAGGAATATTCTACGCCAGTAATGGTCGTTTTCATATAGCATATATTGACGCCCTCTTCAACTCGGTCAGCGCCATGGCCGTTTGCGGTCTTGCATCCGTCGACCTTTCGTCCCTTACTGCTTGGCAACAAACGATTCTCTTTCTTCAGATGTGCATAGGTAATCCGGTGCGTTTATCCACGAACTGAAGTTACATGAACTTTAACGAGTGAGGAAAGGTCATAGTGTCCTGGTTCGTGGTCTTTATTAGGAGGTAACGCGCCCCCTATTCTGTTCACTGCTTCGGTCTATGATCTCGTGACAGGCGCATGTTTACCATCTACTGTGAAGGCATAGTCCAGGCGGCCACCCGTAAGGCAGCCCCAGAATACCCAAATACAGACTTCGCAGAGCCCACCCCGACCTCTCGTTTCGCCTCTTCGATACACGCAGGCCGCTAACCGGCTCTCACTTGATCCATCGGAAGCCAAGAGTGGTGATAGTCAGAGGAGGCGTTCTCGTAAACTACATCCAGATATGATCCGCCGCGTGGATGGCACCCCCAAGCTGGTAAATCCAAGTGGGTCGGTTATTGAAGGACAAGCGAGTACAGTAAACGTGCACCCTCCGGACCCAGATAGTCTAGAATTATCTGTACCAACGGGTCCGCACGCTCGACAGCTATCTCTGGTCCAGGAAAGTCGAAGCACCAGTCCGACTCAGATCCCATCCACCTCTAGCGAATTTCACGCAGGGCGGTCTGCGAGGCGGCACTCGTAAGAGCAGTAGCATCGCGTCTTATGACAGTGTTTTTCGCTGACGTCTTCTTAGGGAGAACAACCATTCACCAAACTTAGGAGACAAAGCTCAAACCGCATTCTCCGACCGTACGCTGTGTGAACCAGTCAATTCTATTTCCGCGCTTACACAGCACAGGTCATCAGCAGCCACGAGAGCTCAGCCTTGGTACACCGTCTAACGTCGATACAGATAGACGTACTTACGACCACCCGATTCAAAGGACACAGACGATAGAATTTGCTCCCTATCCTCAGCCGCGTCATCGTGCATCGCGGGACAAGTCACGTCTTCGCGATTCTACTTCTGAAATGGCTCCTGGACACATTGTCCCGGAACTATTCCCTACAGAACTTGAATATAGTGATCGTGCGTGGTCCACCGCCGTAATACGTTAGCTTGTTGACAAGTGCGACAGAACCTGGTGTCAATTATCCTCTGCATCGGACCGAGACGATGCGCACGTTTCGAAGTAGTGCAACGAGGCACGACCACTTCGGCGGCTTTCCGGGCGCACGGAACATCATATCCCAACTTGTCCATCGCTTCTTTCCCGGCGTGCACCGTCAACTCAGACGTACTGTCACAATGCCGCGCACAACGACTATCACGTCCATACGAGGGAACAATAGAAGTGCGAGGGCCGTCCCGTACATTTCTTTCGACGCGGTTGTTCGTCACAACTCAGCCTTCCAGTCGCTTACCGACGAGCAACTGGAAGAGTTGGGTGGTGTTGAGTTTCGAGCTCTCACTGCGTTGCTCTGGATTGTTGGCGTCGTGCGTGTAATTGATACCGGTTTAGCTATTCCACTCACTATGCCATCTTTGCAGTATCATATCTCCGCGCAACTTTTCGCTTTCACTATTATCGCACCGTACATCTCAACGGATAAGTGGAAAACAAATTTCGTCCCTCCGCAACAGCATAGACCCATAGTTTCTGCCTGGTAAGTCTGATCGTGAAAAGTTCTGCCTTGACTCACATGTCACTGCAAGGTTCTCACTTTTTCAGGTCGTGACGGCATATACAAACGCCGGAATGTCCCTGGTCGACCAATCTATGATACCTTTTCAAAGGGCTTATCCTATGATCTTTACTATGATGTTCGTCATTTTTGCCGGCAACACTGCCTTCGTGAGTACCTGCGATTTGTCATGACGTAGCTTATGGGCATCCCACAGCCAATCTTGTACGTCAGTTCCTACTGCCTCACGAACCTCGCTTACAGTGCATACGGTTACTAGCCTGCGATTCTCGGTGTGCGTCTCTCCTTCAGATATTTGATTTGCTCTCACGCGTCAATAGGTGGATCCTCACAAAGCTGGTACCCCGGAATTCGCAACTATACGAAACGCTTCACTTTCTTCTGGACCATCCTAGGCGCTGCTTCATCTACCTCTTCCCATCTCACCAAACTTGGTTCCTTCTAACCGTTCTAATCATCATGACGTAAGAATCTATACGCTCATCCCTCCAAAAGCGTTCTCATCTTGTCTTCCAGCACAACAGACTGGTTTTTCTTTCTTATCTTGGATCTGGGCAACCCAGTCATCGGGTCAATACCCGTGGGCGTACGGGTTATCGACGGATTATTCCAAGCCACCGCTGTGCGTGCGGCGGGCTTCGCGATCGTAAACCTTTCAGCTCTGGCACCGGCGGTTAAGCACGTCGTCTTATCTGTCATCATACCTTCCCAACTGACCTCACTGCAAGGGTACTATTTGTCATCATGATGTACATTAGTATATGTGAGTTCCCAATGTCTGGTGTGCCGTCGTGGCAACTAACTCACACGTCATTCTTTGAGACCCTATCGCGATGAGGTTTGCCCTTTCCCGAAACATCAATGAGTAGCGCTGAAAGGACGACCCGCACAGTGTCCGCTCGACAAATGTCTACGAAGAAAGATCGCTTGGAATTTATGAGGATGATGACTCCTCAGTTGATGAGGAGGGTATACGTCTATCTGGAGACAGAATGACGGTTTGGGGGAATTATCTAGCCATGCACGCCCGCAAGCAACTTGCCTTTGGTACGAGACCATCTCATGAGAAGTCACTTCGTTACCTCAGTAATTAATTAGTGTCATGCAGATATGTGGTGGCTAGGCCTAGCCCTCTTCCTGGTTTGCATAATCGAGGTTGGCACCGGTCTTTTCCTCTCCTAATTGTATCTGACTACCGGGCCTAGCGTGATCAGCTCGAGAATCCAGAAAGCGCGACATGGTTTAACATTTTCAACATAAGTACGTCGATGCTACTGTCCAATTCCTCACTTCACCGAACGTCCCTGTAGTTTTTGAATTGGTCTCCGCCTACGGTGGGGTTGGTTTAAGCTTAGGCCTCCCCTATGTGAGCCCTACAACTCCATTTCTCACATACAGTTTCTGAGAAAAACCGAATTAGGCGAACTACTCCTTTTCTGGCGCCTTCCGCCCACTTTCCAAACTTATCGTATGTCTGGTCATGCTTCGAGGCCGGCACCGCGGTCTCCCGGTTGCTATCGACCGTGCCGTCCTCCTTCCATTTGAGTACCGACAGTTACCTGATGATGATACCTCGGGCCCGGCAAGAAGACGAAGGCTCAGTTCGCGTACAGTACAGACCTCTTCGTCCAACGGCGTTCGTTAGAAAGGATACCGAACCCTTTGTAGTGTATTCGTTTCCCAATCACCTCAGTTGCTTGGCAAGACATGGTCTAACGGCTACTGATCCGATGTTCGCGATTTCATGCGTGTCCCTGCCCAACGATGCTCCTGCTGAGCTTTTATTGTCCAAAACCGTTCGTCGGCGGGACTAACTCTTGTTCCACGAAGATTTCAGGGCCCACGAATACCGCACTGACGATTATAGCCCGCGCCTCGCATACGGCTCGAGTCGAGTGATATAGTAAACCGAGAACAATACTGGATGCGACTCAAGGACGCAACACATTGGGAGCACATACAATGGTCAATTGTGAGAAGCCGCTAGACAATCTACCATTCATTAGACCTAACTTGCATCGGTCATCCGTCAAAGGAACCAAGAGCCATAGCGCCACCTCAAACATGTACAGAATATCGTACGTGCGACTCAACCTGGGGAGGAGCTCAAGGAGATCTGTTTTGTGGTCCTGTTGGCGATTTTTGCACGTATTCGCTTGCGTTGGTGATTGCTTCAACTCAACGGATCGGCGGAAGGATATGTGGTCCAGATGTGTAGGCGGCAGCATCGTACCAGTACGGGAATAATGAGGGAAAGTGTGGTCCTCCGCCTCTGCACCCGCAGCAGTAGAGGTCTTGCCTAAATCCGTCGGAACTAGTCGTGGTGAAGTCATCAGATATCAATATCGTTGGGGAACGACAGCAATGTGACGTGAGCCTCTGCTTTAGAGGTTCGAGAAAAGTCATTTTGGGTGTACGAACCAATTGCGTGAAATCCCAGATCCGAAATCACACATGCACTTGCCTAGCACATCAACAACGCGGCGGTTCTAGGAATACTACTGTATGACCTTGTTTGGCAAGGTCATATCCTTCTGGGAAAAATAAAGTAACTGTCGCGCTCTTGGTAAAAGCATTTCGTTACTTCGCAAAGCATCTTCTCAGTCTCATTACGATGCATACACACATTAATCCTCATCCCAGTTTCCTGCTTGTTGAGGGATTTTTGGGCCGCCTGCTGGTCGGCTCATGATGATGCTATCTACGCTGAGAACTGAGACGGCGGCTTCAGTTGCCAGGCGAATGGCCCAAGCTTTGGCTGCTAGTGAGTCAACGATATTGCGCTCAGTAACATTTACCGTTCCGTCCGTTTCGGCCTAGAAAAAAACGAAATCAGCGATCATGATAGGCCGCCGAAGTGCTCAAAACGCAGCTCACTTCAACGTCGACACCCCAAGACTCGCCACCGTCCTTTTCGTGCTTCGCCAGTAACCGCGCCACGATTTCGTTCCCCTCCGCACCTCCATGTGCGTTCTCCGCCAGCGTGCGCGGAATGACCTCTAAAGCAGACGCGAACCGGCGAACGGCGTGCTGTGCAAGTCCGCGTAAACCCGCACCGTACGTGTCCACCCGACGAGCCAGTGCCAGCTCAGTAGCGCCGGCCCCGGGCACGAGACGTGGGTCCTTCAAAAGCGCCTTCAACGAGGCGACGCCATCGTCCACCGCACGTTCGAGATCATCCAGGTGGTTCTGCGTCGCGCCACGTAACACGATCGTCGCCGTCCGCGTCTTGACGCCTGCTCCATCCGGCTCCTGTCGTAAAACCGTGACGCGATCTCCGCCGATTTCAATCGTCTCGCAGACATCGACATAGCCCGCCTCTTCAGGGGTGGGGGCTCCGAGGCGCGCAAGGGGGGTTGCTTGCACGACACGGCAAAGGCGCCGGAGGTCGAACTTGGACAAGACTTTGAGGACGAGAATTTGATTTCGGTTGAGATAATGAAGAGCGAGCTCTCCCACAGTCGTTCCCGCTATGATCGCTTTCACTCCCGAGTCGGCCAGCTCTTTGAAAATCTGCGGGCACGGATTGAGCGTCGAATACACGCGCACTAAACTTGATATACACACTTTCTCCATGTGCTTCTCCTCTCCTCTGGTAAAATTCAGCATATCGTCAGCGTTTTTGATCAGAACGGTGCCCTTCGTTTCGGTCTGGGCGACGTCTATGGCATTTGTGAAGACAGCCACTTTTCCTCCTGTGACTTTCTTTACGTCGCCTGCCGAAAATCGTGCGTTCTTGGTGGCTGATGCAGATGGGAAGTAGAGGTTTCACGCACCTTCGGGCTCCCTGCCAAATACCATTCCCTGCACGACCTTGCTTCCTGCCAAACTGCCTCCCATGATTTTGACAACCCGTACGTTGTCCACGTTGAATGTCTTGTTTTCTGGCATAACCAGTAGAGCGGCCTCCGCCACCAGTCTTGCGAGGATGTCTTCCGATCCGTACTGTTTTGATGCTATGGCAGGGGTGACGGCGTGCGCAAGCGCCTGTTTTGTTAATGGGGACGGAAGCTCGCTAGTCGATAGCGCTGGAAAATAGCCCATCTGTTAGTGAGTGTAGAGCAACTGACGTCGGATGGGACGCACTCTCTAGCTCGGTCAATGCCTTGGCACATGCGAGCTCATAGCCCTTGATCACCTCGCTCGGGTGGAGACCCATGACGAGCAAACTCTCTGCCCTTTTGAGCAGCTCTCCGGACAAAATCAATACTGTGTTGGTGGCGTCTCCCATCTAAGTCAAGAGTTTGCGCTAATGGCGACAGACCAGACAAATGTAAAACTCACCTCAGATTCTTGTGCTTGCGAAGCCATTACGAGTAACTTTGCAGCTGGATGCACAACTTCGATTTCGCGGATGATTGTGGCGGCATCGGAAGTCACGAACAGTTTGCCTAAGTGGTTGATAACTAGTTTATTGCGACCTGTTGTCCCGTCTGTCGACACTTCCCCAAGCACGGTGATAGAAAGATCGCGCACCATTTGGACCAAAACTTGTTCTGACGAGGTTTGATAGTTCTGAGACGGCTTCGATGTTTCGAAGGACAGCGTCCTCGAGGCCAGACATTTGCTAGGATCGAAACCATGAGAAAAATTGGGAAGACATTGCGGTTGTGTCCCCTACTTTGTACCCATCCTTGAAGAGCTGTATATTGTTTGCCTTTGGGACCTTTAAAGCCATTTTTGGATCAGACGATGAGCTGCTGGAACCGGGCTGGGTAATCAGTCGGAGGCACGACGAGCAGATTTGCCTAAACTGGAGACGGCCCCCGGCCCGCCACTTCCTGTCGACGTCACGCGTCACGTGAGATGGGACTCTTCTCCGAGTCTTTCAAAGCTCTTGTTCAACTCTTCCGACTTGGATTACTCCTACTGGCGGTCCCTTGTCTTCTACGCTTCGTCGCATGAAATATCTTGTGAAAGGAAGGACTGCTCAAGGATTCTGTCCCATGGGCCTCGAATCGTAGAGGGAGTCTAAAGACTAGTTATTAGGTTCTGTCCATGTGCTCGGCATACAAGCGGACCTATAGGACAACAGGCACCTCATGCTACAATCAAAGCTTATCTGCTCGGTTGGACAACAATGCGACTGGGCTGTGGGGACTGGGACCAAAGTCTGCACATCTCTGGGCATCGTTCCTGTGGTCCTCGCCATCAGATGTACCACCATCAAGGCGAAACAAGGAGTGTGGTGAATCGGCGCCCGCACAACTTTTGTATTAATACCTGCGTGCGGTACGATTCGTGCATTTCTATCTTCCTCTCCTAATCACTGCATATCGCATACAATTTTCTGTTTTCCCGCTACAAGAGATAATGCGAGCGCGACCCCCAATTTCATTCTCCCGCTAGTTCCAGGTTCGAAGAATGACAACAATAGTGGAGCCGCGCACGGGGGAAATTCCGCTTTCTGATCGATCGCATACATCGTCCCATTCACGATGTACCTATTGTCTCAGATAAGAGCCGTGCTGTCCTTGCGAAGTCGTTTGATCTTGTCCTGCGTCAGTTGCACGTCGAGTGTGAATGTCCTGCAATCTTGACCCAGAAGACTCGTAGCCGCTTGTGAAGGATATCAACGACGGCGTCGCAATTAAAGTCCGATGTTTACCTTGTCGTGGCATGACCTTACGGTGGTCGCACGGCAGTACAATTCGATATCCGAGCACCTTTGCAGGTCTCGCTTTCATCCCCCGACTGCTAGACTTCCCTGCATCTGAGACCGAGGCTGGGGTGCGGGTCTGTTTGCACCACGGACAGCTTTTGCTCACCTGACTATGCGTGATTCACTGCTGGAGTGATCACGATTGTGCTGTGCTATTATAGCACAGCACTTGCGCTTTTGTGACGGGCTTTTTAACCATTCAGCTCTTATCTGCCTTTCGTCATGTCATTCCTCCTTCTTCCCATATGCTACTTCCTCCAAAATGGAATGAGTCCAGATGACTTGGGCTTGATACTTGCCGGGGGGGCGGTGTTAATTCTAATGATCCGTGTCACTTGTCGTGCCATGGTAAACATACCACCTTTCTTTCCTGCCTATCGGACTTCTGACCGATTTTGTTAGCGTGTTGTTTCCGCGCACCTGATGACCCCCACCGCCGACTTGTGCTTGAATATGCTCGTTGGCGGGGTCAGTATTTTCAATGGCCGCCAGTGCTGTATCGTTAAGCTCACTCCGATCTACAGGCTCTCGACCTGGAAGCCGGAGGTCTAGCAGAAGTCGAGGACCCCATAGATCGCGATCCCGGTATGTTATGCAAATAGTGGTACTCGGACCTTGTGCTGAGACGTTGCCGGACACAGACGATCACGCTACAGACCCTGAGACGTAGCAAGCTCCATGCGTTACCTCTTGCGCACCATAAGGATGGAGTTTGTTGTCACTGCAGGCTCGAGCACGCGGAATCCGATCACCTCCCGGGTTCTCACCCGCACTTCCTTGTTGCAGAGGCTCACTTGGCGTTGACTGTATAGTGGCCTGGTCCAGTTTCTCGTTTCTCGGCCGTCCGAACCCTGATAACTTCCACTCCTTCGGAAGCGCCGTCTATTTTTCTAAGTAATCTTGAGGGGTCGTCTGCACTGAATGTGTCAACCCCACTTCGTTGAGTTCTTGGACCTCAGTCCTCGGTTCCACCTCCCCTCTTTACGTGTACTTTCGTTTCTCTTGTCCCTTGACCTAGAGAGCCCTGTAGATCGCCACATAAGGCAATGATGGTCATAAGTCATCCACCTTTCCGGCAGCCTGGCATACGATTGCGGGAGGCCATCATCTCTTTGAACTCTTTACGCATAACGGTTCCAGAATATGTCGTCATTAGAGCCAACATCAAGTGTAAATTTACTGTACTAACAACCAATATGCTTGTCCATCTCGATGATTCATGTCGTATCGGTCCTGCGGCTGTGGCGAGTCCCGAAATAATATTTTCGCAACACCTTTTTACTCGACGTCTACGAAGCAGCTACGAAGCGCGTCGGACTAGGATGCGATAACTTTTGTGAGAATTGTCAACTGTTTTTTCGGTGTGCTCGTCAATATCCATCATTATACAACTCAAGGTACAGATCCGAGTCCCAATCTAATGCAACTCCTCGAATGATATATCTGGAGTCTCAAGTACCCACGGTACTATATCAGTAGGCTGGGTGCCTTCAAATCATCGGATGCATCAGAAAGTGTGCAAGTCAGCTGAGTATGCACCGTGTGAATACCTCCGACATCGTCGATCGTCTAGGAATTGGTAACCAAGCCGAGAACATCATGGTGGGCACAGCGTGTCGTCGTAACGATTTCGTGGCTCATACTACTTTCTTTGCTTCACACCTAACATCAGCACCCTCCTGGTTGCTCGCCCCGTGCCAAAAGTTGATTTATATAAAGAGAGAAAGACCCACAGACAATAACTAAACAAGACACCGGACGACTACGACACAACATCGAGGTACGTGCGCAGCGCAGGCGTACGCAGCCAGTGATGAGGCCCATGCGTGCCGCCGACAGCGAGCTGCACAAGATCGTGGATGACGACTGCGAGACAGCATCTTTGCTGGTGCAGCCCTCATGGCCAAAAAGATCATACACCAGTGAACTCTCGCAGATATTCTGGGAAGGATATCGATAACTCTCCTATTGGCCAACGCATCTAAGACTCACCTCTGGTTAGCTCGAATGCTGCGAAGGTACTTCCAGCGGCCGGGATGCTACTCGGGTTATTAGAATCGAAGCGGAGGGGATGTCGTGCAGCGTATCACCTTCGGATGACTGAGGGCTATCAGCTGAGGAGTCCGGGCACAATGGGAACAACGAACTCACGACTCGGGGTCAGGCCACGGAACAGGCCAGTCCTGGTCAGGTGCCAGTTAAGGCACCGAGAGTGACAAAGGGTGAAACGCTCACATTCCGGACTCAGCGACGACCGCTCTCAATTCATTCACGATGTACTGCACAGGTGTTCCTTTTGGAGGGGTTGTGCGAAGCTGCACGCGCGACTTGACGACGTCTTCCAAGGGGGGAGAGGTTAAACTTCCCATAGGCGGTATCGATAACGTAGACGTTACCTAGAGGGTAGGAAGAAAGCCAATAGGCGAGCTGCAGCAGTATTGAGACGAGACGTGAAGAGCATTAGTAGATACAGACGCACCCCTCCGGTGGATCCGCTAGCCAGCAGCGCCCAAACCGGTAAGTCGGGACCAGTACGTTTGCGAGAATTTTCGTTTCGAGAACTTCGAATGCTGTTGCGAATGTCGGCATTTCGAGCTACGAGAAGTCCTACATACACACCTGTGTAGAACCTGCACCACATCCGGTGAATATGGCCTGTCGGTGAGCAACCGTACGCCTCACCCTGCATAAGCCGGGAATTTCTCTTGCCACGGTGACCTAGCACGAGATACACGACGTCGAATCAGACCACGCTGGAACTCACGTGAAGGTAGACGATACGACGCACCCAATACCCGCGCATGATCCCCTTCCGAAAACCCCACTCCGTCCACATCTCTCTCACGACGACGCGCAGCCGCTTGTCCGACGGGTTTCCGTACTGGCCCTGCATACGCACCTTGAACATTTCCACCGGGCTGGCGAGAATAGCGTTCGCTGCGCCGGCCATGGCACCCGCCGCGGCGGTCTCCTTCAAGGAGAGCTGTCCAAACGGCGAGATGATCCGTTTCGAGATTCCGTAGGCGGCAAAGAGCAGAGAGTTGACGCCTGCGATCCCGACTAGGGGACTGGCCATCCCTTTGCAGTCACTGTTCTGTGAGAGGCGGATAGGTGATAAGGGGAGCGGGGCGAGGCGAACCTTTGTAAAGTGCCAGAACACCCTCTTTTCGCACCGTCTGGGCCAGAATGTCCATCGGCCCCTTCTGTGAGGCGGATTCAGCGAAAGACTGGGATTGAAGCAGGAACAGCACTGACAAACATGCCCTCTGTTATAAGACGCAAACGGGAGGTGGTCAGTCTGACACATGGAGGAGGTGGGTGATGAACTGAACTGGGAGCAATTTGAGCACGCGTCTTGACCGTATCTAGCGGTTGTCCTACCAGTACTTGTGCCGCGCCTCCAAAGCTGCCTGCGATGAGCTCATTGGCGGTCTCTAGTGTACTCTGAGGCATGCCGTGGTGGATGACTGGGTGAGAAGAAACGCAGAGGGATATGCTAGGTCGCGTAAACAAACCTTCAAGCTTCAAGCGTCGAGACGCGTCAACTCATTCAGCCCTGCCAAGCCAAAAATTGATAGTTGTAATCGATTGGAGGGTCGCCTGCGACAAGCAGATGATGCCAGATTGCCTACTACAGACAGAAATATAGGAAATGACGGTATGGGTAACGATACTAAGTCCAATGCTATGAAGGGAAATCGTGATCTAAGGAATCAAATGCGGAGAGTCCAAAAGAATGTAGTAAAGGTACACCATGCTGCGCGAAACGTCACCAAAGAATTGAACCTGAAAGAACAAAGAGAGAATAGAGTACTTAAATGAACGATTGGAATAGTAAGAGGTATTTTAAAGGTGACGACCACTAGGAGCGAGGTCACGAAGGGGGCCACAACGGATGCACATTCAGATAGCTTGTGGAGTGGGTGAGGCCTCTGCTTCTTCTTCGGTCTCTTCTTCTTCCTCAAGGATAGGTTCGTCAAACTCGTCGTCGTCGTACTCTTGATCCACTTCCGCATCCGCATCCGCGTCATCGAAAATAGTATGGAACTGCAAGCAATAAGCGGGTCATCCGAAAAGTGGATCGAGGAAGCTTACGTGGGTTACAAGAGCCTTCACCAGTCTGTTGGTGTGTGGCATATTCGACATAATCATGAGGAAATCATTGTGAGGTGCTCGCAGCAGGTTTGGACTGAATACGATAGCCAACGCATCCGTCGTCATTTGGTTGTGCTCTTCGTAGTCAGTAACCCTACAATTCGTGTCATTCAGAGTCGCATCTCGGAGGCAGGTAAAAAAGAAATCGCCTACTTGTCAAGATGTTCAACAACACGTTTAAGGAGATCAAAATTATGTCGAGGCAGTGCTTGAATTACAGTTCGAATCCGTTCTATCCTAGTATTGAAGTCCTCAATCTCTGTGATAGCGGGCGTGTGTAAGTTGCAGAATGATATTAAGGGCTACAAGGGTGTCTTACGCATTGCTTTGATAATGTCGTGATACGAGTATGATGGAAATGCAGGTTCGGGTAAAACACGGAACCACGTCTTGATGAGGTCACAAACCGCATAGATGTCCGTAGAGGGTACGACAGGCCATAGTCCTGTGGGAGACAATGAGAAGATACGGCGGAGATGTTGAATCACGCTTTACCTCTATTCAAGGCATCCTTGAGGGCAGTTACCTCCGAAGTTGCTCCTGCGATGCGATCTGGAGCAAACGTTCAACCCATCTACAAAGCGACTGTTTAAATAAGGTTGCTCACAGATGCCAACTTCAGTTAAGCCTCGTGCTTCAACCTCCAATAGACATTTCTCCAAGAAAGACGGGATCACACCGGGGGGCACCGGAGCGCCTCCTGCCTCGCGCTGGAGTAAAAACTCGAGTTCGACACCGAAAACTGCATGCGACCGTTAGCACGACCACGAAATCTAAGAAACGACAAACTCACCAGCTGTCGGGTCTCGTGATGCAGTCGTCGGACGATCATGTATATGATCTGCCAGCTGAGGCTTCGGCGAGTTGCCGATGTAAGTCAGCCGCCTCTTAGCAGCTGTCTTCGAGACATGGTCGATCGTACGAATCCATTTCTTCATCTCTGCTTTTGTGGCCGTCTGCAACAGGTAGTGACCGCCGTCTTCAGTATCGAGCTGGACCGTATAGGAACGCTCATAATTCATAGAATGTGAGATCCTCGCATCAACAACGCTGAGAACCAGCGCCGGCTTGCCTGTAGGCGTGAAATCCAGCTCGGTAGCAGTACGCCTGGTTGTGTTGACATCGACATGGTCCAATGCAAATGCGTTCGATATCGGACGCATCAATTGCTGGAAGAAAGTTGACGAACCACTCTTCTTCATCCGATGCTGTCGCTGCGCAGGGGTGTATTGCCAACGAGTGTTCATCGCCTTGGCAAAATATTCCTCACGCTTGTCGAGCCGGTGCTGCTCCTGCTTTCGCTCTTTTTCGAGACGGTCACGAAGACTACGATCGCGCTTGTTCTTCTCGTGTTGAGTTGCAACAAGCCTTTGGAATGGTCGCTGGCTACGTTTGGGCTGATATCCAGCATTCATGTGGGAAGCTTCCCTGTGAACATCTTCTCGAATCGCGCGCAAGTCGAATTGAATCTTGTTCACTTCTCTCTCGATAGCGTCCAAGCGTTCCAGATCAGTTCCTTCAGACTCGTGTCGTTGTACACTGCGCCGAGCTGACACCGAGGGTAACGAGTCGAGGACTAGGTCGCACAGTTGTCTGCGCAGGTACCGATCAGTCCACGTGGATGCCTGCCTGTCATTTGTACACTTACCGTCGTTTTTGGAAATTGATGAGACCACTGGTGTCCGTTGGAGTTGTCAAGACGTCCGGAAGGCTGAGTATCTCGACCATGCGTTCCAGGGTCCATCCCATATCGGTAATGAGCTCCGGTAGATCGCGAGAGTACCGATAGCCGGGTTTGACCAGCATTACAATCAAAGTGTCTGAGCCGGTCCGACGAGCACTAGCCACGTTATTCCACGCCCGGCTATAGAGACGGCTCTCGGGGCTGAGAATGGCAGAAGTCAAGACGAACTCGACGAAAGTACGGACACAGCGTCGTTCGAGCGAGGGATGCTGCGTGTGATCGAAGTCACTTCGGTCCCGGCACACCTCCACGGCCCGCAGTAAGATCTCCATCCTAGCTTGTCGGACTTGAGACCCTACCCGCGGTGCCACGATTTTGGATACGATCCACTTGCGGAGAACATGGTGCGCACGCAGACAGCTGCGCAGTCCTGGAGGAAAGAGGCGATAAAGTGGTTCTTGGGAAAGCTCTGAAATTAAGGGCGTTTGCGCAACTTCCGCCAGATGAACATATATGTTTTGAATTTCGACGTCTTCGCTGGTTGAGCTCACATCCCGCGGCAGGAACCAAGCGGTTCGATCGGCGCTCTGTATCTCCAAAAGGTCGGCAGTAGTAAACAGGTCCTGTAAAAAGTCAGCGGGTTATTGAACGTGGCAACCAAAGTACCTACCTCTTCTGTGACGTTGCGGAACGCTGCAGTAGCCATGGCATTGATACGGTTGACGAGTTCCTCTGGCGTCGTTCTGTCAATATCCGGTAAGTCGACAAAGTTCAACGAGCCCGACGGGGTTGTTCTGTGTTGTGTTTCTGGTACGGGGGTCTTGGAAATATTTGGGCGCAGTGTCTGAGAAGTAAACAAGGTCGACAAGCCGAGGATGCGACTTTTGAGGCTCTTCCAACTTTCGACAACTTCACTGTCATCGCGGTGTTGCGATTCAGGGATCGCATGATCCGAAGAGCTATCGAGGAAAGATTTGACCGCACGGTAAAGGGCGCTATCATCGAGGACGTCCTGGGACCCCCCGCCGCTATTCAGCCATTCGGTCAGGACTTCTATGATCTCTTCTCGAACGTGAGCAACATGAACGAGGTTTGCAGGAGAGGAAAGGTTGACGTTTGAGGCGCTGATATAGCGCTTTCGTAGAAGCTGCGAAGCATTTCATTTAAGGAATAATCGCGGAGGAACCAGCTTACTTCGAAGAAGACTAAGGGTGTCACGAAGCTCCGGAAGACATTCCACCAAATCAACGAGAAATCTCTACGATCAAGCTTGGCATCGCGCGTTCTACCATCCTTGAGCGGCATTTCCCCATTGTCGTCCGAAATGGAAACCGAGATACCCGGTAGTCCATGTGCGAGAACATCTACTAGACGTTCGAGCGTACCGGCTTTGACCACGACCCGTACAGGACGTTCCTTCGGATGCTCAGGAATCACCATGCTAGTCCGCGCGGAGATGGAGGGAAGAGAGTTTCTGCGGGCGAGGCTCGCCTTACGATCCAGGCCATGAGACGACCCTGGCCTAACACGGATAGACGGTGCGCGCGACATCGTCTTTTCGCTTGTCCCTCCCAGGCTCGACTCAACTATGCTGCTTGGAGGCCTGGAACGAGCAATTGACGAAGGACGGGACGAAGTGACCTCTAACCCAGGACTGACTAACAACACAAGCTCGCCGTCGAATACTGGAATAGTTGTCCCGCCAAAGTCTGGACCAGATCCCGCATCTGGCGCACCGATGCTCCGTCTTCGAGCTCCGTCTCGACGAAAGTTGGGTTCACCGTTTCGTAGGGTCTGTACATCTTCTACGTTCAGCTGCTGAGGTCCACCGCTTTCTAAACGACCTCGGAGGAGTTGCGCGCGGTCGATGAACGTGACATAGGGGAGATGTTCGGGAAAGAGTAGGGGGGTTAGAGACGCGCTCGTGAATCCCTGAGGGTTATTAGAGGATCTCGTCCAAAAGTGGGGCTCATATAGGCCCCTATGGCGGGGCTCCGCAGCCAGAGACATTGTCATGAATTGGTCGATACTGCATAAGGAGTGAGCGAATAGTAGCCTCATATCAGCGAAAGAACTTGCCGAACAAACTTCCTGGCCAGACCGCTGACACCTCCCTCGGACGAGGAGAGCACACGCCAGGTATCGACCAGCGTCTCCACGGCCTTGGTCCATCCCTCTGTCCCGACATTCAACTTCCTCGGGCACAACGAGAATGCGGTGCGGAATTCCTCAAAATCGTCCTTCGCAGTTTTCAGGAACCGCACAGAGAACGTGTCGTCTTCTCCAACCTTAGCTCTGTCAATCGACGTACGCATCCTTTCACAAGTATCGCCCCCCCAGAATGTAAGTTTCTTCTCGATTGGGTCTTTTCCTGCCTTGGAGATCCAATTGTCGACCGTCGGACGCACGCCTGAGTCCACACGTCGCCACGTTTTGTCAAGCCGCGCCACGGGACGAGAGCACAGAGCATCAAATATAGCGCGCCACGAACACTCATCCCCTGTCACGCGACACAGCTCTCCGATGCGGGCCCAAGTAGACACCACCTCCGAGCGTGTGTAAGTGCGTGATGTACGCGAGAAGGGATCGCCGGGTAACATGGAAGCGCGCGCACCGGCAGGTGAATCTGGCATGAGAATATGAAGGAGGACGAGCTTGGTGAGCCAGTGCAGATGCGCCTCGCTGCCAAGCAAATACTCGATCGTGGAGCGGGATTCAGGAAAGTCTGGCGAGGGACGAACTTGGTGGTCGATGGATACGGATATAGACGTCAAGCAATCCCCGGAAGTGAGATTCTCTGGGAGGCCCTCAAGCAGATGACGATTGAAAATGAACAAGCTATGGGCGATGTCTTGAGCCTTGAATCGGAAGAGAACATCTCTTGTGAACCCATTACGATCCAGTAACGCCAACGAAATATCCTGGCTACTCCCGGACCCAGATGGCCTATGACCAGTATCTGCAGTCGATCTTGACGGGGATGTTGCCATACTTGATGTTGGGGCCGAGTCCATTATCAGCGCCTCATGAAGCGACATTACCCCATGATTACCAGGACGAGGTGAGAATGTACCAACGTTCGGGGAGACGGTATTTGCACCCGGAGTCGATGACTGAGGATCAGGGGATTGCGCATACAACGCTTGGAGTGATGCAGATGCTGGCAGGGATTGACCAGTTGGCAGTTCATTGCTCCTCTGTAGGGTATTGGGAATTGTTTCGCGTCGGAAGTCATTCCACGCAGCTTCATCCACCGGTTTGCCATGATATCGCAAGTACTCCTCTGCGAGCCATGCTACGCGCGCGCGGTTGTCCTCTTTCGCGTCCGCGTCTGCACCACTCACAAGGTATGTGCAACATCGCACAAACTCGAATTCGAACTTGTCCGCGCCAAGAGCTAATGGTAAGGCAAAGAGCACCGAGAGAGAAAAGTCCCGCCATGAGGCTGAAGTGACGTTGTGAGAGGATGACTGCGGCGCGTCGACACTGTCGACTATTCCTTGGGGCGATGAGAACGTCGTGGCAAAAACGATCTCGTGGACAAGCGCTTCGAGAGTACCCTTCATCACTGAGCCATCAGGGTCCAATGCTAGTTCTGGGTGCGTCCGTCGACCCCAAAACGCACGTCTTCTCCTCGCAGTAGCGGGTTTTGCATTCAATTTTGCATTATCAGTTGAGACCTCGTCCGGCTGGCTGATCTCATCCTCTTCTTCATCCGCTGGGACGATACCTACAGGAAACAACTCCTTAATCTCAGTGGCCCGGTCATTTGGGGGCTTGTAGAATTGGAGCTTAGTTCCACGCAAAACCAGCTTGAAGGGTTTCCATCCCTTAGCAACCACAGGTTGGCCGTATGTTGTCCCACGTGTACTGGGGAAAGTGAAATCCATCGCGCGATTCACAAACCCCGAATGGAAGGTAATCTGAGAGACACGCTTCTCGTTGCTCGAGTCAGGTGCACCAGTTCCGGGTGGTTCGATGATTCTTGGCGGCGGGAGCAGAGGCGTATCACCGGTGGGAGCCGGGATATTGTCGTACATGGTTGGACTGGGCGCGTAGATCTTGTTGCCACCTCCTAAAGCGAACGGCGACGTACCACGGACGAAGGGAGAAGCCATGCCAGCCCTATCCTTTGCGAGTGTGCTAGTGTCGTAACCCCTCTCCGAGGCGTTTGAAGCCTTACGCGCAGCAATAGGTGGGCCAAACTTAGAAGCGGAGAGTTTCGATGGGAGTTTTGGGGTAAACGAGTGCGAACGGACGTGGAGCATAGGCACACTGGAACCTGATGGCGGCGTTCCTAAAGAGGGACTCAGTGATACTGGTGAGGATGGCGCGGAGGAAAGATCTGCGGAGGAACTAGTAGTGGTGAAGGTAGGAAATGGATGCTGCTGTGGATGATGCGATGTCGTTGGTGAATGGCTAGGGCTGCCTATGCGATACTGTTGTATCTTGTCTTGGAAACTGCCTGACAAGGGAGTGGAAGGCGCAGAAGCGCTAAATTTGCCGAGTTCCTCGGCCGAGCGGGACCATGGCTTGTGCGAAAGACCTCGCAAATCGCCAAGGTCGGTAGAGCCTTTCTTACCAGGCGAGGGAGAGGAGGTAGTTAGGTCATCTACCCCGGCCTGTGCGCGAGCTATGGAGAGATCAAACACGGACCTGGGATATACGGTACAGTGGGTAACACAATGACTGCGTTTCTGGAAAAACACTAACCTGCTGTGAGTGGACGACTGGATGTATGGTTCACTCTGTAAGGACGGAAGAATGGGGCGGAGATCTGTGGGATGAGAGATTTTTGGTTTGCGGACAAACGAGCTAGTGCTCGATCTTGGTTCCGAGGGAGCAGAGGTTGGTGGGCGAGAAGTAGCCTGGTTTCTGGTAAACCATTTGGCTGGTTTAGAGAGTAGTTGTGAGAATCCAGAGGGCGACGCAGAACGAGGGAATACAGTGGTGGACGTTACACCAGTAGAAGAAGGATCGTACGGGCTCAAAGAGTGGGGCTGCGAAGGATTACGACGGGAGCGCATGGTGGACAGGGTAAGGGAGTGGGATGTAGCGAGCTACGCGCTCAGCAAGAAAGACCTCAGCTGAGCGCGTGAGGGGGGAAAAAGATATGTCAATAAGGAAGGAGGCATATGGCAAGTGAGATACGGATAGGTACGGAGACAGAACGTTGCGGTACGAGGATGAATGGAAGGCTGTCGTGTCAACGAAAGGTAGGCACAAAAAGGGATAAATACACACGGGGATAGACCCAGGTTTGGATATAGTTGCCAGCTTGACCGCCGGGGTAAGACAAGCGAGGTAAGAGCCTGAGATACAAAGACGTGGCAAGGCGCTTCTGTTGTTGACAAAAAGGATGAGACAGAAGAGGGGGAGCCTGGGTGTTGAGCCGGTGGGGACGACACTGAGCTCACTTGCCTTTAAGCGACCATTCCATTCATTTCACTTTCCACTATCCAACTTATTATATAATCAAATTCGTTCACCGGCTCCCCTGAGTTGATCCAACCGAGATGGCTCCGACTGCATGCACCGACAGTACTGTGCTTCCCTCCAGTTTCTAACAAGACAGACGGGAGAACACCTTGCGTTCTTTGGGGGCCTTCTACTATAATTAGCTCATTTTTTTCTTGATGTTATTGTTGTCTAATCACTGTGCAACCACTTCATCTCTGTCCAGATCCGACGAAGCGCCGATGCTTCAGTTGATATCTTTCATTTGTACTTCAGTTGCTAATTTTCTCTTACCCTGTCTACTGGCCCCACTCCCCATCTTCATGCTTAACTTTCAATCAGCCGTACACTAACACTACTATACGAGTTACAGTAAAGCAATCATTTCTGTAGGAACTGACAAGGGAACCGAATAATTGTGTGTTGCGCTTATAACATACCAAAAAGGCATCGAAACGTTTTGTCAACTAGAGTGGCGCCTGTGAATGGGATAACGCGTCCGATTATGGTACAATAGCGCGCTTGCCCTTGATCCTCAAACCTTCCGCGGATTCGTCCCAACGACTAAAGCTCAGCTATTGGGTAGATGCCCTTTGGGCGACATCTGTGGATCTGTGGAAGGCAGCCGCTCGCTCACATGAGGCCATTCTTGTGTCCGCAAATTACTTCGGCGCTGGCGCTTGGAACCTCATACTGTATGGGTCCACCTTTGGAGTTATCATCAGCCCACTAGCTACATGTGCTACCCTGAGCAAAGGGGTCGTCACTACCATAGTTCATGATGTTTGGACCTGAGTAAAACGACCGCCGACCATGGCCAATGACACGACAACCGAGCTGGAGCCCTGACATGTGTTGACAGGCCGGTGCGGAGTCGGATGGCAGACTCGTATCGAATTGATGATGGTTGGTGACGGAATGGCGGGCCTGGCAGCCGCCTCCGGGAAGTTGGCGTCGCGAGCCCTGCCTTCGCTGTGGGTCCATGATTTGCTCTAGCGCGAAGCACTACAATAAGCGTGGCATCACACTGATACAGTAACTTAGTCTCTAGCCCCTGTTCTCTGGCGGTCGAAGAACGGTGTTACAGTTACAAGCTGGATTCGTGGCAGAGGCTTTTCTTCCGGTTTGCCGGTATCGCCGTCCTACTACCTACGTCCTTCTTCCTGCCTAGTTCGTCCAAATGGTCAAGTTGGCCCCACTTCTCTGAACCAGATTTCTGTCGCGACAGAGCCTCGATGAACTTTGGTGGTACTGTATCTGTGTTTCATACGTTACCTCCTCGAACTCCCACACAAATCTATTATTGTTCTGGTTTTAGTGAGCGATCAACCTTAGTTTCCCATCCCTCAATGCGGAGTTCTAACTCCTTATAACGTCCTTCTAGGTCGATCCGAGTCTGTCAGGTTCTATATGGTCCATCGATATGCAGTAGATTTCTGTCAAATTTCAAGGCCTAACCGCAGAGGGACATCGGTACCGGGATGCTGCGAACCCCTGACCGTATTAGCGTCGCCATTGAGTCGCATTGCGAGAACAAGGCCCGCCATCTTGAGTACCATATCCCCTTCAAGAGGCGGTGCTCCACCGTGACTTGGCATAGCTCTCAGTCCCGTGCCCCTTCATCTCAGCTTAGAAAAGCGCCAGTGATATCTTGAACTGAGACCTTGGACCTCGCCGCGAACGCGTAAACTGGCTGCGTAGCGCTCCGGTGGGAGGGAAGGGCTTTTGTCGGCGCTCAACCAGGTTGATGACCACGTCTAGAACCTGATCGTCGTGCGACTTACGACAGCAGTTCCTCTTACGGGATCGCGACGCTTCGAAATTAATTTAGCTTTGGACGTGTCAATTCGCGCCCATTCCTGGCTAGACCCTCGAACAACACTCGGCGCATTCTCGATATTTCGAGAACTGCCGCGCTATTGATGTACTAGACAGGTGTGTCATTCCGGATATTGGACTTTTCCGCGTGTCGACATGCACTTACGTTTGGTTGATAGCAATATTGACTCGTACCCTGAAAACGACTTCCTCTCCTTCTAAAGCAGAGGCTCACGTCGCGTCGCCTGTCTTACCACAATGATTCTTTTTAATACTTGACGGCTCCACCACGACTAGTTCCGGAAAAACCTCCCCGGCTGCGCCAGAACACGTGTGCGGACGCACAGGACCACCTTCCCCATTATTTCTGTACTGGTACAATTGTTCATTGCTGCAGCCTATACATCTGCACCACGGACCCCCCCGCCAATCCGATTCGTTGTTGAGTTGAAATAATCATCAGCACAAGCGAACACCCGCAAAGGTCCTCCCTGGGTTGGGTGCTGTACGTGTTTGAGTGGACGCTACTGTATGGCTCTTGGTTCCTTTGACGGACGACCAATGTAAGTTGGGTCTGCTAACGGCAGATTGTCTCGCAGCTCCTCACAATTGGCCATTGCACAGTAAGCGCTCTCAATGCGTTGCGTTCTTCCAGCACGGTTCTCGGCTCACTTATATCACCCAACTCGGGTCGCATGAGGTGCATGTGTTAGGGTCACATTGTGATGTCTCTGCGTCGTAGTGGCCACCACGGTGATGCGGGTGCCCGTGACCGGTAATGTCGTGACACCGTACGTGGGCGGAAAATACACGCGTGGTGATGCCACCGCTGGGAGGAGTACACCATGTATGGCCGTGTGAACGTTTCGGATAGACTGGGCCCTTCCTTGCCCCAATCCGTCTCGCTGTGCCCGCAGAACCTGTCAATAGACTGGAAAGAATCACAACATCCAATACACTGATACCCTAAACCATCCCTGATCACTAGGGAACGCGTCTAAGATTTTGGGGGTGCTCAGGTGTGATCAGGCGTAAGTGTGTGCGCAGGCCTCCGCGAGGCAAGATATGTCGTGGGTAGGTCTGCAGCAATCGCGGAAGCGTCCGTGTCGAGTAGCTAAGGCCGCGCACTAGTGCAGCGAAGTCTGCAAAGGGGATGGTGAGCTACATGTAGTGAATGGTCACAGGTAATCGGAAACAGTTGCGCACGCTTCTGCGCGACGCAAGACTTTACAGAAGCGGCAGCCTTGGTCGGAGACGCGTCGCGTTCAAGCTACTAAGGCCGCGCGTAAGTGCGGCGAGGTTGGGAATAGGAACGGTGGACGGTCTGGGTGGTCACATGCAACCGCAGACGGTCGCACACGCTTCCACGCGACGCAATGCTGGCACTGTGTGCAAAGCAGGGTTTTCAGACCAATAAAACCCATAGAAAACCCTATGGAGTGTTAAACATAACCACTTATCAAGGGTTTTTTTAGGGTTTTCTAAGGGTTTTATTGGTTGGAAAACTCTGCTTTGCACGCAGTGTGGGCAGAGGTGACCACAGTCCTTGTAATTTCGCAGACACACGTGACGCCCGTGGGAGAAGAATTTTGGGGTCCGCCAATCCGAAACTCAGAAAGTCCGACCAAATCTTGTATTGATTACTCGAAAATATTGAATGAATTTTTGTACTATTACTAATGAATTTAAGTAAGCTATGACGGTGTCAACGCCACAGACCACAGCAGAACACGGTGGGACGTGTGCATGTGGGGGTACTGTACCTTCCCCACTACCAATGCCATGACATCCGATACTGTCAATAAGCCATACAGAATGCAGCCCAGCAGTGACGAACAGTCTGCAACACGCTGCCAATGGTAGACTTCTCCCCTCAGATTTCGGACTTTTGAGCTCAGGGTGACTCATTCCTCGCGTTCCCCAGTGTGCCGCATTCTCGTGCGGCCTTAGAAACTCAAGCCAGACGTGTTCTCAATGCAGGTGGCCATTTCTGTGAAGTTTTGTGCCGTGCCGAAGCGTGTGCGACTACTTTCAACCACCCATATTCCCCTGGGCTTCGAGTACCCCCTATTTCCATTCTCACCTCGCTGCACTTGCGTGCGGCTTTAGCCATTCGACACCAACGCGTCCGCGATTGTCAAAGACCTATTTTCGACAGCTTGCGTTCCGCAGAAGCCTGCGCGACACCTTGTGCGCTTCACACCCCAATTCTTGCACATCCTATGATAGACACATTCACTGGCAATTAGCAAGTGAACCACATTCACGCAGGCTCCCGCGTCGTGTGTATATGCTTGCAATAATAATTTGAGCTGCTGACCGCATTTCCCAGTCCCGCAGCAACATGCATGCCGGCAGCAGCACAAGAACTGCACGTGGGTGGCAAGAGCTGCGCTTGTCAACTTACCTTGAGTGCAGACCTGTTCATGTCCACGCCATAACCACGCAGATTTTCTCACTTCGCTGAAAGACCAATTATCACGTTATGAGTTGACAGCAGCGATCACAAGTCCCGCGGCAGCGTGCATGGAGAGGTACGATGTGGTTCCTTCAAGGGCAACTCCCAGTGCAAAGAGGAACATAAGTGAGCTCCCCAGCATGCTGCATTTGTGTGCAACCTTAGCTACTTGAATACAACACGTTCCATACTCAAACAGCCACAAATTCGAAGTTTTGCATTGTGCAGAGGAGTGCATGACCATTTCCAATGACCTGCAATGACTTGATGCAGCAGGGTTCTGTGTAGCCCACCAGTACTGGTTCCATTTCTGTTCCCAACTTTGCCACACTTGTGCACAGCCTTGGACCTTTGATACAGATTCATTTGCAATTGTCAAGGACTCCCATATGACATCTCATGCCCTGTAGAGGCCTGCACAACCACATGCAATGCTTCACACCCTGTGCAGACCTTAGATTGTTTCCTTGCCACTTTCTCTCTAACCTGTGCCATCATCATTTAGTTATTTTCCTTACATGCAGTATTCCTACCCTGTACCATATACACCAATGTATTATCCTCTCCCACTCAATAAATTGACTTGGAATTTGTTGGTGTGAATTGACTTGGAACTTTCTCTGTTCCCACTTACACAATCCTTACACAATCAACTTGTACTCATTTTGGATGTTTGTATTTGTTGGTAAATTTTATAAAATATATTACATTATTGGGGGTATTTTAGGTGGCTGAACTTTCAGAAAAGTCTGTGTTTAATTCAGACTTTTGGTTGTAGCTGAAAAACATGACTTTTTGCATCACGTGTGTCTGCAAAATTATGCCAACTACTAAATATTGTCAATGCAATTTCAAAGCACAATGTAAACAATATAATTTTCCTTTTCCAAAATATTGTCAGAATATTATAGAGGTTATACTATGTATCTTGTTGAAATATTTCACATGGTAATATCTTGATAAAATGTTTTTGTGGTTGAACCCTAAACCTTGCCTGAAACCCTCTGAGCTGACCCACTGTTGCATTTTATAAAGATATTGTCATGATCCAATTGTGCCATCAATGACAGATTCAGTGATTCCCGAGTTCTGCTTCTTGGTTCTGGAAGATTCTTGTTCTCTCTGTTTCTATTCTGTTCTAGAATGTTCCTGCTTCTCTTCTGCCAGCTCACGAATTGCACAATACTTATGATATGATTGCTACTTATGATGATGCGATTATGGTGAAAATAGAAGAAAAGGTACAAAAATAGAATTCCTGTAGGATACTTAAAGAGCTGTAGTGTAGCTTGTATTCCTTGTTCTAGTCTTGTCCAATCCAAGCTATTGCCACCTCCTGTTCATCTACCTTGCTGAGGTAGAGAGTCTGATAACTGTCTTACTGCTGCATCTGCATTGACTTGCAGAAGAGCCTGCTTACTGCTGCATCTGTCACTGACAGAAGAGCCTACTGACTGACTGGACACACTGGTGCACTGACTAAGTGTGACCCAGAAGATTATTACGACTAAGTGGTAGTGACATGGTCATGAGCCCACCTCTAGTTTTACAATCAAGCGGTGGGCTCATGACTGCATCGCTACCACTTTGTTGTAATCCTGAGTCTGGAGGGAATCACGTGACTGTGCTGAGTCAGCGATTCAAGTGTCGATGCCAGAGAAGAGAACTGGGGCTCTGCAGAGCAGAGGAGAGGGGAGTGGCTAAAGTCTGTATTGAACAAGACTAGAACAAGAAATACATGGTGTACTACAGCTCTTTAAATACTGTACAAGAAATCATATTTTTCTATGTTTTCTCTCATTTTTGTGAGCTGGCAGGAACAGGAGATGAGATTCTGAAATATACGGAATATTCTGGCAGAAGGAGAAGTGGAACCTGAAACATGGAAGCAGAGTTGGGAATATTCCAGAACAGAGTAGAAAATAGAGAGAACAAGAATCTTCCAGAACCAAGAAGCAGAACTGGGAATCGCCGAATCTGTTATCAATGGCACAATCAGATCATGACATCTAGGATTGTAAAAGATATTACCATGTGAAATATTTTAACAAGATACATAATATAACCTCTATAATATTCTGACAATATTATGGAAAAGGAAAATCATATTGTCTACATATTGTACTTCAAAATTGCATTGACAATATTTGGTTACCTTATCAACATTTTATGTATGAGAAATTGTGGATAAAAAATACCTTTTGTTATTGGCTATGCCTAAATTTTGTCGATGGTAAAAGCATATTTTGTTGGACGAGTCAACCGCCGGTAGCGCGGACCGTGATCAGCAGTACGGTAATTCCGTTTTTGGACAGACAGTTGCCCGATGTACGCCCTGAGAGGCTACAGTACCACTTTTTGCTCTTAAGACCGTAGATTAGTGTGTATGCGCCTCAGTCTCTTTTGTTCTGACTGAGGTGGGTATTTGTTGTTTCCGACTTATTACTGTGACACTGACGGACTCGTAGTACACGACGCGTGGTCGTGTTTACTAGGTAGATTACCACCGCGAATACAGTCTCTTTTGTTCTGACTGAGTACACGACGCGTGGTCGTGTTTACTAGCTTCCTAGACGCCGTCTAACGCCGCAAAGATCGCCATGTCACAACATATTTTCCATCCAGTGGGTGGTGGTGGTGTTGTAGTTGACTGTAGTGTAGCGGTATGACACCTTGCTACATCAAGCTCAAGTGTAAACTAAAGGTGAACCGTCTGGTGAGCACACCCAAGCTTGGCGTGGAGATAAATCATGCACTAACGCACAGTCACGGCAGAGGGGACAGTTGACTTAGAGTCTTTATGCAAGAACTCAAGATGTCAGTGATCACGCCATGGTACGCTGAGTGGAGAACCAAGAGGACAAGTTTAGATTGGAGAGTAAGGAGTACAAGGGGAATACACACCTGAGTGGAGAACCAAGAGGACAAGTTGGTTCCACTCAGGACGCTACAGCGAGGTTTATATACGCTACTGAAGCTGAGCTTAAACTGAGTCTAAACACTATTACTAAGTGTACAGTAAGACTCCATGACTCAGGAGCTGACGCGTCGTGTCTATTAATAGCGCTATCTTATTGTGCTGACTGATGCACTTGTCATAGCGCTGACACGATGCCTTATCTTTGCTGAGTAAAACCTAATACAGCGAGTAAGCGTAAACTACTAAGCGAGTTCTAGAACTATCTAGAATGTTCCTTCCTTATCTACCAATTGTATGAGTCCATACGTATGTGACCATATTTGGGTTGTCCTGTTAAAGGTGCAATTATCCCAGGGTCACATGCTTAGAAGTGCACGTGGTGGCAACACGTGACTGACGATGTCTCATACTTTGGCCCTTTATATCTCCCACAGATAATTCTGTATAATTACAGAAAAATAGGGAAAATAATATACGTGTCCATGACATGTAGAGCCACCAGGTATTGCAGAAAGCTCACCACACACCCCACAAATACTGAACACAACAAATTGCAGCCATTTGAATGGGCAAATAGACAACCTCCAAACATCCTCAAGAGGAATGGAGAGGAAGAGAACTTGAGATCTGTTCACATCCAGGTGGATATTGACCATGACAAGTGATGGTAAAAATCAGCAGCAACAACACTTAGGGATCAGCACAGGTAACCCATGGGTTTTTCTCACAGGTTTTTTTGTGACTAAGCACCTCCCAAGGCATCAGTTTTTGATCTCTTGCCACCAAACTTGATAAGACCATAGAAGAGCCATTTCTTCACCAATCTGGGTGATCTTGGGCTTAAAAAAAATCAGAAAAATCAGGGCTATAACTGAAATACAAAAAACCCACAGATTACCTGTGCTGATCCCTGACAACACTCAATCAGGCCAATCAGAGAGAGTACACAAGTTGCAGACAGAGAAGTGATGGAAGGAGGTGCTAGTGACATCTGCAAAAGTGGACCCTGTCAAAGCTGTCAGGGACTGGTTGCCAACTGTTGCTGACTGGTCCCTGACAGCTGTGATAGGGTCCACCCTTGCAGATGGAAAAAGGGACCAAACAACCAAGCAAACAACTGAGGTAGTGGGGTCATCCTTTCATCATCTCTGGGCTCTGGCAGTGGAATGCATGTGACAGCTTTGGCATTCTGGGCAGGAAAGAACAAAGCTTGATGATTGGCAAGGTTAAAGAATAGAACTAAACTTGGTCATTCTGCAACTTGAAATGGAGGGTGACTGGGCCATCTGCAAGGATGGACCCTGTCACAGCTGTCAGGGACCAGTCAGCAACAGTTGGCAACCAGTCCCTGACAGCTTTGACAGGGTCCACTTTTGCAGATGGATGACCTGGTTGTAACGCCACCACAGGGGCGTTAAGCACGACATGTGCTTTGGCAAGTCAATGGGATTGGTAAAGTGCGAACCGGTTAAGGTTCAGTTTGGTGGTGAACAAGTATCACTTGGTCTCCCAGGGACACAAGGATAATAGCGGAGAATCAGGGCTCAAGCAAAAGGGTGAGCGAAAAGGGGACTCAAGTGTAACAGCGATTCAAAGGGGTTTGTGAGGCAAAGACGATGTGGTATTACACAAGAAGTCAAGTCTACTGTACATGCTAGGTAGGGCATGACTTATATACTAATACAGGGTGTTTGTGAAGTGCAAACATATGGCGCTATCCTGAGGTACTGGCCCCAGTGAGCTGATGAGGAAGTATGAAGGGGAAGTCCATAGGAAGTACAAGGGAATCCCGCGGGGGCACGTGGGGCTCAAATGATGTCAGCGGGCTCTGGGAGCTATAAGCCCGGCTTCCCTACTGTCATGGGATTGGTGCGAGATAAGAGTCAGAGAATGAATTGAAATGGGTCATGGGTAAAAGTACACGCGAACATGAGATGAGATAATGAGGCATATCGTATAATAGGGCGAAAATCGTAACATTACCCCCTTGTCAGACTTGAAGTTGCCATGACTTCGACTAGTCATGTTGATAAGTGGCCTGAGTGCATCTAGCAGCTCAATGGACATGCAGATAACGGACTGCTTTAGATAAGATATATTGGACTTATGTAGATTAGATTATACTGTATATGATCTTTACAATCTCGGACCTTTTTATGACATCACTGTACAATGACATCATGGACTCTTCTGGACTCCCCTTGTATTTCATCCTTGTACTCTGACCTTTGTTCTTATCTTTATTATGATGTCACTATGATATCATATTCCATGTCACGAACCTGTAAACTTGGGTCGTGACTCGAGCGTCTAAGACCGGTCCGCACCGGCCTG